>CATQJL010000001.1:87574625-88310875 GCA_958299035.1 Cylicocyclus nassatus | reverse complement strand
CTGGTGGAGTTTTGAAGCGCTTTTTTCAGGACTTAGCGCATGAATTGGAATGTGGGGTTGGGGCTACGGTGTACTTGGGGGGTCCACTACCCGAAACTACCAAAATCTGACAGGGGTCCATTTTGCCTGTCCGCTGCCTTTAAAAAGAAGAATTTAGGAAAGTTTTTGAGTTTTTTTGATATTTTTTTCACTCCTCGTTTTTGAAACGCCTAAAGCACCGCAATGCCTCCATGTAAGAGACAATGCCAAAATACGTTCTAAAAAAATTCTGGAGAGAGAAAGCGCAAGTAGGTGCAGAGAAAAAGATCAAACAAAAACTGAAAAATTTGGCTGCTTTTACAAAACTGCCGTAAACTTGTTGGTCATTAGTGCACTTGCGGAATCAATTATGCTGGTGGGTAGACCCTGCTATGTCCTAAGCGCGTTGCAGATTTGAGGTTTTTAGAAAGCTTCTGGAATATTCTAGAAATTTTAGGAAAAAGCGTAACAGAAATTATCCGACAACCTAATATATGGAAACATGAGCATGTGATTTTCACTGGTTACAAACTTCACTAATAAGTACGCTTTATTCAAGTTAGTATCAAAATTTTAGTATGAATGCAGCGCCCAGTTTTTTTCCAAATCGGCGGTTACCAGTTCAGATATAAAAAATTATCTAGAAATTAATGTTGCCACTCTCTGGATTGTTCGATTTGAAAATTGATTGTTTGCAATGAAAAATCGGCTACTCAGGTATATAAATGAAAATTGATCACTTGTGCGTTTTCTTGAGAAAAATCGGTCATGTTACTAGAAGATTTCGAGAATTTTAGGTGGCCAATTCAGATGCTGGCTTAGGGCATTCAGCGTTCGACTTTCCAAATGACTGTACTTATCGAGGACTAGAAATCTACTTCTCCTAGACTCGACATTAAAAAAATTATCTTGTAACAAGTTTTCGGTTTCCTTCACTTTATATGCTGTTCATAAGCTTGGATGTTTGTACTTGGTTGTTAGACACGTTGTCTTGTTCGGAGATTCGAGAGTAGCATAAAAAAGATTTCTAAGGGAGCAGCTAAAGGTGGCGAAAAGAGTGTTGCTTTACTTTTTTTAAGACATAACTAACACTGGTAACCAAGATTTTGTGAACTTATCTGCAATCATTCGCTGTTTCCAATGTTTGAAAAAAATTGAACTCAGTTAGCGAATTTTCTCGAATCAGCTTGATTTAATTGGTCCTCACTTTTTATAAACACAGATTCCACCGCGCTTGCACAATCTAGAATGAGCGCACTTAGAAGGCGGAGAAAAAGGCGGAGCCGTTCCTCGACCTGTGAAGGTGTGATGTCCCTTCCAGGTTTCTATGAAGGTGCTAATCACTCCTGCAAGGAAAGTCGGCAAGGGTTTGGGAACTCCTGCCACGCCGCCGTTATGGGGACCATTCATGTTTTTGAAGGATCACCTGCAAAAAAATTTTCCTCAGAAAGTTTGAAAAATTGACCATTTTTGCCCCCAAAAATGCACCACTTTTTGAGTAAGTGACTTTGAGGTCTGCTAGTTCTGCACAAAAAGGATCAAATCTTTAATTACTGGGAACATTGTTGGGGTAGTGCCTTGCACATCTTTTGGACCCATCATCCAGGCGTTGCGATCACCGCAGAAGAGACGCCAGCTGCGAAAACGCTTCAGTCAGAGGCAAGTTCGACAGCTTGTAATTTCTAAGCGCAAATCGCAAAACTCAAGTGCAGCTGCGTAACGAAAGTTGACAGGCTTCTCAATCAGAACACCATAACTTGGACGAAATTCCTTGAACTACTCAAAGAAATGGTCGTAGGAAGAAAAACTGTGAAATTTTTATGGTTGAAAAGATTTTTCTTTTTGATGTGCAGATCAAATGCGTCTTGACATCGATAAAAATCAGAAGCCGTATTAAAAACTGTAGGCTTCCCTCTACTGAACAGTATGGAAAATTTGGTGTGAAAGTCCGACCGAGCGCCGAAAAAATGCCTTTGAAAACGAAATTTCCAAAAGTGCCCGAGAACTTTCTTTATAACCTAATATAATCTTATTCGCCACAGCATGTTGCAACTACAAGGTGGAAGTGGAATATATGAGAACAATAAAGTTAAAGATTTCTGGTATGAATATCACTCGGAGTTTTTCACATTGTTTTTTCCATATAATCACACCATCCAATTTCTGACTGTCTTACTGGAGCTACTAATCATTCACCAAATATTCCTTTTGTAATAGTGATGCTATAGACTAGTTTGAGGATCTCTAAAGTTCAGGCTATAAATCATGCCTTTATTGAGTCAAGTCAGACGTTTGCTACGTGCAGCAATTTGGAGGAGGAGGCAAACAAAAAGGAGAAGATAAATCAGTTTGCAAGATTCTAAACATACTGCACGTAATGATAGTTTCTAATGCAGAAATGACTCATGCTATCGAAAGGAGTTTAGTGATCTGCAACTAGAAAATTCATACGTCGAGAAACTAGTTCAAGAAGGTCATGTACATGAAATCATCTTTATTGAACTAAACCCGTTATGCTAACTGTGCAAAACAGCTGTCTAGCCCTACAGTTTGAAGAGCTGCTAATGAGTGCTAATGACATTTGAGAAGATCTATTTTGACGGGGATTACATTAACAGTTTTTTAATCATTTAGCAGATTTTCAAAAGGTTATTTAGCCGCGCCTGATAATCGTAGAAGTAGTGCCGTGCACAGTAGTATGTGTATGCCAAAAAAATATAAAATATAGATAATTACTTTCGATGGTGACTCTGCAAAACCTTGTGTTTTATGTTGCAGGTAGAAGCAGAATGCGACGCCCACTTGGAGGAATTATTAGTCGTTAGCGTTTTTCGTGCGTATATGGTTTCAATTCGGAGAATTTCTCAAAAACCTTGTTCTGCCGGGTTTGCTTCTGACTATAAAAGAGCCGCAGAAATGAATCAAGCAACGCACCTACTCGTTTAAAGCTTTCTCAATCATCAGCTGCTTAAAACCCATTCAACTTATACAATTTCTTCCTTTGAAAAACATTGCTTAGTTTCGGCAATGAAAATGCCTTCTACGCACAAGTATCATCAAATGTCGTTCACTAGTGAAGGTCGCAAAAAGGGTACAAGAGGGAGCTGCGGCAGTTACAAATAAGCTTGAAGCGGTAGCAATCATCATTATTTAAGTAGTCTACTTCAAACTTTCGTTCTCGCTACTTGTTTTGCGTAGTAAGGGAGCCAAGAGGGGAGAATACGGGATTTGTGTAATAAGGACAACCTCAGAAAATTTAAATGACTTTAGCTGAGCAATCGGAGGCAGCGGCAGGCAATGCGTAATTATCCAAATTTCGTATATGTTGTGCTTTCTTGAAAAAATAAATAAACAAGAACCAGCTAGAAAAATTAAGAGTCGATGAAGTAAGTTTGCTATTTGAACTGTTTATCAACCGTTTATTGATTCTAAGTAATTTATTGTTTCTGTGGATAAATCCCAACGCAATCCAGTTCGTAATCGAATTACGGGTCACGAACAGGATAAGCTATAAGCTGTGAATCTTTGATGGTATCTGTAGACTTCTATTAGATTGGCTTATAAATAAGTCTGCTTTGAGATCCATGTAAAGCCTCTACAACAATCCACGTAGCAGCTATTCAGCTACGAATTTTTTTTTCGGAAGAGGACCTAGCTTCATGGCTCTACTTTCAATATCAAATAGTCATTTTTTGTCACCAGATAATTACAGTTATGCCCTTATATGATCAGACTTTTGAAAATTGCTTTTTTTAAGTTTTGTTTTCAGCCTGTACTGAGTGCACAGACGATTATATTGGTGGATGGATACATATGATCTTTGACTAGACGGCGAACCATGGAGATTGCGACTGCTGTTTATGAATTTCTGGTTCCAAAAACGTGATAATTTCTAGGCATTTGCGAGTTCAAGTCATATTTTGAGCAATCGAAATCGCTCGAATGTGACTATTTTATGGCCTGCATGCAAATAGTAGAAAAGTTGTTGAAAATAGTTGAAAATTTGCACATCTGTTGTGTGAGTACCGTATCTTCAACTGAAGTACGTTTTTTGAAGCCCGGTTTTTCGAAAACTTGAAGAAAAAATGTGACTCGTAGTCAGCAAATTAATTTTTGCAAAACAGTAATGGTCCGATTCTCCTAATTTGCTCTTCCCAATGGCACCATATATTCACACAAAAATGATTTGTAACATGTTATATGTTCTCTGGTTATAAAACCGCATTTGGGCATTAAGTATATGATTTGTAGCATTTCTACAAATCGCTAAAAACGACCAAAGAATTTTTTTAGCAAAATAGTGATTTACGAGTTGGTTGCCTGATTTTTCATATTCGAACAATTACCACGAATTAAATGATATACCAATATGACATGCATGTTTTTGCAAGTTGCGTGATTTTCGGCACAGCATATATACGTTTTCTGCGAATGTTCTACACATTGGTGCCTTACATAGTTTCAACACTTTCAGGAGCTCTCTACTCAAAATGACTCTCTTGTGGTTAGCAATCTTTGTCGGTAAGCAAATATTTCTTTTTTAACATTGCCTCGCTTAATTATGTTTTTAGGGTACATGGCAGCTGTGCAGGGCATGTAAGTTTCATACTAGACTTATTGAGAGCTATACTAACATCATATATGGGCTTTGTCGACACAAGCGATCAGCAGTGCACCCGTAACTTTTCAGGAGCCCGGAAGATGTTAAGAAACACACCATGGAATCACTTAGCGTCATTCCTGTCGGAGATTTTCATCACGGCAGAGACTTCTATAAATTGTAAGATGTCAAATGGTTGTCTCATGACATGGAGAGTAAGTTTTCAGCTTCTTCACAAATTATCCAGAGGTTCGAAAATTCTACAAAGGTGCCGAAGAGTTTAAAGCTGATGATGTACAGAAAAGCGAAAGGTCTGTTTGCGTAATGCGTCAAGTCAAGTCTGCATAATGTCTTTCAGATTTGACAAATTAGGAGACGCCATACTACTTTTTGTGCATGTCTTAGCCAACACTTATGACAACGTAAGTTTTGCGGAGCATACAATGCCATTTCGCAAACATTATGATACTGCTTACAGGAGCCAGTGTTTCGGGCCTTCACACGTAGAACTATGAAAGAACATTTTGACCGAGGAGTAGACCCTAAATATTGGAAGGTTAGTTAGGTAACCTTCGTAGAATGTTTTGAACAGACCCTCAAACTTTAAGGGGTGTACGTACGTATTAGGGACTTCAACTTTAGGGAACATGTATATTAGTCTCAAATTTTTAGTGCATAAAATTCTTTTTTTAAGCCTTCCTTTTCACAACTTTGCAAGCAGCATTTAGTAAGCCATTTCTATTTCTCTAAAGAAAAGGAAAGATTTAAAGCCTATAAGAGAACAAATAATTCGCTGGCTTCATACATTTTTGATGTTCTGATCAAGTCTTTTGTAATTACAGCTGGTTTGGCCGATATGGACGGAATTCATGGAAAGCAAAGGTGCAAAACTGACGAAAGACCAGAAGGAAGCATGGGAAAAATTGGGTACACTGTTTAACGAAGAGAGTCAAGCATACCTGGCCAAGTTAGGACTTCCACACACTTAATACTATTGTAAACGCCCGTGTTTGGTGTACATTCTCGCAAAAAAAATTGCAATAAATACATATTGTCTTATCGTTTTCTACAGGATAACGTTCTTTGGTAATTGAAAATGATTTCGACAACAAAGGGATAATATTTGAAAAAAGATGCGTCAAATTATAAACTGTTCTATGAGACCAAAAATTGAAGAGAATCGTTGCAGATTATCTTCAGGCATCTCGAAAGCTGAGAAGATGTGAGCTTGATTTACGGTTATCACGACTATTTTTTTTCTAAAGAAAGGAAAGTTATGAAAATAACAATTACTTGGAGCTTTCGATTCCTTTTTCTAATAAGCAATGGGCTGATACTACTACCACTTTTCTTTCTTTTTCAACAACCTCAATTTTTCGCGCCCTGCAGGCAAAATCCAAGCATTTAGCATTTCAAGGATAGAACTGCTAAAGAAGGCTATCCAAACAACGATCTGATAATCTCTCAAATTTTTTTGATGGAAATTTCCTCCTGATATGTTTGATGGCGATCAGCAGGTCGACTAATCAATTAAGTGAGCATTCGTAGAAAGAGCGCTGCTCACTATATATCAAGACCATCAAGTGAATCTTGCTGATGTAATAAATTATCAGTGTTCGGTGTAAGTGGCTCGTAAATTAGCTGGATAACGTTCTCCTGTGGAGAGCAAAGGAAATACGACGCTGTGACGCCACCAGTTAAAAGTTCTAATGTTCTTTCTAAGTACGAACACCGATAAGCGATGATATAGACGTTATTACTGAATTGATGCAAAATTAAGGGATGTTCCTTATCCTGAATCGGCGGAAAAGGCAATATATGCAACATGCCACTCGATAGAGCAAAGCAAGCTCTACAAGATAGTAATTAGATAATAGCAAAATGTTTGAGCTACATGAGTTTGGAGAGAAAATCACGATATCAATTACTCAAAATTCAGACTTTCGTCTCAGAAGATCCTGTAAACCTTCAGCTTGTCGCGCATATTACTATATAGCTATCAAAATTTCATACGTAGACTTGCCGCATTCTTTTGCAAGATTTTAAATTGAAAATGGATCGAAGCGAAGCTTTTTTTGGGTTTTCTATACTTTCTCTATGTCTATGCTGATCTAAAATTTTCCATGTTTATGCTTTTTATGCACTCAAGGCCATGAATTCATTGCAATTTTTAAAATGCATTTGATTGTTCGAAAAATAGTGATCGTTCCTTAAGTATTGGCGGCAGGTTAGATAAGTATAATGATGTAAAAAACCTCTTTTTCGATAGAAGAAACCAAGCTCTATAAGATAACGTTTATACAAACGCAAAATGTTTGATCCACGGAAAGTTTCAAAGCAATCAAATACCCCCAAAATATCATATGGCCGTCAAAAACGTTTCTGCACCACCTCCAACTTGGTCGCATAAGCTGTCAAGTTTCGCAGAAACGTTATGAACGAAAATCTAATTTCTGGGTATTTAAATTTTTTCGGACATTGCTTTCAAACTTCCTTATATCTAACATTATGCCATTGTTCGGAGATGCCATTTTGTAGAGCTTGCTTTCCTTTATCGAACGAAGTTTTTCACATTATAATACTTATTCTGTTGTAATCGTGAAGGGGCGGTCATTGATTTTCGGACAACCCAAAGTCCAAAATTACTTATGTTGTAGCGGCCCAGCATTGCTTATAGTAGAATATGCCACTTTTATTTTCTCAGCTACTAAACATGGGAAAACACAGCAAGTTTACATATGAATAGCTGATGCGACATTGATGATCATATTTTTTGTCGGAGATACCAATTTTCAACATTCGTAATTTTTTTGACTTTTCATCTTGATCTGTCATGTAACAAAATCCTTGCGATTAATTCAACACCGTCCCATAGAATATTCGCTTTATCGAGCGACATCTTTCACGCATTTCAATAACCTCTCGTCGCTTCAGTATAAGAAACATATATGAATTTTGCATCAACCCAGTAGGCGCACAGGAGACCGTGTACAGCAAATTTGCAGATATACGGATTACCAGTGCATCATTTGCTTTGCTATATCTTCAGCAGAAAAACTGTGTAAACTCATCGCACTTGTGCAGTGGAAAAGTACTCGGCTTAGCAGAAAAGAGACCAAAATAGGAAGCATATGTACATTGATTCAACAAGACCTGGCTGCAGCCGTTCGCTTCGCCGATTTTTGCCGATGAGAAGAAATGCGCAGTTGCTACGAATGAGTAATGGCTTCTGATTCTTGAAGATCTTCCTTTGCCAATAATCATTTTCGTTCCAGTCGGATCTATGAAATAGATATGGAAAATTGGCAGAAGCTTAAGCTTGCTTAGAGCGTTTAGGGATACGAACATCTTTAAAGTTGGCACAGGATTGATATATAAGTCCATAATTGACTGTGAACACAGAAGCATAAAGTTTTTCTGTCACATCTAGTCCAAACCAGGAAAACTCACGTTGTATTCGCAAAGAATAAATCTTGAGCACTCCTTCGACTTTTTAAAAGTCGATGAGCTATAGAATACGTAACTTTAATTTGAATTTGAAGAACACTTCGGGAACAAGACAGCATCATTTATTCAAAAGTGAATTGGTGAACGAAAAACGACTAGTAACAGTACTTTGAGCTAAAACAGCCAATTATGATAAATCTATTACATGTGGTGATAGCTTATTGCCAGTGGTATATGATCATTCATCTAATATAAAACTAATTCAGACTTTGCGATGTCGTCACATCATCCTACATAACACCTACCAAATTTTTTCTCAACAGGCTGGACGATAAATTTATGGGATTTCTAGGCAAGATTGGTTTATAGCTTGAAGTTGCACGTAGCCGTGGTTTTTGATCCGAAAGAGTTTACAGCAAATATTGAGTAAATCCTACGCGCTGTGGTATGATAGCGCTATAAAAGCAGGGTTGAATAGCACTCTCCACTTTCATCGGCAGCTCTCTTCTCAAGGTACAGTTGCACTTATTATAAGTATTTGTCCACAACAATGCAAGCATCTTAATCTTTTTTCTGCAAAAAAATTATTTCCAGTTTCTCTCATATGGCACAAACCATAGTCTGGATAGCTGGACTCCTAGGTTAGATCTGACTAGATAATTTTTATTTAATCAAGCTTAAGCAGTCATTATTGCTAGATTGATTATTTGTTTTTAGCTTGCTTCTCTGCGGGGCTGTGCATGTGAGTACAATTGGCAATTCATTCCAAATTTAAAGGAATGATTTTCGAGTTAATTTCTAAGATAGCTGCTCACCTTCAGGAGTCCAGCAGATGTGAAAACGAATACGGTGGCTTCACTTAGTGTCGCACCTGTCGGCGATGGACATCATGGCAGAGATTTCTACAAATAGTAAACTTTCTAGGGTTTTGATGAAAGATTACAATTTTATTCCATTTTAGTTTTCTCACAACTTATCCAGACAACCGCCGATTCTATAAGGGAGCTGAAAACTTTGGCGGTGATGATGTGCTGAAAAGCGAGAGGTTTCATAAGTTTCTTCTGAAAAAATCCAGATTATTCTTTCATTTTACAGATTCGATAAACTTGGAGATGCTATACTTCTTTTCGTTCATGTACTGGCTAACACCTATGACAATGTAACGAATCTCAACTTGAGTCTCCGAAAATTTGCATAAGATACAGTTCCTAGGAACCCGTATTTCGCGCCTTCACTCGTAGGGTTATGATCGAGCACAAGGACAGAGGAGTTGACCCTGCATTGTGGAAGGTGACGTTTTCTTTACATCATATTCTTGTTAACTCTTTCATCCTATAGAACGTTTCTCTCTTCCAAGTGGATAAATGAGAAGTTTGATAAAATTGCATGATTCTTCAGCAGCATGGATTTGCAGATATTCTTCAACAAATTTTGGCAAGAATTCTTAGAAAGCAAAGGAGCTACTCTGACTGATGACCAGAAATCAGCATGGGACACTTTGGGCGTGATGTTCAACGAAGAAAGCCAGTCAGCATTGACGAAGATGGGACTTCCTCATGCATAGGCTCTGTTGCCTTTACTGCCTATATATTTCGAAAATGTCTATTCTTATTCCAATAAATGGTTGAATGCAGAAAAGACCTTAGCCTTTTTGTCACATGATACAAATCAGTATAAATGAAGACTATTATCACCAAAGGAGCATGTCTACAATATAGTATTGTACAAACCAATAATGATCACTGATTAGTTCTAGAAAGTTTGTCTTGCAGGAACAAATAGCTAAGTAAATTCCAGAGCTCAGTGAATTTGGTTTTCTATAAGGTTTCTTTTATTTAAAGACAGAATTTTTTTACGGTAATGTGAAATATTTTGCGATAGGAGAGGAAATGCTTTCAGCTGATTTGCAGAGCATAGTGGTAAATTCGTTTCAGAAGTTCTCTCATCGCTCTGAACCTATCAAATAACTCCACGTTCCTTGGCTGCTGTTTGGATTTACTGTAGGCGTACAGATGCAGCTCAACCATATGTTTTATTTTGAGAATTTTGTCTTGTTATAAACTTTATATTTGCAACTTTATATTTGCTTTATAACTTGCTTTATAACTCTAACTTCATATTTGCTTGTTTATCCAACATTCAAAACGTTCACAATCATTCTAAGGAAAGGAGGTAGACGTCAGCGCAACTTTGTACTGACATTGTAGGCTATCCATCAGGTTTTGCTATCATAGTGTCCGTTACTTCAGCCGCCTGTGAAGTGCATGGGAAGTGGAAAGTGCATGACTTATGTCCACGACGAAGTAAAGCACACGCTCCATGGCTATAGAAAGCTTGAATCGTGGGCCATTGAGCACAAGAACTGCATTGCAGAATCAAACTGTGAAAGGTGACTAGAGATTCGAGCAAGGTATGTGTATCTGCGTTGCCTCTGGAGAAGACGCGACGAAGACTTTGGAGGATCCTGGCACTTCACCTATTGCCAATAACTAGGGCTGCAGAAGCTTAGAAGTGCTCGTTCAGAAAAGACGGATACACAGGTTTCTTGTTTCATCTGTGTTTGAAATAATGCCTGATCTTACTATTGATAAGTCGAATTTAGCAGAAAAATGTGAGGAGCAATTCCAGGTTGCAGGCGAAGCATGTAATAAAAAAGTAACTGACTTGAAGTCGATCATGATTCTGAAATAAACGTCTTACTTTATAAGTTTATTCAAGTGGAATGAGCACTGAGAGTAGATATTCAGCTACAACATAAGAGCACGAAAAAAATTTCAGAAACTATGCGTTTCCAGGCCTCAGGACTATAGAGGCAGACTTACATGGCAATATTCGCTTTTGATAGTTAAAGAGGTTTTTTTGGACTTCCTTCATGTGTTATTTGTATTTGTATTGGCTCCTCCCAGACTCCCAAACACACTCCCAAAAACTGTTCCAAGCGTACCGAGAAGACCCAATGTCACGCCGACCAGCTGCAGAGGATCTAAAGTCATAAATGTGTAGTATGCCAGTCAATGTACTTATTCAGCCATCTGTATGTGTGCTCCTCCCCTCAAGTAAGCTTGAAGTTTTTGGAGTAATTTGTTGAACAATCAGCACCTCGATACTGACGGAAACGCGGGTAAGACAGCTAAAACTGTTTAAAGGCAGCGTGCACCCAGAATCTACACTATCCAGTTCTATAAACATATGCAGTTCCCGGAAGCATATTAACTGTGTTGGTCCGGTCTCCCGTGCTTCTAAGAGGAGAAAACGCGCTTGATTCTTTATCGTTCCGCCCTTTTTTGCCGTCCGCCCTTCGGACGAATCTACGACAGTTGCAGTTGCAACCGCAGGTTGACATGCAGTTGCAGCTGCTTCTCGTTGGCCTGCCCACGGGGTCGATCAATTCGAAACTCGTCTGCCCTAAAAGACTTTTAGTTGGGACAGTAGTATTCTCAAAATTCTTCTTAGGATAACACGTGCGCAATGAGCTGATGAAATATAGTGGGTGCCCCAGTCAGCTCCCATAAGTACCACCGCGACGCACCCGCAGGCACGCCTTCAACGCGCTCCTCGACTCAGCCTGCTTTGAACGATTTCTTGAATTTTGTTCTGTTTGGTATTGTCACTCTCTAATCTCCCTATTTTAGGTTCAACAACCATAGACAATAGCCCATAATGTGTTTTTACGTGCACTGAAATCCCGAGCGCCTTTGTTTTTAGTAGTTCTCTCTTTTTTTTCAACTAATGAGGATTTTCATCATTTCTAAGCAGAACATAATTAGAGTTTTCTCTTACACAAAGCGTGCCATTAGATGAGTTTCTTGAATAGTGGTTGATTCTAATTCGATGTGAAAGCTTTCGATAAGCCAATTGTGCTTTCCGATTGTGCTCGTGTTCCAGCTTACATTTTTGACTTTGAAGTGAAAATTGTTGCCAGTGATGCTTGTCCTTTTTGATTCACTTAGTACCTTCTTCAATAATTGGAGAGCCTCACACTCGCAGCGGCTGGGAATCCGCGACTAGTAGAGGTTTTACTCACTACACTCTTGCCTATGTTTCTTTCGTGATAGGCTTAAGCACTTCCATTCTTCATTTCACTCCAATTGTATTTAGAAATGCTTTCATAAGAGGAAAAAGAAGCAGCAAATCGAGCGCGCGCTGCGTGTGCGCCGTAGAGATACCTATGGGAAGCTGGCCGGGGCCCAGACTACAGCATGGTTTTGAGTGCATATAAATAAAGACTTACCAAGAGAGAAGGAAGCCAGTCCACCAAGCGGCCCTGTACTAGGAAGCAAGGAGGATTGTCCGACTGATTGAGCATTTGGAGAACAGCAACAACAGCAACAGCAACAGCTATAGCATTGGCAACAGTGCCATGCGGCTAACAACAAAAGCATCTCGGACCTCATTATTCTAAAAGAGGTATTAGACGAAAAAGAGATCGAATTAACAAGGAAAGCTACCTAACTTAGCTGGGTTTTTTGGTAAGGAACTTATATGTTCTGAATCAGCTTCAAACGATGTTTTCAAATATACTATTCTTAGATGCCGAGCACCATTCCTAAGCGAGTTATGGGCCTTTTTCTCGCGAAGTTAGCATACTTCTCGACTCACTGGCAACCGGCATCATCATCTAAGTGGCGTTATGCTTCTTTTTAATGAATGACTGGATATGTGTTAATTCGATATCTCAGCACCTTTTTCTTGCAGATTTTTATCTACAGGCAGTCTTCCCGTCTGTTCAGTAGTACGCCAATTTTGCGCAGGAAAAAGCCCATAACTTGCTGGAATGGTGCGCGCGGCTAGAATTAGCATATTTGGAATCAGCGTTTGAAGTTGAGTTAGAATATATTAGGTTGGCGCGAATGTTCTGTCGTTTCATTTTAAAAAGTTTGTAACTCCGCGAAATTTCAATTTGCTTGCTTGTAATTCTTATTAGAAAGAATAAGTCTTTCGCTCTCAAATGCTGTATCGTGGCGCTTCTGTTTCATGCTGGGTGCGGAGATAAAAATGGAAAAGTAAGACCATATAAGCTTTGACCATTTTAAGCTAGGTCACCAAAAATCTGGAACGCTGCAAAAAAATCTGAAATCGTCACTACTTATGTTTTTTGACCTACTCTTTGCAACTGTGAAAATGTGCTGTTTGGACGTCTCTGTGAGAAGTTATGAATATCGAGTTTACTATGGAAAACGCCAAAATTAATCAATTTGTCAATTTTCGCGAAAATCATAACTTCTCACAGAGACGTCCAAGCAGCATAAACTCTTCACAGATGCAAAGAGTAGGCTAAAAACATATGTACTGATGATTTCAAAATTTTTTTGCAGCGTTCCAGATTTTTGGTGACCTAACTTAAAATGGTCAAATCTCATATGGTCTTAATTTTCCATTTTTATCTCCGCACCCAATGTGAAACAGAAGTTCGCAAAACAGTTTTGAAAGTGAAATACTTATTCTTTTTAATAAAATTACAGGCAAGCAAATCCGTTGAAACAGCGCAAAGTTACAAATTTTCAAAAATGAAACGACAGAACTTTCGGGCCAACCTAATATATGTATTAGGTTGTGTAATAAGTTCTGTCCCATTTTTTCTTTCGATTTTTTCTCAATATTTTGTGCGATGTTCTGTAAATTGTTTATATGCATTTGAAAGCTCTAAGCCTTCTCTACTAAAACTTTCATTTCGGTTTCCTACATCAGATGACATGAAAAAATTTTACAGCGTCAAATTTGGAAAATCAATCAGGGAAAAAGTCCATTTTCGACAACTACGTTACGTCGCTTTCTTAATTAGTCAGAATGCCTAGGAATGAGTTCGAAAAATTTGCTACACGTAAGCAAAGAATTGCTAGCTTCTATTGCGCTTCAGGAGTGCTGAAACTTTTCAAAAATCATTTCTGTAGACTTCAAAAAAAATTCTTCTTTCTAACGCCTTTTCAGCTTTGGTGTTGAGTATCATCTGAAGGCATCCTAAGGAAGACGGTAGGCGGATCATCCAGAAAAGACAGAAGGAATGGTTTGTGGCTCCAAAATTATCGAATTCGTAGGTTAAATACTCAGAATGCGAATTTTGGGAGCTACACAGCTTGGGTACGCGAGACGGCGAACATCGCCGTGACGAAATCTTGCCTTGCCGACTTCCAAAAAAATGTCATCAAATAGCCGGTGGAAGGAAGGGAACATGCGCAAACAGTGATAGAATAAATGTAAAAATCTAATAGATTCTTTTGGTTGTTGTCAAGCTCGTTTCATAATGTTTCATCAATAAAAATCGAGAAAGATTTGGAGGAAAAAAGATGTCGAAAATTGATTTCTCGGCTCTCTGGATTTTTTATTTCAATGATAAAAATCTCTTTCAATTTCCTCCTGTGTTGGGGAATGATGCATATGAGCCTGTAGAGCAGACTTAGAGCTTTCAAAAAGCATATAACTTTATCTCAAATATAGTCAATGTTAGCAAGAAAAAACTAAAACAAAAAATGGGACAGAACTTATTACACGACTTAATATTTGTCTCTTGCCAAAAGCTCAAGCTAAGTTAGGTAGCTTTCTTCACAGGAAAAAAGGCATAATTCATATTTTTCATATACAGGAAGTCCCAGATGTACGCATGCACTGTTTGATCGTTGACATCTTTCTTCCCATTTTTGCCAACTTTCAGTTACTAATCTGTAAAGTTAGCTTTAACTTACAAGGAAATGGTCAGAAGTCGAAGCGGCCAATCCATACAAGCTGCATACCATTAGATGCAGCATAAAACGCTGACCCTAAATCTGTCTTCCTTATCTGCAGCGTTGAAGGTCATTATTTTGCTAGGAAATTTTGCGTGTAAATTGCAAACTTGGCCGTACAAAGCCATTCTCGGCTTAGTGTTGGACCAAAACTTGCAACTAGGTCAGTTCATATGACCCGTGCCCAGAGGTGAGCTGAAAGAGCAATAATATGCCTAATTTCGCAATCTTTGCATAAGATGTTCCAGAGTGAAGCTGCTCATAACCTCGCCTACAAAGGCGCTCTACAGATACGAAAGGCATATTTGAAATCAGCATTCTATGCTGCATCGAATGGTATGCAGCTTGTATGGATTGGCCACTTCGACTTCTGACCATTCCCTTGTTAGATTTGCATAACGATAAAGTGAATCAGCAACTTCTTCAAGCAGGATTTGACTCGGACTGACAATGATGATCTCTGCATTCGTTTACATTTCTTGTTCATTCCGCTGTGTTACTAACTTCTCGATGTGTTTTTATGGAAAGCCTTGAGCGTACAAATGAAAATGAAAAAAATTACGGTATCAACGTCAAATGGCATTTTGGGTACTGAGAGCGATATTTTTCCTCAGAAAGAAAACCAAACATCCTAAGAATTTTACAATAGGCTTGCAAGAGCTGCTGAAACTAAATTCTTTGTACTTTACCGTACGCTTCTTTCAAATCTTAGGCCAGGTATACAACAACTGTCTTTCTTAGTACCTAGAAATGTGAACTCCCAAATGGTAAAGATTTTCAAGCCCGTGTAAAGATAAGTATAGAGGTAAGCGCATGCGAAAACCCTACCCTTAGCTGCTCAAAAGCTTTTGGAAATTTTTGAAGTGCTAGCTGGAATATGCATTAGGTTGTTGATTTTGATGATAGAAAATGTGCACAAGATGCTATATTTACCATGAAAAGCAGCTCTGCTTGAAAATAAAATCAAACTATTGAGATTTGCATTTCCTAGGATGCATTAGATCGTTGCATAAGTTCTGTCCGAATTTTTTTGCCTCATGTTTGAAGCAGCTGTTCTAAGAGAATTTCAATTCTAATGCAGTAATGTTGGTATCATTGAAAAGTGCTTTTCTTGCGCTTTCTAAAGCTTATCAAATTTAAACCGATATCTCAGTGTAAGGAGATTTCAGGCCTAAAAGCTCCAAGTGGTCAGGGTACGTTTTCACGCTAAAAATATGTTCTTGCGAGAAAACCTCCACAATGCGCTCTTTAAGTTAAGTTCTTTCATTGGGTTCGGAATAAGGGTGTAACAGGCTAATATACGCACAAGCTCGCTTGCATGGAGAAAACGTCTTACGAGTAAAATTTGCTGTCGAACATCAATTTTTTGTACAAAGCTACAAGCAATAACTCCCTGTGAATAAAAGCAATCGATCAGCTCAAAGTTGTAGACGCTAGGGTAAAGCAAGAGCTACCAGAGCTCATCCACCAATTCCCTTTCGGCGCTCACGTCAACTGTAAAGTTTTCATAATTCGTAAATAGGCATGCACACATGTGCTGAAGCGAGGTCAAAAAGTGGCTTCTTTCTTGCTCGGTCAATCTCTCGGCAACGCAGATCCTACGGGCTCTTTTGTATTGCATAATAATCTACGAAAAAATCTCTCTATCTATCCATTATCGGATAAGGTGTTTATCAGTTCTCATAAGGGAGCGTTGCCATGTCAAAAAAGACAGGTGTGAAAAAAATGCTGTGAAGTTTTTGCATACTTGCTTCTTCCTTAACACGGATTTTTTGCAGGTTTCAATATGTATCTGATAGCCAACTAATTGCTCAAATCAAGGAAACTAAGATTTTGGCAAAAAGTTGACTCTGAAAGAAGTTATGACATTTTGAACTCAAAAAATTCAAATTGGACAGAACTTATGCAACAACCTAATACATTGCGGCTTTATGCTGGAAGTTTCTTCCTTATTGCTACAGTAACCAAGAACGGTCGTGATTTCATTGTAAATCTAAGCTAAAACCAGTTCCACAGAAATCTGCAAAAGATTTGTAGAAAGCGAGATATCAACGATCAGACAGTGTCATACTTCTGGAACACCCTTTATATACAGAGTCCCCCAAAAAGTTCCTTATAAGCCGCCTTCCTTGTTTCAACGATTCTCCAGAGACAGAGAACAAAGATGAACGATTTGACTGCTTGTGACAATAGAGCTCTCCAAAAGCTGCAAACCCCACATTACGCATTCCGAAAAACGCATCCTAGGAAATTAAAAACCTTTTTTTTTTCAAGGCACCCAGTGTCACCCCCACAAAGGTCGGTCGCCTCATCGTGGCGTGGGGGTGACACTGGGTGTCGAACTGCGATGCAAGCCGAGTGTGTACTCTGGTAGGTCTCCCAAGCTGTGAAGGAGTTCGACGTTTCCGGTCTCGGCCGGATGCCTAGCTAAGAACCGGCTACGCCAGATCCCCTGCCGTCTGGCTTCTTCTGGTCGCTAGGCGGTTCTCCCCGCTCCGAGCCCGGGGTCAGCGATCGCCCCGTGGAAATCAAGAGTTGGCCTAGTAAGTCTGTTCTTGTAGGGGAACAAATTTTATTACTCAGACAGCAAGAAGATTTAGAAAAAACCTTGTACATCGGATCCCGCCTACGGCGGGTGGTAGCAAGAACGATGTCAGGGTCCTTAGGGCGCCTTTTGGATCGGACAAAAACGACACGTCTGCCCGGACGACACGCCATGGAGACTGCCTCATGCTCTGCACCTACAACGCCAGGACAGTCTCCACAAACGCCGACCTCCACGCTCTTCTCGACGCTGCAGAGCGCATCAAGTACCACATCATCGCTCTGCAGGAAACGAAGTCTAGGAAGAAGGACGTGCGACAAATGAGTGATGGGACCCTCATCATTCGTGGTGAAAAGGTTCCATCACGAAACGTGGGAGGCGTCGGCTTTGTTGTCCACCCATCTATTGTCCATCTTGTCGATCCGCACGAGATCCTATCACCTCGACTAGGCATCCTACGACTACGCCCTCCACATCAGAAGACCATCAGCATCATCAACTGGTATTCTCCAACATCAGCAGCTGACGAGTCAGAACTAGGTGCTTTCTACGAAGATGTGGAGGAGATCGTCCGCAACGAGAAGTCCTTTTACAAGTTTGTTGTGGGCGACTTCAACGCGAAAATCGGGATGCCACTGGAAAAGGAATATAAGATCGGGAAGTTTGGATATGGGCTCCGGAACGAAAACGGCAACCGTATTGTTGGGCTTCTCTCCGCCGCACGACTACTCCATAGAAATTCCATCTTCATGAAGAAAGAACATCGCCAGTGGACAAGGGAATTGCCCAAAGAAGGGCTTACGCGGAGATCGACCACATTCTCACCAAATGAAGGTGGAGCTTGCTCGATGTCTCAGTAGTTCTATCCCTCTGCAGTGGCTCCGATCACCGCCTCCTTCGAGCGAAGGTACGATTCAGTCGAAGGCTGGAAAAGAAGGTCTGCCACAGTGCCGCAAGAAGGAAGAATGTCGTTTATGACGGTAACAGGCTGGAGGAGCTCATATCAAGTTGTGACTGGCCCATCGAGGAGGACCCAACGTACGACTTCGACCGGCTTCTGAAAGAGTTGCGAGCCTGCGGAAAGTGCGCCTCAGTGACTTCCGAGAAGAACGAGGAACGCATTTCGAAGACCACCAAGGAAATGCTCGAAAGAAGAAGATTTCTGAGGCAGGATCCGAACACAACCCATCTCGAGCGACTGATAGCCAACGCCAGTTGCAGAACAGCTTTGCAGGAGGATCTCAGGAAGTACAGGCGACGAAGATACTGGAAGCAGCCGAAGGAAGACGAAGTCTCAAGAAGTGCCGAAGGGACCTCTGTGAATATCACGTACCGCTGGCTGCACTATTAAACGAAGTCGGGACTCCGACTTCTTCCCGATACACGATGGAATCTAGCGAAGAACTTCTATACCACTTCCGCTCATCAACACCCGTGCCGATGCCCGTTGTTCCCACTGGAGAAGTACCACCACGAATTCTACCTGCTGGAGCGCGCACAGCGATTCAGACCATGAAGACGTCCATGGCTCCAGGACCAGACCATCCTTCTGTAGAAATTTCTGCGAGCTGGAGGACAACGTCTACACGAGATTCTCGCGTCGCACCTAACATCTTATCTTCAGAAGGAAAGGATTCCCGACAAGTGGAGAACATTAAGAACCGTCTTTCTTTTCAAGAAGGGTAAACGGGAAGATCTTCGGAACTACCGTCCAATATGCCTGCTGAGTGTGCTGTACAAGCTTTTCACGAAGATTATCCTCGCTCGCATATATAGGACACTGGATGAAGCCCAACCCCAAGAACAAGCTGGATTTCGCAAAGGATTCAGCTGCATGGACCACATCCAGACGGTTTCGAGGGTTATAGAAGTCTGCGGGGAATACCGACTGCCTCTCGTCCTAACCTTTGTCGACTACGAGAAAGCCTTTGACAGCGTCGAAACCAACGCCATCCTGTCTGCGCTAGTCGATCAAGGAGTGGACCCAGCTTACGTGAGGACGTTAGCCGACTGTTACAATGACTGTACAACGACGATGCAGCTGTTCCATCGCCCCCTGACCATCCCAATTGGGAAGGGGATCCGACAAGGCGACACAATTTCGCCGAAGCTGTTCACCTCGGCCTTGCAGTGGGTGATAAAGTCACTGGACTGGGACGAGAGAGGCATACGAGTTGATGGGAGATTCCTGTCGAACGTTCGTTTTGCGGACGACATTGTTCTCTTCTCGAACAGTATCACTGAAGCAGAGACGATGCTGAAGGAACTGAACGAAGTAGGGAAGAAGATTGGATTGCGAATCAATCGGAAGAAGACTCAGTTCATGAAGAACGCCCTTTGCGAAGAAGCAGAAATGGAATTGGAAGGCACCCCTATCACGGAGACGTCTTCTTAGGTGTATCTAGGACGTTCGATGAACATGGAGAACGACTTGAGGGAAGAACTTAACAGGAGACGAAGAGCAGCCTGGGCCGCCTTCGGGCCTCTGAAGGAAGCCACCGACCGACTGACGGACCCGCAGCTTCGTGCCCACCTGTTCGTCAACCGTTCTCCCGACGCTCTGTTACGCAGCTGAGACTTGAGCTGACATCGTCGCCACTTCGAAAGCTTTAAGGCCCCGGGTCAGACTTCACGCGACTTAATCGTCGCGACCTAATCGCCAAGATTTCCATTCATTTTCATTTCACATTCAAAAATGTCGGGCTGGAAAAGTATCACAACCGAATGCAAGTTGATCGGCATGGAATGATGTTGTAACAGTTGTCTCGTCGCGATTCAGTCGCGACGATCAAATCGCGTGAAGTCTGCCCGGGGCCTAAGGACAACCCACAGAGCGCTCGAGCGTAGTCTTCTGAAGATGACCAGACACAAACAACATCTCGTCGGACTTCTCAGTACGGATATGAGGAGAATGTCCCGTCTTCGTGATCCAGCGGATTACGTTGCGAAAGCGAAGCATCGATGGGCCGGTCACATTATGAGAAGAACAGATGACAGATGGACACTAAGAACATCGGAGTGGATTCCTCGCGAAGCAAAACGTCCCCGAGGAAGACCTCCAACGAGATGGGCAGACGTGTTTGTGGAACGGATGGACCAGCTGAGAAATCAGCTGGGTACGATTTTTGCACCTGGAACTCGTGGACGCAGCCACCGACATCAGCCAAGAAGATCGTGGATGTCAGAAGCGAGGGAAAGGGAGAAATGGAAACTTCTGAGCTGGGGCCCGCACGTCACGTGAAGCCGGGCCATCTAAGTATTTAAGTAAGTAGGTAAGTTTTTTTCAAGGCGTCTCAGGCCATGTCGCAATGCCGCGGACAACAACTCTTCGAACGCAAAAATTTCCTTTTAGTTTCTTTTTTGAAGCGGAAACACTATTAGCCCGAACATGAAGCTATTACTCTATAGAACTCATCAGGGACTACAATCTGGTGTAATCTTCCTAAAAACACAAGCCTGATTTTATTTCGCATTTTTCAGATATTAACTTCTGATTCCCTTTTCAAAGCAAATTTTTTCAAATGAAACCGATTCAAGAGTCTTCAGCCTTTTTATCCTAACAAAGCTATTTGGTCAAACGAGATGCTCTCTGCTATTCTCTATGCATCGGACTTGTACTGGTAAATTTCTTTAATGAGTGGCTCTTGTATCACTTAGGCTACGCTTTCTCAACCCATCTTCAAAATTTCCGAAATGCATGAAATCACATCTGTATATCATCGTGTCGAGAAAGTTTAGCCCTTTCGAATGCACTAAGGCTCATGACTGCTGGCAGAGCTACAAGCCTGCGCAGCGGTACAAGTCAGCGGTGAAATGCGACCCGCGTCATGTGCACGCACTGCCAAGAGCAATTTCCAGCAAAAAACGGCGATGCATTGAGGATGGTAGAAAGCAACCCTTATATACAAACTGCTTTGTTGGAAAGTTCTAAATCGGTTTCCATGTGAAGAAATTTTTTTTTGGAAAAAGGAATCAAAAGTTGATCTCTGAAAAAAGCAAAATAAAATACAGGCTGGTGCTTACTAGAAAGCAGCTATAACCAGGTTGTAGTCCCTGATGAGTTCTATATAGTAGCGTACTTATATGTTCAAATTACTTGTGTTTCCGCCGCATAAAGTAAAAAACAAATAGTTTCAGTGTCGTGTTTTGCCAAACCAGGTTTGTCGGTAGATCTTTATTAGTGGACCTGACGTTTCAGCGTGTTTGTTCGCCTTCTTCTGAGGTTTAAGAAAATTACAGTTTCCTTGATCAGATCACGGCACTGCCATGTGCCCCGTCCCATCTGCTCTAGACTTAGTCTGAGGCCAGCAGCGCGAAATTTTTGAGTCTGTGAAACGAATCGACTTCCCAAGTAGTAACGAACGTCATTGATTGTTACTCAGTGAGTCAGAGCTTTTACGTCCAACTGTGAGATTACAAAATGACGTATACGGCATAAGATCACTGCTAATCGACAGGGATTCATTTCTTGCGTTTACTTTTAGATTTCTTGCGGAGATCTGTCTCCTAATATAGTAAATCGTACTTCAAAATCATTTCGCCTTGCTTCTCAGCTTTGTGTCTTCCCAACGGTGCTGATGTTGATCCTCGTCTTTTGTTTGCTCAATGTTCTTTCATCCTTGTACCTAGCATTCCACCCGTCTCATCTATGTAGCAATCTTGACAGCTTAAGCATTACAACTGGTATAGACTGTCTTTGCAGAGTCTCCAATTTTTCCGTAGAGGCAGACATTGCATTGCCCCAAAACACCTTCACTATCGTACAGCCTAATACGAACCAACTGCTTCCTTATGCTATCACTAGCTGGCTTACACGGCTCCGCCCGGCTCTGTCAAAGAACGATAAAGTTTTCATTCCTATCCCCAACCTTTCCCTTTGCCCACTTCTACATGCAAATCCCTATTTCCGCTTGTTAGTAATCGGTATGCTCACCTACCTTCCTCACCAACCCCCCAGCTGTAGCTCAAACTTTGCAAAAAAAACAATGAAATCGATAAAAGTAAGGACAATTCTAGCTGATGGCGTTATTCGGCTATCCGGGCCCCAAAATGTTTTGTGGTGTGTCTTGTTCAAACTTGGTGTATGAGGGTTATTCAAGCTGCTGATGAGGAATATCGTAGTCATTTCGCGTGGCAGCGGGTAAAAATCATGAACCCGCCTGAAATCTTGGCAGGGAATTAGCTAAATTGCTGTTTCAAGAATATCGTGCTTAATCCCCACGATAAAGGCAATTCGTGTGGTATAATAGTTTCCCATAACCGTAATGCTTTCCTTATAGGACTGCCGCGCGCGATACACCCTTCGGCGGCTTTACCTAAGCAAAAACAGGGGGAGGGAGATTTCGCGTGCGTTATGCGTTACGTTAATGTTAAGGCAGGTTATCAGGATGGCGCTGGAAACCGCGCCATGCAAAACGACCGTTTCCCCGTTTCGTGAATATCTGGGATCTAAATTGGCCCGAAAGAGAAAAAATGTCCATTCAAGCCCTGCAACTCACCATAACTTCCTAATGCGTTATGACAGCGAGCAAGCATCATATTCATATGCAGTATACTTGTGAGCCGTTACAGGTGAGGTTTTGAGCAAATCCGGAACTTCGACCCATCTACACCCACCGTAACCCAAGAAAATGCACTACCTGCGAAATCAGCATGATATTCATGTTCAGCGCGTTAAATGGCCACCCTAAACAAAGTTTAAAGAAAATCTCTGTTTTTTCGACCCCATACCGTATGACCACCATAACTCTATGAAAGGTCCCAATATACAGGGAGAGTATGAAATTAGTAATCAGCTTGTTAGATTAAGTTCTCTGGACCAAACTCCAGCCGAATTCATGAGACTTCCTACCGTACACCTATCGTAACCACACGGGGAGACGTTCTGCGGAGAAAGTGTGATATCTGTTTTTGGCACTTAAGATAACCCTCATAGACGAAGTTTGGCGAGCTTTACGACGAAAAATTTTGGGGCCCGGATAGCAGAATAGCGCCAAACTAATGCTGTGTTCGTAATCAGCATGCTCGATTACCCCCCCCCCATGCCAAATCCCAGCCCCTAGCTCAAACTTTGCAAAAAAATTGATAAAATCGATAAAAGTAATGGACGATTTCAAAAACTAATATTGTATTCGTAATCAGCATGCTCGATTATCCCACTGTGCAAACTCCCAGCCCCGTAGCTCAAACTTTGCAAAAAATCGATAAAATCGATAAAGGTAGTTGGTAATTCTCAAAACTAAAGTTGTATCCGAAATCCCCATGCTCGATTACTCCCCGGTGCCAACTCCCAGCCCCGTATTTGAACTCTGCAAAAAAAATCGATAAAAATCGATAAAATCGATATCGATCGATGACGAAAAGTAGCCTATGACATCCGCTGGGGCTCGTTGTGTATGTGTGCCAAGTTTGGTCTGGATCGGTTCAAAAAGAATTTTCTATTCGGAACATACGTACACACATACAGACAGACAGACAAACAGACATTCAGCTTTATACATAAGATAACTAAGCACTACTAAAAATGGGAGAGATCAAAAACTACAGAAAGTTACATTTGGAGTCGTTGTGTTATAGTTCAAAACTATTTTATAAGTGTTCTTTGTTGTAAAGTTGTAAAGTTTGTAAAGTTCGAACGCTAAAAGGCAATGATGCCTACGTGACAGAGGTGTCTATTGCCATTTTATTTTTATTTTCCCACATCATGCTGTATGAATTACAGAAATCCAAAGCTCGTCTTCCAGAACTTGCAATCAAAGAAGAAGCTTCGCTGCAATTGCAAGCTGAGAACGCGCTTTATCTGCTAATGAGGCCCTCATATCTGGTCTGTTCCTCGTTTTTAATTTCTTTTTTTTACGTTTTTTTCATAGTCAATGACAAGGTTTTAAGAAGATACGTGATTCTATCACAAAACAATCAATGCGGATATCTGTAAGTGACAAAGGCGGCAAATTTATTGTGATACCGCAGACACTGTACAAGGAAATTGCTAATCTGCACATAGCAGACACAAAGATTTACCAGCCTTAACCAAGAAAGATTATCAGGTTAAATACAGAAAATTAGAATGATATTTGTAGGCGATGAACGGCTGATAAGTAGACTGAAACCAGAATTTCCAAAGTGTCCAGTTTTCTATTAACTAATAAAGATGCATAAAACTTCACCACATTTGCGCTCCACGTTGCCTGAAGTCTTCAAGATAAGGCCTACAATTAGCTGTGTTGAAGCACCTGTAGATCGCATGGTGTAGTTTCTCAGCAAGATCGTGTCAGCTTCTGCCAAAGGTGCCATCATACCTACCCAACACTCATCAATTCCTAGAGCAGTTGCGCAACACGAAATAAGAACATGATCCTTCGTGGAGTCCTTTCATGTGACTTCCTTATACACCAATGTCCTTGTCCATGTCCATAACGATGCCGCACAACAAGCTCTTGTGGAAATGCTCGAGAAAACACATAAACACCATAAGCACCTTTGGTTTGAACAAAGTGCAGGTACTAGTTCTCATTCAAGCATGTTCGAATTGTACCATTTTTACATGGTCTGGGAGGTAATACTCTCAGATACGAGAGTCAACGTCTAGCACCGGCTCTTGCGATACGTCTCCTGGGCAGAATTAAAGAACCAGTTCTTGCGCGCATGCCTTTGATGTACCGTCGATATATCGACCACTGTCTTATGGTAACATCAATTCTAGCCGAAATAGATGAGTGCTTTAACATCTTAAATCAACAGTCCCAGTACACCAAATTTACTAGAGAAACACCACGTAACGTATGGATTCCTTACCTTAACACCCAGGTCAACTTGTCTGATGGTGTGCTTCGTGTCAAATGTTATTGTAAGGAAGCCTCGAAGAACATCCCGATTTACGCCAAAACAGCCCACCCTGCAGCAGCGAAGCGAGTTGTTGTCCGCAATATGATCAAAGTGCTGCGGCTGTTTGTAGGGGCAACGAGGAGCTGCTTAAGTCCCAAAATCTGGGATAGCGGTGGCAATGGTTATGTATGTCAAAAATATAGGCGCAGAAATCCTGCGAGTCGCGAAAGCCGTCAAACCGAAAACAAACTTTCCCTTTGCATTCAGAGTTGCGATGGGGGGAGTCGCGCTCACGAAAAGTGAAGGTGGTCCCAGCTACTATTGGGCGGCCAAAAGTGAAGGTGGTAGTGCCGGACACTCACCTCCCAAAAACGTCGACGGGGGGGGGGGGGGTAGAACGGACAAACAGAGCTATCTTTCTAGGTCGAACTGCGACCCAACTTCCCTCTTTAGGGCCACACATACGATGAATATTAAAGATATTTATGAATTTTATTCATAAAAATTTAAAATAGACGTGTTTAGTAAGTGGTGTATTTGGAATTTAAAGTTTGTGGGACTGTACGAATTTTATTGAGTAATTTTTGTTATAAGATACTGCAAAGGAAGTAGGTCGATCTAGGCAGAAACGGCCGAGAACCAGAATTTCGAGTGATAAAATAATGAAATTCGTGAAAAATTATTCCACTGTTACAAATCTGCTGGCTGAAAACCTCCGCAGTTGCGACTTTATAGGTTTTGAAGGGTATGTGTTGTTCTACCAGATAGTGAAAGAATCAGTTTGATTTGAGGAGTGGCCGCCGAGAACAAGAATTTTGAAAAACCTTGAAAATCTTCTCAATTTTTTCTGACATTTAAACTCTTATAAATCCGGACTTTGAAGCTGTGTGCTGTTGCGACTTCATAGGTTTTGTAGGATGAGGTTTGCCCTATCAGAATATGTCTTAGCTGTCCGATCCATTGAAACATCGCCGAGATCCAGGCTCTTAAAAAAGCAGGTAAAAAACGTTTTTTAGCTCATAACTCCTTCAGAATTGCATAATTCATGCAGGGACTTCATAGGTTGGATTCTCCTCATCAAGAGCTTTCAAATGATGTATGATATGTGGGGATTCACCCTCCCACGGCATATGCCCGGGTTGGAGTACCTCTCTTCACTAATTCTCCACTGGCGGCCTCCCTCCAATACATTGAAATGGTCGGGGTGGAGAATTAGTGAAGAGGAGTACTCCACCCCGGGTTAGAACCGCAAGAAACATTGAATCCTCCACATATTATATATCATCTGAAAGCTCTTGAAGAGGAGAATCTAACCTATGAAATCGCAACATAATCATGCAGTTCTGAAGAAGTTATGAGCTGAAAAACGGTTTTTTACCTGCTTTTTTAAGAGCCTGTATCTCGGCGATGTTTCAATGGATCGGTACAGCTAAGACAAATTCTGATAGGGCAAACCTCACCCTACAAAACCTATGAAGTCGCAACATCACACACCTTCAAAGTCCGGATTTATAAGAGTTTATGTCAGTTGTCATTAAGCAACCTAAAATTGAGAAGATTTTTAAGGTTTTTCAAAATTCTCGTTCTCGGCGGCCACTCCTCAAATCAAACTGATTTTTTACTATCTGGTAGAACAACACTTACCCTTCAAAACCTATGAAGTCGCAACTGCGGAGGTCCTCAGCCAGCAGATTTGTAACAGTGGAATTATTTTTCACGATTTTTCATTATTTTATCATTCGAAATTCTGGTTCTCGGCGGTTACCGCCTGGATCGACCTACTACATAGCTATATGCTCTAATACTTTCTTTTACATTCCTTTTCCTTCATTTTCCTTCTTTTGAGCTTTAGCAAAAAAATTTTCAAACCCAAAAGTGGAAGTGGTCACTCTGTACCAGCTCAAAAGTGAAGGTAGGCGAAGAATCGGCTCCGATCATCGCACCTCTGTTTGCATTCCATTCATCTCTCTATACTAGGTTGGCCCAAAAGTTCGTTCGCACCATTTCCAAAAATTCATAACTTCTGGAAATGCTAAACGATTTGCGTGTTTTCAATTCCATGTAAAAGAGCAAGTCATTCTCTTCATAGCGATGTCTTAGCGACATTCCAACGAGCATACACTGCATAGGTATAAGTGGTAGAAAAAATGACTATCATAAATTTTCTGTGTTCGTAAAAAATCTGAGACTTGCAATAAAAATCGGTGCCAGCCAAAAACAGCCGGTATTATAGGTTTTATTACCAGCTCTTTTCAATTGTGCAAAGTTTGTGCTGATTAAGCGTCTTTATGAAAAATTATGATTTTCGAGAAAAAGCCAAAATAGATTGAAATCGCCCTTTTCTATTGCTTGCTCGAAAATCCTAACTTTTCATAGAGGCGCTCAATCAGCACAGTCTTTGCACAGTTAGAATGAGCTGGTAATGGAACCTGTAGTTTCGACCGCAACGATTTTTACTGCAAGTTTGTGTTTTTTGCGACCCTCTACAGAAAATTCATGATAGTCATTTTTTTCTACCACTTATATCTATGCAGTTTATGCTCGTTGGAATGCCGCTAAGACGTCGCTATGAAGAGAATGATTTGCTCTTTTACATGGAATTGAACACGCAAATCGGTTGGCGTTTCCATAAGTTATGAAGATTTGTAAATGATGCGAACGAACCTTCGGGCCAACCTAATATACAGGGTGTCCCAAAATAATGTGCACACTGTTTGATTTTGAATAACTCTCTTATTATGAGGTCTTTCGAGAAGCGGTAAGCGCCATTTTGTAGAGCTGGCTTCAACTTAGATTTGCAGTATAGGATGAATCACCGACCGCCCTTCATTACTGTAGGATTACGGTAGAAACTTGGAACACATGGTGTCAATGTGGAAAAAGCCCGTTTCAAAAATTTTCAAAAAGATGTGCAAATTTGTGTAATAGGGTTTTTAGGGACGCTGAGTTCAATACTCAACTATTCTCAAGATTGCGAAACTTTCTAAACGGTGTAACCGCACTTTTTAGGAACATTGAGAAAATGGCCGCTACTGCTTACCTCGCATAACTCTTCAGTGAAACATCATAATAGGTTAGGAACTTTACAATTAGAGTCAGCAACTCTAATTGGCCTAGTGTAAAAGTTTTCAGGCTGTTTTGATTCCTTTCTGAGGCAAAATGTGGCCTTTCATGGCCCAAAACCCTCTTTCAAGTTTCTACCATAATCCTACAGTAATGAAGAGCGGTCGGTGATTCGCTCTATACTGCAAATCTAAGTTGAAGCCAGCTCTACAAAATGGTTTTTACCGCTTCTCGAAAGACCTCATAATAAGTGAGTTATTCAAAATCAAACAGTGTGCACATTATTTTGGGACACCCTGTATAAAGCTCAAAAAGTGTCTGTTTGAAAGGTATGTGCGTTATAGAAACGCGCGTCGCTCAAACGATTGGGCTGAGTTTGCACACAGAAGTTTTCGTTTCCGGAGACGTTCTTGGGCTACTTTTCACTGGAATTCACCAAGTTCTTATATCGATTTATTGATCTGTTTACTCAGATCTATGGCAATGGAAGGTTATCATGTTTTGACCAAGTTTTATCCTATTTTTATGTAAACACGGGTGGTGAAGCTTACTTTGGTTCCGCGGTGAAAAGGATGCGGTGTTGCAAAGCGGCAGCCAGGATGAAAGGCAATCAACGCGGGAGCCAGAAAAACGGTAGGCGCAGGTTTGGAGCGGGTGCAAGAAAGAAGAAAGGAAGAACTTGCCGAAGGGTGAAGAAGAATAGAAAGTTGGAAACTTAGGACGGGTAGGTTGGACTCTTTGGGAACCATTTTGTCCCTTCGAGGCATCAGATTATCAGACCCATGGTCCGAGCGGGACGGGTATGCCAGCTAGTGTCAGATGAAATTAGTGCGGTATTAAGGCAATGCATCCACCTGTTCAACTGCAGAATGATGTAGTATGCATTGGTAGACTTCCCGCATGATAGCATAAGGAAGCAGTCGGTTTGTACTAGACTGTACGATAGTGAAGGTGTCTTGGAGCAATGCAATGTCTGCCCCCTACGGGAAAATTGGAGACTGCGCAAATACAGCCTATACCAGTTGTAATGCTTGAATTGTCAAGATTGCAACATAGATGAGAAGGGGGAATGGTACGAGGCTGAAAAAACATTGAACAAACAAAAAACGAGGATCAACATCAGCACCGTTGGGAAGACAAAAAGCTGAGAAGCATGGCGAAATGATTTTGAAGTACGATTTACTATATTAGGAGACTGAGATCTCAGCAAGAAATCTAAAAGTAAACGCAAAAAATGAATGCCTGTCGATTAGCAGTGATCTTATGCCGAATATGTCATTTTGTAATCTCACAGCCGGACATAAAAGTTCTGACTCACTGAGTAACAATCAATGACGTCCGATACTACTCGGTTGTACGGACGTACTAATATGCGGTGGAGTCGAAGTTGGTTCTTTTCACAAACTCAAAAAGTTCCCAAAAATTTTTCAAAAACTGATACTATAAGAAATCAAGAAAAAAAAAATTTTTTTTTGCATTCGATGAATTGATGTCCGCGTCATTGCGACGCAGCCATTTTTGGACTTATTTTGGTAAAATATTTTGAATTTTTTTTGAAACGTGTTTTCTAAAATTTGCAATGTGAGCATTGTAGCTCTTGAACAGCTCTATCATCCCATAATCAATCATCTTTTCATCTCTATTTTTCACCTGAAAATGAGTGATGAAAGCCAAGATTGCTGGTTCGCAACTTCATGTCGGTCACTTTAGCGATATCAAGATCAAACACCAATGTTTGAACTAGATGAGCTGAATGAAAACACATTCCTAGAAGGGAAACTCGTCATCTGCGAGTGAAAATTTCAGGAATTAAAGCGTAGAAGAAGATCAGTGTAAGTTTTCCTCTGTATTCAGGCCTTTTCCAAAAGTTTTCCGGCAGTAACCAGGAAGTAAAATTCCAAAAACAACGAAACACATCACAGAGGCACAAATTTTTATGCATATTTTGTTCTTCTCAGAATATCCAAAAAGTGTTCTAAATAACCCATAGTTTCTGCTGAAACTCATTTTCTTTGTGCAGACAACTATTCAGCTCTTTCTATTTTAACCCACTAAAAGAAAGGTTCCCCACTTTGACTTAAATCCGTTCGTAATCGTGCCATGTCATAAATGGCCGATGGATGATTTTCTTGTAAGCTTGCCGAGATCCAGTAACAAACCGTAGCCTCCAAAGCAAGGCGAATTTTGTCAAGGTATACTCATTTATTTTGGAGGAGTAGAAGTTGATGTGAGCAATAAACGATGCCATTGGGAAAGAAAACGCAGTATGAGAAGCGGTAGGACCAAGCGTTAAATATAATTGATGTTACATTGTTTTATGTATAGCACACTCAAACTTGTTTCGAGTTAATTGTCTATTTCAGTTGCTAAAAGGAAATTTTCTAGCAATAAGAATTAGTCTGAAGCGGAAGAATGATTGAGTTGCTTGCGGAAGCACTGTTGATTTTCCACGGTTTTGTCCTTTATTCTTCGCTGTTCTCTTAGCAATGATTTTACTGTTATTTTATCAAGACATTTAGCTTGAAACATATCTGTCCTTTGAACTTACTGCAAGAAACCATCTAAGCATACTTAATCTTTCTAGTTACATACAGAGCAATTATGCATCAGAGTACTAGTTATATAAGAAAACCAGCAGTCGGAGTCTTTTTATCTCATAGCGCTCCATCTGGTAACATATTATAGAGCACAAAAATGGTCGAATGTCATTTGCACCCTTCCTGCTATTCTCGCTAGTGGATAATCGTGGTCGAGTGGAGCAGTAATCAAAACAATCCCCCGGGTTCATTGATCATCGATAAGTCTGGTAAGTACGTGTTTATTCAATTGTTTACTTTGGCGCATTTTGGGTGTATCGAGTAAAATTGCTGAATATGAATGTAAGGACATGGCCATATTCATACTCGATCCAAAAAAAGGGTTTACTCTCATACATAACTATACACATTCATTACTCCTGCACAAAGCGAAACAAGCATCTTTTGCGAGTTTTGAATAAACAACCAGCAAATTAAAATGAGTGAACATTTGGCACTTGACTGATCAAACAGAGCATAAGTCAAACATCATACATGATAGTCTAGTACCAAAATTATTGACCCGGTTTCAATATGATTGAAGAGTAGAGGATCTACTACTAGCAAACAAAGGATAGCACTAATTTACTTTTTCTTTCCATACAATAACCCAACGGCAGTACCCATTAGTGCTCCACCAATGATGTTTTCTATTGAACCTGGCGGATGATTGAAACCGTAGCCGTATCCATATCCACCATATCCAAAACCGTATGGATATGAAGGAAACATTGGCGGTGGCACGGGAGGAGGAATTCCCATGCCTGAATTTCATGTATTGCAGAAAAACAATGTGAAAGCTAGCTTGAGTCTTACCATAACCGGCATAAGGGTACCCATAACCGTAAAGGCCGATCTGACAGAAAGCATTTACAGTCATTGAAATCAGTAGTAATTGTGCAAAAAGTATCATTTAGCTGTAGAAGCAGTAGGTTAGAAACTGTTCACCGCGGCTTTCGTCGAAAAATGCTGTCGAAATGATATAGCAAATAATCAGGAGCTGTGATGAAATGGAACTGTTAATACCGATTGATCCGTGACACAAACTTAAAAACGCGAACCGGCCAAAAATTGTCGACAATAGGCGCTTAGGGCTAATCGTATGCCATTCCCGACCTCGCGTACCAGTTTGAGGCATGACACATAGCGTAAGGTTTTTACTAGCTCTACATACTGATTTAGGTTAATGAACTTTCGCAAAAGTACAAAATTCCAGTATTTTCAATAGCTCATGCAAAGAGTTGCCTCGGATATGAGTCAAGTTGTTTATTGCTTTTAAGTGTCAAAGAATTTGAAATTCAGCTTCCAGATATATGAACAATGCTCAAAACTCAGGGCTCGGCATGAGGTGGCTTTTTCAATTTTGCAAAAACGAAGTCCCCGCAGATTTCGCTACACAAATACAACATTACCTATGACGCAATCAGGAATGGACCAATCACGAATAACAAAAAAATAATGAAACAAAACTTAAAAGCAGCATGAACAAACGAAAAGGAACTAAAGAACTTCGTATTCTCCGAATTGGCGGCATGCTGTGTCCGGCGCGTGCCGTTGCGCGCTCGGAGCAGGCTAGCCGCCACCATGCAAAATATTTACAGGGTTGTAACTAGGCGAGGAGGAGGGGGTTCGGGGAGATTCAAAAACTCAGCTATAGGGTTTTTGATGTAGAACGATATGCCAAACTTGTGAAAAAATTATGTGAAGGAAGGAAAATTTATGACTTTTTCTTTTTACAGCCACCTCAGGTGGCTGTCCAAGTGGCTGTAAAACCACCTAACTTCGAAAAAGTTTGCCGCAACTTTAATTCACATAACTTTTTCGTAATTTTATGCACATAGTACTATCTCCCCATTGCCCATCTATGCACCCATTTTGGTTTCATTTCATTTTCATTTCGCTGTAAACAGCCCTTTGTTTGTCTGGGAGACCATGCTGCTGGCATGCCGGCAGCGTGCCGGCAGTAGATCGAAAGACAGCGGCATGCTCTTCCGTAAAAACGATATCTCCTTTGCTTTTTCTCCAAAACGATTCCAGCTTGCCCGGTTAGCCATCTGTGCCGAGACCTGTCAAAACTGTTTTGTTTTGGCTTCGAGTTTTTGCCTACATTATGCTTTTCTTGTGCGAAACTTGCTCAATGTCATGCTGGCGGATAATCTCTGTTACCTTTTTGAAATTTTAGAAAAGTCCAGAAGCCTTTAGAGGCCCCTAATTTGCTTTGTATGTAAAGCACGAAGATTACACATCAGCGAAACTGGCCAGCAAGTTTACGGCAATATCGTAGACACACTCAAAAAATCCATTTTTTCAATGGTTCTTTTTTTGGTTGGACGATGTTTCCTCTATAATTTTCTAGAAATGTATTTCAGCACCTCTTTTCTTGCACCACTCGAATGTCGGTGGGCGTCGGAAACGAGAGGTGAAGAACAATAAGAAAATAAAGCTCATTGAAATTTTTATTTTTGCGTTCATCGCGCAGATTTGGGACAAGGAGAGGTTGGAAATAATCTTTAAAACTTTTTAAAAATGTTCTCCAAAATGAAATCCCAGTTTGCGCCAGCATGACTCATCCAGTGACCTGCGAGAGGTGGATAAAGGTCAAGCTGGAAACCGTTTTGGATGAAAAGCAAAGGGAATATCGTATACGGTTAGGTATACGGGTAGTTGAGATTAACGGCAGAATAAACAAATTGCTCATATCTTACTTTGTGGAGAAGCTAGAAAAAAGAGGTCTACGTCGATTCCTCGAGCTCTTAGCGATAAATGCGTCGAAGGACACATGCATTAACGTCCCTGCTGGGGAGGGGAACATAAGACTCCTTAAAAGAAAGCCTTATATTTTGGGGCTCCAGTGTCCTGGATTTCGCGCAGGCTTACTTTCCACATATTTACTATTTTTTACTATGAACATACTGAACAGGAGCGAAAGATTGTAGAAGCCCTAGAAGCCCCCTCTTCCTTGTTTCTGTAATATAGTAGCTGGAAAAAATACGGTCGAACGATGAATCCTTGTTGCGGCTCACTTGGTATGACTTATAAAAAAGCCTTACGGTAGGGTGTGAACTTGATGTTTATAATCAACGAGTCAATTTAGCCTAAAAAAGAGTTCTCAGCTTGTTGCGTGTCCTTTCTGGGGAAAATGTAGCCATCGATGGCTCAAAGCCAGCCCTCTTCAAAGTGCTGAAATCCTACAGTATGGAAGCGCGAGGGATGGCTCGCTCATTGCTAATTTGCAGTTAAAGCTTGCTCTAGAGAATGATACTTGAAGCTAAGCAAAAGACTTTGTTAGAGTTAATAGGCAGAGAGTTATTAACGAAAAGTGTGTACTTCCATTTGGAATAAATCCCTGTAAAAGAAAACTACTTTAAGCTCTAATGATAAGTTCTCGAACACCACATCAGTTTTCGGGTACACTTTTTTCAGATGGCATGATTTACAAGGAACAGAGTTTTTAGGCGTTGATGCTCATTCAGACAGCAAACACGATTATATGGGAAAGACTTCCATGATTCAATTATAGCCCAAAGTAACGTTGGCCCAAAAGTCAAGCATCTGTGGCGTCATATTCTTTCCCGGAACGGGAACCATTAATATATTAGATCATTCGTAAAGTAATTTCGCTTTTTGTTAAAAGAGCAAAGCAAAAGCCAAAATGAATTAACAATTTTGAGTGCATTCGATGCAACTTTTCGTCCTCTTTCAAAGTAATTTACGTATCTCAGTTCAATCAAAGATCTCTCAAAAAATGACCGAAAACTACTAGCATGGATTTTGCCATACAAATTTCGCTATTCTTTCAAATTTTTTTACTGCGTCTCTGTTTAAACCCACATAACACTGGATAAAGCAAACTCTACAAGATGCAAAACAATTTTTTCTCTTCCATAACTTGCTGAAGTCTTCGAAATTGTTTCTTCGATGATTCCATATCTGGCCAACCCTCATAGAACAACAACCGGCCATCAGGATGTCATATGATGCAGAATTTTCTCCTTTTTTTGGCATTTATGTTTTCTGTCTCTGATTCGTAAAGTATTCGGGCACAAAACTAACAAAATTTATGTTTGACTCGGCCCAACGATACCCCGAAAACTCGAGTTTTGACATTTTACATCTCTGCACGCTTATCGCCTTGGAAAATCACCGTTGAATCATAATCTACTTTTGAAAGTCCGTAATCCTTGAAACTTTTTGGTGTTTGGCGCGTCCTTGGATAGACATTGTAAAACTCACAAGTCAGTCAGTCTTGTCAGTCATGAAAAATTCTGTCAAAAAATTATGGCGAGTCATAGGAAGAAGGTGAGAATGATTGCAGATCCATCCGTTACTTGAACTTGTTCGGGGGACTTGAATAAAAAACTAGAAAAATGGCGAAAATTGACCATGACAAAAACCATGGATTATAGTTTTTCATAATTTTCCAGAGCAGTATAACTTTTTCAACAGTATAAAAAACTGCATCGACTACTACTAATACCTTCATGGATCTTTCGAGTGGCGTTTGTTAAAAAAAGCAAAATTATTTTTGGACGACCTAATAGTTTGGAATACTGTCCAATAGGTCAAAACAACTTTTACAAGATGGCCCCTCTACATATCCGTCGAATGCGGCTGCTTTACCTACAAGATGAAGTGAAGATTTCAAATTGGAATATAAGTTTAGCTACAGAGAAAGGAAGAATTTTCTACAACATTCGCAGGGAATTTTTGAAAATCGGAATGGTTGCCTTTCGTTATGTTTTACTCACAGAAAATTGATTTTCAAATGGTTGGAGTTATGGCAAGTTCTAAGCTAGCTTTATTGGGTTTGAATCTCCATACCGTTTTGTAACAGATTTTATTTTAGCAAAAGTCCATACAAAATCTGGAAATGGAAAAAAAGAATAGAGGCGAGAATTTTCAAAAGTTAGGGGTAAATATTTTGGAGGTGCTATTACGGAACTGTCCTTATATTGCTGTGACTCATGTCTGTAAAGGTGGAACACCAATGCAGTCCTATGCCCCTTCTTTATATGTTTCAAGTGTGAAATTGCCAGTAAATAGCCTTCTGTCCTTTCTATGCTTTCTGCTATGAGCTTCTGCTGAAGTCTAGAGTTTTATGAAGCATCAAAAGGTGCAGCAAGATTTAATCTAACTTAATACGCTAATACTGTAAGGCCGTCCCCCCCCCCCAATGTGCAACAACTGAAAAGTGTGCTTCACGAAATAATCAAATAGATACCAAAGCATTATAAAAAAATTTTGATTTTGAAACGAGCATACTATGGGGGCGGAATGATAAAGTCCCTTAGCATGTCTTTGTTCCTAGGATTGGATGCATCCAGATGCAAAAATAAAGCAATTTTTTTAGAGAATTATTTGATTTAAGTAAAGGTTCTAATTTAAGGTTTCGATCTGCGTGAGCAGCGATGTTGAAGATTTAGAAACTTCTGAAAAAGCCATAAACAAGGTAACAAGCCTTTAAAATACTTCAGTATGAAATAGACTTTTTTGCAGAGACATGATCACAGAAATTGTTGTCCTTTCTTTTCTGATAGCGAATATTTCCTGCTCTGAGGCTACTCTTCGGATTGGAGGATGCAATCCATGCTATCTATACTATCCAGCGGGAATTATTAGATATATGTTTTACTGTCGCCCAAAATGCAAGAAAACCAAGGAGGTTGCCACTACAGCTGCGACCATTGAGTGTCCTCCAGGTTGCATGCCAGTACCCGAACAGTGGAAAATAGAAGAGTTAGCCGAGGAAAGAATTAGTGAAGCATCGACTGCACCTACACACATTAAGTTAACTATCCCACCATTTGTACTCCCGTTCGGTCACCTATTTCCACCTATCTCTAACGTGCCCCCACGGCACGTTAGAGATAACTACTATCTACTATCCTTGGCTCCATGGCTGAAGAAGAAATGTTGCTGATGCTAACACTGACGCTGCGTTGTGCTGTTTCACTAAAATTCTGGTAATCTGTTTTATTTACTTGATTACGAATATTCTCGATACTGCGAATTGTTGTAAGTTTATGCAGAAAGCCGAGTTACGAGAGTGTTTTGCTTTATTTCTTGTTTTTTGTGCAAGAGCGAGATTTTTCTTTTGTGACTGATAGGAGAACATTCACATTTATCAAGACATAAAATTACGTAGGTATCCAATATTATTATATGTTAGTACCACAGCTGCCACACTGTCGGCGTAATTGACCTCTACATTTTGACCTACCCCATATCAAGTACGCCGAAAAAAGCAAAGTTGTGGCAGTATCCATTTACAAATCTTGTATGCTTTATCTCGCTTAACTTCTTGAAGAGCTGCATCACAGTGGCAGGGCTTTTCTACTGCAAAGCGATGTTTGGATCAAAAAATCATTGGTGTGAAACGATTACGATGACCTGCGAGAAGCGCCAAAAATTAGCTATAACATCTCGCATTTCCTTCAAAGTTGACAACGAATTAGCCATTTTTTGAACTTTGTCTCGTGCCATAAGTCGTTGTTGTGCTTTCATATATTAGGCTGATTTATAATCAATGCAACTTCCCTATGATTCAACTTCGAATTGAAATAACTTTTTTCTCGAAACAATCTTCTTAAGCGGTAAAGACTAAAGTAAAGAGAAAACCTTTGGCTATGCAACCTACGTTTTTGTAGAACTGAACATAACAAGGAAAACTTTTTAGCAACAAATTTTCTGGAAATCTCTATCTTGAGAGATCATAATTTTCTCAAAAATGCAGTAGGATAACGCATATACAGGGTTAGGGGAAAGTCTTTGAACACGGAGTTTTTTAAAAAATGATGAAGCTAGACAAGATGTTTACATGAAAGCAATAGGTAATGTTTACTTAACTGTCTGCTACACAAAGCTGGCTTTACAATTCGAAGATTCCTCCTTTAACGCGAGCACAAGCTCGGAGACGCTTGGCAACGCTGTCCATGGACACGGAGGTGCTTCACGTCGATTTCTTCCAACGCCTTCTGAAGAGCAAGTCGCAAAGACTCCACTGTCTTGCATGGGTGAGCGCAGGCTTTGGCCTAAAGATCTGACCACACGCTGTAGTCGCGGGTATTCAGATCCGGCCAATACGGAGGCCATTCCGCAGGAGTAATGAACTCCTTGATGTTGCTTTGGAGCCATGCCTGAACGAACTTCGCTTTGTGCGAAGGTGCGCTATCCTGCTAGGGACCCCAATCGCTCCTGGTAAAATGGGTATTGGTCAAGGACAACTATCCCTTCTTCACGATGCTATCGGCGTGCGTAGCGGTGTCCACCTCTATGTCCTGGGATACAAAAATCGCCAGCATCTTGCTGTCGGAAGCGATCGCCGCGCAAACCATTGCAGAATCGGATGAAGCTTTTCTTTGCGATTCAACCGTTGCTACTGATTTCTGGGGGCGATTAGGTAATGATTCTGTTGTTCGGCAATCGAAAACTTTCCTCACGGTAAAAATTTTGATGTCAGAAAAGAGTATCGTTCGGTGGCGTGTCTTGGAGAGACGTTCAAGCAGTCGATTGCACCTGCGCAGTCAGTTCAGCTTCGTGTCCTCCCAAAAAGCATGAAATTTTAGCATCCTGAAAAGCTTCATTGCAAGGCCCTTTTTTACGATGTCGAAGATTGTCCTGCCAGAGATGGAAAGCTCTGAAGCCAACTCAATCAAGCTTCGCCGAGAATTGCGACGAAGGCGTTGGCGAACGATTTTCAGAATCTCGTTACTGTCGGCAGTAGCCAATTTGCCACTCATACAACAGTCCTGGATGCTTTCATATCCTGGAAACGACGCAAGGTGGGAAAGACCTTGATCTGTAAAATTTGGAGAGATTGCGCAATTTGCTGATCAGCCATCCTCTCCTCGTGCATCTTCTCCACCAACGCTCGCTCCATTCCAGAAGACATATCTCCGACAGGAATAAAACTAATAGTCCAGTTTTTTGAGGGCTTGTACTCAAGAGTATAAGAATCAAACAAATGTAAGCATACAAAAATTTGTGGAAAAGCCGAACATACCAGGACATCAAAAATTGTTCAAAGACTTTCCCCCAACCCTTTACTACTTGTAGTGTAGCCAGCTAATGGCCGGATTTGAGTCGTGCCGAACTTAGATTTTATGGGAATTTTGTAGGCATCACGACGGAATTGCCTTTTCTGGAAATTTTCAATTTTTCTGCACTGGAAAGTGGAAAAATCCTGCCGTTTGCATACCACTGAATGTACTGGGCTTCCTTGCTGTATACTGCAAAAGGTTTGCAATCGCTTTTTGCTTACGATTTGCAAGGCACAAAAGGCTCTCAACGACCACTCAAGTTTGCAAAAACGATTTTCACTCCAAAATCTTCCAAAAAGTTCACTCAAAGGATTTTGTAGCACAAGGCTTCGCAATCGTCATGCACATTTTTTAGACAAACTCGGTGACATGGATTTAGAGCGAAAAGATGGACAAAAAGAGCGAAAGGATGGATTTTCGAGATTTAGTATATTGATGAAAACTCGAAACTTCAGAAAGAACAAATATCTACAAACACAAAGGCGTTCGTGAGAAGCTAGAAAGAATGCTCTTTTCAATGAAGTAGATTGTTTTTGATATAGATTGTTACATAAGTCTTGTTACACTAAATTTTTTACGACGATAACTCGCAAACTACATAATTGGGCTTTTCAGTTGGGCTCCGGGGTAGCCCTTCGATAGAGCAAAGCAAGCTCTACAAGATAGGTGCAAAAGTTTGCACCAGCTTCGACCCGCTGTAGGTTTGCATCCAAAATGTGAGTCGCACTGAAGGCCCAAAAAATCGCGAAAAATTCATATCTTCTTTTAAAATCCTACAGATCTTTTGCTCAAGAAAATTGCACACTACATCAGACACTCATAGGTGCCGTTCTTGTATTCCTGCCTCATCTGTAAATCCAGAAAACGAAATTTTTTATTTTTATGTAAAAACAAAGCTGTGCTCTTTCCATTCAAGTGGTTATCTACCACGAGCCCTTAGAAGTGAACCTGCAAATTTTCAGCTTTCCACAAATCCTAGTTTTCGAGGAATGTTGATTTTAGCATGGAACATCCGAATGAAAATTAACTAAATTCGATAATTTCCGAAAACTAGGACCTGTGGAAAGCTGAAAATTTACGCTTATACTTCTAAGGGCTTACAGCATACTCTACATAATGGAGGCATCACATAGTGGAGGCCATAAAGCCTTGTTTTTGCATAAGCACGAAAAAATTTTTCTCGATTAGATGTGAAAAATACAGAAACGGCACATATGAGTGCCTGATGTGGTGTTCAATCTGTGTGAGCAAGTTTGAGATCTGTAGAATTTTTTTGGGCGAAGATACGATTTTTCCCCTATTTTCCGAGCCTTCGGCACGACTCACGAGGATAGGAAGGTTGGTCGAAGTGGCCTATCAAAATGAGATTATACTGCTTTGTAGAGCTTGGAACGCTGATTCCAAATCTACCTTTGCTATCTGCTGCGGGCTTCTGGGCGAGGAATTATGAAGGTTTTAGTGAGTAAAAATCTAAATGCAAAAATAGGGTAAAATCAGTCGCAACCTTTTCCCAATGTTCAATCGAGGCAGCAGCGAAGTGGTACATTCAATCAAGTATATTTTTTGCACCGAGTGACCCGACTACCATATAAGCCCTATAAAAAATGTTACGACTGATTTTACCCTAATTTTGCATTCAGATTTTCACTCACAAAAACCTTCATACTCCTCGCCCAGAAGCCCGCAGCAGATAGCAAAGGTAGATTTGGAATCAGCGTTCCAAGCTCTATAAGACAGTATACACCGCATTTCAAAAGGCCACTTCGACCAATTTTCCTTTCCTTGTCAGATTGCGGATGTGTGGTGAGTCGAAGCTGGTGCAAACTTTTGCATGCCATCTTCTAGAGCATGCTTTGCTCTTGAAAACATGAATTGCGTGACTTATTGCCATAAGAAGTCGGAGTGTGAGAAGACTTATACTACAACCTGATAGTTGGTTTGCTTTGAAAACCAGCCTTTGAAAGAAGAGGTATGAAAAAGTTGCATTGATTATATGAATCAACCTTATATGATACTTGCCTCCATGTATGCAGTATTCGTGGACAAATGCACGGAACGGGCATCTTCTACTTTGCAACAATTTTTGGCCTGCTCGGAACGAACTGTCCATTGCTCAGATTGAGAATTGTGCAATTTTGGCCAATTTTTGACAGCCACTCAGAGCTTACCATTGAGGGGTGGAGGGCGCGAAAGGGTTTCAAGTGGGTTGAGTCACTCGCTCAGTCAACTATAACCTCTTTCAAACAAGTGTATAGTGGGGTCCTTGTGGGAAGGAACTTGCAAATATAAAAGTTCAATCTCAACGCACGGCTAGCGCATTTTGACTATGCCTACACAACTTCCTTTGCGGTTCCACCACATTGATCATCTATGCAATGCAGGAAAAATCATTTCAAACAAGACCTATACCAAATTAACGCATTCAGGTCCTACGATGCAGAGAATTTTCCAAAAGTTACAATGGTGCAGTTGATAGCACGATCAAGTTAAATGTGACTGTCTAGATTCAGAGCAAAGTTCGTAGCTATTGCAGATTACTTAACGTTTATTCCGTTATATGTCGACCTGTCTTGCTTTCATGAAGAAATGCGCGTACGCTTTAGGCCCCGGTCAGACTTCACGCGACTTAATCGTCGCGACCTAATCGCCAAGATTTCCATTCATTTTCATTTCACATTCAAAAATGTCGGGCTGGAAAAGTATCACAACCGATGGCAAGTTGATCGGCATGGAATGATGTTGTAACAGTTGTCTCGTCGCGACTCAGTCGCGACGATCAAATCGCGTGAAGTCTGCCCGGGGCCTTACGCTGCCACTATTGTGCGTCAGCAGAACCCACTTTATAATCCCACCATGCTAAGAACTTCGGTAATTTATAAATCATTTTACTCCAAATTGATATGAGCATGTGTGCTCTTGAAATACACCTATTGCAACATATTTTATCAGAAACGATAATTATTTTTTGATTGGTTAACATGTCCTGTTTATAAGCTGGTTTACGCTGCTTACACGAGTTGTGTCTACAAGCATATATTCAAGATGCATGCATATATTCAAGATCTGTACATCTCATGCACATTCCATATGCCTGTAATCGCATGCAGACTAAGTTAGTAATTATTCTTTTTTGTCAATTATTCCGCTAAATTCAGTTGAAGGTGAAGCATAAAAACTGCTTTCTTATCTTTTGTTTGTTCTTCTCCTATTTCAAACCACTCTTCTTTTCGGCTATTCAGCTACAGAATAATTTAAAGCTATACCTTCGTGAAACCACTGAGGCCGTATTCATCATTGATACCTTAAAATGAATCCTACTTCCTGGTAGTTTTATCACTCATTATCACATATTTTTATCTCTGATAATCAGTGATAAAACTACCTGGAAGTAAGATTTACCCCAAGTTAGCAATGATGCATACGGCCTCAGGAGGTTAAACGAACTTCAATTCATAAAATATGTCAGCTGTGAGAGACCCTAGGCTAAAGCTGTAGCGATGAGATTGATTTCAAGTAGCTTATGCCACACGCTACTGAATCAGAATTACATGCGTGTTATCGAACACAATTACAAAGTTCAACACATCCTTTACCCTCTACAATCACAAACGTTTGTGCGATTATCGAAGGCACGACAATTATTCTCCATTTGCCATAAAAGTACACAATCTTCACCTAAGGCCTCAGTTTAAATTTTGTGACACGTGAATGGCGGATAAGAGTTTTTTCCTAGCATAAGAATAACAGATTAGACGGGCAAATGTCTCATTGTCTTTTTTTCAAATAACTTCGCTTTTAATTCAAGCTTCAAGTTTCTTTAGTCGATATGACTTAGCAACATGTGCAACTGTGCAGTAAAATACTACAGGAAACACCAATTTTTAATAGTTGACTGCACGGAATCGACTGGGCTAAACGTCCGCGAGCGCGTCTCTTGCGGGCTAACATCGGCATTCGTGCACATGATTCACCGTATCGACAGCCGCGTTGCAGAGCTGTCGGGATGGAGGCTGATCCCCAACAGCTGCCTAGGATGGAGGTTGGAATAGGTTAGCCAACCTCTGGCAGTGACCTCCGCTCGCCGGGAGGAGCCGGTGTCCTCTTGCTCTTTTTTTCCTCTTTTGTATATGACTATGTATAATAAATATTAGAGTAAGGCTTATGTAAACCCGCTACACACCAAGTAAAGGCAAGGCCAGCCTGTATCTTGACATGGAGGCTCGCGTGCGTTCAGCCTACAGCGACTCAGGCGATTTCTGCACTCGACTTTTTCTTTATTCTATTGTAATAGTTCACGGTCTGTAATCGTTGCAACTAGGATGTGTACACAGTAATAACAAATTTAAGGAATACGCAGACGGAAAGCATAGTGAATTATGCGTTTTTGATATACGACTGTTGGAAGCACGTTCTGTAACATTCGTTTTGTTCACGTGGACTAATATGATAAAAGCGCCAAGTAAACGTACAAGGAACAAAACGCGATCAATTAGCATTAACTCGCTCGATTTTGGGCAAAAAAGTTGCAGTGCATCTGTGAAAGAAATGAAATTGTGGTTGCGTGTAACATTCCAATAATGTGGAGACTCCACCTTACTTTAATGTTTAATTCCAGCACAGTAGACAATCATTTTACGCTTGCTCAGATTCTCCTTTAATTTGATGCAAGATTGCCTGCTGCGTACAATCAGTGTCATTGCAGTCCTTAATATCAAGCTAATGTGCAGTTGGAGCTTTCTTTTTCATTTCTTGTTCCCAGTTTTGCCCATCAAATGTGGAAAATCGCAGCTCTTTCACGGTTGGTGTGTCTATGCAATGCGGCATGATTCCTGAACACAAATATCTGTCACGTGCAAAAAGATTAACGCAACTAACCGACACAATCTGGATTCGACCTTGGCGTGTAAAATGACTGCACACCGCAGGTTCGACAAAATAGATGTTTTGCTTGATGTGTGTTAAAAGTATACGTTGTCAAATTCTCTTCTCCCTAAACTTATACCAAAGAGTAACGACTTGAGAAGCTGAAATTATTTGGAATCAATTTGCGCTTATTTACCTGTAATAGTGTGAATTTGTCCTTTGTAACAATGTAGTGATCATTTGATTTCTTCCTACATATCGAGCAACTAAAATGGTCATAGAAATTTGCACATTGATTACAAAATACATACTTGCACTTAATGCACTCCAATACTTCTGGAGCTAATAGCATCCATTTGACAACTCCACAATGACACGAGCCTTGATGTAGGACGTTAGCAGTCATTTAACTGCCGAATCTGAGATTGTTACAGAAGATATAAGTGTAATGAATTTATTTCAAGTCTTTATCAAAGGTTATTTTCAGAGAGACAGAGACATAATAATTTCATAAAAATTTGCGTGTCGCTTATCACTTGATTGCGCAGAGGCGTGATTGATTTTGGCCACATCGCAAGAGTGATAAGAATAGTGCTATTTCCCGTGTATATGTTTTTGACTTTCAACTCACATCATGTAAGGTGGCCACTGACCTTAGAATGGGTGAAAATCTTCCCTTTTTACCTCTGCTGTTGTTTTGCTTCTTCTCTATCCTTTTTTCTTCAGCTAAACTCAACCTGGAGGTGGGCGTTCTGACTTAGATTTGAAGCACGTCGCAGGAATCTGACGCATGTTTTGGAAACTGAGGCTCGGGTATACAGAGTGTCCACATTCTAACATCCTGAAGTCTATCAGTTTGTTCCCTTCTACGGGGCCACTATCTTGATGCTAGAATAAGCTTCAGTGTTCCTTGTGAGCATATGCCAAATTGAACTGCAGCAGAAAATACAAGTGGAATATGGATTTGGCTAGACGGAAAGCTAAATTACACTGAACAAATGAAGCGAGAGTTTTTACATAATTTGTTGGGAGACACTGTAAGCAGAGCTCAGATAAAAGTTTATTCAAAATCAAACAAACGTTTACTTCGTTCTGAAAACTGAATTAAGGATAAGAAATTTCAATCATCTATGGTCTCCCTTTCTTCAACCAGCGGCAATAATGCAGACAACTTCATACTTTCCCGTTTTTTGCTGGAGTTGCATGCGCATTTCTTACCACCCTTGACCTGTAATTCAATTCGTTGCTCTTCGCTGCTCTGAGTTACTTATTTCTAATTGTCATGCGTAGCTTTAGGATGAAAATGCCAACAACAAAGTAGACACTTGTAGCTTGCATCACAACAAACTACGTTTTATCAGATCGTAAGAGGGTTTAGTACCCGTTTTCCACGTTTTGGATTGAAGTGTCGTAATTCCTTCAAAAACTCGTATATCAGTTTGTTGTTTTAGGTTGAACCAAAAGTTTTGCCGCCAGCACTATACAAGATGTCGTGCTGGTAACGAGATAAATATCTACAAAGGAGTGGGGTAGAATTTGACAGAGCAAAGCAAGCTCCACAAGACAAGGCTTTCAAACATTAGTCGAAATCAGGTCTACCTGAAGTTTGAAGCGAATGTAAGGATGAGCAACCAGAAAAAATCGAAAAATCGCGATAGCTAACATAGTGTAACTAGCAAAATAAAAGCAAAAACCGATAAAAGGCAACACTAATTCCGTGACAGAAAGTTTTAATTTGAGCGATACCACAGAAATATGTGCTTCGTACGATTTCAAGTCTATGGTGGCCAAAATGTATTACATACTACACACAGAAAAACGATTATCTTTTATATAAAGCTGAATGTCTGTTTGTATGTATGCCTGTCTGTCTGTATGTATGTCTGTACGTATGTTCCGAATAGAAAATTCCATTTCTGAACCGATCGGGACCAAACTTGGCACACATACACTTCGGGGCGGGGAGCGTGTCATAGGCTACTTTTCGTATCGATCAATATCGATTTCATCGATTTTTATTGATTTTTTTGCAGAGTTCAAATACGGGGCTGGGAGTTGGCACCGGGGAGTAATCGAGCATGTGGATTTCGAATACAACTTTAGTTTTGAGAATTACCGACTACCTTTATCGATTTTATCGATTTTTTGCAAAGTTTGTACAGGGCTGGGAGTTGGCACAGGGGTGTAATCGAGCATCTGAATACAAATATATTATTGACAGGCCCGGGCGGAGCCGGGTTTGCCAACTAGTTTCACACAATTTCCAATTCGTCGAAGATGTTATTTCCCAATGAAGATGGAACGCACTTGTGTCAAAGAGCCAAGCGGAAGTCAAACATGATGAGGTTATGATAGCGTGTCTATTACCTTATGTGCGTAAGATTCTGGGGTAAATCCTGGCACGCAAAACGCGAATGTAACAAGGATCCAGTACCATATAGTTGCATAAAGAATCTTCTTCGCTGAAGAATCTAGGGAAACTAAAAACGAAACATGAGCAGGTAAAGCTTTGATGAGGTACAGAAAGCCAAGTCCGAGAATATTTCGGGTAACTGGAAAAGCTTCCTTTAATTGACCATGTAAAACTTCACTGCCCATTTTTGAAGAGCACTCATGGGGGAAAAATTCGCTGAGGATATATGCATACTGGAAAGTAGGAGAGGCGGGAAAATGGTGGTAGCCTGGAGTCTAATTGTGAACGTCTTGGCGTTTGCCAGTGTATCGACTTGCAAAAGCTCCGAGAAGAATTAGAAATTGAATTGTGTTTATTCACTTTAAGAAAGGAAACTATGCAAGTAAATTGACATTAGCTTCAAAATTATCTCTTATCTGTTGTCTCATCTCTTATCTCTTTGCTGGAAGAAAATTTGTTGTTGCCTACAAATATTTGCTCATGGAACGATAATCATACCAATACTATATATATATTTGGCTTGGCTTGACCATTTTTTGTATGGAAGGAGCCATGAGATCTGGACCAAGTTCGGCAGACATAATGAATGTGGGGCATGTGTCAATATGCCATCTTGTTCGGGATTTACTACTCGACCGTATCAATTTATTGAATTTCCAGCAGATTTGCTCCAAATTTCTGTATTTTGGCCAAAAAAGATAGAAGGAGCCAAGGAATCTGAACCAAACTTGGCAGATCTAATGTGTGGGGAGAAGCGTGTGTTAACGCCTTTTGTTCGGGACATACGGGTTGCTATTTATTAACTTTTTTCAATCTTTGCCTATCAAATTTTTCAACCCTGAATAATAGAAGAAGTTTTAGCTCAGTCTAAAGACGCATGTGTTCTGAATACCGAAGAGTAGCATACAGTCGTTTTCAATACCTACTGGTCTTTTCTACCGTGAGCCTTCCAGCCTTAACATGACGTGGATTGGTGAGGAGCCGCATCGCTTCGGGCTTGCGTCACGCTGCTTTTCTCGCCACGCCAGGCCAAACGAGCGCCCACTACGTGGCGCAGGCCCGAAGCGAGACGGAGCCGCCTAATCCACGTCATGTTGAGGCTGGATGGCATACGGTAGAAAAGACCAATAGCAAACGACTGCAGGCTACCTTCCGCGGCAATTGCTGCGCGTTTCCATCGTTTTTATTGAGATTCGGTTTCAGAGGAGAATGTTTTATTAGCAATTTTGATCCATTATCACCAGATAGAAAAGAGGGATTTAGCACATTTCATACGCATTTGAATAATGCGAGGCGTGTGTTTATAAGTTAGTTTATTTAGAACTTACCGATTGCTTATATGGATTTATTGATTTTGCAGTTTTTGCTCAAAAAGTGTTTTTGTCGGCCAAAATGTTTGAAAAGTTATGAGGACTGAACCGACCTTCGCAAACATGAACTTCGTGGCGGACTGGTGTCACTAAGCTTATATTAAAAATAATCTATTGTCGTTTTGATTCATTGACTTTCGGCGTTTTTTACTTAGCCATTTGTTATGACTGACCCAGAATGTTAGAAAAAAATTATGAGATCTGAATCAAACTTCGCATGCATAAAATTCTGAACGGGTCTTTTGTTAGTGAGCTATTTCCACTAACATAGGCTTAATCGATTTACTAATTCTTCTTACTTTACGCTTTTGGGATTTGGCGACAAGGAAAGGATGGTAGGCATGCTTATTACGAATACAATATATATTGCTTTAATTATTGACTTTCTCTATCTATTCATTTTTTTCATATAACTCGACAACTGACTGATATATGACTGCGCATCAATCCCTTTTTTAGTGGGATTCATCGACCAGTTAAGTTTATCAAAAACAGAAATCTCACTCACCCACAGGATCAAGCACGACCACCAACCATATCAATCCAATGACAGTCAACACCCTTATATTCCCCCCCCCCCCTCCCCTTTTCTCCATACCATGAAGCCTTTCTCGCTCTTACTTCCTTTGAATGCTTCCACTTCCAACACCGTGATACTGTCATTCACCTTACATGGGACATGGGACACATGTAAGGTGAATGAACATGAAAAAGTAAACATGTCTGTGACATGGACACAGACACACATGTCATGGGACAGATTCAGCCCTTCTGTGTTATTGACTGTGCATTGCCTACAAGGGAATAATCAGAAGTCGAAGTGGCCAATCCATACAAGCTGCATACCATTCGATGCGTCATAGAGTGATGATTTCAAATATGCTTTTCATATCTATCTATCTTTCTATCTTTTCATATCTGAGCGCCTTTGTAAGCGAAGTTATGAGCAGCTTTACTCTAAAACATCTTATACAAAAACTGCGTAATTAGGCACATTATTGCTCTTTCAGCTCACCTCTAGGCACGAATCACATGAACCGACTTAGTTGCATGTTTTGATCCAACACTAAGCCGGGAATGGCTTTGTACGGAGAAGTTTGCATTTTACGCACACAATTTCTTAGCAAAATGATGACATTTAACGGCTTATAATTTTTCCGCAAAAGCGCTCTGCAGATAAGGAAGACAGATTTAGAGTCAGCGTTTTATGCTGCATCTAATGGCATGCAGCTTGTATGGATTGCCCACTTCGACTTCTGACCATTCCCTTTTAGAATATTAACAAAAATTTGATTGAAAGGCCAAAGTGCGTCCTCGATCATCCTCCTACATAGCTCCGAAGAATTTCGTGCAAACTAACAAGTTGACTAGCAAATTCTCACATTTGCACAATACAGAGTGGAACGAAAGATATACAGGGAAGCGAAGCTGTCAGTACCAGCCGAACCTGCCGCGTAGCAGCAGAGAGCGGCTGGTACATTATAATCAGGATCCGTGGCATCGAGCATTATTTGAAAAGTGTATTAGGCCTCGAGTATTATCCTAGTATCCTCGCGCGACTTCCAAAATCGGGATAATAACGATACGCGATCTGGCAAGTTGCCAGATGTTCGCATCCGGCCAACCTGCAAGTGCGTAGGCGCACACCTTTTGTAAGCTTACGCTTACATGTCAACTTGCTTATAGAGCATGCGCTTACGGAAGATTACAAACAATAGTAGCGATTGAAAATCGCGCGGCGACGTAGTATGACCGATCCCTCATGAATGAGGAAGGTGGTAAAATTCGCAAACGAGGACAGATTCCGTCTAAGAGGGACGTGCTACGTAGAGAGGATAAAAAGGTGCCGATGTGAACATGATCGAGTGTACCAAATGAGCTCACTACATCAGGACAAATATCAATCATGACCTCATAGCATACACCTGCCGTGAGCTCACCAAAGAGGCCTGCCAAGTAGATTTTGTGTAATTTTTGTAACGACCATCTTATAGAACCTTTGTAAACTCTGATCATTACCTGGTGCAAGTTTCTTTTCAAAAGAAGACTAAAAGTTCATTTTTTAAACATGTTTGATCAATTTGGAGATTAGTTTTCTCCTGCTCATAAGGAAGCAATTTACTTAGTTTACATATTCAAAAACTTTGCTCGTATCGCCTTCAACTGGATTCAAAAATGCCGCAAAAATGCTAAGTTTTCTTTTCAAATTGCTTTCATCCCATGGAACGCCACAAAACCAGAAAGAGTCCAGGTTAAATACCCATCATAAAATCTAAAGGTTTTTTCAAACGGATGAGGCTAGACTTAGTTAAGAAGCTTCTTCAGAGGTAATCGATTGGGTTAGGCACGAACGTAAATGCATGGCTCGGCAAAGTGAATGCTATGATTTCGTTGAGATTACGTCAGATTTCGTTGGTGCTAGATGGTAGCACCGCGTACTTTTGATGAGTGAGCATCTATGGTGGTCTCCTGAAGCGCGTTCTCAGGACTTAGCGCATGAACTAATTGATTCATTGACCCCACGGACTGGACGACACTGCGTAGCACGCGCCGCGAGCAGAACGCTTGCCCCAATACAAGTTCGCTATTGTACAAGTCGTACTACCGAGGCAATTCAGCCGCCCCGCTCTGTCAGGCTTTGAGCAGTCAGTGTGATTAACGATTCGACAATAGTGCGGTCGAGGTTGCGATGTACATGAAGAGTACATTACCTAACAGCGCGCTATCAAGAAAAAAAAACAGATGGTTCGAAAATTTCTGTGGTTGTCGCACATATCAACTGCAGAATTGTATTGCACAAGTTCCTGAAATTTATGAACACTCTTGCACCTATTCTCACTTAAAGGTATAATTTTCAAATCTTGTAGGAAATGCTCTCCGATTAAATCACTTCTCGATTTTTAGCTGACAAGGAAGGTCAAGTACAGTCTGCTCCAATCGGGATCAGGCTGAACCGTCGGCGTAAATTTGCGCGCTCGCAGCGCTAGCGGTCTGCGCTGCATATGCGCGCCGTCGGAGAGAGCAAAATGAATGCAGAGAGAGGAGAAGCAGGCCGTGGGCGTGACCGCGAAATCCTGGCGACGCGTACTCCCGCCATGCCAATTTTGGCCTGGTTGGGATTGGGGCAGACTGTGTCTAACTGAGATTCGCGGTATGAGATGAAACAATATATTAGGAAGTTTCGAACGCTGATCCCAAAAATATATATCTCAAAACGCGAATCTAAGTTACCTGACTTTCCTTATAAGTCAGAAAAACATGTTAGTTTTTAAGGCTTCTGTTTGTGAGAAAGAAACTGGGTGCTGCATTTTATTTCTGAATTGGCAGTGAATAGAAATACACCTTCTGCGGTGGTAAATTTTTTCTGAGGAAAAAAACAGGTTCATGCGTGAGGTTTTCCCAACTTTTCCAAGTATGCTTGGCTCTCCTGCTTGAATATAGCACCCAAAGAATCCCAAGCTGCCTTCTGGTCGGCGGTCAAGGTGGCTCCCTTGCTTTCCAAATATCCCTTCCAGAAGTCTTGGAAGAAAATCTGCAATGATATACAATTAATCAACAAATGTCATAATTTTGTCTCTCTAAAATCTCACATTCCAAAGCGCAGGGTCAACATTTCTGTCAAAGTGCTCAAGCATCACTCTGCGAGTGAAGGCACGAAATACGGGTTCCTAAATTGCATTTGAAATGAGATGATGATAAATATCGTTGCTTACGTTATCATAGGTGTTGGCCAAAACGTGCACAAAGAGCAGAATGGCATCTCCGAGCTTGTCAAACCTATAAAATAATTGTTGCTAACTTGATGCAGTCTACTTGGGTAAAGACCTGTCACTTTTCAGCACATCATCTCCGCTAAAGTTTTCTGCACCTTTGTAGAATCTTCGGTGCTCAGGATGTGTGGTGAAGAAGCTAAACGGCCAAGATGACATTGGTACATTAGTCCGTGTTTCAGTGTTTATCATTACAATTTATAGAAGTCCCTTCCATGGTGCCCTTCTCCTACTGGAGCAACACTGAGCGAGGAAACAACGTTTGTTTTAACATCCGATGCGGACCTGAAGTTCCGGGTATAATGAGTTATATAAGACTGATGCTCCAATAACAATCGAATGAGAAGAAAACCTACATGCAGTATGCAGCACTGAAGCAAGCTGAAAAAGATTTTCTGGTTTTGTATGTAGTATAGGAGATCATACAGCATCTTCTATAGATTTTACTTACCAGCAACAAGGATGGCCCAACCTGTAGTCATGACTTGAGGATTCTGAAAAGTTCACAAAGGCAGTTCTTACAAGTCACAAATTTGTATCAGTCTACCAAATATCGTAACTTGAGACACATATGCGGTCTTGATGAGCTTTAATAATTATCCTTTAACTCAACTAGTGCTGGTTTCTGCTTTGCTGTATTAGCTATAAGACCAAATTTGCCATCATGTTGGCATCATGTTTTGCCAAGGACACATTAATTGAGCATAGATTTCGAAATCATCAAAGAACCATCTGTGAAAGCTGCAACTGACTAGTTGAGAAACAGCAGAAGCTGATGCTTGTCCTCACAGCAGCTCCTTTTATACTAGTCTCAGTGTGTATCGTGTTGTAAACATCTTATGACAAAAAAATTCTACGTGCAGTGGGATCGTAGGCCTGCACTTTTTGCTCTGTTTATTTCTACCACAGATAATTATTTAGTGGCGAGAAAAATGTTGGAGAAGGATATGCCAATAACAATTCTCGACATCAGAAGAAGCTCAATTGTGCGAGTTGTGATTTTGAGCAATTTTGAGATGTCACAACGCTCCATATTGAAAGTATCCACGATGTAGAAAATTAGTGGATCCTTACTAATCCATGATTATTGCGAGGACAAAGCTTGAGCTCGAGCAAGAACAAAGCTTGGACTTTGACTTGAATTCGTTTTGCGGTGACATTCATATTCAATTCTGGTTTTCGAAAAAAATACTAGTGCTAAGTTTGAAAACATCAGAAAGAATCAGTACTATGAACATGACAAAGCATAAGGAGCCAGCCTCGATCATTTCGTGCAAGTAATGTATACCTATGTTGTCAATCAGTCCATTGTTCAGATTTATCAATGCTGAATGCATTGATAAATTCCAAGATAAACAAGGTGCTTAACAGAATTTCTTTTCAGAATAGCTAAAATTGAAAACTACTCAGTTACAGTGACCCAGCCTAGGTCAAATCACAAAAAATTTCTAGCACAAACAGAAAAAAATTGAGGCGATGCTCTGGGAAAGGACTTACGCATTGGGCTAACTCAATTGGAAGTGGAATTATCTGGGTCAAAACGGCCTTATATGTCAGATTTTGGGGTACATCAACACCCTGGTAAGCTTTTAGGAAAATTCGAAATTTAAAACAACCGAAAGCACTTTTCCTTTCGAGATTGCCATTGCAATCCCTTATTCTTTATTAAAACCATATTCAACTCCGAAATTCCTTATCCATTACTTTTGATAATAATATTAAAAGATTCTCACTCTTATTGGTTATTCTTTGGACTAAAGTAAGCAAGTAAATTCTACTTCTTTCTTACTATCACTTTCTTCTAACAAGCTCACCAACATGTATTTTTCAACACTTTCTGCAAAAGTTTCTGCAAAAGTTTGCTGATCAGCACCAAAAGCAGGCGGAATAGGGTTAGATGTAAAATGAAGCAGTTTAAGTGCGAATTCTGGCATATTTTTTGCTTTGTTCAGCGTTTAGCTTATATATGACTAAATCATGTGTGGGCCAGCACTGCAAAGCATAACAAATAACTTCTGAGCATAAAAGTTTTCGCTTTTATTTATTTTTTGTAGTGGATCATTCATGGGCAGTACTTTAATGCATGGTCTCAAAAACTTGCATGAATATAGCTTCAGATAATAAGCGGCGGAATGATCATCAGATTGCGTTCCGCACTTAGTGCTCAGTAACATTGCTCTAAAAAACTAATACTGCTTTAACAAGAACTGAAGGCGAAATTATGTGGGACAAAACGAAGCCTATAGGGTCAGATTTTAGGGTACTCAACACTTAGATAAGCTTTTTAGGCACATTCAACGTTTGAAACTACCAAGAGCACAATTCCTTTCGAGATTTCCATTAAAACTCGGTATTCCTAATTAGAATCATATCAACTCAGTTGAGAGATTTGCAAGAAATTCATCAGTCAATTTGCCTAGTCATTGTGCTGCTTTGTGCTGGCATCCTGATGTACATCCCGGTATTTTTTCAGCCAATAAATCGTAGTTTTTTTCATTCACGATTTCCTCATCCATAACATTTTTTATGACAAAAGCCAGCTGTTGTTTTACCATAAGGGCCATGTAGTAAAGCCTGGACTGTCAGGTACCACTAAGCTTCAAAAAATATGTGACTTTTTCTGCAATGAAAAAATTCTCGCTATTTGCAAAGCTTTACAGCACATATGAACAACACTACCCTCGAACCTGAGTATAAAAGCAAGACCTCGAGGATAGTGCCGCATCACAAACCGATCTCATCTTTTCTTCCTGTGTTTCTCAACATACTCGGTCCAAAGAATTTAAGCAAAGCTTAGAATACTAGAATTTTCAGAAGTCTCTCAACATGGCTCAAGCAATTTTCTGGGTGCTAGCTCTTCTTGGTAAGTTGCTTTGCTTTTCATATGCCTAAAGACTAAGCCCCTCTCGTTGCAGCATGCTTCACGGCAACACAATGCATGTAAGTTCTCAGTGCCTCTCAGCTAAGCGATTTCATCGTATCACATACATTTACAATTACAATTTGTCAGGAGTGCTGTAGACGTCAAGCATAACGTTGTTTCGTCTCTTAGCGTAGCTCCAGTAGGTGAAGGCCACCATGGAAGAGACTTCTACAAATTGTGAGGAAGAGCTTTGTTCTTAATAGGTACTTAAACGAAACTATTATTCAGCTTCTTCACCACCCACCCCGAGCACCGTCGGTTCTACAAAGGTGCCGAAAACTTCAGTGGTGACGACGTGCTCAAGAGCGACAGGTTTCTTTCCTAATAAATTAAACAAAATTTCAAATCTCCAATTTATAGATTTGACAAACTTGGAGACGCTATTCTGCTCTTTGTGCACGTTTTGGCTAATACATATGACAATGTGGGTGCGCTGCGTGCGCTACGTCTGTCAAACTGATATTTTTACTTTTTAGGAGCCAGTCTTCCGCGCTTTCTGTCGCAGAGTAATGATTGAGCACTTTGACAGAAATGTTGACCCCGCTTTGTGGAACGTAAGATTGAGAAGCAATATCAGCAATTTTTTGAAATCACTTTTATTTTCTGCAATTTTCCAGATTTTCTTCCAAAACTTCTGGCAAGGATATTTGGAGAGCAAAGGAGCCACTCTAACTGCCGACCAGAAAACTGCTTGGAATACCTTGGGTGACTTGTTCAAACAGGAAAGCCAAGCATATTTGGCCAAGATGGGACGTCAACATGCATGAATTTGCTGTTTGATTCATCGCTCTGGGACGATTTAGCCTGTCTCAATAAAGATTAGCATGAACTTACTTGTTGTAGACCAAGCCAACAATGAGTGGTTTGCAAACAAATTTTATCTAAGTCAGATTCCTGGCGCCAAGGGCTCCAAAAAATCTTTATACTTCTTTCAAAATTCTCAACTATACACTACTGTATTATCACAGCAAGAGACCTCGAGTGGGTTTCTCATGTGAAAGCATTCATTTTCTAAGACTTTTATTACAAATCAACATGGCCTTTCATAAAATTTTGTGCATTTTTTGTAATTTACGACCAGAATAAGCAAACATCAGATTGGGGCATAATTCAGTTTAATTTTTGAAAATATTAGGTTGATGCATAATTCTTGCACCAAAATTTTTAAAATTCTGTTACTTCATCCAACTGCGATGAAATCTTCTGGTTCGATACATAGTAGAGAGAGCAAATCTTGCGCCTTCAGGCGGTGCTCGAGCCAAAAGTCCTTGAGGACATATGGCAACCATACAAGGCGAATAAGAAAAATACCCAAAAAGTGATTTTTCGATTTTTAGTCACTAAAATTGCTAAAACGTCTACTAGAATTTGAATTTATTTTTAGTCTAAGTTTTATGGCATGCTTTTTTCAACTAAGAGAAATTGGTAGTGATTGGATGTCTCTGCGAATATGTACGAATTTCGTTTTTTTTTTGAAATGACATCGCTTTTGTTTCAAATTGATTTTCTAAAATGTACTATAAAATACTACTTTTGATATACATAACATAGAGCAAAACATGTAAGTTGACTAGTTTGTTTAAGCATTTTTAAAGTAATTTTTTTGCATTTTTTGGTGCAAGAATTGCGCATCAACCTAATATAACTTTGTTTTTCAATTTTCAACAAACTTGTACGCTTTGAATTGTACTTAAATGCGTGATCAGCCGAAATATACCTCGGCGATGTTTGAAAAATCACATATGGCAGAGACTGAAGCATCAGAATAAATCCACTCAAAGTTGGACTTTTCATTTTTCTCCGTAAAAGTCCAAAACTTGCAAAAAAATTGGAGCAGCCGCCACCAAAAATTTTATTAGCTTTTCGTCTCAACAAAACAAAGTTTTTGCCGAACTTTTCTGCAAATTTATGTTTTTTGAGAAAACGGCTTAAAAGTCAAACTTTTTTGTTTTTTACTGCTTACTCAAAAAGGTACTCCTACTTACACTTACTCATAAATTTCCATAAAAAATTCAAGCAACCAAACTTTGCTCAGCTTGAAATAACAACTAATACAACCTGTAATAATAAATTAGATGCGAGTTTTAGATTTCATATTCTCTTTTTTTTTTCATTTCAGATTCTCATACTCTCACTCATGATTCCAGACTCTCATATCGCATTTATCCATACCATATGTGCTTTCGCTACTAGTCTAAACTTCAATAAAGCAGAAAGTTGTGGACATTTGCAGGAGGTTCGACCGAATTTTTGTTCCAATCCAATGTATGATCACTTCTTTGCAATTCCGATCAGGAAATGAGGCCGGTTTGTAATATTCAAGTTCAGCGAATATAAACAATGACCTTTTTATGTAGTAACATGGAGAAATTTTCAAAGTCATTTTTGGTGCTTAAACGCAGTTTCTGTCCTGATTCCTTGTTCAAAAAATGCGATAACAAAAAAACTAATGATTGCTGGCATTTTGTAGTAATGGATCCAATTTTCCATTCGTCGTTGTGTCAACGATTTTCATGCCTATCTAGGGGCGCAATTCCGTGCTATTCGAGACAGTAGATTGTATGCATACATAGTTAAATTAGTAGCATACGACATTTCACAGAGGGTTTAGTGGTGGCTACAAGTTGCAGTTTCTATGTACTCTGCCATTCAATGGCCTTTTAATATCTACTTTGCGTGGAAACGAACACTATGCAGGTATCTCTACCCAATTCCTGCTTCTTCTTGTCTAAATTTCATGCTAAAGTTATCGTCTGCTTCATGTGCCGCTTGGCGAAAATCAAAGGAATGTTTCAGACAAGAGCAACAAACAAAAAACAGATAAATCCATTTTTCTAAAATAAAGAAGGATTAGAGTTCTGGCTGTTTTTTCTACATGAAAATCGCTTGCAAAAAGTTGTTTACATGTCTGAGACACATTCATTTGGAATAGGTCAGGTGAGTGTGGTGTAAGAGCCTGCTGATCCAGCTAGTTTGAATTCTGTCACACAATTCCAATGGTCATTTTGTGCACAAATACCCTGCCTTTCGAAAGTGATCAAGCACATTACGAATATTGGCTTAAGTACAGCCTACTGACATTGTCCCTCCGCTGTTTACTTCACAAGGATTCAAGTTGCCATGTACATTCTCGCACATCTAATTGGCTAGCCTCGGAACAAAGCTTCTAACATTCGCATTTGAAAATTTTTCGGTTGGGTTGCAGAAAATACCGGAGTGTCACTTTAGCCCCGAACATCAATAAAGAATTTTTTTACGAAGCGATGGCTCATACATACAGTCGGATCATTTCATATGATCATATGTGCATTGCACACACCGTCCATCGTTGACGCCCTCATCCTGGATTTACAAACGCAAAAACGCAAGAGACTAAGGAATCATTATCCCTTACATCATTTTGTGATGATCAGTACCTAAAGAGGAAAGGAAACACCAAGAACACACCGAAAACACCTACCTGAAGAGTTGTCTGCGCCAAAAATCCAGGATGGGCACGCCAAGGGTGGAACAGCGTGTGTGCAGTGACACACATTATCACATAAAATGATTCGACTGTAATCATGGCCAGAATTTGACTTGCAAAATATTGCAAAAACAAGAAAGAGTCATTTTAGAGGAGATTCTCCTCTTGCAAAAACAATTCGGAGATCAGAAAATGGACTTAGTGCTTTCCTAGGATACTGTGTATACTGTGCTTCAAGACGGCTGCTCTGCCATCTCGCACGAGGATGGAAGAAGACTCCGGAGAACACTACTTGTTCCAAACTTTAGGCCGCCACTAATATAGATCTACTAACCTTGGTCCGCTTACTCATCTACTAGTACATTAATACTGCAAATGCCGAGGTTCAAGAACGAGGAAACCTGGAAATCCATTGATTTGACTTTTTTTTACAATTTGAAAGGAGTAATGAAATGTGTTCATAAGAGTGACGGCATTTATCGCATAAAGTCTCAATAACAACCATAGAATCCGAGCTCACAAACTTTCCCGAATAGTTTTGTTGTAGCTGCACGTTCAAGTTTTTGCTTCAAAAATTTCCTTCTCCCCTTCCAGAAGAAATTTGCAGATAGCGAAAGCAGATTTAAACTCAGCAATCCATGCTCTATTAGGAAATACAGAGTGTCCCAAAAAGATGTGCACACTGTTTGATTGTTAATAACTCTCTTGCTTTCATGTCTTTTACCGAGCTTGAGGTACCAGTCTATAGAACGAGGATAAACTTAGATTTACAGTATGGAGCGAATCACCACTAACTCTTCATTACTGTAGGATCACGGTATGAACTTTCAGCATACAGCGTCACTGTGGAATAAGCCTTTTGATGAAATAATTTCAAAAAGTTCTAGAAAATTGTGTAGCAAGGTTTTCAGGCGTGCTGATTTCACTACATAACTTTCCATCAGTTTTTCGAGCTTTCTTGATGGCGTATACACATTTCTGACGAACAATCAAAAATCAGTTGTTACCCTAAATCTGAAATAACTCATGAAAGAAACAGTGTACTGACGTGCAATTTTCATAATTAGAATCAGCGACTCTTGTTTGGCTCTTTTCTGAGGCAAAATACCGCTTTTGATGGCTCAAAATCGTTCTCGAAATTCCTACCGTAATCCTACAGTAATGAAGAGCCTCTGGCACATCGCTCCATACTGTGAATCTAAGTTGGACCTCGCTCTAAAGAATGGTACCTCAAGCTCGGCAAAAGACATGAAAGCAAAAGAGTTATTAACAATCAAACAGTGTGCACATCTTTTTGGGACACCCTGTATATACTGCATATGCAAGGGCCGCTTCGAGCAAGTATCGTGTCCTTCTAGGTCGATTCGGGCGCATTTTCTACATTCAAACAAAATGATTATTGATTCAGGTCTAGAATCTGTAAAGTCGATGACTTTTCTTCAAGATGCCGAAGAACCCTTTTTCCCCTCAAAAGTTGTTGCATAAGTGGGAAAATGAATTCTGCTCAGAACTTTGCCAGCTGTCAAAAGGCTTGTTTCAAAAATTTTCAGCCTATTCTTCTCTCTTTTTGGCATGTCATGTATGGGAAATGTGTGTTCTGGACAGCAGATCAGCCCTACAGACTTTTGCGTAGGCATTGCATTCGTATATGCACAATACGTTCTTTAATATATCTATTATAGTATCTTTCATCTGATATGATTTCATATGATGAAACATGCCGAGCGCACGCTGCTACGTCGCGTGCGCCACTCTACTAGCGAAGTAGCCTATTTCTGAGTTCCTGCTCGGTTAAACAACTGTAATTCGCGTTGGAATCCTTCGCTAACTAACGAGCGAAGCATGTTGTATGCTATTTGAACGAATTTTGTCTAAATACATTTCCTGTTTATGGAAGTGGTGTTGAAGACAATACATCGCACACGCTTCTAAGATTTATTGGAAAACACCATAAATTGACAGCAGTGAAATTCAAGCGTGTGGCAGTCCCAGTTTGGTTAAATATGCTTGACTTTCCTTGTTGAACAAAGTGCCCATAGAATCCCAAGAAGCTTTTTGATCTGCACTCAGTTTGGCACCTTTGTCTTCCAGGAATCCCGTCCAGAATGTATTGAAGAATACCTGCGCCATTACAAGTGAGAGTCAAATAATGTATAAGAAAAGTTAATAAAGCATACTCCCCACAAGGCCGGGTCAATGTTTCTGTTAAAATGCTCATACATGACTCTGTGCGTGAAAGCGAGGAAGAGAGGCTCCTAAACTTGTGCATTCGAAATTTTAGTCAAGAACATTCTCACTTACATTGTCGCAAGTATTAGCCAAAACATGAACGAAGAGAAGTATGTTGTCTCCTAGTTTGTCGAACCTGTAAAAAAAACGAACGTCAGAGAGATGGATTAGTACACACTCCTTAACCTTTCGCTTTTTAGCACATCTTCACCAGTGAAGTTTTCGGCACCCTTGTAGAACTTCCGGACCTCAGGGTGCGAAGTGAAGAAACTGAAGGCCATGCGTTACAGTCCTTTAGAGGTAACGCATTTGCTACTTACTACTTGTAGAAGTCCCGTCCATGATGCCCGTCACCTAGAGGAGCTACACTGAGCGATGAAACAAGATTCTTCTTTACGTCAGATGTTCTGAATTAAACTTCAATCTTAATGAAGGGCATCTTAGTGAATTAGATGTTTCCAAACACAATGTCAAAATCCAGCTAAAAGCTTACAGTGGTGCCATCGCAAATTTTTTTTTGATGGAAGGTGATTCAAACGCCAGTAGTATCAAAAGAGGTTAATCAGTAGATGCGAAACCGCTCAAGCAGCAACCTTTATACTATTGAACGTGTTCCTTTGATTGAGTTTTCCCAGTTTTTTGAGAAATTTAGTGTAAACTTTGACAAAGTTAAGACAGCTGATCAAGCAAGAAATTGCAGCAAGACGTGCGCTTCGGACTGCAGATGCAAAGTGCCATTAACAACAGAATCTTGACTACATCAAATGGTTCAACACATGCTATCAACATAGCATTCGCAAATGTAATAATGAAAAGAAGCAAACTGCTTCGATTAACAGGATTTACAAGCATGTAATAAAAAAAACTTCCAAGAAAAAAAATTGGCCATGGCAACATTGCAAGCTTTTAGCTGAATTTTGATATTGTATTTGGAAACATCTAGTTCACTATTCACTGTTCTATGCCTTTCACTAAGACTGTAGCTTAATTCAGATCATCTGACGTAAAGAAAATCTTGTTTCATCGCTCAGTGTAGTTCCTCTAGGCGACGGGCAGACGGGATTTCCACAAGTAGTAAGTAGAAAATTCTTACCGTCTAAAGGACTGTAACGCATGGAATTCAGCTTCTTTACTTCGCACCTCGATGTCGGGAAGTTCTACAAGGGCGCCGAAATCTTCACTGGTGAACATGTGCTAAAAAGGGAAAGGTTAAGGAGTGTGTACTAATTCATCTCTCCAACGTTCGTTTTTTTATTGGTTCGACAAACTAGGAGACAGCATACTTCTCTTCATTCTTGTTTTGGCTAATACTTGCGACAATGTAAGTAAGAAAGATCTTGACCGAAATTTCGAATGCACAAGTTTAGGAGCCTCTCTCCCTCGCTTTCACGCACAGAGATATGTATGAGCATTTTAACAGAAACAATGATCCGGCCCTGTGGGCAGTATGCTTTATTAACTTTTCTTATACATTATTTGACTCTCACTTGTAATAGCGTGGGTATTCTTCAACACATTCTGGACGGGATTCCTGGAAAGCAAACGTGCCAAAATGAGTGCCGATCAAAAAGCTTCTTGGGATGCTATGGGCACTCTGTTCAACAAGGAAAGTCATGCATATCAAAAACCGCGATTTTTGCTTCGGCAAAAACATGGTTTTTTCGTTACGAAGCACAGGAGGCAGTAACGAACGGTTATAAAAGGCTTGGCAGCCTGCATCCGAACAGAACCTGCTTCACATCTACTCGAGTTTTCTCATTTTGTATTCTGTCAGCCTCTCCTGAATCCTCTTAATAAGCGGGTGACAATCGAGTGTAAGGAAATTGAGGACATATAGGTGTGCTTTTCTGCTTCACTAGCCCTCTCCTCATTTCTTTATATTTTTCAAGCTTCGTTTGAGCTCACCATCATATCATCATTTAATCATCGTCTTGTAATCTTAACTTACTTACCAGCTTACCGCCTTACCATCTTACCATTAATATTAAAAAATGCTGCTTGCTTGTCATCATCATTCTGTGGATAGGATATAATCTAAGTGGCGCTTCGAGGTTTCGTAAGAGCAATGAATTGTTTTTACGGATAATAGTGCTGTTAATCTGTCAATAACTGATCACATGATATTGGGATCTTGTTACAGCGAAAGCTACTGAGAGATAATTGAACCATAAAAAACACATGACGCGCCTCGAAAAAGTCAAATTTTTTGAAATTTGAGATTACCCAGTCAGTGCTAAGGTGCTCCCAAATTTAAGTGTTTTTGGTACTGGGCTCATGCCGGAATTTTCAATACTTGCCATAGGGAAGTCATGATTAGCTGGCATGTAGTAGCTGGAACTTTTTTGGTTTTGATAAGTTTATTGACAAAAATCGAGATTTTTTCTTCTGCAAAAACATGGTTTTTTCTGGCATTACGAAGCACAGGCGGCAGTATGGGACGGTTATAAAAGGCTCGGCAGCCTGCATCCGAACAGAACCTGCTTCACATCCACTCGAGTTTTCCTCGTTTTGTCCAATCTTAACTGCTAAATCAATTTTTTAAAAACATCCAAACATCTTATCATTGATATCTCGGCTAAACGTCGCGATTATGAGTATGTAAATAGAACAAGTATAATTCATGTTGATTAAGAAAATTTATTTCAGAGTCCAGCGGTAAAAATGGCACCAATGTGAGTTATAAGGAAAACTTTAGCAATATTAAAAAAAACGGTATTCAAAATGTTTTTGTTGAATTCTTGTAGGAGCGCAGCAGATGTAAAGAAGCACACAGTCGAGTCGCTTAAAGTTGCTCCACTAGGTGACGGTCATCATGGAAGAGACTTCTACAAATAGTAAGCGTTATAAATTAAGATAATTGTATCTATTAAACAACACAGTTTCTTCACATCCCACCCTGAAAATCGAAAGTTCTACAAGGGCGCTGAACAATACACCGGTGAGGATGTACTGAAGAGCGAAAGGTAGGATTAGCAGAAATTTTCTTTGTTTATCAAACAAAACATCACAGATTCGACAAACTTGGAGACGCCATTTTACTATTCGTCCATGTCTTGGCCAACACATATGACAATGTAAGTAACCTTTCCTCCTCTTCGTGCTTATAACTAAATCTATCTTTAGGAGCCAGTTTTCCTCGCCTTCACTCACAGAGTCATGATTGAACACTTTGAAAGAAATATTGATCCAGCTCTGTGGGAAGTGGGTTGAAATTACTGCGAGGAAATTCTCATAAATGCTACATAAGATCCTTGTAGGTGTTCTTCTCTACGTTTTGGCAAGAATACTTGGAGAGTAAAGGGGCCACGCTTAGTGCTGATCAGAAAGCTGCATGGAATACATTAGGTGTGCTGTTCAACAAGGAAAGCCAAGCATACCTGAACAAAGTCGGACGTCCCCATGTATAAGCTTTGTCGCAGTATGTGTTTAGTCTGTTCTGCTTAATTTTGCTAATAAAGATCAGCATGCAATAGTTCTCAGCAGTCATAATGAAGTACATGCTCATATAAGCCACTTACGACCAAGTCCGCATGAATGCTTCAGCAATTTTTCAGGTGAAGAGCAAACACATAACGGTGACTCTTCCTCAAAGTGATTAATGCTTGCCTTTTATCCTGTGTAATGCAAACTGAATATTTTCAAGATACAGATGCATTGTTGGGAATATCAAAATTTCTGAACTTAACGGTCATTTCCATTAGTCTAGCCGTTTTGTAACACAATGTAATGCCAAGACTATGGACAAATAATAATGGCCTTAGTTCAAACACTGTACCCAAATAATGAATCTAGCAAATTAATCGGAAAAGTTGCCCCATTTCTGTGTTATATAGCAATCAATTACGATCTCCAAAATCAAGACATACCAAAAACTGATATTTCTCTGTCACTCAAATCAGAAGCTAACGGAGCAGATCGAACTCAAAATTACTTGGAAAGTGCAGGTTGTGGCTTGAAAGCCTTCGCCTACAGTGCGTTCCAAATTAGGGAAATGTTGACCATCTTCAAATTTTCTAAGGTAAAATCACTTAAAATAGGAAACTTTCCTTGATTCAGCACGAATCGGAATTTACGGGAAAAAGTTGGGTATCCGATGCGGTTAGCTTATAAACTTTTATAAACTTATAAACTTTTTTTTGTCACTTTCAAATCTTGAGCACGGGTGCGCTGGGTTGGAATTATAAGTTTAATTCTTCAAGATATTTTGGAGCTATCTCAACACGGAGAAGCTGCATAGGCATAGTGTTTGAGCGCTCAACAATCATCGCTCGTGTGGGTGTATAACCTTTTCGACACTTTACCGAGTAGGGGTTCGCTAAATGGGCACAATATCGCGTTATGTTTATCGGCATTCCTAGCAACAGAAAGACATTGGCCCGTAGTAAAGCTCGGTCATGGGAGATTATTTCCCCTGAGACCTTCATGTGAGGTTCTGTCAGTAAAATTACGACCGCCCATTTCCCCATGCTATAGGGATGCAACGTCACCTGAGAGGTGAGCCTCAGGTGAAGTTCGGCAGGGAGATGATCTCCCTGCTGGGTCATGGGAGATGATATGAGCGATGATGTCCAGAAATAGTGTGCTAGAGAGGAAACGCAGAGAAAATCTTCGTAAGTTGCTCCTGAGTAACTTACGATACACAGCAATTTGCCTAACACTGCGGACAAAATCGGCGCAAAATTGCACGACCGCGCCCGAAAAGGAGAGGATCGATGAACAGCTGATTTTGGCGAGGAAGACAGAAAAAAACAAATTCTTCTCTTTTTTGTAAACTTTACTGGTTTTTTTTGAAGCTGTCCAAAACGAGGACTCATTTGTTCATTTCATTGAATTCACGTTGCAACCATTTCGTTCTGTCGCAAAATTTTCGTAACGAAATGTTTTTTTGTTTTATCTTTGCGTTTGCTAGGCGAAATCCTTGATAGCGGTCATCATCGATTGGATAGTGGCCGCTATCAAAGATTGCCCGGCGATGCAGCAAAAGTTGTGCCGCTAGGCGGAGTCGAACCACGGCCGCGCGCGTGTAATTCCAATGGCTTACCCATTTAACCAAATCGTATCAAGTAGCTGTTTTCTCGAGAAGGCACTTGATCACAACGTCCAGGAAGCGATCTGCATCCAGATCAATAGCTCGCCGGATGCTGGACTGAGGCGCCAAGATATCAACTCCGGTCCGCCTTAGGGGAGATGCCCTGACGGTAGTTTACTACGGGCCATTATGAATGCAGATACAGGGTGTCCGTAAAGTATGTATACACTATTTGATCGTTAATATCTTTCCGAGCAAGTCTTTTGCCTTGCTTCAGGTACCGTTTCGTAGAGCAGGCTTCAACTTAGATTCACAGTACGGAGCGAACCACCGATCGCTCTTCATTAGTGTAGGATTACGGTAGAAACATGAAACATATGGTGTCAATGTGGAAGACGCTGCCGTCTCAAGATTTTTCAAAATAAAATGCGAAAACTTGTGTGATAGGGTTTTTATGGACGTTGAGTTCAATACTCAACTATTCAAAAGATTGCGAAGCTTTTTAAACGGTGTAACCGCACATTTTGAGAACATTGAAAAAATGGCCGCTATCTCTTACCCAGCATATCTCTTCAATGAAGCATCACAATAAGTTGAGAACTTTACAGTTAGAATCAACAACTTTAATTAGCCTAGTGTAAAAGCTTCCAGGCTGTTTTGTTTCTTTCTGGGGCAAAATATGGCCTTTCATGGCTCAAAATCCTCTTTGAAATTCTATCATAATCCTACAATAATGAAGAGAGATGGGTTTTTTCTCTACTGCAAATCTAAGTTGAAGCCAGCTCTACAAAACGGTACCTGAAGCAAGGCAGAAGGCTTGTTGGGAATAGAGATATCAACGACCAAACAATGTATACATACTTTATGAACACCCTGTATATTACAAAAGGTTTCCAAGTATACAATACCGCTCATAATTCATCAAAAAAGTCGGCGGACTGCGGCGCACTCCGCCGGAGTGCGCTGCAGTGCGCCGGAGTGCGGCAGAGTGCGCCGCACTCCACCAGACTCTGCCGGAGAGTAGCGGAGTGCGCCGCACATCACTAGAGTCCGTCGGAATCCGCGTCGCATCGCCATATCTCCCTTCAGAATGGACGAATTTTGAATCCGAGGGCACCTTTCGATTCAGCTCGGCGAGACGCATCATCTAGTACGTAGGAGTGCCACAATCTAGCAGGATATGATAGGTATGCGCTAGACAGTGAGTTTTCGCTAAATTTTGCAGATTTTTGTTTGGTTAGATTGCTCAGTGTGCTGATAACAGTATTGCCATTGATATGTTGCTGATGACTCATGAAAAGTACAGTGTAGGAGTACGGTAGAGAGTCAGTCTGATCCAATTTGCTCTAAAATCTGCTCAGGATCGCAATACCGCTCACAGAATGTGCAAGATTTCCGTAAACCTAGCGGAATTCCGGGATTTCCTCCAAAGTCGTGATATTCCTGGAAGTTTGCGACATTCTAGGATCCGCGAAATCACGGAAATCACGCAGAATACGCAACGCCATAACTTCCTTCGCAATGAATATGTTCTGAATTCGAAAGCAGCATTTTGTTCAGATCATCAAGGCAAATCTTCTGATGTACAGCATGCCCCCATATTCCGTTTCGTTTTCTTGAATTTTTTTGTGGAGGTCCTTTCGCAAGGATGTAGCGCAACGTCTGTGTAACATAAAAGATTCCAGTAAGCATTATTCGATACTGCTCTTCCTGTAGGTTATCGTGCGTTTAAAAGTAGCTGCACACTGTCTTCCAGAAGAGGAAGAAGCGTTGGTGAATTTTGGAAAAATCACCCGTTTTATACTCGCCTTAACTTTCTTCGGAATGAATATAATCTGTATCCGAAGAAAGCTTTGAGCTCAGATCAAGGCAAATCTCTGTGGACGTCTTTTCGCGAAGGTGTAAAGCAGCGCGCATTGTCCCGAGTAAATTCCAGCAAAGATCTTTCGATAGTACTTTTTTTGTAGATTATGAAGTGCTAAATAGTAGCTGCAGATTTCTTTTCAAAGAAAATAGAAAGGCTGGTGAAGTTGTGAAAAATCTTGTCGTCCCAAATTCAACTCGCCATAGCCCCAGGATACGAAGCTTGTTGCGGCTCGGTGGGCTCTGCGCCCCCTCACCTAGCGCTCGACTGCCTTGCGCCCAACTCCTGTCCCCGAAGGACTTCCGCCACTGCGGGTGCGCGCCAACTCACAATGACGCGTTACGCCTACACTGCACACGAAACAATAAATATACATAAATTTACTAAACAAATAAACACGAGAAAAATACACGGTATAAATAAATATAAACATACTTACCACGGGGAGTGTTAAGCTCTACCCCGGGCTACCGATGGGGACTCTATCTTACTCACACTCGCACGCTAACACACTTACACATTCTCCCGGCATCCAAGTGAGCTACCCACAGGCCGGCCGCGCACCGCCAAGGCAGCAGCTACGGCACGGCAACACCGACCCCATGATGCTAATCAGCAGCATCGAAACAAGCTCCCAACGAATCCTGCGCGACCAAGGCGCTTCGTGATGCTCATCATCCTGAAATTCTATCCTCGCGCGTACATCCAAACAATCCATCAACGATCCATCCAACCGCGCGAGGCACGGGGACGTAGACACGACGGCGATATCGTGGAAACCCAACCAATCAATAATAAAGGCCGCACGACGATAATAGTAAGATGACAAGACGAGAGAGAGGCCGCACTGGCGCGCGTGCGCGCTATTTATAGCGGTGGCTGGGGGCGTGCCTACGTGGTGTGGTCTCGGAGCGAACAAGGTAGCCGCCGAAAAGCGCGGCGACCGTGCTCACGACCGAGACGCGCGGCAACACGGTGCTCCCGGCCACATGCTGTGAGGAGCGGTCGATCGCGAGCCGCGACAAAGCTATCTTGCTAAGCAGATGTGAGATTCGAAATCAGCAGGTCGGATAACCCCTATGAGCAAGTTTTTAGAGAACTTCGGATTATTTGTTTTTTTTCGTTTCACGCTCTGGAAGCGCGTCGATGGATTTTCGTCAAAATGTTGATGCTCTTGATTGTAAGGAAACTTCGCTTATAGACGTTTTCGAACACGCTCTTTACGAAAATCGTGGTCCTTGAGGATTACAGGGTCGTTTTGGAAAGATACAGTGAGGTGACTGTAACTCCATCACGAAAGTGAGAATTTTGCCCGCGCTTTTTGCATGTCTTTCAGGAAAGTTGCCTGCTTGCTTTTCGCAAGTCAAAGCTACTAGGAACTGTGCTATCGAATGGTGCATAAACTCATTCTCCAGTCTATAAAATTCGCCGAGTTACGAGCTTACAACAAGTCCTCATGCATTTTGCAAAAACGTAAAGATCGCGTACTTCGTCAAAATTCCACCCTGAGCGGTTGTATGACATTCTGATTGCAAATATTATGTTCATTTCGCCCAAGAGATCCCATTGTAATGAATATGGTGGTTGCGTTTCTTCAGCTGCTTAATTGATTATCAAAGCAGCTTCATAGCTGGAGCTCAGATCTACGTAATCAACAAACACAATAAGATCCATTCAACGTGAACAGATTTGATCAGTATGTTATACAACCAGTCACAGTGAAATTTCGACGAAGTATGCGATCTTTACGTTTTTGGAAAATGCATGAGGACTTGTTGTAGGCCCGTTTCACTGTGACTGGTTGTATAACATACTGATCAAATCTGTTCACGTTGAATGGATCTTACTGTGTTTGTTGATTACGTAGATCTGAGCTCCAGCTATGAAGCTGCTTTGATAATCAATTAAGCAGCTGAAGAAACGCAACCACCATATTCATTACAATGGGATCCCTTGGGCGAAATGAACATAATATTTGCAATCAGAATGTCATACAACCGCTCAGGGTGGAATTTTGACGAAGTACGCGATCTTTACGTTTTTGCAAAATGCATGAGGACTTGTTGTAGGCTCGTAACTCGGCGAATTTTATAGACTGGAGAATGAGTTTATGCACCATTCGATAGCACAGTTCCTAGTAGCTTTGACTTGCGAAAAGCAAGCAGGCAACTTTCCTGAAAGACACGCAAAAAGCGCGGGCAAAATTCCCACTTTCGTGATGGAGTTACAGTCACCTCACTGTATCTTTCCAAAAAGACCCTGTAATTCTCAAGGACCATGATTTTCGTAAATAGCGTGTTCGAAAACCTCTATAAGCGAAGTTTTCTTACAATTCAAGAGCATCAACATTTTGACCAAAATCCATCGGCGAGATTCCAGAGCGTGAAACGAGAAAAAAAACCAAATAATCAGAAGTTCTCTGAAAACTTGCTTATAGGGGTTGTTCGACCTGCTGATTACAAAATTCATATCTGCTAGGTAGCTTCGTATTCTAGGGTTATGGCGAGTAGTCTGAGACGACAAGATTTTTCCACAGTTCACCAGCCCTTATACCATTGGAAAGACGACTGTGACCACATTTTAGCGCTCCGTAATCTACAGAATAATCACTAACGAAAGGTCCTTGACGGAGTCTACTAGGGGCAATGCGCGCTGCTTTACAACTTTGCGAAAAGACGTCCACAGAAAGATTTGATAATCTGAAATCGGAATATCAAGGAGATGCTGTATATAGAAAGATTTGCCTTGATGAACTGAGCACAAGAACATATTTATTGCGAAGGAAGTTATGGCGTTGCGTATTCTGCGTGATTTCCGTGATTTCGCGGATCCTAGAATGTCGCAAACTTCCAGGAATATTACGAATTTGGCGGAAATCCCGGAATTCCGCTAGGTTCACGGAAATCTTGCACATTCTGTGAGCGGTATTGCGATCTTGATCAGATTTTAGAGCAAATTGGATCAGACTGACTCTCTACCATACTCCTACACTGTACTTTTCATGTGTCATCAGTTACATATCAATGGCAATGCTGTTATCAGCACACTGAGCAATCTAACCAAACAAAAATCTGCAAAATTTAGCGAAAACTCACTGTCTAGCGCATACCTATCATATCCTGCTAGATTGTGGCACTCCTACGTACTAGATGATGCGTCTCGCCGAGCTGAATCGAAAGGTGCCCTCGGATTCAAAATTCGTCCATTCTGAAGAGAGATATGGCGATGCGACGCGGATTCCGACGGACTCTAGTGATGTGCGGCGCACTCCGCTACTCTCCGGCAGACTCTGGTGGAGTGCAAGCCCATTACGCGGGCCCGTTCTACCGTTGTGTGAAAGCTCTATAGATGAAAGCGAAATTGATTTTTTTTGCAGATGAGTGCCGTCACACCGTATGCTTTGCTAACATCTATGAATGCTACTGCTGATGGTAAATCATGTGGTTGGACTCAGGCCTGCACCGGGTTAAAAAAGTTTTCACATATTGCGAGACTCTTCTGAACCTATACTGCCCTTCGCTGTTCTTGTATCTTTTGTATATACAGTTCCCACAAATACAATACTGCTCATAATTGATCAAAAAAGTCGCCGGACTGCGGCGCACTCCGCCGGAGTGCGGCAGAGTGCGCCGCAGTCCGGCGACTTTTTTGATCAATTATGAGCGGTGTAGGTACTAATTGAGCGCAGGAGCTGGCTAAAATCAATTTATTTTTTCCCAACGTTTGGTCATAGTGGTTGTCCCGACCGAGATTTCAATATAGATAGGGCAGGCCACAGATTGTATGAAGAAGCTTGCAAGGAAGCAGCTTATACCTAAATTGAAGGGTTCCGTAGTGTAGCCCTTGACATTTTACAGCACCCTAGAGTTTTCGAAGCTTGAACTAGTTGACTAGTTGTTCTAGGAAACTTATGTAAAGTCACAGTGTCGAAGTCTGGACTTTGGCAACTACATGTGAACCCACTGAGAACTGCAAAGGAAACCGTTGTAGAATTTTTGGTGCTGCCAGATGCGCCACTTTTAGTACGGTTTCAAAACTACAGTAAGCTTATTAGGTTTCTACATAAGCTTTTCGATAAACGCGTTGTTTATGCTTGGATATAACTTTGTCTCGTCAAAAACTTCCAGCCTCAAACTCATTTTCTATCTTGGAAGAGATGCTAGGGTTTTGGAGTAAAAAAGCAACAGAAGATTAAGGAGTTCACAAGATTTTACAGGACCTCAAACAACACATAAAGAGAGAGTTTATCAAATCTTAAAGTCTTGATTCATGCTCATTAGAGCACAAAACAGCAGTAAAATAAGCGAATCTGGATGGCACATTTGATTCAAAAGCATTTTGAGCTAGCTGAGCAGAGTAACCATTATCAAATACTGCGATAGGTTTTTTTATTACTTGCTTAGATACTTACAAGGTAAGCGTGTTCACTCGAAGTGGCCTTTCCAGATGAGACCCATACTGCTTTGACGAGCATTATGCGGTGATTTCAAATCTGTTTTCCAAATCTGCCAAGTGCCTTTGGACGCCGGGTTGTGGGCGTTTTTCAGGTCAAAAAATTGGCAAAACCGGAGCAAAATCGCCCAAATTTGCTCAAATGGTCCAGTGTCAAGTACCTAAGCCGTTTAAGCAATGGATACATTTCGTCTAATGTGTAACACTTAACATTGCTTTATCTGAGCGCCGGGAAGATTGTAAAAATCGATTTTGCCTGAATTCTGCATTTATTTTTCGTCCCAAAAAATGGTCACAACTCGGCGTCCAGTGGCCATATTCATCAACGAAACCCAGTGGGTTATCCTACCCAGTGGGTAGCCTCAACCCACGAAACCGGTATTCACGAAGCTGCTGAGTAAGCGAACTCAGTGGGTTAAGTCTACTGCTGGGTCGGCTAACCCACAAAATGCCGCCATACCGGTATTCACGAACAGCTTCGATGGGTTAGCCTACCCAATACCGGTATTCAAGAAACTCCTTACACGGAAATCGTGGGTTCCGATACCCACTTTTCGTGAGTAACTTCCTACCCAAGCACACATCGAGAATTGCAATGGGTAACAAAGGATTGTGGCTGCAATGGGTAAGAAAGGATTGTGGCCTTTTCTTCCTTTTCAAACGCTGTAGAAGTTTCAGAAAGAATCAATAGCTACTGGCCGTAGTATGTCATACTAGAAATGCTAATGTTCCTTTTTGGATACTAAAGCCTTTTTTCATAAAACCGTCAAAAAAAGGTTCCATAGCAGAGAACCAATTTACTAATTCAATGAAAAAAATCGAAACATTAGGCTGAACAAAAGTTCTGTCGTTTTGATTTCGAAAAATTCATAGCTGCTCCCTATGTAAATGTAATTGCTCATGGGGAAGTAAAGAGAAAACTTCAGTTATCTCCTAGAACATCTTCGAAGCTCCTGGCGACAAGAAACTCTATACATAGTAATTCGAATAAGAGAACCACCCTAACTCCTGATTTTTGAAAATCATTTGTCAAAAATCTCAAACGCCGCAAAGAATTCAACGCGGTTCTTGAGTTCACGTAAGCTGCTCTCTATAAAAGTGCTACTTTATGCTGATTGATCTATGAAAAATCATAACTTTCAAGGAAAATGCAAAAAAATGTTTCTGTTTCTCTCGTACTCAAATAGATTAGGTTACTTTAAGTGTTCAAAATGCTTTTTACCCTCCTTCATCCGAAAGCTTGAGCCCCTTTGAAACACTTGCAGAATCACGACTGCAACAAAACTGTGTAATTCTGTAAGGCTTTAGGCGCCTTATCCCATGTATGTTATTACAAGTTTCCCACATCTTCGAAATCTGAACTCGAAAAACCAATCCCCTTCCACTTTCACGAAACTGAATTTTGCATGGTATCAGATCATGTCAATTTTAGAAAGACGGAAGCCAAACAATGATTCAGTCCCGCGGACGAATCAAACTATTAGCTTGCATGCTAAAAGACTCAAACCTACGCGAGAATTTTGATGAGAATTTCGAGGGCCACTGCTGAGTTCGATAACGGAGCGGAGGCGTTTGTGAATATGTAGTAGAGATATTGCACACAAATAATTGTGAAGAACTACAAAAACGATGCAAGGGCACAGCAAGGATGCCAGTACGTGCTTTAAATAGACGTCAATGAGCACCCTGCTGACGTCAGCGCCGCTGGGTAAGCTAACCCAGCGGCAGAGGGTTCGGGAATACCGATCATGGGTAAGCTTACCCACTGGGTAAGCGAACCCATGGGTAAGTTTATCCACTGGGAAGCGGAACCCACTGGGTAACGTTGATGAATACGGCCACAGAGGTGCTTGGCAGATTTGGAAGGCAGATTTGGGATCACCGTGCAATACTCTTCAAAGCAGTATGGGCCTCATATGAAAAGGTCACTTCGACTGAATGCGCTTCCCTTGTTAGATGGCCCGTCCTCACGTGTCGTGCGGGCCACAGTACAGAAGTTTCCATTGTTCTCTGTCCCTCGCTTCGGACGTCATCTTCTTGGTCGTCGTCGGTGGCTGCGTCCACGACGATTAGGGGCGAAAATCGTATCCAGCTGATTCGAACGCGACCACAATGAAAACGTTGTTGTAGCATATTTCTGTCGACAGCTGACACGACTGGTGGAAAAACTTGATACGAAGCATACCAAATTGTAAGTGCGAATTACTCCCTGATTAGTGTTCATCGTCATGTTTGCCATTTCAGCTTTTTGTCAAATGTAATCTCAACCGTTCTGATGCATCATATGTCGTGGGTGCCAAGCGTTGCACCACCATTACATGCTCCAACTTATATTCAAGAGAGAAATCCGCTTGTTGGATCGGTGAGAATTTACACAATTGTCTTGTGGTGTTTCATTATTATTCAGTGCTCTCACAACGATGAAGCCCATTGTATGCCATACAACGCACAAATCGCCCAGTATCTAGAGATCAATGCTAGCGTGTGAGCGTAAATGGGTGTTTTTCTTCTAATTAATGTTTTCCTGATATAGTGTGTACTGCGCAAGCATAACCATCCCGTTTCCGGTTTCAAAGGGGAAATCGTAAAAAAAATTTTGGGTCAAAGGGGAATTCGTTTTCGAAAACCCCTTTTGCCCACCTCGTGCCGTGCCCTGTATACAGGGTGTCCATAAAGTATGTATACACTGTTTGATCGTTAATATCTCTATTCCCAACAAGCCATCTGCCTTGCTTCAGGTACCGTTTTGTAGAGCTGGCTTCAACTTAGATTTGCATTAGAGAAAAAAACCCATCTCTCTTTATTACTGTAGGATTATGATAGAATTTCAAAGAGGGTTTTGAGCCATGAAAGGCCATATTTTGCCCCAGAAAGAAACAAAACAGCCTGGAAGCTTTTACACTAGGCTAATTAAAGTTGTTGATTCTAACTGTAAAGTTCTCAACTTATTGTGATGCTTCATTGAAGAGATATGCTGGGTAAAAGGTAGCGGCCATTTTTTCAATGTTCTCAAAATGTGCGGTTACACCGTTTAAAAAGCTTCGCAATCTTTTGAATAGTTGAGTATTGAACTCAACGTCCATAAAAACCCTATCACACAAGTTTTCGCATTTTATTTTGAAAAATCTTGAGACGGCAGCGTCTTCCACATTGACACCATATGTTTCATGTTTCTACCGTAATCCTACACTAATGAAGAGCGATCGGTGGTTCGCTCCGTACTGTGAATCTAAGTTGAAGCCTGCTCTACGAAACGGTACCTGAAGCAAGGCAAAAGACTTGCTCGGAAAGATATTAACGATCAAATAGTGTATACATACTTTACGGACACCCTGTATCTGCATTCATAATGTCTTTCTGTTGCTAGGAATGCCGATAAACATAACGCGATATTGTGCCCATTTAGCGAACCCCTACTCGGTAAAGTGTCGAAAAGGTTATACACCCACACGAGCGATGATTGTTGAGCGCTCAAACACTATGCCTATGCAGCTTCTCCGTATTGAGATAGCTCCAAAATATCTTGAAGAATTAAACTTATAATTCCAACCCAGCGCACCCGTGCTCAAGATTTGAAAGTGACAAAAAAAAGTTTATAAGTTTATAAAAGTTTATAAGCTAGCCGCATCGGATACCCAACTTTTTCCCGTAAATTCCGATTCGTGCTGAATCAAGGAAAGTTTCCTATTTTAAGTGCTTTTACCTTAGAAAATTTGAAGATGGTCAACATTTCCCTAATTTGGAACGCACTATAGGCGAAGGCTTTCAAGCCACAACCTACACTTTCCAAGTAATTTTGAGTTCGATCTGCTCCGTTAGCTCCTGATTTGAGTGACAGAGAAATATCAGTTTTTGGTATGTCTTGATTTTGGAGATCGTAATTGGTTGCTATATAACACAGAAATGGGGAAACTTTTCCGATTAATTTGCTAGATTCGTTATTTATTTTTATTTTATTTTATTTTATGCATACACTCGCGGTGCACCATTAGAAAATCGAAATCGAACAGAAAATCAAGGTAACATGGAATTAAGACAAAGAACCAGCCAATCCTCAGTCACAGAAGGAAGAAGAGATATAAATGGGAGACAAAACTAAACAAGACAATTACCGAAGCTCCATAATGACGATGTAGCCATTAATTGCAGCATACCAAAGGGAAAAGCGCTATGTCCAGAACAATCTGTAGAATCTTGCTTCTTCTAAAGTTAATGAAGACCCTTTTGGGTGTCAGCGAGCCCCCCGGTAAAAGCTAGCTGACGTGACCCCGGCTGAATGAGCAAGATTCACTGAAAGATGTAGGAATGAACGTCTACCAACTATGCGCGACTGATATCCGACAGAGTGGGGGTGGGACTGGGCTACGGGAGGGATATGCTGTGAATGAGGCTGGTTGATCTAATCATTAGTGGAAGCACTATGGTTAGTAACATAACAAACAAGGCAAATAGCAGTCATTCTCTATCCTTGTTGTGGACTATCCAAGCGAAGCGAACCAGAAAGCAGAAAGGATAGCGTCAAATGATAGAAGGACGAACTGAGGCAGTACGAAGAACGCAAGCACCACTTTTGAACAAGACTCATCTAAAAATCAGAAATATCAAGAAGCTGAAGCACATTCACATTTAACAGTTTTTTACGAAAAATCTTGGAGTTTTCACTGGATATGATATGATTTGGTAATGCAGAAAACCATCTTGATGTTCGATAGAAAAAGGAATTGAAAGTCATCGAAAGATGTTTTCTTTCTATTTTGCGATATTGCAAACCAAACCTACCTGTCCGGTCACTGCACGGTAAAAAACCAGTATTTACTGGCTTTTAGGTTAGTTTCTAATCAGAATCCGAAAGCATAGTACAAGTTCGTTAACAACACGCCTATACTTCAGACTATAGAGGTGTAACATATCGAGACGGGTACGATAGGAGGGTAAGGCATGAGGATATCCTGGATTGGGAAAGCATCGATAAAAAGAATCCTCGTGAAAGTCTTTTGAATTTTTTCAACTTTATCAATGTTTCTTTTCAAAAATGGACTCCAAATGGGCGATGCATACTCAAGATGAGGTAACACGTAACTTTTGTACAATCGCAAGAAAATTTCCGGATCATTACTATGTATATTTCTAAAAATTGTAAAAAGCGTTGAAGACGACCTTTTTATGATAGTATTTACATGAGTATCAAAAGTAAGAGAATACTCTATCATAACACCAAGATCGCGAATTGAATTAGAGATTTGCAGATTGATACCATTGTAGTTGTACGTACAACACTGGGAATTCCCAAGGTGCATTACCATAGTCTTGGAGGCATTTACAGGAATACCCCATTCTCTAGACCATATCTCCATCCTTTTTGTGGATGAAGAGACCGCGAATGCTTCACTCTGTTGATTGGTCGTAGCAAAAATATATTTTAATGTCGTCTGCAAACATCTGAATTTTCAGATTCGGATGGGATTTCAGATAGTTAGGCAAATCCGCGACGTGAAGGAAAAGCAACGGTGAGAGAATGCCACCTTGGGGTACTCCACTACTACATTGATAACGATCTGAAAAGTCTTCTCCAGCACGAACAGTCATTCTCCTATCATGTAAGTAAGATGCTAACCAAGACAGGTGAGTCCCTCTTATGCCGTAGTTTTCTAGCTTGTATAGAAGTTTGCTATGATTTACCTTATCAAAAGCTTTTGAGAAGTCAAAGTATATGATATCTACCGATTGTCCATTGTTTAAAGCAGTTATCCAATCAAAAGTAGAATCAACCAGTAGGGTTGTGGTGGAACAGCCCGGTAAAAACCCGTGTTGTTCAGGAGGAAGGATATTATTTTTATCAAACCAGTCATAAAGCTTAGCTCGTATTATTTTTTCAAGGATTTTTCCCGCAGGAGGCATTATGCTTATGGGCCGATAGTTTGACAAGGTGTTCTGTTGCCCTTTTTTCGGGATAGCAGTAACAAGAACTTCTTTCCATATTTTTGGCACCTTAGCAAATTGTAGAGACATCGAGCATATCAACGAAAGGGGAAAGGACAATGTTCGTGCACAGTTTCTATAAACAATCTGAGGAATTCCATCATATGTGGATGTTGCAACAGCTTTCAGTCTCCTTAAAACTTCATATACTGTATCAGGATTGACTTGTATATCATCACATGCTGTAGCAACAAAGGTGACCTTTGGAGACAGATTCGATAGATCCTGGTTTTCAAAATTGTCATTGTCAAACACCTTAGCAAAATATCTTCCCAGAGCATTTGCCTTCTCTTTGCCGTTCCTGAAAGACATCCCATATTCATCCACCAAAGTCGGTACTTTGGTATTACCTTTGGTTCTGTATCTGAGATTTGGGTACAGTGTTTGAATTAAGGTCATTATTATTTGTTCATAGTCTTGGCATTACATTGTGTTACAAAACGGCTAGACTAATGGAAATGACCGTTAAGGCTTTCAGAAATTTTGATATTCCCAACAATGCATCTGTATCTTGAAAATATTCAGTTTGCATTACACAGGATAAAAGGCACAGCATTAATCACTTTGAGGAAGAATCACCGTTATGTGTTTGCTCTTCACCTGAAAAATTGCTGAAGTTTCCATGCGGACTTGGTCGTAAGTGGCTTATATGAGCATGTACTTCATTATGACTGCTGAGAACTATTGCATGCTGATCTTTATTAGCAAAATTAAGCAGAACAGACTAAACACATACTGCGACAAAGCTTATACATGGGGACGTCCGACTTTGTTCAGGTATGCTTGGCTTTCCTTGTTGAACAGCACACCTAATGTATTCCATGCAGCTTTCTGATCAGCACTAAGCGTGGCCCCTTTACTCTCCAAGTATCCTTGCCAAAACGTAGAGAAGAACACCTACAAGGATCTTATGTAGCATTTATGAGAATTTCCTCGCAGTAATTTCAACCCACTTCCCACAGAGCTGGATCAATATTTCTTTCAAAGTGTTCAATCATGACTCTGTGAGTGAAGGCGAGGAAAACTGGCTCCTAAAGATAGATTTAGTTATAAGCACGAAGAGGAGGAAAGGTTACTTACATTGTCATATGTGTTGGCCAAGACATGGACGAATAGTAAAATGGCGTCTCCAAGTTTGTCGAATCTGTGATGTTTTGTTTGATAAACAAAGAAAATTTCTGCTAATCCTACCTTTCGCTCTTCAGTACATCCTCACCGGTGTATTGTTCAGCGCCCTTGTAGAACTTTCGATTTTCAGGGTGGGATGTGAAGAAACTGTGTTGTTTAATAGATACAATTATCTTAATTTATAACGCTTACTATTTGTAGAAGTCTCTTCCATGATGACCGTCACCTAGTGGAGCAACTTTAAGCGACTCGACTGTGTGCTTCTTTACATCTGCTGCGCTCCTACAAGAATTCAACAAAAACATTTTGAATACCGTTTTTTTTAATATTGCTAAAGTTTTCCTTATAACTCACATTGGTGCCATTTTTACCGCTGGACTCTGAAATAAATTTTCTTAATCAACATGAATTATACTTGTTCTATTTACATACTCATAATCGCGACGTTTAGCCGAGATATCAATGATAAGATGTTTGGATGTTTTTAAAAAATTGATTTAGCAGTTAAGATTGGACAAAACGAGGAAAACTCGAGTGGATGTGAAGCAGGTTCTGTTCGGATGCAGGCTGCCGAGCCTTTTATAACCGTCCCATACTGCCGCCTGTGCTTCGTAATGCCAGAAAAAACCATGTTTTTGCAGAAGAAAAAATCTCGATTTTTGTCAATAAACTTATCAAAACCAAAAAAGTTCCAGCTACTACATGCCAGCTAATCATGACTTCCCTATGGCAAGTATTGAAAATTCCGGCATGAGCCCAGTACCAAAAACACTTAAATTTGGGAGCACCTTAGCACTGACTGGGTAATCTCAAATTTCAAAAAATTTGACTTTTTCGAGGCGCGTCATGTGTTTTTTATGGTTCAATTATCTCTCAGTAGCTTTCGCTGTAACAAGATCCCAATATCATGTGATCAGTTATTGACAGATTAACAGCACTATTATCCGTAAAAACAATTCATTGCTCTTACGAAACCTCGAAGGGCCACTTAGATTATATCCTATTCACAGAATGATGATGACAAGCAAGCAGCATTTTTTAATATTAATGGTAAGATGGTAAGGCGGTAAGCTGGTAAGTAAGTTAAGATTACAAGACGAATTTAAATGATGATATGATGGTGAGCTCAAACGAAGCTTGAAAAATATAAAGAAATGAGGAGAGGGCTAGTGAAGCAGAAAAGCACACCTATATGTCCTCAATTTCCTTACACTCGATTGTCACCCGCTTAGCAAGAAGATTCAGGAGAGGCTGACAGGATACAAAAGTCTTCGTACTTGTGGAAAATCACACTGTGTCGTGCGGAGTACTTATTTATAGTTCGCGCAGTGTGACTTGAACCTTCTTCTTGAAAAAAATTGAAGAGTGTGCATTGGCCATTTGCAAATTGCTCAATCATAGATGTGATGATTCTTGTGATTTCCTGTTTTATTTAATATGAAGATAGGCACCTCACGCTGTCTAGAATTCGAAATTCGGCCGCACTTTACTACCACGTACTTTTGCTAAGGATCACGATGGAAAGTCCAAACCAGCATTGTGCACAGATAATGAGCAGTCATATCTTATTCTTGTAAAATGAAATTTTGATCACTATTCTTTGACCTTAGTGATTGTCTTTACTGGCACTACGGCAAAGAACGTCAAGAGGGTTAGCTCATTTAGAATTTTAATTTAAAGCCAGTTTTTCATAGGCAAGAGGCGAAAAATATATGAAATTGCTTCAACCACTACGTTTTTGGTGCGGATTACAAGAGCGAGACATTATTGCAAATGAAAACAACTAACGTCGGCATTTGAGACTCGAACTAATTTTGGGATTGTTGGCAAAATTGTGGAATATTTTATGAACTACAAGAAAGGTTTAAAATAGTACGAGTTCCTGTTTTGTTCGTGGGCAAATTTTTATGCAAGTATGTTTTCGATTGAGTTCAGTGCGCATGCACTCTCGTCGAAGTGGCCAAATTGCACATCTGAGTAAGCGATTAAGTTCCAGACTTTTATCAATTTGGTCACCTTATGGCTGTTGTGCTACATTCGATGTTTTCAATCACCGTCTAGAAAGACAGATACTTAATAACAGGTTTAATTCTGCTAAGCATTCTGAGATTACTACAGCAGCACAAATACCCTTATAAAAATGGCTGCAAAACCATTCAAATGTAGGGTCGAGAAGAAGTAGGTCGTTTGCTTTCTCAATGTATTTGCTCAAAAATCGATCTCTTTTTGAGCGAAAACCATGTCACCTGCGGCAAAACCTTGGCGGCCCTCTAAACACTGCTTGCAGGAAAATAAATAAAGCAGGTTAAGCTTCACTTATTTTGAGGTAATTTGTAGATCTGGAACCGTGCAAATCCAAAAGCTTCCGTACTTAGGCTATGACCTTTTTCAAATCAAGGATTATGCGCTAGTCAGATGTCTCTATGTCTCAAAACATGCTCAAATTTTGACCATCATGTTTTTAACCACCGTATCGGGTCTGCTGTAATATGCCTCTCGGCATTAAATCACGCCCAAAAACAAAAATCATTCGCAATACCTAAAAGTAAATATTTATTAATAAATTTCACTGTTGACGAAAGATTCATGCGTGAGGAAGTCCCATCTTGGCTAACGCTGCCTGACTTTCTTCATTGAACATCACTCCCAGAGTGTGCCATGACGATTTTTGCTCATCAGTGAGCGTAGCTCCTTTGCTCTCCAAATAACCGTTCCAGAACTTGTCGAAGAACACCTGCGAAAAAATGAATCTCATACACTGATATGGCATTATCAAAACTACTGTTGGATATCGCCTCAAAATATGAGATACCTTCCACAGCTCTGGGTCAACACCCCTGTCTTTATGCTCAAGCATGACTCTGTGGCAGAAGGCTCGAAACACAGGTTCCTAAAATTGATTGACCTAAAGAATGATTGTATTCCTAGTAGGGCTCACATTATCGTAAGTATTGGCCAGTACGTGGACAAATAGTAGAATGGCGTCCCCGAGCTTGTCAAACCTATATGAATGATTGGTATACTTGTAAATTGCAAGCTTTGCAATTCATAACTGTGCAATTGCAAGTTATGCAAATTCATAGCCCACCGTTCACTTTTGATTATGTCGTCCGCGGTGTAATTTTCTGCTCCCTTATAAAATTTGCGATTATCTGGGTATGTTGTCAAGAAACTGCAACGAAACTTTTTGAGTTTCTCACTCTATAGAGCCCAGAAGAAATCGATCACTGACTACTTATAGAAATCCCTGCCATGATGTCCATCGCCCACCGGAGCTACGTTAAGAGACTCAACAACATGCTTCTTGATCTCCTTTGCGCTCCTCAAAGTCATTTGTCTCACCAAAAATCATTTAAGTGCTGAGGTGATTACGCAGAAATAGATTACTCATGAGGAAGTCCCATTTTGGCTAGAGCAGCTTGACTTTCCTCATTGAACATTACGCCTAAGGTGTCCCATGCTAATTTTTGCTCATCGGTTAGATTAGCTCCTTTGCTCTCCAGGTAACCTCTCCAGAATTTTTTGAAGAATATCTGAAGGAGACGAGAAAGAGTTTGTTTCGGTCATTAGTCTCTCTGTTCTCTCAAAATGATGGTGACCTTCCACAAAGCAGGGTCAATGCCCCTGTCTTTGTGCTCAAGCATGACTCTGTGGCAGAAGGCTCGGAATACCGGTTCCTAGAAACCCTGAGTTATTCGGACAGGTACTACTTTATGCTTCGGAGCTCACATTGTCATATGTGTTGGCTAGAACGTGGACAAACAACAAAATAGCATCTCCAAGCTTGTCAAATCTAAAACCGCGTTGATCATATACTGAACTTCGAACTCCTACTGAGCCTTACCTCTCGCTTTTCATGATCTCTTCCTCACCATAATTTTCGGCGCCTTTGTAGAATTTGCGATTTTCCGGGTACGTAGTTAGAAAGCTAGGCTCATGTTGATTCACATTGCATAAATAAGCTATAAAGTGTAAGATACTAACTATTTATAGAAGTCTCTGCCGTGATGTCCATCGCCCACAGGTGCTACACTTAGCGATGCTACAGTGTGCTTTTTAACATCTTCTGGAGTCCTAGATAGCAATAGGTAGTTAATTCGAACTTGCTTCAGCAAGAGGCCGATTGTTCGGCGCTCAATGTGTGATAAACATGGAACTTACATGCATAACGTTGCAGAAAAACAAGCTGAAACAATGTATGTTGACTTTAACATATTTTAATAAGCATTTCTTACCAAGTAGCATCGCGACCAAGACAGCATTCTCTGCCATCGTGTACCTGAAAAAAAAAAAACAACGATTTCCACAAAAGTGTAAGGCACGCTTATAAAATACATGCAGTTCTAAAGAGCGTCGCAAGACTGACAAAATTCCCCATTATCTCATGATAAGATACAAATTTTCTCACACCTTTGTGTCTAAAGTCAGCAAAAATTTTCCACATTTTTGCTTTTTATTACTTTCCTAGCAAGTTTATAAAACTTATTTTCAAAAAGCCCTGATGATCAGCAGAAAAGCATGCGGAAAGAGGTTTAATCAATTTGGATGAAAAAATGAAGCAGTTCAAGCGCGAATCTTGATAGCGTACATTTTGATTTGTTCATCGCTTAGCTTATATATGAAGACCAAATCATGTGTGGGCTAGTACTGTAAAGCATCTCGGAGAACTTTTGAGCATATGGAAAAATTTTAGATTTTCATTCATCTTTCTGTAATGAGCGGTTCATGTGCAGCAGCTGTCGCTTGCATGGTGGTCTCAAAAACCTGCATGAAGTATAACTTCGGATGCGGCAAAATGTTCATCGAAAAGCCGCGTTTTGCATGTAGTGCTCAGAAACATACTGTAGCGAAAATGTACCGAACGTCCGATCGCTGATAACTTTTCTGTCTAAACAGCTTTTGCGGATCTTTAAGAGGCATTGCAGGGCTGGCTTCAGCAGTTTTACAGTGAAAGATCACCCCTGCTCTTATTTAATGTAGGAGGTTTTCAGAAAGAGCCCATCATATCTGTAAGCTTCTATGATTGCACTTTTAGACAAGCTGACTGTAGAGTATAACTTACCTGCTCATAGATCATGTTTTTGACAGTTATTGCACATCGGTCACCACACACTTTTGCTATGACGCCTTGTTTTGGTTTCATTCTGTCAGATTATTCGAACGTTAAAATAGTACAGACAAGAAGCAACCTTTACTTAGAAGGCTTCACGTAAAGTTAAGTTTTTTCTCTTACCGAGAACTACTTTCTTCTCTATACCATGTTATCATGAGATACTGATTTATCTCGGCTGTCGTCCTACTTTTGCAAGCTTTTTTTCCCAATTGTGCAACCGACTACTACAGCTGGTGTAAAAAAACATAGTTCATTGCTCTTCTTTGCTATCGCTGCTCGCGAGAATCGAGCTATAAATTATCTGTTTTTTTCGAAACTCGCACGTCGGGTTTCCCGCTCCACGTATCACTCTTGAAGAAAAATTGGCTGTTTAACCTTGACTTTCGTTTTTGTACACCCAGAACTTGCAGGGATCTGCAGGCATCACAATGAAGGAAATTGTATATATTAACCCCACTCAATGGATTTCTAGCTGTCTTGACAGAGACTTCTTGATATATTAGGTTGGGATGACTTTTAATACACTTATTTTGTTGATTTCTAAAAAAAGTTCTCTAGAAACTTCAAATTTGCTCCATATTTAGGGCACGACAGGGCGTATACAACAGCATGACTGATGCCGCGAATACACAAATAGCTAGAAAGTTTATGACAATTTTGTTTTTTATTTTTTCTCAGCCTCTAATATTGTTTTTTCTCTCCTATCATTTTTTCTATTATGACATATTTCTGCACTGCCTCTTTTAAGGTAGCACTTTGTTGCCGCTAACATGTCAAAAACAGGGTGAAAAGTAAATCAAAAAAAATTGAAACTTGTCAAAATCTTCCTTTTTGATAAGTGAGTATTTTGTGCACTGACAGTACCGGCGCAGACCTTCGCACCCCTGCACGTCCTGAACCTAAGAATTTTCGAAAGTTTCTTAGATTTTTGGGAAATAAAAAATTGTACAGAAATTATCCGCCAACTTAATGCATGTGATAAATATTACATTTATTACGAGGTCAACACATTCAATATCTATGTACTAATCATCTTCGAAGACCACCATTCTGGAACTGGAAAATCGATTTTTCAACAAACACTAAGATCTGTTCATGTTATTACATCAGCATGCATCGCTTATTCTGCAGGTGATGCTTGGTAAGCTTCTTGCTTCCTCGCTAGTGTACACAGTATCACTGACTCGGAAATCACGGGAACAAACTGAAACTCCCTGAAGACTGAAGGGGTCTCAATCCCTAAAAGTCTCTCAAGACGTTTCTCAGTGCTTCAACCATTCAATGGCCCTACTTTTTGGCATAGAGAGAGAGATATTCACTCGTAATTACTATCTGTACACATTCCCCCGATAACGATTCGGCTTTGTGGCATGTCATTTCTTAGTAGTTTCACAACGTGCGGTCGACAAAAGTTTGCTGCAAAGTCGGAAATCAAGACCAAGTAATGCGTTATTACTTGTGTCACGCATTTCATGTGATTTTCTTCCATCAAGAAGGATGCTAGAAAGCAATGCCATCCAGTGAAGATGCAAAAAATGTCAACACTGCTTCATCAGCCTCGCCAGCAGCAAAATTGGATGATGAGGTCAAAGAAACTGAAACTATGGGCTTGTCGCTATATTTCCGCATAAAAAACCGGTAAGCACAAACATCAATGTTCATAACAATGCACTTCGCCACCGGAGTTATAGTCATGTATGCTTCTGGTGTGACAGTTCTTTGATGCAAGCCTACAACCAACAACCTTTACAAAGTGGATTAGCAATCCACAGCTGAATATAGGTGTGGTCGCTATACCTATACAAGTTTCCAACGCAGCAGCGCTGGTGTTTTGATCTTTATTTGAACATGACTTATTTCAGTACTTTCAAGCATAAGCTTAGGCCTATGTAAAGTGTCCCAGAACATGTATCAAGTGTCTGAACTGTGATAAATCTCTGTATGCAACGCTTTTGCCTTTTTTCGAACAGCGTATTTTAGAGCTAGCAACAACTTAGTTCACGGTGTATAGTGTACAGCAAAGCATCGAACTTTACTACTATAAGAGTATCGTAAAGGTTTTGCAAGAGAGCTTTGAGTCATTGAGGGTCCTATTCCGTCTTGGAAAGCAAACCAAACAGCCTGAAAACTCCACACTACGAAAATCACAGAGGCCAACATTTAATATGCAAATTATACACTATCGCAATGCTTAGTGCCTGAGTTATGCTAAGTAAACCGCAACGGTTGTTTTACAATCCCTTACAGTTGAGTGCACGGAATCGACCGGGGTGAACGCCCGCTAGCGTCGCTCTTGCGGGCTGACATTGGCAATCGCGCGCATGAGTCATCATAGCGCTCGTACTTGGCAACCGCGTTGCAAGCAAGCTTGCGTGCGTCCAGCATACACTAATCTGGGCAATTTCGTGCAGCCGAGTTTAGCACACTGACGACCATGCAAATATTCGGTTGTCTGCCTTTTGGGACCGGGGCTTCTATGGCTTAGCCAACATATTTCAAATCAAATCACTCATACTTACATCTACAATATACCTAAGTCTCTGAAAGACGAAAAGAGGAAGGTTGTCTCTATATGTAGTGCAAAGAAAAACTCCTGGAGTAAGTTTATCCCAAAATAGTCGTCATCTTAACGAAATATAAACTTTGACACACAAGTGTCAAACGGTCCCACAAGGTAGTCATTGCTTGAACACCATGTGTATCAAGTGGCCGTCAATGTGTTAAAGTGCGATAACACCATATCAAAAGCTTACAAAATTCGTGAAAATCTGTGTCATGAATTCAGCTCTAATTCATAACTTTTCTGGAGTGATATTAATTTGGTTGAGATTAGCATATGACGTGATGGTTCAATTATGGTTGGAAATTGGTAACCATGATCATCTTCATGATCTCTCTGTTAAATCGGTCGTATAAGATCACGGAATACGCAAGCAAGCAACAGTCTACCGTAGTTGTTTAATGATTGCTTCATTCTATCTCAAACTAAGAAATATCCAACAGCTTAACATCATCGTTATGTTACAATAGAACACTAAATTAATAGCCTTCATTCCATTACATGCATACGTGAAACCATCACATCGATGTTCAAATTAACGTACCCCTGACCACCTTTTCGTGCAAATCCATGGTATGTTAGTTGCACACATTGCCATCCTTACGCGATTTCAGTAAAGACGCAGGTTGGCAACATTTTATCAATCTTCGAACTTTATACAGAGTAAGAACTTGCATGCAAGTGCTAGATTTAAGGATACCTGGAAAATTGCAAGATTGCGTGGTGTCTGAACTAGTGTGAGGTACGGCCAAGGCCTAAGAGAAGTGAGCGAGGTCATTTCAAGATTTATTATGAGGGAGCTCACTCGATAACAGCTCAAGTTCATGGCAAACTGTAAATGTGGATACCGAACTGCTGATAAGAATAAAGGAGGATAAGCGTGAATGATTGGAGTTCTACCCCCTTCAATAGCCACTCTGGTACTATAACCAAGTGAAAATTTGCCTATCTCCATTGTTGAAGGTTGTTTACCCCGTGGCTTCATCAGAAAAATGGTGTGAAGCTGCTATTTAGCTGCTACCATGTGTTAGGCTTTGGCCATACTTTGCCCGTGTTGCCGATGTTACCAGTGTTACCGGTGTTGCCGATGTTTCCAGTGTTACCGATGTTGCCGACGTTTCCGGTTTTACTCGTGTTACTCGTGTTGCCGATGCTTCCAGTGTTACTCGTGTTACCACCTTTATTGCTGTTGATTCTCGAAATGATCGCGAGTACAGTTTCATTCTTGAACGCAGTCTCACTGAGTGGTGAATATACAGGACCTGAGGCGATCATCCTGCAATAATAATACCATGCTAGAAATCTGCTTCATAAAAGTTCTTTTTCTTTTTTCTTTCAGTTTTTTTTAGTTTCAAAAGTTTTTTTTTATCAAAGAAGGGAATGTGTTCCCTTCTCACATACGGCCGCGAAAATGATGACATGTCCGAGGACAAGGTTTCTCGAAGTTCGATCAAGGCGTCCAAAACGTTAGCCAGTACGTTAGAGCTCATTGTGCTACAAATCAAACAATATGATTATATTTGTGTCATAAAAATTTTTGAAGCAAGTTTCTAACATGGTATCTGATTTCAATACTTTTCTTCTGCCGTAAAGGTTGTTATAGGTGGCACATATTATCACAGTATGCCCAGGTTTCAAGACAATAGGACATATAGTATACTAGCTGATGGTCCCGGTCTCACCCGAGATTCAATCAATGTGGGGTAGGGGAACGAACTCCGCCAGTTTGAAACGTCTCCGCGGACTACTGGTCCTGCAGCAAACGCAACAATATTTTATAAAGAGCAGCTGTCAGCAAAGGCGAGCTCAAACTGGCGGAGTTTTCCCTTACCCACCAACAAGTTCGTGTAGAGGCGGGTTGCACAATTCTGTGATTTTCGGCACAAACTTGTGAAACCTCTACGCTATAGCATTGTATTTCGTACTCTTGCGTTGAGCTTATCCTTAAAATCAGGAAGTCCGTAGCCCTCCTCGACACGAATCTGGAAGCCGATCATACTTACCTTTTTGACTTCCATAATGCGCGAAAAGCGCTTTGAGACGAACCCGCTGCATCCTGTCGACCTTGAGATTAGAATGAACTTCACTACCCCTGCTTACATGTTTATTGGAAAATGATTGGTTAGAGCACGTCGAGCTTTCATTTTTCGAGATTTAAGTAAACAAATCAATAAATCGATAGAAGGACTCTGCGAATCGCCGTAAAAAGTAGCTGTAAACCACCGGCGGGGTCGAAAACATATGTATGCGAAGTTTTAGCTCAATCGGTTCAATCGCTGGCGTTTCTATAACGAACGAACAACTAAACGAACATCCTCACAGACATTGGGTTTTATATATATATATAGATAACATGGTATCATTATTGCAGTATGATCGCCTCAGATCCTGTATACTCACCACTCAGTGAGACTGCGTTCAAGAATGAAAATGTACTGGCGATCATTTCGAAAATCAACAGCAATAAAGGTGGTAACACGATCACACTGGAAACATCGGCAACACGAGTAACACGAGTAACACTGGAAACATCGACAACACGAGTAACACGAGTAACACTGGAAACATCGGCAACACGAGTAACACTGGAAACATCGGCAACACGAGTAACACGAGTAACAATGGAAACATCGGCAACACGGGCAAAGTATGGCCAAAGCCTTAGGAACTTGATTGAGATTTTGGTTTCGACAACGTTATTACCATTCCCAGTGGTTTTAATCCTTGAAACACGGCTAATCCACAACGACGCTGTGCGCTTCTGAGTTCCCACAATATGCTGATGAAAAAGGCGAAAACTTTTCAACAACAAAAATATTACAGATCAGATGATCAATACATTTTTGGGACACCCTGCATTGTTAGTGAGTTGAAAAGGCGTCTGCGCGTCATCTGAAAGGTGAAGCACTCACAGGGGAATGTTCATAATCGAAGTGGCCTATCCAAGCAAGCCTTCCATTCGATGCGCATTCAACGCTGATTTCGGATCTGTATTCCATACCTGCTTAGCACCTTTGTGAACGAAGTTATGAATGGTCTTATTGCGAAAATAGTACATGAAAATTGCGAAATTGAGCAGATTGTTGCACTTTCAGCTCCCCTTTAAGGGCCTGGCATACTTCACGCGATTTCAGTCGCGACGCGGTTTGGCAATATTCCAGGTGTCCATAAATCATTGTAAGCACATTATAAATGTACAGAAGATAGAGCATTTTATCAATCCACGTAAGTTATACACATTATGCATGTGCAGTTTGCTAGCGTTGGATCTGAGGACTTCTGGCGAATTGCCAAATCGCGTCGCGACTGAAAGCGCGTGAAGTATGCTTGGCCCTTTAGGCTGTAAACTTCGAAGTAACATAACTGCATGTTTTGGCCTAGCGTTATGCCAAACATGGCTCTGTATTGCCAAATTTGCGCTTTGCATGCACATCTTCTCAGCAAAACTACGGCCTTCAACGGTTCATAACTCCGCCCACATACTAAGCAGATATGGAACACAGATTCGAAATCAGCGTTTTATGCTCCATCTAAAGGTATCATTTGTTTGGATGGCCACTTCGATTTCTGACCACCTTGTCAGTGTTACGCAAAAACAAAGACAATGCACTCTGTTCATAGCATCAACCCTTTTGATAAAAGCAAATTTAAAAAGACTGTTATAGAGTGCAGTTTGCAGGGACTAAAATTTGAAGGTAAAGTAAAAAGGCCACATTTGTTACCTATATGATTCCGGTTAATCCCGAGTCGAAATTTCCTTCTTGCGCTGCATGCTTAAGCTACCTTTATATCAATGACTATCAGGAAGCTGGGAATCCCAAAAATAATCGCTAGTTCAGAGTCCCGCTGCGAAAGGTTTTAAATTGCTCTCTAACTGTAAGAAAGACGTGAAATAAAATAGCAACTTTGCTTTATATTTGTAGTTGTTTCACAAAAAGAACTGGTTGCAAATCCCCCTCCCGCCCCCTTGTTCGAGATGTACAGCTTATGCTCATGCGCACTACGCACACACCCGAGCTTACCTGTTCGATGCGATTGTCTATTTTCCTGAAAGACTGAAAATTCGACCTGACTTGTAACTTTTGTTCCATAACTAGCTGGCTACCCGTCGCCGCCCTACCATGTCTAGTGTCCTCGTAATCAGATGCTCACACACCCTCTGTGTAAACTGCAAAAATTCATAAAATGGATATCGATAAACGGCGAAAAGTAGCCTACGACACCCGTCCCACCTCAGAATATGAGTGTGCCAAGTTTGGTCCGGATCGGTTCAGAAATAAAATTTTCTATTAACTTACGCACAAATACACATATAGACATATTCACGGGCAAACAGACATTCAGCTTTATTTTACTGATTTCTAATATTCAAAGTTTCTGACGTCCTAATTAGGTGGATACCTGCGTCACATCAAGTTAGTAATCAGGACATGTAAACTTGCAATGATAGGATCTTGAGTCCAAATTGTCATATAGATAAAACTAAGTTTTTTAAACCTCAAACAGTTTCCCTGCTGTTGAGGATCAAATATTTGCAATATGCTAGGACTTCAGCTTATGAGGCGGAAACTGAATGAATTAGCTCCTTTACAAAGATGTTTTGCAATAAGACGCCTCATTTAACCCTAATGAGTATGAGATAGAGGAGTTCTGCACATGAGGGCTTCCTTGTAAGCTCAGCATTCTTACAAGGAAGCCCTCATGTGCAGAGCATAACTCTTCTCCGAAGAGTTATGCTCTGCACATCAACTTGATCCAGACTCGATATACTCTCGGAGGAGAATGCTGAGCTTACAAGGAAGCCCTCATGTGCAGAATCTTTCGTGATCCTCCTAAATCATGTGAAAGATAAGCAATACTACTGCTTACGTTGGTGTACAACTAGATACGAATTTCCCCCCAATCCGTAGAACCTTCAGAACAAGTTGAAGGGAAGATAAAGCTGTGAAAGACTGTCTATTTTGACTACGTATTTTTCATGTATCTTAAACGACGAAGAGCACTTTGTGTTATCATAAAACGGACTTGCGCCAAAATTAGGTTCACTACGGCAGCAAAAAACGATGCTTCGTTGTACATTTAATACGAAATTCCATCTAACCAGCGCCAACAGCGTTTCAAATTTTTTTTTGACTCCAGCATAATTGCAGGAAGTAGTCAGAGGGCAGGGAAAATTCGCTTGCACAAATTTTCCTCTTCTGTGTGGTTGTTTCTTCTGTGACTTGAAAGAGCTTAAACCTCAAAAATTATGGTCTCAAAATCCTGAACTACGTATTACCAGTGATTGGATTTCCACTCATTCTTGTTGACTATTCTTAAAGGCAGTGGCTCGGCAAATCTCAACCTACTCAGTTTTTTGCTTACCTGAAGTTATTCAATACGCTGATCCCGAAAATCCACTTTAGAGAGCTTGAAAACGGCGAAAACGTGCGTTTTTCGATGCCCTTCCCTTTGAAGTTGGACGAGTGGAGCAAGGCTGATGACGCTGAATCGTTGCAGGACCCGATGGTTATAGCATTGCGGCGGCCAGCCTTCAGTGGTGGGAAGGAAATTGCCAGCTCGTCCGGGCGATTGTAAGATGAGCTTGCGCATGTAAGTTTGAGAGCAGTTTTCTCGGCAGGGAAGGAATGCTGTGCAACCGAGAGCGCACTGTTTTCATATTTGGGCGATAAGGAACCTACTATGTTAAAATCCTGCGTTGTTGAGTTTTGCCGATCCACTGCCTTCGAAAAAGCGATATCTAAACGTGCGTTTTATAGCACATTCGTTTTATTCCATGTATTTTACCCTCAAATTTTCCAGTGCCAAGCCTGTTTGCTTAGGCACATATTGACATGCATCAATGACAAGTATGGAATTTCTTTAGTGCTTTGAATGCCAAAATGTTTCAACATAACTTCTGTAATTAGTATGTAAACGATAAAGCTATAAGGAGCTAAATCAAAAAAATATAAGGAGCCAAATCAAAAAAAAGGATCATGTTGGAACTCAGCTTCAGAAATGAAAGTTTTGCCATTTTCGACGGCTCCTAATCTCCAATAGGCTTTTGTTATGAATAAAAGGAACTCACAAGATTACCGATGCCCATATAACGAAAATACAAAAGAGCTATTTCATAGAACTTACAATACAACCGTTCTCACTGCTTTTTTAATCACCCTAAATTTTACCATAATGAGCGCTTGTATTTTCTCCTATGTTGGACACAAAAGAAGGAGGAAGCCGTGACTAGCTCAAACTCCGAAAACACCTTTATTGCCCTTGCGACTGTTTCGACCTCCCCCCCCCCCTTTTCCAAAAACACATTTTGATGCACATAGATGGCATTTCGTAAGATGTTTTTCATAGTGCAAACACTAGTCAACATTGCACTTTAGCAAACTGAAGACGCATAATAGTAAGATTTGATTTCGGGACGGGGAGGGGAGAGATATTTGAAGGTGATTTTGAGTTCATTTTTTATTGTCTACTAGCTCTTTGAAAATCTCAAAAATACATAACCTGGTGAACGCTAGCTGCCTTCTTTGGAGCTGTGGTACTTGACGGTTTTTTAAATTTTATTCTCTACAAAATTCACCTCGTTCCGAGAGTTCTACATGAAAAAGTAAGGTAAAAGTAAGTAAAGTAGTGAAATGAAAGAGGCGAAAAGCAATAGTTTGTCTTGGAGATTCAAGGCCTGATGATGGTCTTTGTGCCGCGGTCCTTTTCCCCCAAACTTCAAAAATACTAATTTCAATGTCCTCAGCCCACCCATGACAAGCAGAGCGAGCAGCCACCGACATTTCTTTGGGGCTCGGCCATTCTCGCCGTTATGATAGTCATGCATGGTTGCGGTATGAATAGGTGTCCGTGTTTGTCGATTCCGGGATTACGATCGAAAACGCATTTTCTTCGCCTCAGTGTGCTGACAACGCGGGCTTTGCCCTTGTATTGTACGATATGGACAAGCTGCACACGTCACAAGACGACGGGAAACTCGCGCAAATGCGTTCGGCCATTTGTAGCAGGTAAGTTTTGGAAGATTCTGGGTGATCTGGGAAAGTTTGGTCGTTATTAGGAGTTTGCAATGGGATTGTCCGATTCGTGGTAGTAGTGCTCAAAACCCTTTTCCCGAAATTTCTTTCAGGGATTTTCTAACAAAATCCCGACATTCTAAAATGAGCAAAAATTCTAGCGAGGCACAAAACAAAGCAGTTAATTTTGTACGAACTCATGTTATTTACTTCTGAGTTCCTAATTTTTTAGGTATTTCAATATTGTACTTGGCCATCCATGGAAAGTAATATTGACTACACTAACCGTCTCCTTTATTCTTGTAGCTATATCTATCAGTTTCCACTATGATATATTTGACTTTGATCCAACAACGGTAAGTTCAGTCATTCGAGCTAAATTTCTTCATTTCGGTGCTAGGACCTTTTATCTTCCATTGAGCAGGATTTAGTCATTTAGAATGTCTGTTAAAGGGCCATGTAGGAACTACATGTGTGGAAAACATAAATAGCGCAAATCACCTTTATGGAATCAGAATTATCTAATTTTGCTTCTTCACCGCATTTTAAGCGAAAGAGTTCATACAAGGAATGCATTGTATCTACCGATTGCTTCGTATTTCTCGCTGGAATCGGTTTTTGCATTCTTGACCCCTTATCGCCTTTAGAGACAGTGCATCATAAGATTTGAGAAAAAGCCGAGCTTACTTACTTTCATTTTTTTTGCGCAGGAGCTTCATTGTAACACCCAAATGGGACTTAAACAACATAATTCAGTTTCCAAATTAGGCTACATTAGTAGAATTCCTTATAATATTTTTATGCAGATAATTTTATTAAAGCATAATATTTCATTGTGTAGGGTTTTTCCTTTCCTATAGAAAAAGTTCCCCTGTAAACACAAAACTCAATGCAACAAATTTTTTCGTAATTTTGAGAAAAATTTTGAAGTGATTTTCACTAAAAACTTTTTGTACAGCTCTTTAGCTATTTAGAACAGTGGCTATAGCTCCGAACTATAACAGAGTTCTACATATCGAGTTTAGAATCATGTATAATTACTTTTTAATATAATGGAATTCCCAATGGAGTTACATCACTTTATTTGAAACTTTTAGGGTTTCGAGACCAGAGGCACAGCATTAGCTAATGCTAGATTGACTCTGGATGCAATCAAAAGAACTACGGATTTGTACGAAAAGCTCAGAACCGCAGCATCTAAAGAGGAAATTATGCAAGCAAAAAAAATTCTGGAAAAAACTAGAAGAAGAAGACAAGCGAAAACTTTTAAAATAGATCAAAGCGCAGTCGAAAAGGTTGTTTACAGTAATGGCTCAGGGATATACTCTTATACAAGGTACGTCTTAAATAATCAAACTTTGCAGAAAATATTGCGCATAATAATTTAGATTGCGAAAAATGGAAAATTTCACAACTACCACCACCCTTGAGCCGATATCCATCGACTACAACGATTATGGTGTGGATTCTGCGCCGAATAAAAGACAAATCGACATTGACCCTTGTATTCAATATAGCGCTGTTGGCACTTTTGTCCCCTATCATGATTTGGAATTTTTAGCAAAAATTATTCTAGAAGTTGAAGATAATAAGGTAGCGTTCAGCTTTGTACGCACAACATAATCAATAAATCAATATATCGATTTTTTCAGCTGTTTACGCTAGAGGTATTTCGCAAGATGTGTGAAGTCGACAAAGTCATCGATGCTGTAGTTGAAAAATCAGTTCACAAACCAGTGACAACCCGAGCAAAATATTCATTTAATCTCCCTCATTATTCAAATTGCCTGAATTTTACGACACCGAATAAGTGCTCAGCATTGAATCAGCCTGAGTAAGTCTATCTTTTCCGTTTAAAAATAAAGAAAATTCACCGTTTCCATAAATCCAATATTGCTTTTTTCAGCATAGATTACCTCAAGAATGCTGTCCAGAGATGTCGTAAGGATCCATCGCTAAACTCATGTAAAACCCCACTTATGGGTCAAGTTCTCAACTATCTACTTCCTCAATCTGAATCCGACAGCAAGCATGTTGCTATTGTGCTGAAGGTAACGATAATTTTGGTTTTATTGGGGCAGAAGTGGATAGACAGATTTCTATTTTAAAAAAAGTATTAGAGTGCTAAACGAATCTTCTTCAGATTTTGCGTAAATGGGCTCATAACCCTGATTACTTCGAAGTGAGCATGGCGAAAAGGCCATTTAGAATTTCTTACTTCCACGTTTAAAAGTAATTTGCAAACGTTTATAATTCTTGTGGATCAATATTTGAGAAAAGAGAACGGGAGTAGGGGAAGAGGAGGGGAACACAGCCTCTGAATGTGGCTCGAAAATTTGAAATAGCCTAGCTAAGTTACAAAACTGCAAATTTTTTTGCGAAAATGTTGCGTAATAGTAAAAGCCATGTGAAAAATCTTGTGTTTTTTTTTTGCTTTTTTGACCTCTTTTCCTCACCAAAAATTTCTGTAACCGACAATAATAAAAATATTCGTGAGTGTGATTTTTACTACAAATTTGGGATTCGGTGACCTGTTGCCCATGTATTTTTTTTGGAATAAGTTTCAATTTTTGCGGTCTTTCATTCTCATTTTATAATGATGCATTGAAAGTACAAGAATTTTTCTCTTTTTTTGAAATGCTAGGGGCTGCCATCATAGGAGAGACACTTTGGAATGTGTTCTAAAATCCCGGAATAAAAAAGTATGAGTGCAGTGAAAAACAAGAAAAGAAAAGGAAATCCAAGTATGCTCACAAAACTGTCGAAAAGTTTTTGTTTATGGGTGCATCTGCGAGACAAATCATGTGGGTGGAGCAGGTTGCCCATGTAGTTGAGAATTTTAGGAAGCTTCTGAAATTAATAAAACAAAAAAAAATCAACAAAAAGTATCCTTCAGTAACATATACTGATATGTTAGTTACAGGTTCCTCTGCATGGAAAGGGGAACAACGACATGGAATTCTACAACGATTTGCTCAGTTCGCTACGAAACCATTTTTCCAAACCTATTATCCTGAAAGGAGCGCATTTCAATTTGAAAGAAGACGAATTTCTCAATGCATTGTCCAATGACACTAAACTTGCTTTCATATCAGGTAAGAATAATGTTCGTCCAGTAATTGCTTCTAGATCACAATCGAGAAAGGTGTGGCACGCGACTGAAGAATACTACACCCTCTCCCTTGAGTGTCCCCATTACTCCCCTCCCCCCTTCCTCCCCCCGCCCCCCAACCAACATTACCGTATACTTGCCGTATGCATAACTTGAGGCCCTACCAAGCATAGCGAGTAATATATTCGTAACTGGCATGTCAAACAACCCTGCGGACCAAGTTCTAGCGAATTTCGAGGCTTTCAAATATTGGACTAGCAAATGCTCATGTTAAAATTCGACTAACTTTCAAATGAGTTAGCTACTTCTTTAGAACTCAATGAAAAGCACTACTTTTTTGCCCAAAGCGCCAAACATGGTGTTAGAAACCAACCAAAATTTCGTCTATCTCATTTTTCCTTCCTATGGTTGTGCTTTCAGCGACTGTTACTCAGAATAAAGAAGATGAATAGGTGTCAAATTACTCCTTTTAAAACTGCGAGACTTAGACTATTGAACTGGGTACATGTTCTTCGCTAAAACTTTCTTTGGGAGTGAGGTATAGGGTTATGCCACATCCTATCAGCTTACCTTCAAGGCATTAACTCATTCACGACAATACGACCCACCGGTGGGTCGTAAGATTCCTGATGCTCTTGTTTCGCCAGTATACCATGGAATTTTGCGGGGTTCTGGCACATGGTTGGGGACACCTTGGCGAAGCTCCTGCCAGAGTGGTCCGGGTTTGGGATTGTCAGGATAAAGGTCTGCAGGTCCTTTACCTGATGTGTAGCGGGGTTACATGAGCCTTACTATAATGTTTATTATACAAGTTATATACAAAAGGGGAAGGGGAAAGGGGAAAGAGGGAAACGGCTCCTGCCGACGGGCGGATGTCACTGTCCGAGGTTCGTTGTCTTAGGCCAACCTCCATCGCTAGCAGCTGTTGGGTCATAGCTGCATCCCGACATCTCCATTCCTTCAGAAAGCTCGTCCTCGAGCTTGTTCAGCTGTTGTTGAACGTCTTCCGAGTTACGTGCGTAAGGAGTACACGTGTTACGGCGAGACCATAGAGAACTTCGATTTCGGTACATTATCTTCAGACGGACTGAGTGGAGGAGTTGGTTTAGGCGGATTGGATAACCAAACATCGACCTTCACCTCATCCTAGGAATACAGAGTGAGCTTGTCCTCAAGCGGAGAGATATACGGAATGAACGATGTGACGTAGGGGACTGCTTGGGAGAGGCAGTAACATGTAGTTGTAGGAAGTGAACAGGCTTATTATAGCAGGAAATTGACGAATGGGAAAATTAGCGTGGAAATATGGGAGTATAATGTGACCGGTATTGAATGTTGATATGAGGAAATTATGGTTTGGAAGGGAACTTGTTGAGAACATGTTAATGAAAATAGCGTGGTGAGCAGAAGTTACATAGTTAAGAAAGTGTTAGGCGATATTGGATTACATTAGTGATTCTGAAGTTATATTTTACAAAAAATAGTCAAGCTACATGTGGAATTTTAGGAAGTGTAATATATTAAGGTATTGCATAATTTGAACCGAGTGACATATGGTTATACAGCATATAAATAATGCAATCGCTTGGAAAACGGAGAGGAAGATTTAGATGCAGAATTGAGCACAACAAACTGTGTTTAATTCAACATAGTGGCAGATTTTGAGTGTTAGAGAAATAGGAATTTTTTTTTCGCTGCCTAGCACAAAATATTTTTTTTCCATTCTTTGAACTGCCGGTTCAAAGAAATTTATTTATAGATAATCGCAGCGGTGCGGCAAAATAGGTGTAAACAAACTCACGTTAAGAAATATCTCGACAGCAGAAAAAAAAACTCTGATAGTTGGATTTTTTTCAAACTGAGTTGCATTTAAAAATTGTCTTGCAGTCTTGCGACCAAATTCAAGACTACATTCATGAACAAAACAAACACGATGTCGTTCATGTTCTGATGTTTCCTTTTTTTGAATTTTTTTTTGAAAAAAAGTGCGTTTTTTGGAAGCATTAGCCCATTTTCGACATAGACAACATGAAAATACAAACCAAATTATACAAAATGAATTACAGTACATTTTGGCACAGCAAATTATACGAATAGAACGCTTCCACTGCAGAAACTACGATATGTAGCTTTTGAGTTATAGGTATAAGAACTTCAGCGGAAATGATCCTAACACCATGGTGGCAATTCACGACTAATTTGCAATCTATGAAAGCTATCTATGTATCTTCAACGTCCACATCCAATATAGAAAATTCTATGGAATGTGTCCTGAACTCTGCTGAAATCTGTAAAGAAATCATCACCATTGTTTTCTAGTAAAAAAACGAGGACTGGTTGACGTGAAACGTTCTAAACAGTTTCTTTTTCATTCCCAAGAATGAATTTCACTGTGACAAAAACTATGCCTTCATTGCTTATTGTTATTCGGCTGATCACCTTTCACAAAAAAATGCGATCATTGCTTCCGATCAGAATATCAATCTGGATATCTCAACATGTTCAGAAGCACTGAGGATTTTTTTTTGGCAAACAGCAAGTTATTTCTTCTGTGAAGCGTTTCGGTCAAAAGAGAATTGTTCTCTGAAAACAATCTCCATTCAGCTACAAGTAATATTCTCTGAAAATATTCTTAAATGTAGTTCTGAATTGCTACGTTTAACAACGTGATGCAGACTTGGTTTGTGCAATTGCACAAAACTGGAGGAAACTGCTATTTTCCGATGTTTTTACCAATAGTGTGTTCACTGTTTTGAATCTGAATACTTTTGCGCATATTTTGGTAAACTTTCAGAGAACATAAAGAGGTCTCATCTAATATCTGAATGTGTATCTCATGATGTGCGGAAAAAGTTATTTAAGACAAACTTCAATTAATCGAGGAAAATTTATCTCAAGCCTTAAATTGAGAAAATTTGAAAATCTCGAAAAAGAAAACTATTCACGTCTGAATACTTCCTTTTTTATTTCCTCGGTATGTGAGAAGAACATAGAATTTTAGAGATTTTAGGTTGTACACTTTTGTTGATCTGTTCTAATGAAAACTTATAAGCTTCCTGTAGAATTTAGACGTCTAGAAAGAAAGCTTGGCCGAGCTTTGATTTCTGTCGGTGAATTCAGCGGATGCGAAAATTTCATTAGCAATTTCATTTTTTTTCCATTGTGCTGGCTCTAGTCTAGTGGCAAAGCTCAAATAGTCCTTTAATTTGTAAAGAGAAATTGCGAATCTATCATATCGTACAGGAAGGCAGCGTTGTTCGGTATGAGGAACAGAGTTTGATTGAAAATTTGAGGGTGAAAGCTTTGAAAACAAGTTTCTGATACATGTCGTTTTTTTTCTAGCCAGACTTTTTTCTTCAAATCATCTAAGTTTTGATTTCCACAAAAAATATGCGATTTTGCATTCAAAACTGGTTCTCCTTATTCGCGAAATTAGCTCGATCATTAAAATGATTGCGTTACGGAAGCTTTAAATCTACAAAACTGTTAATTTTGTTTTTCCTTGGGAAAGAAAAAATTTGCTTTTGTGTCAAGTGAAATCAACTGTGACCTTTTGTAGAAAAAAACAATTTAGCAATGGTTTCAATTGTCAAATCAACCTCTAAAAATTTTTTTCAATCTTCGGAAAGCGTAAAAAGTTGACTCGGTGTTCTGTCCTCTTAAAAAGGTCTTCTATATCTTAAAAACAAAGTATTCCTTAGAACTTTAATGCTCTGGGAAAAGAAGAGGATGCTTTGACGCATGATAAACCCCGAATGTGATGAGAAATTTGAAAATTTTCGTGATTTTTGGAAAAGTTTTGATTTCAAGTTGAGATTCAAGATTGGTACTGTCAAAAACTGCACTAGATATTTGATACACATAAAACCGACGAGGTTCTTTTCGATCAAGATCATTTCTGTGATTGGTGAGATTTTTGAAAAGAAAATTGAAATAGAATTAAATCTTTTTTTTGAAATGCAGTTTGATTTGATGTTTTCGTAGGTCTATTGAACTGAGAGCTGAGAGAATGCTTGCTATATCATTCCAAAAGTGGATGTGTAATCATAATGGCCGCATAAACGCTTCTATTGATTTCTTCTTATTTTGGGGTTCTGAGGTAAATTCTACAATATGCTGACGGTTTTCTTTTCAAAAAAATTTTCAAATACATTTGAACAGACTAAAATTGATACCAGGACGCATTTTGTCAGAGTATCTCAAATGTAGAAAGCGGTTTAATATAGTTGAAGTGGTGTTTTTCTTATAGCAAGAAATTCTTTTGACATAAGCAAGCTCTGATACGGACAAGATTCTGTTCAAAAATGGGAAAAAATTCCTAGCAATAAGGCCATTGGAAATTATGGATGAAAAGTCCAATTGTTCTTTTCCAGAAGTTCTGAAGAGTTTTCAGCTTAAGCAGGAAAATTTATCTCATTGTCAGCGAAAATTTCCTCTGAATCTCTATTTCATGTTGAATACAAGTATGATAACCAAATGAAACTTTTTTCTAAATCTAGAACAATAGGAAAGCACATATTTCTGAAAATCTGTATGAAATAACGAGGAGATTCTCTGAAGTGGTAGATTAATTTGGAGACTAACAAGATTTTGTGAGCTTGCTTTTTTTTTCTTTTGGAAGTGCGCAAATACGCCTTGTAAAGCAAAATTCTGATGCTGTCTGTATTCCTTTCTTTTTTCGTAAGATGACTGAGATGAAAAATTTTTTGTTAGACATTGGCACCGCATCATTAAAGCTTTGTGAGGAATAACCAAAACCGGACAAGTGGTGAAGTTTTGTTAGCCGCGCAAAATTTGAATTTCTTGAACTTTCAACAAACTGAGTAAAAGTGGTAGTCCTGAGCAGAGTGCGAGCAGAGTTGTTTACGTGCGTATTTCAGATACTTGGCTCTACCATATAACATTCTTGAAATATGTTTTGAATTTTCAATGAAAGATATTTTGGTTTTCTTCACTACTCGTAGAAATTTCAAAAAAAATCAGCAACAGCCTGCCTACGGTATATCATATCGAAGAGCATTTACTGAAAGAAGGTTCGAAAGGTTCACCGAGTAGACCTAGTAGGAGCAAGGCACATGAATGAATTAACACTTACAAAACGTTGCAAAAATTACTTCCTAAAGGTTAGATAGTCAGAGAATTTTTTTTACTTCCTTACTTGGAGAATAAAACCTAAATTTTAAGAATTTTTTTTTGAAATTAGCTACATCATAATTTTATTTTCGAAATTTTGAAAAGATTATACATAGCAAATATGATAATACTGTATTGTCTTCGTCATTATTCACCTCGAATGAGTCTATGTAGTTGAAAAATATATTTTCAGGAGTTACCGGCACAAGGCTTTTTCTTCAGCACCATTATAGTCTCAGATAACCAATAGAAATTTTTTTTCTTTGCACTACAAAATTTTTTTTTATTAACACTGCTCACAAGGCATTCGGAGGATATACTGAAAAATACAGTCAAAACAATTTCGCTTGATTTTTTTTCTGAAATTAGCTTTCTCAAAAAAATGTGAGTTATAAATTGGGTGTGCAAGTTACGCATCTTGCGAATATCGACTTGACTTGCGCTTTTGTTTGACTACTTCAGATTCAGTGGACATACTACTTGAATTTTTTTTCGCCTTAAGCAGCATAATTATCATCTAACTTTTGAGGCATGCCGAGTGTACCTCATAGTGGAGGCTATCAGAATCGACATGATTGACTAAAAAGAGACAAATAAATATTTGCTTTTGCTTAGCACGGCGATGCACGAGATCTAACCTACGCATGGGAATTTTTTTCTTTGCGCTTTATGGTCAGTTATCAACGCGGAACTACCGTAAAAGCAACGTATAGCGAATCTAACGTAATGTTGCCAGTTCCTCTCGTGTCTTGTTAAACGGCGGTTGCATTGTGCGATCAAATGTTCACTACTAGTCTCCGGATTGACTGTAGGAGGCACGCGCCGAGACCGATGGTTGATGCATCGGTGTGGATGATATCGGGTTTTCCTAGAATAGGAAGCACTAAAACAAGCGCATCCACTAGGGCATGTTTTAATGCTTGGAATGCTATTTCTTACTCCTTGCTCCAAAGAAAAGCTGCATTTTTGTTTATGCCAAGTTTGTTCAATGGATGGGAAATTTTAGCAAAACGCGGTAAATCTTCAAAAGTACGATCCTGCACTAAGAATGATTTGAGTGCTATTATTATCTGTGAGGCGCGGAATATCACCAAAGCTGTCGAAATTTTTTTTTATTGATCTAGACGTGTATCATTTTCATGAAACAACAAACAATATAATTAGTGTTGTGTATAGTATGAATATTTCTGAATATTTCAAAAGGTTTGAAGTGGTTTTGTATTCGACAGCAGAAGGTAAATATTACGATAATATAATTTGCGTAAGATATACGGCAGCGGGACATCGGGCACAACTGTTGTTGTTGGCAGTATAAGTTGCATAAGAACAGACGCTAAGGGGTCATACTGTGCAACTGCTGCTGTTGGACGTATACCATGATCGTAAAAGATTAGGTTACGCAATTATTAATCCTGTTCCAAGGCTTATCGCGACACAAAGCAGACGTATTTGCACTATCGCAGCTGAAAGGTCATAGCGCTCAAATAATATTAATTTGTCACAAAAAAATTTGTCGCGGGTCACATGCTTACAACTTGCGAGGGCAGCTGCGTTGCTCTATAGCCAAAGGGGGTCACCGCGCGCGGACAGTAGCACTGGGTTTTGCTATATTTCCTGAGAGGTCGAAGCATTACGTTTTGTCGACACTTCCCAGCAGAAGTTATCTGCAGTGGGCCAGCAGATTTATCTTTCTGGGTCTAATACTGCAGTGAATTTTGTGCTAGCAATTGCGAACAAGTCCATTGTCTAATTATAAAAAAGAAAAAAAATAAAATAAGTTAACAAAAATTCACGGAATCACGGTTTCACGGATTCACGGATCACGGATCACGGAATCACGGCAATTTTTTCAAAAAAAATTCACGGATATGCAATCACGGATTCACGGACTCACGGATCACGGAATCACGGATCACGGGAGATGCGAGCGCTTTGCGAAAGAAAGAATTGATAAAAATGGGACTGTTCGCAGGACTGTTATTTTTTATTTTATTTTACTTTATTTTATTTTAATTTATTTTATTTTATTTTATTCCTTCTGAAATGATTAAATATTTTCACTGCACACGATTATTATAGATAAATTAACAGAACAGTTAGAACTCACACACTCGCTTTCATTCGTTGTTGAGTGACTCCATCCAGACGGTTGGAAGATTGTGGCAGAGGGGAGGAGGGGATCGAATATTATTTACCATATGGTTGATTGGTTGATAAAAAAATTTAATTTTAGGATTTGAGAAAAAAAAATCTTCCCGGGACTTCCATGTCAGGATAAAGGTCTGCAGGTCCTTTACCTGATGTGTAGCGGGGTTACATGAGCCTTACTATAATGTTTATTATACAAGTTATATACAAAAGGGGAAGGGGAAAGGGGAAAGAGGGAACCGGCTCCTGCCGACGGGCGGATGTCACTGTCCGAGGTTCGTTGTCTTAGGCCAACCTCCATCGCTAGCAGCTGTTGGGTCATAGCTGCATCCCGACAGGATACTGTAAAGTAATGTTACGGTAGGTATACCGTAGATAGAGGTAAGGCACAAACTTTAGCTCAAATTTTTCGCAGAGTAGTGCTGTTTTTTAAAATTCAACTTTACATGCACGAGGAATACACGGAGAGCACGAGACTGATGTTAGCTCATCAAAAATATCGATTTCTTTGGTTTTATTGATTTTTCGCACTGTTCGTACCAGGAAGCTCAAACTAAACATATAGAGCTTTTTTAAAATGCTGATTACGAAATTGATAGTCTCAAGTTCTGATACCGCCTTCTTACATCAGATTCTTGATTTTTACGAAAATTCTACCGTACTGCTACCGTAGTCTTACCGTGGGAAAGTATTGAACAAAGTGGACACTATAATCGTGAAAGAATCGTGATCAGCACATGAAATAACCTCAAAACACCATTTTTCATGAAAATCCGTGATGTAGGGTTCCTACAGAATGACTGCCGTAACCTTACCGTATACTGCCAAAAACTGAAATAAATCATATTTTGGTAATCAGCGCCTTCGTTAACCCTTGTGGGAAGATTCTCGGAGACATGTTTTGAATTTCTTCCAAAAAGACTACCATTTCGGACAATATGACCCACGGGTGGGCCGTAAGTTTAACAAAGCGAAAAAGACTCTGGTCCGAAACGGCAGTAATCGAAAAATCGGCCCTGTTATGAATGTGTTAATTCGTCTAGATTTTTATCTAATCAACACCGCTATACTTTTCCTTCGAAATAAAATTCACTCCGAGATTGTTCCTCCCAGAAAAAACATAGCCGTTTTCCTTGTTTTGTGTGCATGACAATTATCGGGCTACGGTAGTATGCTAAATTTGCGCTACGACGTATATTCCAAGTGAAGGTGGCATAAACATATGCAGGGTGTCTCAAAAGTATGTATGCACTGTTTGATCGTTAATATCTCTCTCCTCAAGAAGTCTTTTGCCTTGCTTTAGGTACCGTTTTGTAGAGCTGGGTTTAACTTAGATCAGCATTATAGAACCAATCATCCATCTCTCTTCATTACTGTAAGATTACGGTCGAAACTTCAAAGAGGGTTTTGAGCAATGAAAGAGGCCATATTTTGCCTCAGAAAGGAAACAAAACAGCCTGAAAGCTTTCACACTAGGCTAACTATTGTTGATTCTAACTGTAAACTTCCCAACTTATTATGATGCTTCAATGAAGAGTTATGCCGGGTAAGAGGTAGCGGACATTTTTTCAATGCTCCTAAAAAATGCGGTCACCGTTTAGAAAGCTTCGTAATCTTAAGTATTGAACTCAGCGCCCATAAAAACCCTATTACACAAGTTTTCAATTTTTTTTTGAAAAATTTTTGAATTGGCAGCTTTTTCCACATTGACACCATATGTTTCAAGATTCTACCGTAATCCTACAGTAATGAAGAGAGATGGATGATTCGTTCTATAATGCAAATCTAAGTTAATGCCAGCTCTACAAAACGGTACCTGAAGCAAAGCAAAGACTTCTTGGGAAGAGAGATATTAACGATCAAACAGTTCATACATACTTTTGGGACACCCTGTATTATTCAATAGTTCAGACCCAGTGATTCACACAAGAGTCACTTAAGACTAACGTTTTCTTTAGTCTGAGTAGAGGTCGCTGGAAACGAAAATGGGACAAAGGAAGTTCTGATTGGCTCCCAATTTCATAGTTCGGCGGTTATTTGAATTGGAACTTCTCATATGGGCTAGAGGGAAAAGTTCTTTGTATTGAATTGAGTGCAAAAAGAGGTAGTTTACTCATCTTTGAAGCGAAGTTGATCATGTTCGAAAACCATTTCGTTTGATTGGCCCAATAATTACAGACCTCAGAAATCGCTACAACTTGGTCCGGGGGTTATAAAAATGCTAATTACGAGAATGATACGGTTATGTTTTGAGGTAGGACTTCTTCATGCTTGTGGTTCGCTTACGGTGATAATTCAAATTTTTAATGTGCTTCAGTTTTTATGGGTTTATCCGACATTGTGAATGAGTTAAACTAATTTTTGAAAAATAGCTAGAGAACCTGCTTATTAGGCCATTGCCCAAGTCCCAGCCAATAAGGTCTCCCTACGTCAAACTGCCACGATACACGCGCCTGGACGACTCGCTTGTTTCCCTTTCGCAACTTAACACGTCCTACCAAATGTCCTTCTCGTTCTTGACGTGCCTGAACCTGCAGCTTAAGACATTCTAGAGGGGTAAAGCTCGTCCGTGTTGCTTATACTACGTCTTTGAGAAACAGGGTTTCATTTTTACGCTGGTCCAACCAAACCTGTTTAGAGTTTTATGGGATCGGGTAGGCCCGCAATTCGCAGAAATCCAGGCACTTGAATTTTGATGACCCATCGCCTTAACAAATATCCTGTTATGTATTAACATCTCTATCATCTCGATCACGATCCCCTTCCTAACCTGTCCCCTTAGTACAACCCGAGGGGTGTGGCATGCCATACCCTTTGGCTGATTTGACCCCGCTCTAGATTTTTGTTCAAATTCTGAAAAATTAATAGACAACTTATAACCAGTAGAATAGTATTCTGGCGATCTATTGTATCATTCCATATGGTACCTATTTGCAGCTGCTCTGGTGCTTTTGTGCTTTTTATTATATTCCCGCAGCATTTTTTACACATTTATAATCGCACTTATCATTATGCTGTCAATGGGAGTGGCATTCTTCTTCTATGCGGTAACTCTTATAGTGATTCGCAATTCAGAAAATTGAACGCATTATTGTAGGTAATCCTGAAAATTAGGTTTTTCACTGCATTGAATACTTTGGCTCTGGCTCTTATGATTGCTGTTGGCGCAGATGATGCATTCTTACTCATGGTGTATTATAGAAAGTATAAAAAGGTGAAGCTAAACAATTTTCAATTTCTTCCAAGAGGTTTAGAAATCTTTTTTGTCAGCTGAAAGAGGAGCCCTATCAAGTTGGTGAACCCTATGTTCCTCTGTACAAAGAACATGATCGGATAATCAGAGCTATTCGAAGTTCCCTCCAACACTCGCTGGCGTCGATGTTTGTCACTTCAGCAACTACGGCTGTGGCATTTATCTCCAACCTTACAAGTAATATAATTGTGTTAAGGTAAGAAACATGTTTTGAAGTTCAGCTGAGCAGTCTAGATCAGGATGGATAAGAAAAGTGCCGATAACCTCGTCCGTGCGCAAAAATACGACTAACATCAAGAAAACATTGTTTTCCGTTGCTACTGTAATAATTGCTATCAGCTCACGTGCAGGTCACCAATAGCCAAAATTGCTAGAGGTTATGGCTCAGAACTCATAACACCCGATAACTCTCACTGGCTTGTCGCTGGGATTCAGATCAGAAACGCCTTTTTAGGCTTTATCTCCATTTGATATTTCTACAGGAAAAAAGAGTAAGGGCACCACAGGAATGTTGCCAAAGGCTGTCCTCTCCTGCTGGGCGCGCTGCCAAGTCTTAGGGTATATAAGGGCGCGCAGGCCGCGGTCTACGCCTCCTCGAGCTTCGTTCGTTATCGATTTTGTGATGATATCAACCCGCTAGCAACGCCTCCTCTAGCTCCCGCAGATGATAAACGGTTTCGGGCGGTTCAGCCCCTGTTGATCTTCTTGCTTTGGAGACACGCAGCTTAGTATTGTAGTCTGACGAGCAGTAGGATTGGATTGCGGGAGTCGAGAGGGGTCACACTGTCCCGGAAGGGCTAAGGGCTTGCGGTTGCACCAACGGAGAACCGGAACTACTTGCTGAAGTGATTATCATCATCAGGCGTTGGCAGCACGGGACGAAGCGGCTAGTCCCGTGCCTATTCCTTCCTGGATCTGGAGTAGTAGTTTTAGTGGTTTTAGTAGTTTAGTAGTTTTAGCAGTTTTACTAGTTTTGGTAGTCTGTTTTTTTTTGTGTATTTGTAGGTAAAGGTAATCTGAACTAATCGAGCGTGTGATATTTCTGTTGTACGGGTGTGGGGGATGTTGGCGTCGAGCAGGCGCGCTAGAGTGTGCGCACTAGCGCCGAAGCCGTAGATCCTGGAGCTAGGAGTTGAGTAGTTAGGCGGACGAGCATTGGGTGAGGTGCTGAGCACACCGAGCCCCAACACGCACTGTCATTACTAGTCAGTGCAAAAATTACAGCAAAGATCTTCGTGGCAAAACCGTGGTACTTTCCATCAAAATTCTCTTCTCCCCTGGTAGCTGCGAGCCTCAATCAGGTCCCTCTCGGGTAGGGGAAGAACTCCGCTAGTTTGAGCTTGCCTTTGCTGGAAAATACTTCTTTTGCTTTATTGTTGTATGTCGTTGCAGGAACAGTAGTCCGCGGAGGCGGTTAACTAGCGGAGTTCGTTTTTCCTCCTGTCCTTCTCGTGTTGTTCAGCGTTTTTCGAGTTAGAAGCAGCGAGAAATGCACAAAACTCAGCACGTAACGGGACCCTGCCTTCAAGAGGGTTCCTATTGAATTTATACTTATAGATAACCTTCCGCCATAACCCTCTCCATGGTCTCATTTTAGATGCTTCGGAGTCTACGCTTGTTTAACTGTGATGGTCAACTTCGTTTTGGTCGTCTCCTTACTCCCAAGCACTATGGTCATTACTTGCACAGAAAGACAGCGAAAATTCTTACCTCAGATTGATATCGCGTCGAAGTTTTCCCACATGATCTATACAAGCCGCATTGTCATCTTGACGGCAGGTGTTAGTGCAGCACTAGTTGCTTTCATTATAGTCTTTGTCAATCCCGGTCTGCCAATGCCTCGTTATAATCCGGCAAAGGTATGTCTTTTCGAATCGTAGAAAGCGAAGGCAATCGAATTTTTTAGATGCTCCGCAATTCACATCCTTACGAGTGGTATGCGAACAATGCGCATTTGTTCAATTTTGAGTGGCACCTTAATGTTAAATTTACTGAACATTATATCATTGGCATCAGTCCAATAAGGTAAGGATAGGTAGTATCCAATGAGGTAGGTTCTGACTTTCACATGCGCAAAATTCAAGGATTGCAAATTAGGTTGAACCGAAAGTTTGTCGCACCATTTACAAAAAATCGAAACTTTTTCCTGTCAAAATATCTTTGATTGGCATTAACAATTTCAGAAGCAAATCATGCACATTCAAACGTTACCCCGTACTCTCTACTGATAATGAGCTTCGATTGCAGATATGAAAATGTGAAATAATTTACTTGGATTTGATGTTTTTATGCAAGCTCGTCAAAAATCCAATCACTCTGCAGTAAAATCCAACATAGCCAGTGTCAAAAATTTCTGGTCTTCTTTTACACGGAGCAAAGTTTATGCTGATCCTGCTTTTTTTGGATTATGATTTTTGAGAAGAATGCCAAAAATTGATTTTACTAAAAGGCTAATTACTCCACAATGGTCGGCCGTCTCAACGCGGAGTGGGAGGTGGCTTCTTTTCTCATTTTAACTGCAATCAGAGTTTAGGAGAGAGCAAAGTGTATTAAAAATTACGTCATTTACTCTTTCTATCATAATTATATAAATGCCAAGAACGGAAGATGTTGTGATTTGTTCCAAAATGCTGCGGCAAAACTTTGGTTTCAACCTAATTGATTTGTAAACACGATGGGAGGTCAAAATTGATATGCTGTTGTACAGGATATCCCAAAAAATATCCCACCACTTGATTGTGAATATTCATTATCTCGATGTTTTAAGTACCTCAGGGTATAAATTCGTAAGCTGAGTTCAAAATAGATTTAAGTGCAAAGCGAATCGCGGATCTCTCCTTGTAACTGTAGGATTACGGTAGGAACTTCCAACACCTAGCAACATTGTAAATCAGCTGCCGCCTTGTAACTTCAAGGAAAATCTACAAATTTGCTGACAGATTTTCACGCAAGTTCATTCCACTATTTGACTTTGTACAAAACTTACGCTTTTGAGTGCTGAGCTTTTTTAGCATCGAGAACAGATGTCCCATGAGTGTCCCATAATTTTTTTTTCCATTTTTACCCTAAACATCAGCATTTCTCGAGAACTGGGGCAACATCAAACTTTACAAATACATGGTCGTACTTCTGTATCGTGGGCTGTATGATCATGTGCGTGGGAGGAACTCAGGATGCCTAAGGGCGGAGTTTGCCATTTTATCCCACTCATTTTTTTCTTTATTCCTAACTATGAGAAAATACGGAAATAGTACAGTCAAATGTGCGATGTGTCAGGCACACGATAGGATAAATGGAGAATTTTTTAAGATATTTTGAGGCGCAGATACGATTTTTGGAGGAAAAGTTCGTTTTCGACTGCTATAAGATTTCAGCTTAAAACTTCCGGTGAAATGGGAATTGGGCGGATTCTTTATAATCATCTACAGAGCTTCCTTTGCCCTGTCGAATAACTACTCAAGTCACATCAGTGAAGGAAAAATACAAGACGACAGTTGTGGTAAAAACGGTAAAAATTTATGGGACAAGCTAATACTTTACATGGCATAAATGATAATGTAAATTCTATATTTTCTCAGTAGAGAGTTCCCAAAATGAATGGATCCTTTTCAGCGTAATCCTAGCGTAACGAAGAAGGTACAATGTTTTTAGAAAATTGAAAACAGAGGAGCGAGATCTCTTCTCATAGTTCATCGTAATAGAATAGCAAAACATATCATATTGAGTTTCCTTGCAGTGATACCACTTTCTTTGATCCATATAAAAAATACGAGCCACCCACTAGGACTGTTGCGCTCACTTTTACTAAGAAAGACATTGAAAAGATACAGGTATGGTTCTCTCAATCTTTGACGAAAACATAAGTGGCAACTTTTGAGGTAAATATCGCAATGCTTGTGAATAAACGATTTCCCGATTATAAATCGTGGCTGGATGGTTTCCTTTCATCTAATATTACGTGCAAAAACGAAGAGGTATACAACATAAGGATCAAAAAATCATGGTAGTATCCAAAGACAATTTTTCAGGTAATTAACGCATCCTGCTTGAGACAATTCGCCGCAGAATCATATTCACCGGTTTTCTCGGATTATGCTGTCACACCTAGTGATGGGCCAATATTTGATGCGAATTACAGACTGCTGGGGTAAGGTGAAGTTTCTGTTCAAAGGGGCAATATTTAGGCAAATCTGGCTAACTGGCTTCCTCACATGTACTTCTACCTGTACTTGCACTTGTGTTTGGTCCGGGACACTTGTAGAATTATTTGTAGGCCGGATGTGAAAGAGGATAAGACGAGAGGAATGACTTAGCTAGCAGGGAGCGCCTTATAGCGCTCAGATCCCATGCATAGGTCAACACAATACCAATAGATCCTAGAGACCACAAGCCAATAACAACACAAAACAAAGTAACAAATGTTACTCTCCAACAGCTTGCTACTGGATTTGAGTAGACAAGCAGCTTGGTTGGGGGACGAATGGCGTAGTTATGAGGCGCTGCTATGACCAGATCGGACACAGGTTCGATCCGCGCCTCTGGGCCAACCAAGTCCTCTACCCTCCGGGGCCGGTAAATTGGTACCAGAGCAATTTGGGAGGATAAAAGCATCGACTTGGTAAACGGGTGGCCCCCGCAAGTCACTGTGATAGGTTCGCTTACAGTTGCCTCTTCGACGATGAAGTAGTGTGCGTTAGGCGCATGCCCGCAGAGGGTACTGAAGACGCCAAATCCTTTATCCTTTATTCTTTAGCAGCATGGTTTGAGCAGAGGCCAGGAAAACGTATACACCGACAGCCCCGCCAGCATACCCGAGAGGGCGCACTGAGAATGGGCCACTAGTACACCCGCTCACCGAACCTCATCCTGCCTACACTACCTGGCTCCGCCACCTCCACCAGCAATAGAGGGCAGTCTTGTGTTTCAAGCACCAAAAGTTACCAAAATATGTGATGGAAACCCGGAAGTATGAATGTTTGATGTCGGGCATGCCAAAGCTTACTAGTTCATTAAAACTACCGTAAACTAAGTAACCAAGCGTTAATCGAATGGAAAATGATCACGTAGGCCCAACAATCTATTATATCATAGTTTAAACAGAAAAAAGAAAAGTAGCGTGAGTTGGTCAGCACCATAGGGATAAAGTAAACACCATAGTGAGGGAGGAAAAGAGCTGAATCGATGCAATCAAAGATTGAAAAAAGAATAGGAGAAGAAATTATCCGGCAGAGCAGTACGGTGCTATCATTGAAGTCAGTGTACCGGCAAAATCTCGCTCCCCGGTTTTCCACCTTTTCGGGCCTTCTCGCCATGCTGAACCCATATCCGTGCTTTGCAGCGCACGAAAATGGCGAAAATAAGCTTTTTTCAAAGCTCTCCATGGGCGCATTCGCTGCAAAGCTCGTGTAAGTGGGCGGGGTCCGTACGAAATCCCAAGTGGGTTTCAGGCCTTCCAGACACGCTTCGCTCCAGACTTCAACTAGTTGAGGGACTTCCATTGCAACGCTCCAAAATCCTGGTACTCATCATTTTGTCGAGACGCTGCCCTCAAGTTCGATATCTGCAGTACTTGAAGGATATCGATTTTGAGCAAATCTTTTCCCGCGTTCCAAGCAAATGAGCTGCCACTTGAGCAATAGAGGGCAGTCAGTGAGCAATGCTAATTAGGTAAGGAGTAGTCCTACCCAGCCTTCCAAAGTGCCCGCATATCATCGGAATAGCCTTGAAGCGCTGACTGCGAATAAACGTTGTTATTTGCTATTTACTGGAAAGACCGCTTAAAGGCAGAGTCCAGGCAGATCTGGATCTATGGGGATTTTACGTGGAAAGTAATTTTGGGGTCCTAACTGAGGCATTGCCCGAGCGGCAACGAAGGTGACTCACTAACGGCTGGGATATACGCCTCGGAACTGGACAAAACGAACTGGATCCCAGGATCGCATTCGCATGGATTCATGGCAGTTTCGCGCGGGGAGCCATGGGTTGCTCCACGAATCCATGCGAGACACGTTCCTGAGGTCCAGTTTGGAGGCGTATATCTCAGCCGTTAGAGCACTGACTGAGCTGCCTGTTGGGCAAGGCTTACTTGGGGCCCTAAAAATTACTATCCACGTGAATCCCAATGTGTCCAGATTTGCCTGGACGCTGCCTTTAAATGTGCGGACTTGTGAAGTATTCTACGGCGCACGCTCCAGGAAAAACGTTTCAAGAACACTTATCAAGTTCACTTACTAAGTTTTTGGTAAAAGTAGTCTGTGTAATCTTATATATTAGGTTGATGCAAAAGTTCTTTCCCCCCAAATTCAAAAATTCATAACTTGTTAAATTCTTAACGAATCTGCAAGATCTAAATTTTGTGTAAGAGAGGAACTCATGCTCTTTGCAAATGTTCTTGAACTGTTCGTTACTGTGTACAAATGAAGGAGATAGAAGCTAAAAACCAAAATCACTCAAAATTTGAATTTTTCGTGTAGGGTCATAAGAAATCGGAAACTTGCAACAATCGGAGCAGTCAGAACTATAGGCTCTTTCACAAGCTCTCTCCAACAGTGCAAAGTTTGCACCGATTGAGCGTCACTATGAAAAGTTATGATTTTCGAGCAAGCAATACAAAAGGGCGAATTTGATTTATTTTGGCATTTTTCAGGGAATTCATAACTTTTAACAGAGACGCTCAATCGGCGCAAACTTCGCACTGTTGGAAAGAGCTTGTGAAGTAACCTGCAATACTGACTGTTCGATTTTTGTTGCAAGTTTCCGATTTTTTATGACCCTACACGAAAAATTTAAATTTTGGGTGATTTTAGTTTTGAGATTCTATCTCCTTCGTTTGTACACACCAACGAACAGTTCAAGCACAGTTGCAAAAAGCATGAGTTCCTCTCTTATACAAAATTTGGATCTCGCCGATTCGTTAAGAATTCAACAATTTATGAATTTTTGAATTTGGGGGAAAGAACTTTTGCATCGACCTAATATAAAGCTGAATGTCTGTTTGTCAGTCTATACGTCTGTCTGTCTCTCTGTCTGTACGTATGTTCCAATAGAAAATTCCATTCCTGAACCGATCCGGACCAAACTTGGCACACATACACTTCGGGCCCCGGCGGGTGTCATAGGCTACTTTTCGTCATTGATTGATATCGATTTTATCGATTTTTATCTTTTTTTTGTAAAGTTTGATCTACGGGGCTGGGAGTTGGCACAGGTGGGAGGGGGTAATCGAGCATGCTAACTACGAATACCATATTAGTTTTTGGAATCATCCGCTACTTTTATCGATTTCATCGATTTTTTGCAAAGTTTGACTTAGGGGCTGGGAGTTGGCACAGGGGAATAATCGAGCATGCTGATTACGAATACCATATTAGTTTTTGGAATCATCCGCTACTTTTATCGATTTTATCGATTTTTTGTAAAGTTTGACATTCGAGACTAGAGGTTGGTGAGGAAGGTAAGTGAGCATACTGATTACTAACACAGCGGGAATAGGGAATCTTAAGCAAAAGTGGGCACAAGGAAAGGTTGCACAGGGTAGGAATGGAACCTTTATCGTTTCAACAGAACCGGGCAGAGCCGGGTAAGCCAGCTAGTTTACTCATAATCGCTGTACTATGCCCCTCACCAACCTCATGCTGCTTTCGAATTTTAATATCTCGTACTGGAACGCTCATAACTCCTTCCAGGTAGTGGTAACATATTAAATCAGCGTTCAAAAGCGAGTTCTTTGTTATACAGCCGCTAATCTCTCAAATGTTTGGGAACAACCCCCCGCGAAGATGACCACAGAGACAAGCTAAGATAACTCAAAAAATTAGAAGTAATCTTGAACGAAGATTGGACGAGATGAAGCTGATGAAGTTTGGAATGGTTGAGTCAATTTCTGATTAATCCCTCGTTGACTCAAGCATTCATTCCATTTTATTTGAACCCAGTTACTCAGATCTGCTTAGGCACAACCTATAAATCCAAATTCTTGTAATTCAATTTAGCTATTTCATTTCGACATTATCAAATGAAACGCTGGCTCTCGATTTTAAAGTTTTGGAAATTGTGGCGCAGACAATCGAGGCGAACTGCAAGAAGATGGTAGCTGTTGGCGGTGAGTAAATTCTCCAACTGGAGTTCAGAACTTTTTGCGATTCTGTGTATTCCCAGATTTACCCATAATGTGCCTGACATCTTCCGACTTGACCAAACTTTACGATGTTATTGCAACTTTTTCCTCGTCAACTCTTTATTCTGTGATAATTTCTGTTGCTGCTAGTCTTTTAGTCGTTATTCTATGCACTAGACGGCTAGTATTATCGCTCTTAGCTGTTGCTGTTGTTTCTGGTATTATACTTTGGACTATAGGCATCTCCATTATGACAGGTAATTTTAACCCAGAATTCACCCAGAGTGACGTTATCAATTCAAATTTTCAGGTTGGGAACTGAGCGTTGTTGAATCCACAATCCTAATTCTAACCATCGGTTTGAGTTTTGATTTTACCCTACATATGGCTGTCTCCTACCGAGATAGCAAGGAGATCCTTGTTGAAGATCGAATTCGGTTGGTATCAGCAGCACTGATAATAACCATTCGCGAAGGAAAGTTAAGTTATTCTCATTTTTCAGTTCATGCCTTTCATCGGCTGGTCGGGCATGTATGCTTGGTGCTACAACATCTATTCTCTGTGGAATTCCTCTGATATTTGGGGAAACTGCTGCGTTTACCCAGGTAATGCTTTCGTACGAGGACCTCATTTGGTACGCTGGTCAAGAATTCGGTATCCATTGTTACCCCAGTGAACAAAATTTGAGAAATCTAAAAAATTGCGTTCATTGATTGTATTCATAAAGTGGAGAAGGGCCATTTTAGATCCACTTTACTTGTTATCTAATCAATATATCGATTCACAGTGATGCACCATAAAGCATGCGCCATAATTTATCCACTTGATCCACTTAACTCACTTCGTTGTTGGTCAAAATAGTGAACTGACCAATGGCGACGCATACGTCCATTTGATTCACTCATCTACTTCCCTATTGGCCAGTTCCCTGATTTGACCAATAGCGAAGGGAATGAAGCGGATGAAGTGAGTCAAATACGGCGTGTGCCAAGTGCGATACCAGATTTTGCTGGGGTTACGGTAATTGTGTGGTAAAGGTTCCCACTTTAACCCGGTAAGGTTCTACACATCGCTGTGGTTCTACAATTTACAAGAAGATTATACTTTTTGAATGGAATGCTGAATAAGGTCTATTTCCATGTAAGCTTACAGCGTATCCGAGATTTTCACGCGTACAGTATGCCTACCGTAACCCAGTGCAAAGCCTGCCATCATAAAATTCGTAATTATAGCATGTAAAGTGACTCTGATGGCAAAATATAAGCGAAGTTTGCATTATTTATTTATAAGTTCCGCTAGGGCCCAATTTTCGCTATCCAAAAAATCGAAAAATCCAATCAATATATCGATTTTTTACAGCAGTTCACCATGTGGTGCAAATTCTGCTTTCGAGTTTTCGTTTTTTTCCACTACTGTCTGAACAGGATCTCATTCTTCACAGCCCATCAACTTATTGTTATTCAAGGACATAATTTAGATCGGCTCCCTGCTCATCATACTTGGAATGACGTCCCTATTCGGAGCTGTCATCGTCTTTCCAGCCGCGCTGGCATGTTGGTCAACAATTCGATCACAAAAAGTTTCTTCAATGCGACTTTAAGGGTTTTAACTAGTTTTTAGAATTTATTTTTGTTCGATTGATTTTTTAATAAAGATTTTTGGTTTTTTGACGACCTGTGAAGTCTAGCAGTCAACAAGTCGAGTAATCAAGAAGCCGTAAAAAGCTCATCTGCATGCAAATTTCGTGGCATAGGTGATGCGCGCACGAATCGTCATAACATATGCATTCTGTTTTTCACACGTTATATGTAGCCTAAGCTTTGTTTTTCACATAGCTCTTATGAATGCAGAAGATTTGGCCTTTCCAACGCCTCATGAATTCATCATAAAAATGCTATTTTTAAGGCATTTTGAATGAAAAAATGTGCCTAAGACTGTTGGAATTTTGGTTTTTGCTCGTCTGCGCCTGAAAAAAGTACCAAATATGATCATGCTCCGGTCCTGAAGCATGAAAAGTGAAATATTAGGATTCGAGCACCATGCTTGTGAACATTTTATTCATTGACTATGTCTACTTTTTTTTACAGTAAAAGTCTATTGCTAAACATATATCGTACGGTATGCATAGTAAGTACTGAAATAGCATTTTCTGTGGCATTAAACAATTTTGTTGTAAGTGAACGAAATTTTTGTCTATTATTTTGAGCGTGATTCGCTGCTGACTGTTTTACACTTGAACACTTTTGTCTTTTTTCCAAGAAGGACTACTCCTTCAAAGTCTTATTTTTGTCGTCGCACACTTTAAGAGCAGGGCATACTTCACGCGACTTCATGGCGACGCGATTTGGCAGTTTGCCAGAAGTCTTTAGATTCAGCACTAGCAGACTGCACATGCATAGTGTGTATGACTTACATGGGTTGACGAAATATCTTTCTTCTGCACATCTAGAATGTGCTTACAGTAAGTTATATTCATTTGGAATATTGCCAAATCGCGTCGCGACTGAAATCGCAAGGAGTATGCCCGACCCTTTAAAGGGGTTAGAATTTGAATAAAAAATAACTCAGCCAACTTCTGACACCCACATGTACACCCTGTTTTGGGAAATGTGCTCTTGCTCATCTTATTTAGTTTAGGAAGATGAAGGTTCACAGCTATAGAAATAAATTATTTCAAATTAGGGAATTCTATAATCTCCCCCCCCCCCCTCCCCATCTTCACCCCTTTCAAAAACAAGACTTCCTTTTTTCACTGGCAACAAAGTATTGTTTAATGTTCCTAAATTTAGCGATGCATGAAAGTGATATCTCTGGAAAATGGTCTCTTGATTTTGAGAATCGATTCTTCTTGCATTCTTGCTCTCAAGGATTATTGATGACTAAGAAAAGCGAGAAAATAAAATTGCTTCTCCGCATTTTCGCTATGTTCACATTTTTCCAAGTATTGCTCATCTGCTTTAACTGCTCATGTCACATACCATATAAATCCACATTCTTGCAAGACAGTCGTGGGTGTAATTGGAGAATGATTAATAATGTCTCGCAATGTTTCATCTAAAATTGCAAGGAGACTTCGAAAATTTTGCAAAAATTTTATCCCATGCAGGCAGAGCATTTGAAGAAAACATTCTGGAAAGGTTATGCTGTAAATCAATCAATACAATCACAGAACAGAATTCTTGGAAATCCGCTGCATCGAATACATGATTATTCTCTCTCAGTTGCTACAGCATATTATTAGCATATGGTCGAAAGATTTATGGGGGCGAAGCTAGCCACATTCGCAACGTTATAGGACGCTCAGCCTCATTCTTCAACTTTTATAGTGTATAGTATTGAGACTTTGTGACAACATCCCTCTATTTCTCGATTTTTTCAAGTAAACATATAAAATAAAACGAATCTCCACATTATCTAATGTAAATAGGAAGCAACACGGCCACAAAGGCAAAAATGGTTGGTAGCCATGCCTTCGAAACATTTTCTTACAAAGCCTTAGAAATCTCAAACTTTGCTAGGTCATTATAAAAGGATCTTCATTGCTCAACAAATAAATCATTTGCACATTTTAATAACGCATAACTTTTCTTCGCATACCCCCTCCCCCCGTATGCGTCATGTTTTTTTGGATGAAGATGGCGTCGCGTGAGTTAACCCCCGTGGAAAAATTTTGAGATAAAAAATATGCACGCTTGCAAGCTTGTCTTCCAAATTCCCTCTATCATTTGCAAGTAGAGCGAATATTTATGCACGATCGAGCTTCTTGTCCAATCTGGAAGGCCTACAAAATTTACTCTTTTTGAAGGCCTCGCATCCAAGCGGACCATCATTCAAATCCCTTGTTCTGCTATTAATTTGTGCCTATTGCATATTTTGGAAGATAACATCTAGAAAAGATTTTTCATCGAAAACTCACGACTTCACTATTCTGGAGGCTTCAATAGTCGAGACATTCACTAGGTATTGCTTTGCCTAGAGCAATGGCATTCAATTTTTACAAAAATCAGTTATTTTCTCAAAATTATATTCTCTAATCTTTAGAAAATGTATGAAGCATTGAACAACATCATTTTTGTGGTTCTTTTGTTACTTTGTTGCACGGTAGCCAATCTCATTTAAGGCTCAATTTACTCTCAAGACATAATGAACACAGATTTAGACTTAGATGACATCATTCTTGAGCAACGATGTCGAGTGGAAGAAAAGAAATGAGGCAGGATTCCTGGAAAAAATGCACCGATATTCATCTCTACGTATGACCTTTGAATTGCTCTTCTAGAATTGTTCTAATTCTTTCAAGGTCTCGTGCCAAATTATTGTTTGGAAAATTAGATCACAATGCTTTGCCAATCAGTCTCTCTATATTTCGCATTTTTGCTTTTATTTATTTCTATTTTTTGCTTTTTTAAAATTACGCAAACTTTGGGATTTAGCAGGCAATATGTAAAGCTAACAGAAAGTAGTCTACTTCTATAGATTCACTTTTTCTGTGGGTCTAATTTTCTTTTCAGTTGAAATTGGTATTTTCAAGGAAACCACAAATTCTAAAATAATTGGCAAACGATGATAATGCCATCTTTCTTTTTTTCCCTATTTCCATCTTTGAAGAGTATCTAAGCACCTGTCCATCTCATCGCCCAATACCGTCTTTTGATCATTTTCGAAGAAATTTGGGATTTATAAACAAAGCAAGTTTTTCCTTTGAGGTTTATCGTAGATTTTCACATGTTACAATGCTCCGACCGCGGGAAGCGTTGGTGCAAAATACTCGTCCAAGTTATTTTTCTATGAAAACCCTATTACTGTAATTTCTTAGCTGGGATGTATGTAATATAAGATTGTATATCTTTGCTTGTTAGTGACATGGAGGCATCGAAGCAAATAATGTTATCTAATCCCTAGTATGATAGCGCATTGATCATCGCCAGTAGGTCATATTATACTATGTTGCCCCAAAACTAAACTCCTTTTTTGAATGAATCAGATTGTTCTTGCTTTTCTAGTACACTTAGGGTATCTTTCGATGCAAAATGACCAACAAGATTCTCTCTAAGTTGCACTCCGCGTAAAGTTTGAAGCCCAAAAAAAAGCTTTGTCACCTAAAAATTTGATTTTTGCGAGGAAATATCCTATGGATCTTTGCTCATTATACAGTGGCCACATAGCACTCAAATACGCCTTTACTGGATTTTCTCCACGCACATAAACCGAGAAAAAAAGATAGTCCAAAAATGGCAAACCCCGCCTTTAGCTTCCCCCACTTATGTCATTGTATACCAAGCCCCACCGAGTATGATTTTTAAATTTTACTCCTGACATCTGCATGTGCTCTTATGATAGAGAAATACCAGTTTTACATGAAAACCTGAAAAAGCGGCATTTTGGCATTTTCGGCCATCTTTGTCTCTCAATTTTGAGACTTTGTAAAAATTCCACCAAATACATCTTTGAGTAGTACTAAGTATCTACTATATGAATACCAAGTTGGAGGTCCGAATTTTTTGGAGAAATATGATTCTTGAAGTAGATAAGAAATTTTGATTTTCGCCTGGGAATTTCATCTGGATTATGAATAAAGTGGATCCTTGGTGGTCATGTAGAGCTTGCTCGGCTCTATCGCATGGTACCCCAAGTCCATAAGAAAAACAAATAGCTAGCTTAATGTATCTGATAATGGAGCTTACTTTTGGGAGAACCTAATAATGTTATTCTCGTGTTTTGGCATTTTTGACATTTAAGAATAAAATTGATTTTCAAGTTTTTGACAACTTTAGATTCGCTATAGTTCCAATCAGTTTTCGCTAAAGTTCACTGTAACTTATTTCGCTCAGCCTTGCTGTTCCAAACCTAGAAAGTAAAATTTTTTGACACAGATCACTTTTTTGTTCATAGATTAAATTATACTGAGTTTGCGGTCTGCATGTCGCCATGGCTGATCGCTACGTAGTCCCGTGTTTGTTTATTTTTGCGATAAACAGTTTATTCGCTTGCCAACTGCAGTGCTTCTCTATCGTTTGTTGGCAGTTGATTTCAGAATTTGATTCCATGGCTTCGTCTAGAAAATGTTTTAGGAATCGTCAATTTCTTTGCAAAACCAGCAGGGTGATAATTTTCTAATCCACATTTTGAAAATTGTTGAGGCTTCAAGATAACATCTGTTCTGCCGTAATGACTGATTATGAAGACGTCATTGGAAGTCTAACACATACTTTTCTCACATTCTTGGTTATCTCAAGAAAACTTTGCTTTACTTGCTTTATTGTGCAGAAAATCATAAGGTAATCTTATATAAATTTCATACCTCCTCTTTTTTTTATTTTTCACTACGAAGTCTTTTGAGATGCTAAGCAATACTCTCAAACTCCTTTGGGTCTCATAGATTTTTCGGCACAAAAGCGTCTGGTCATAAGAATTCATCCCATTTTCTCCGGATTTATTGCATCAATTACTTTTCTTCAGTTTATATGGTTTCCTGGTAAAAAACCCCATGTTGATAGAATTCGATAGCTTAGCTCCATCTGCTCCACTCTAATGCTAAACCGTGTCCTAATCGGTCTTTTGTAATCGTCATATAATCCAGTACAAAAGTTTAGCTCGCTTTTAACTAGATTGAATTTGTTGAAAAAGGTCTGGTAGACTCTCTTAGAAAACTTGATTAGGCTATTTTTAGCGTAGAAAGACGAAAATGGATTTTTCGTACGCAAACTTCACTTCGATTTCTCGCTTACGCAAGTTCAGGAATCATATCAAATTAATGTAGAGAAGTGTAGCATTTTACTTTTCTTCTCAAAAATCCATCGATATGGAGAATCTATCGTTTGAGTGAAGATTATCTTTTGATCCTTAAAAAAACCTTGAGCAAAGTACATAGTCTACCAAAGTCATTTTCTAGCACATTTGTGCGAGGATCCTCAATTTGACACAGAGTAATTATAGCTCTATCCTTTCGAGGGTTACTACATTTTTTGCTTCAAAAAAAGCAAAAAAAAACAGGCAATATCTTCGTACAATACCCTTTGGTTCAACATATTGACGGCAGGAAGGCGGGGCTCCGCGACCTAGCTGAGGCTAGAGGATGAACAGAGAGCACGCGCGCGAGAGAGACGCAGACTGCATCGCGGGCGCGAGCAGCCTTAATTAGGTAAAAAGTCCCGCCTTCCAGCCGCCAATCCAGTTGCATCAAACGATAGAAAGAGAAGGTCCACACTCATCATGTAGCTTTCTCAAATTTTGGCGAAAGAGGAAAGAAAATAGAAGGTTTTTTCCCGAAAACTACTTTCTAACGCTGAAGTAATTGCTGTATACTACTGCTTGTACAGCCCATTTGTAGAATTAATATAAAGCAAACCATTTGTAGAATTAGTATAAAGCAAATTAAATGGCAATTCCTTCCCAAAATTTGCTGCATTATGCCTTTTTTCGCTGCTCCACTGTTTTTGCAAATGATGAAAGCTCATAATTGTACCTGTACAATAGCGACAGCTACATACACTATATATCCTCGTATCACTGTCGACAACCCAAAACAAGGCTAACAGTGAAACCAGAAATACACTGGCAATATGTACGATGCACTACATACCTGCCGAAAACTCTATTATGTCGATTGCTGTTCATGTTTTTTTCCTGCGAAATTTTTTTCCAACGTAATGCGCAAATAATGGCAATCCTATCCTTCGCTTTTTCAATGGCATGTTCCTCACGTTTTCCCATAGAATTCACATAGACATCCATTTGCTAGATTGGATACAGCCGTGATCGAGCATTCTATGTCATTCAGTGCCTGTTAAAGCTCTAAGGTGTTCTTTGCTTTTGATTTGTGTACTCAAATTGCACTTGCCAAAACTTCAGTAAATCGGATCTGGAGAAACCTATTGTTCCCCATTAATTGCTTGTATCTGTAATAGCAACTTTGATGTAATATGTAATCTTGAGAGTAGATTTTTGAATTTCTAATATACTTATTTTTTGGTTAAAATTCGGATAGGTCAGAAAAATTTGACAGTTTAACAATTTAACACTTCAACCCCTGAACTGGAGTTTCCAATGGGAGGGGTGTCGCATGGGCTTGATCGTCAGTCAGAGACTATTCTTACTAGCACAACTAAATTTCGCTTTTTTAGTTAATCTATGATATTTTTCAGTTTGAAATTCGCCAGCAGTACGCATTCAATCAAATTGCAAACCCCTTTCCTTCCCACCTTTTTCCCTTTTCTCCCTCCCACGCTCCCATATATGATTAGCTGCTAGATTTGGGCAAATTCCCTGTCTATTTGCATACACCATAACTTATGCAAACACCTTACGAAGCTTCAGCAAACAATCTGTGAGAAAATGATTGCTAAGGTGTTTTTTTGCTGCTAGCTATGATTTTTTCATATTCGTGTCCGTTCGTGCTTTTTCCCAGCATTGTGAAAGATTCACAGGCCTACTCATCCAGGTGTGAGATACCATGACTAGGGAACAGCTAACAATTTCACAAGGTGGAACATCTGGGAAAAATTAAAACCATAAAGCCAATGGGATCTCCTGCCTAGAGCAACATATGTTTCAATTCTGGCTTCCACTTCGTGCTCACACTCTCCTCTTCCTCCCTCCTCTCAGAATTTCTACACTATTGTCATAACTGATATTGTAATCGGTCCTCAGCTTCCGCTGAAGATTCCAAAAAATTACAAAAAATTTTCTCCGAACAATGGCCATCACCTACTTTTTGTGTCGTGCTCGTTACTGTTGACCCCTTCGTTCGGAGCCATTAGCTTTGACCTAGATCTACGTGTACAAATGCTCGTTCAACCGTTCAATTAGAGTTCCTGCTCCGTTTGAATCTCATCTCAGAAAGAATGTCCTTTTTGCACCATGACCTCACTATCTGCCTCAATACAAGCTTCCATACTGTTAGAATCTACTACTTTATTCTTTTCATACAAAAATCCACTGTAAGATTGCAATTTGTCCAAAATAGAGCGAGTTTGCTGGCAATAGCGCATTTACTCGCTCTTATCAATCGAACAATCTTAATTTTTTAAAGACTCGTTCCAAACCCATCTGTCATTTCGATAATCTTTAATCTATTTGACCGCAATCTGTAATTATTGGAGACTCCAGCATCTTGTTGTCAAGGCTTCCACCTTGACGTAAGCTATTTTTCCTGTTATCTCACTAATACTTGCAATTTCTGTACGATTTGGCAAGGCTTCCCTTATCAAAACTCCTCAGAAGGTGAATCTAGCACTGTTTGGCTTGTCTTCGAGTTTTTGGAATGAAATAAAATTTATCACACAAATTACATCTTGACGTGCGCCAGATTTTCATTTCATTCTCTCGGAAATTATTGAATGGAAATTAACCAGGGCTGACTTTTAACCATTCCAAAACTTAGCCTTGATTTAATCCTATTCGATGTCCAAGCTCTGCACTTTTATTAAAAATTATTCCTCAGGCCTTATGGTTCCTTTCCATGCTTGATAAAATGTTTACTCGTTTCTTCCAGCGCGTGGCAAATCAAAAAAGAAACAGGTAATAAAATGAAATCAGTCTGCCTTTCCAAATTCCAAACTCAAATTCCGAAAAATCTCGAAATGGAAGAGATAAAAATCTATATTCTCCGTCACGAAAGTTCCATAATACTCGTACTACTGTATAAAAAATTTCCAACGGCAAATTATCGAATTTATGGTATCTGCTTGTTGCAGTGTATTGCGTCATTGACGTGTTATCTAGACTTTTATGTTATGTTTGTCATATAGACATAGACAAAATATTGAAATAGATGGGACGAAAGCGCAGGTGCGAAAACTCCTGTCCAATATAATATGCATGTTAAGGTTTTTTCACTATTCCTCTTTTTTTTGAAGCGTTCAATATAAATTTGCTATAAGACGTATGCGACACGAGAGATTCGCTACCGTTATAAGTATTGTGGTTTGCTATACTTCTATGAGTCTCTCTTTTCAAAAAACAAAAAACGTTTTTTAGAAAATCGATTTCACAAATTTATCACTTTCAACATTAGTTACTACCATCTCCAGCTGATGCCACAGAAACAAATTGAAGCAAACAATTCAATAAATTTTCTTGTTCTGCGATTTGCGAAGGTATCAGTCTTTACCTTCCTCACTGCCAAAGTCTTGATTCCTTACAGATTAATAGGAAACGATGCGTGACCTTCCCGACAAGGTTAGCTTGACAAAAAGCGCTCATGTTCGACAAGCAATAAATTTTGGGGGCCACACAGGTATTATAGTTCTTCTGCAAAAGACAGTACACTTCTTGACTTTTCTGTAGCGCCCGCGCATCATCTCTAGATCTCCTAGAACGCTTTGAGCCGATATTTTTTGAGACTCATAACATTATTTGATATTCAAAGAAAAAAACGTTACTGATCGATCACTTATAATCTAAACTGCTCAGAAATTGAGGGCGTTTTTTGAAACCGATACAATTCTAGGCCAAAGCAAGTTGATTGCATTTTATTTCGCCGACTCACCGATGTTCATTTCAAAGTTAGCTTCTACTTCATTTCAGTAAATTCCTTGCTAAATAATCAGTCCTAACTCAAGTCCACAGATGAAATAAAACTCTTCTCAAACAACATTTTGATTCCTCAGAAAACTTTGGATATTTGATCAATAAATTTGAAACGGTTTCATATAACTAGAACAGCCGTTTCATTTCCACATGGCAAGTCATAAAGAATTTGCCAATGTGGTGAAAAAAAACCGCTTTTTCTATAGTATGTATATTTGATATAGTATGTATATTTGATATACAGGTGCTGGAAAACCGTTTCGTTCTTTATGTAAAATTCCCGCATCATAAACTTGGCTATTAATCGCACCTTATGCATCGATTCCCCCATACTAAACTCCCCATAATTTTTTCGGGGCCACGTTTTATTTCCATAATATTGAACTTGCATCCCGCGAAATAGCTATAAATTTGGCAACATCACCAGGCAAGTCTCTTTCGTTTCAAAACACCATTGCTTCCAGTGCCACCGTGTCTTATACAGTGTGTGCCTTGGTAGGCTCTCCCCTTAGCCTGGCGCTTAAAGGTAGTGGCTCGGCAAAATCGAACATCTTGAAACTTTTATATGGAATGTTGCCTGCGCCCCAAACATGAGGACGGAGCAGGTTTGAGCGCACAGCATGCTGCCCCTACCTAAAAAACTGCTCCTAAACTCGTGCGCGCAAGCCATTTTACACATGCTCGGAAGAGCTTGCGATATTTCTCACACAATCAGAGGCTGCATGTTGCGGTGTCAAAAACATGAGAGTCCCACAACGACTCTACGTCTCTGACCATGGCGGAAAGCGGTCCACTCATCCAAATTCAAAATGAGGAGCCTTGGGAAATGCTGGTTTTCGCCATTTTCGCGCTCTCAGAAGTAAATTATCGGAATCAGCGCGTCGAATGACCCCAGATAAGCGAGAAAACAACAGGTCGAGATTTTGCGAGTCACTGCCTTTAGGATCGTTCAGACCGCTCACAAAGGCGCACGAAGGCGCGTGTGAGTGTGTGTGTCGAGATAAACGAGACGAGACGAGACGCGCCTTCGCGCGCCTTCTTGCGCCTTTGTGCGCCTTCGTGCGCCTTTGTGCGCCTTTGTGCGCCGTCTGAACGATCCCACTGCCATACGCCACATCCCACCTTCCCCTCCCCCCCCCCCCTCTAGAGAACTTCCGCAATCGTGGATGCAGCCAACCCACAATGGCGCGATACGCCAATCCCGGGGAATTCAGCTGTATAATACTGAACAGTAAGACAAAAAAATACACAAGATAAAACCAATATACCACCGGGCGAGTTGATTTCGTTAAGGGCAACCGATGGGGACCCAAACTTATCCACCCTCTCTCTCCTGGCACATTTTGACACTTCCGACTTCCAGTGGAGCTGAATTACAGGTCGGCCGCGCATACCAGGGCAGTACAGCAATGGTGCGGCTGACACCGACCCCCGCAGATGTTATCCAACTACTATTTGATCCCAGCTCCACAATATGTGCTGCGCGTCCAGGCACTAACAGATGTTCATCATCCTGATGCACCGTTCCTTGCGCGTTCAAAGAACCATACAATCGTCAAACCATATACTCGCGCAAGGCGCGCGGACGCAGGCGATATGCCGATATCAGAAAGCCCAACCGGTCCGTAATTTACAAGAACTGATCCCAAGAGATTTTGTAGAAAAGAAAATATGATTCATAAGTAAAAGTTACTACCAATAATCTTCAAGTGGGAGACTAAGCCTATGGAAATGTCTCGCCTATGAAAATGCCTCATTCCACGATTTGCAAACCTTATTATGTATCCTTATAATCATACCAGAACATTTCCAGGTATATAATCTTGTGAGGAGTTTGAAGTCAGAAAAGATCTTGTTTCACAGCTTTCCATTCTGGAAAGAATTTGAGAACCTAAAAGACCTTGCTATTTCATGACTGCCAATTATTCGACTGCTTAGATTTCGTGTCGAAGGGAGAAAATTTATTCATTCATTATCTTGTCATTTCCCAACCAGTCAGATTATCTTTTCATTCTAATGTGTATCGTCTATGTGTTTCTAGCAGACCTTTATCACTTTCTCTTGCATCCTTTCCTTCTTCTTACCTAGGAATGTAAACATTTCCAGCGAAACGAAATAATATATTTCATGCAACATCCGTCCCTCGATTTCCATTTCTTTTTACATTACTACAAAAAAACAGTAAATAGACTGGTTTGCGCTTATTATTGACATGCGCGTAATCACGGGGCAGTATTTTGTGAGAAACGTGTTTAATCTGCTGTGAATCTCGTTATTTATTCACAGTCTTCTTTTTTCTTGCTCATAGGGCTAACTGCCTCTATCTCAATTTTCCGACCATATATTTCACATTTTTTTGCACTTGAGTCTCATAAACGTTCGCGGCTGCAGCCACAGCAGCAGATGGCATCGTCCACTAGCGATAAAACGAACCCTACGTCGAGGTGAGTTTCTGTTTTTCGCTACGAAGTTCTCCTTTCGTTTCTCCGCCACGCGACTCGAATGGCTTCCTGCTGCGATGGCATCGCATCTCCGCACTTTCGGGTATTTTCGATTTGTTCTTATTCAAATGCAATGACTGCAGATTATGTGTATAGCGCGTTCATATAGTATTTATGTATACTTTTGCTACTCGTTGAGGGTATCTACAGAATTTAGGCAATATTTCGATTGAATTTCCTTTTAGATTTGGAATATTTTAGGTAGAAGAGTTTGTAGATTTTATATGAAAGATTTGGACCAATTTTTTCAGCAGGTCCTTCTCAATATTCTCCAGTTTCTGCTATATATTATTGCTAAATAGGCTGTTTTTGTTGTCGTGTCTATGTTATCACTTTATTATAACCTCGTCTTTTCCTACTTCTCACCAATCTTTGAGAGTTTCTAATTGTTCGCTTCTGCAGAGCATTTGTTTTGCAAAATATGATCTTTTATTATCCCACGATTCAGTTCATAATCTGTGAAAATTGTTGGCCGTGGCCTTTTGGATGTTATGCATCAAAATGTTTGCCTTGAAACGTAGCTTCGAAGCTATCTTCGTTAGCTGCAGAACCTTCTCCGAGAAGAATTACCTCTTATGTAAAAGCTAACGCAAAAATATCTGCACCGACCGAGATCAAACGGGCATCCATTGTGCAGTAATCGACAGCGCTCAACGCTAGACCATTCGAGGCCTTTAGCACCTATAGAAATTACTCGTATTCTTGTGCAAACACCCCAGATGAGGGAAAATTCCGAAGTATCGTTTTGTGGATAACGAATATGGTTTTGAGATCAGCGTTTAAGGCAAATGTCATGACATTGTGACATATCGAAGGCCACGGCCAAAAAGTGTCCATTCCCCGTGAGGGCAAACACCACTTGCATTTTTTCAGCCACTTTTCCATGTTATTTTGTTCTTTTGATATGCCCCCGAGGTTTCTGCAACAAGCATTCTTTCCCGTACTTATTTTACAAGCTGACGAGATGGAAATTTTTGGAAGGTGGAAATTGTTTAAAAATTTGCCTTAAGCAAAAAATGAGATTTGGTTTGTCTGTTCTTGCCGTACAGTGGGCTCGCGTTATACGAGAGAAGGTCAAAATCATGGGCCTTCATTAACCTTTCTGATTTGGTACATGCTTGTTATGAAAATGACATACATTTTGTCTGTAAGTTTTTCTAGTGGGCTATGGTTATACGATGGGAATTCTGTTCGGAAATATAGCAGGTTACAGATGAACGATTGTAGTGAGCGCTAAAATCGATATAGTTTTGAATTTTTTGTTACTTTTATGTCCAACTAAAAAAACGAGTTATAGAGATTATTCAAATCTATAGAATATCGGAAAACATAGCAATGTTTTTCTTCCTCTTTTACATTCCTATGCTGCCTATAAGGAGATTGTGCCCATTATTTGATGTTATAGTCTACCAAAATATGTGCTTTTGATTGTCAATGTTATTGTTAACTCTTTTGTCAAGTCTTTCTAGAAACTTTAGTTGCCATTCCATAAAGCCGGCTTCAACTTGGATTTACAGTATACAAATAAGGATTCCTCTGAAAACTCCTACATTAGATCAACTAGCGCCGCTGATTTCAATTATGAAACAGTTCACGGCAATGCTTTTTGTTAAGCTAAGCTAGGTATAGCGTAAACCTATTTCTGATAGTTGCCAAAAGCCCGATTACACCTTTGAAAATCTTTGCCCTTTGAAAAGCTCTGAAAATGCTCAAAAAGCAGTGCAGGAAATCAGCATGCATGTAAACCTTGCCACACAGTTTAAATTTACTTCAAACGATCAATCTCAGAATCTCTGATAATTGCACTAGCGCTTTTGTGCAAGCGGTCAGCAAAGTTTGGGGCGTGGCCAAGCCTTTAGTGAGCGGTACTTCCGTGTTCTGCCAGAGGGAAGCAATACAAAGTTTTCTACAAGCGCTCGTCAAAAAATCTCTTTCAGCAAACGCTGGTCAGACTTCCAGCAGGCGCTCGGACTCTTTTTATGCAGTTTTCGCCTAGCAAAGGTGAGACTCTACGTGGCAGAGGTGTCATCAAGGTTCAATTACCTGAGTTTGGGGTACTTTCTCTCAACGGAAGGTACCTACGGGCTGCGCGGCCTCAATAATTTTGCACATCCTCGCGGAAAGTCCGCGAGAATGCGGCCACTGCGTCGCAACTGATCTACAGAAAAACGCGATTGTTCCCCGAACATTCGAAAATCTGGTCAGAATTTTTCCAGATATCTGCATGCGGACCACAGGAAATCAGCGAACTATATTTTCCGGTGCCTGCTTGCCCATAAATCGTATGGCCGCCTGCCCCCGGCGATTATCTGAGATAGCGCCATATGCTGCGAGTTTCTACCGTATTTTTACAGCTCATGGCTTGACTTTAAGTCTCCCCAATTTTGATCGAGCTTTATGAATTTGTTCCATAGGCAGCAAGGTCTGAACAATCACTCAGATAATCGCCGGGGGCAGGCGGCCATGCGATTTATGGGCAAGCGGGCATCGGAAAAATAGTTCGCTGACTTTTTGCGTTCCGCTTGCAGATATTTTGAAGAATGTTGGCAGTTTCTGGACGAAAACTTGAAAAACAATCGCGCTTTTTTCATAGATTAGTTGCGGCGCAGTGGCCGCATTCTCGCGGACTTTCCGCGAGAATATGCACAATTGTCGAGGGCCGCACGATTTGTGAAGGACCGCACAGCCCAGGTACCTTCCGCAGAGAGAAAGTACCCTAAACTCGGGTGACTAAACCATCGATGGCACCTCTGCCAGGTAGAGTCTTACCTTATCTCGGCCTACGCACGAAACTGCGTAAAAAGAGTCCGAGCGCTTGCGGAAAGTTTGGCCAGCGCTCGCTGGAAGAAAGTATTTGCCGAGAGCTTGCAAAAAAAGCTCTAATGCTGCCCGCTGTCAGAATATGCGACCGTAAGGCTCCCGCCAGAGTGCCGAAGTTATGCCAGCGCTACGCCAGCATTTCGATCGATACACGTGATTTCGTTGGGGCGGGGCTAACTGACGTCCCCAACGAAATACACGTGTATCGATTGAAATGCTGGCGTAGCGCTGGCATAACTTCGGCACTCTGGCGGGAGCCTAAAGGAAGTGCCGCCCTCTGACGGTTTGGCCAAGCCCCAAAACTCTGCTGACCGCCTGCAAGAAAGCGCGAGTATGCAGACCGCCTGCCCCCTCCGATTGTCTGAGCAGTGGTTTACCCTATATGTCGTTATGTGCAAAGTAGCAGGACACATATGAACCACGTATGTCGGATTTATTTTTGGTAAAAATTTACAAAATATTGCACAGCTGTTTTTGTGGAACAGAAAATTCTCTTCATATTTCCTACACTGATTACAAGAGTTTTGAAAAAAGTTTACAATATGGCTTTCTTATCCCATTTCTTTGAAAATTCATACAAATAACAGCTGCTTTTCTAACTGCTGCAACATTGACTTTTGGTACCGTCTACTCTTTGTTCGACAAGTTTTCCTCAATTACTACCTCACCATAAACGCAGATTTGAACTTAGATTATTTGCATCAAATCCTGAGACTAAGTACTTCACAAAAAGTCAAAAAAGTGGTAAATTCGTTTTATATCTAATAATTTTGTGCAGGGTCCACTTATTAGAGTGTACTTTTGGAATGAGATCTCTTGACCTATTATCCTAAATTTGACCAATTATAGGTGCACAAAAATTTGTGAGATCTAAAAAAACCGGGATATTAGCAGCAATCTATTTGCAAAAGATAATGACAAAAAAAAACAAAAAAAACGAGATGTCCTGTAAAAACAAGATGTCCTACAAACAATAAGCATTAAATTTGCAAAGATCTCCAAAATTTACAAACTCTTTCCTCATCAATCATAAGACATCAACTTACGCCTTAATGACATGTTCTGCTTTTTTGACATTGTTCAACATACCTTGTTTGAGTGTTGTGTAGTATTTGCACCCATTTGGGTATCTACCTGTTCCTTTCAATGGAAAAGACAGCTAACAACACAATTTGTTTGGTACTCAATGCTAAGTTACATCACAATTTCAACCTTCTACCAGGGTACTCTTACAATAGTTGCTTCTGTTGCCTACTCTTTCCCAAGTTTGTGACCAGGCTTCAACAACTTGCTAATTTTTTTCTCAAACTTGTTAGCCAATTCTAAATCTGCACAAAGGATTTGCTGTTAAATTATGACTTTTCAGTCTGATCAATTAAGTCATACTCTAGAAATACGGAAATCCTCTTTTTTGTTAAAAAGCATTTGTCGTGAGGTAACCAATGACAATAAAACGAAATAATATCAGTCTGATCCAACAGTTTTGTATGAAAGTTCTAAAAAGTTTGTCAAAAAAAATTTAAAAGAAAAAAAGGATAGCTGTTTCTTTGAGGCAATAGACCAGCTTGATTTTGTTTTCCATCAAAAGGAGTAGTTTGAGGCAGTGCCTGATTTTATCTTATAGAAATTTATTGAGACTCAATTTGCAGACACCACGACTTAATTTGAGTTCCTACAAAATATCGATACAAGTGAATTTATGACGGAGTTTTTCATTTGGAATTCAATAGGTCTGAAAGCCAATGCGAGACTTGGTGATCATTTCATGACCTAAACACTTTCGCCTCACCTTCATTATCTCTTTTGCATATCTAGTTCTTATAGCATTACTATGAGAGATCCTGTCCATTGAGATTGTCCGATGTGTAGATCTCGGCTGAAATACTCTGCAAAAGCAGAAAAAGTCATTATCTTGTCATTACATCTCCGATTAGAATGTATTGCATAACAGATCCTCGTGATTATTTCTTCTGCAGGAAAAAACTGAATCGGCGTCATAGGCAGTATAACGTCTACTGCTATCCTTCTGTAATCTCCTGGACATTGACTCGCTTGATTAATCGCGAGACTGATCATTGTTTCATTTTCAATATTTATGCATCTTTTACTCATTTTGTTCTTCATAGTTACTCGCTATCAACTACCCCCACAGAAGTGGAACAGTTCCCTCGCTTACTGGTCAATAGTAAATGACTTACATGCTTCTTGCCATTTGTGGCCTAAGTAGGCAGGAAAAGGGCAGTGAGGAGAAGGAAGAAGGAGGTGAAGATTTTTGGAAAATTTAGATGAGTTTCAAGTGTATACAGGCAACTTGTTTTATTGCACGACGTTGAGGTTCCATAAATTTCAAAACTCAAAATAGCTTTGCTGGATAAGGTTCTTGCAGGTCCTGCTCACAACTTTTTTCGAGCACGGTGATTGTAGTTTTCCATCATCATTGTCCAACTTACTTTTGCAAAGATTATTGATTTTTATAGTGTGCATTTTGTTTGTTCATGCGCACACCAACTAACAGTTAGATTTGCTCACTATTTATGGCGCTAAGCCTGTGTAGATTGCGCGAATCGGATTAATTCTTTGTGTACATTTCTATCACTCATTACTGAGTATTGCACTTATGTAAACTGCCTTCAGTTTAGTATTACTGTTTGGCCTAAAGCTTGGCATGATTGGCATTAGAAATCTTCAGCAGCGAACCTTCATTGCCTTTGCAAAGAGATCATATCGTCTTTTAGAGGTGGTTTGAGAAAAAAAAACATGATTGGTAAGGTGTATAGGACCAAATACGAGGAAGTACGTTTGGAGTAGGACTGCGTCATCATTGTATTTTGGAGTTTGTTTAACACGTTTCGGACCGGTGCTGCACATGGTGCAGCACGCTGATTTGAAGAATCTTCTTGACGTTCATAAGAGGTTTCCTTTTAGCTCAAGGTTATCAAGCTAAAGGCCTAGGCTCCTTCTTTCTGAATGACCTTATGGAGCTATGACGCCGGTATTTGTGTAAGAGATATGAGGACAAAACTAACAACCGTTGTAACAGAGCGCGGCAATGCGAAAGACGCGTGCGACGTCGCAACATTTCTTTGCTTTGGTTTCAAAAAGAAAAAACTTAGGTATAGTAATGATGTTTACAAAGTGCAACGTAGATACTTTTGGATACTATCAGAAATTGAGATCTTGTCCCTATCTTTCAGGAAAACATCGGAGTCCTTCTCAAGTGACAAAATTCAAACACTTCGAATTCCTTCAGAACCTGGGATATGGAGCTTATCTGACATTCCGATTACAGATATACACACAGTCTACGGAATAAGGTCCCTTTGTTGGCTAACGGCTGAAAGTACACTCCTTTTTGCCGCGCGCGATTTCGCGGTCCGAAACGTGTTAACACATTAAGAAGTCTTTCTCGGACCAGCCAACATTTTTCAAATAGAATCGTGCACAATTCCATCTACTATACACTTACGATAGCGCTGGAATGCTGGCAATAGCAGTAGATGTTGTATCTAAATCCAGCATGAAATAAAACTCCCAGAGTTGGTTTGACACATTTTAGTAGCCATTCAATGAGAGTCATGGTGTGTTAAGCCTTGACACACCATTTTTAAGATTTAGAGTGTAAATTGAAGTTAAGTAGAAAGTTCAGAAATGTAAGGAAAGAGAAAATTATGGCTTCGTTTTCCCTATGACGCTAAGGTGTTACAAGATGCCACGAGGCCGCCTAGTCTAATATATAAAGAATCACAAGCGCAATTCAAAAACGTGCGCATAGCGGGAAACCGCGTGACGGTCCCGCAGCGACAGCCGGAACATCTAAAGAAGTTGAGCCGCGGGATATCAGTTTTTGAATGCTTTGACAGTTCAGCTGAACTTTGACAATTCTTTTTAGATTTCTTCCTTTTCTTTTGTGGGTTTTGATGTCTCTTGTTTGCTACTTATTGTAAGTTTACTTGGACATATGTTTCTCTTTTTTTGCATCAAATTCAAATCATATAACATCTCTATGGAAAGCTACACATGTTACATTTTTGCACGAAAACGTTCGAGTTTATCTCAAAATGATCGATTTGTCTTTACGAAGTGCATCTTCAAGTTCTACTCTATCCTTTCATGTAAGTTCTTTAAGCAGTAGTGTTGAGATGGTTTTACAAATTGGTTTGCTGGCTATCGCAAAATTGCAGTGCACATGCGCGTCACGTACCGCTCATCCGACTATTAGAGTTGTGGGAGAACGAGGTAGGTTTCCATAAGGATTGAAGCAAGACCATATCGGAAAACATTTCATTAAGTTTACTAGCATGATGATAAATGGTCAAATGATGCTGTACAACATAACCTTACTTTGTAAATGGAATCGTATTGTAAGGATATGGATACGATGAGCATTTCCCAATTTGTTTCCTTTCCTTTCGGATGTGCTGCAATGTGCCTCACACCAGTGCGCTCGCTCTCATTGGAAAAGCTGGTTACTATCCTAGCGTTCTTCACGGGTGCCACGCCCTTCGTCTACCTTTCATTTGCCCCTTTTTACTCGTTTGAAATAGCCAGAATCCCTTGCGTTGCCTTTGGAAATCCTAAGGCTTCTGCACTAGCGCACCAAATGCAGTAAATGACTAGCATTGCGGTGGTAAATGTTAAAGGCAGTAGCTAGGAAAATTGTGAGCTGCGAGCTTTTCGTCCCTGCATATGTCTTTCTGGATGCGCTGAGTCCAGTGCTGTGAAAAGTCGAAAAAGTGCTTTTCAAGACATTTTCCGGTCTTAGATACTGAAAGAGATGGGAGAGTGATTGCCAAAGTCGCGATTGGGCATGAGCCGATCAGCCAAGGTATCCTGTAGTCAGTCGCTGTTTTGGAGAGGGGGGAATCTCTCGCCCTGCTCCCTTAGCAACCTCCAAAGCCGGAAAACGCCGGAAAACGCCGAAAAACCACTTTCTGACTTTTCAAGCACAGTCCCGTACTCAGCGGATCCAAAAGGTCATGTAGGTGCAAAAAGCTCGCACTCGCAATTTCCCGAGCCACTGCCTTTGAGCGGAAAATCTTTAGTCAGACATATAGGCTGTGTCAACCAGCATCGGTCTCGCGCTGACATGCCTTGCGATGACGCACCGTCGACGACGTGCCTTGACGCGTAGCAGAGTCCGCACGCGTCATGCATGGTCCCAAATTTGCCGCGTTGCGACGTCGCATAACCGATGCTGGTTGGTACAGCCCATAGGCCTACGCTCATTTGAGACAATACCCCTATCAGTTATAGTCGCCCACATTTCTATACACTTGATAAACAATTTCAGCTGGAGCAGCTGTTGCGGGAGAGCACGACAACCTCTGAATTAAACTGAGAATTGAATTTGCCACGTTTTATTGCAATCAGCCTGCTCCATTTCGAAATCCGCATCGTCGTCCACCAGATGACTACAGAAATAAGATGACTTCACATATTTGCGTAAAGAGGAGAGCCCCACACAGTGCAATATCACCGGTTTTTGCGGGTTAGAATCTCAGCTCCAAGACTCTTAGGGCTCGCTCTTGCCTAGGAGGGGTATAGAAGATTTTGGGCACCCTGCTCATATAAATTTTGGGAAAGGGCGCGTTGTTAGCTGTTTTGGTTGGGCCTTAGCTATGTTATCAGACGATTTTCAAAAGCATAGTTTTTTTTTTCAAACTGCAAAAACTGAAGAGGCGATAAAAGAAGGAAGACCTAGGACTTAAAAATCAACAGTGCGGGCGCTTGCCAGTGCGCGTTGGATGGAAGATGTCAAAAACTAAGCAGCTGACTAGAGAAAAGTGTAGGGGAATGGCTTTGAGATACAAATATGGAAAGAATAGGATACGGACGCTTTGATCACATCAGTCTGAGCACTTAAAGGCAGCGTCCGGGCAAAATTTCGCCTCTCATGTTTCTGCCATTCTGGGGCCTTCCCGTGGCCGTGAATACAGATGTAAAGTCCAAATTGTTCAGCACCCTCAAAAAACCCGATTCTTGGGGACCCTCTCTTCAAGAAGCGGACGAGTTTCGGATTGCTCGTCCCCATCGCATGCCAGCGGGAGGAGCTGCAACTGCACGGATGCCGTTGCATTGCAGTATGCAGTGCAACTGCAATGCAACTACAATGCAACCGCAAACCTGCGTGAGCACTCGTCCTCAGCGGTGGTTTGTGATACGAAGGGGCACTTTGTGATACGTACCACAGGCCCGTATCTCCTTTTGGAGGCCACTTCAAAGATTCGGACCAACGCAGATCGGATCTCATGGGCCCCTCTTTACAACTATGTGCTAACCTGGGTGGATGGATCTTGCCCGGACGCTGCCTTTAAGGTAGGCACCATGTCGAGCTCGCACATGTATTTCAAGGAAAGAAACTATGGAAGGAGGCGTCTGAATTTCAAAACAATGGCGCAGCAAACTCCAACTAGGAAGTCTCGTTCATCTAGGGTTACCCATGCTAATCTTGAAAATCTATAGAGAGCGTGAAAATGGCAAAGACGAGCACGCTCCTTTTCAACATGTTGTAGTAACAGTAAAGAGTGCCTGCGGTTGGGCAGATCGCGTGAAATTGAAAGCAGTAGAGCTTAAACGTATGTAAGTTATGTAAGTAAGCTTAAGCTGCGTAAGCTTATGCAAGTTTTCTTTAAGCGTGTTCCTCTATAGCATGCGAACCCTAGAGTCATAAATTCGAATCCCCTCCCCTATTCAACAGAAACTTCCGAGCAAGGAATTCCGATTTTGGCCGAAAAGTTGAGGAATTAGATAGCTTTCGACACTTTTTTCAGAGTTAGGGAGTAGGAAAAATTGGGCACCGCTCGTATTATTGCTTCATAAGAAGAGGACGTATGCAAAGTCCCCGCGGCGAGGGAAGCCTCCCCCCCCATTGTGAGGGGTCATCAGCGTTCATTTGCGCTCCATTCTGAAACTAATCCGCCTCTCATAGCAAGGATTTTCATGCATATTGAGTTTTTAAAAAAGGGGCTGTGGGCTTTTCGGCTGCGTCAAAAAAAATAATTGGCATTGTGGCATCGTATACTGGGGCAGTATTTATCAATCCGCGTTTGGGTAAGTAGAACGTGGGCGCGTGACTGGTAATTCGAGAAAAAAAACATCCACTAATCAAAGAGCAAGATTCAATAATCGTTTTGTTACAAGAAATTTCCGTGTTCCGTAATTTTCATTCAATCTCAAGATCTGCAACAAAACTCAGAGCCATCTCTCCAATCGGGCTCTGTCAGATGAGCGCCCAGGAGGCATAATTCGCTTTAAAGTAAGGTTTTGCAGATATGTTCTCAGCGTCAAAGCTAATTCCGGGAATAGGGCGCAGGCGTTTGATCAGGGTTACGGCGTGAACGGAAACGCTTACCCGAACGGAAGATCGATACATACCGCCCCAGCTCTTCTAGGGGTAGGGACCATGAACATTCTTCATGCTAAAACGGGGAAATAGAATTTCTTTTGTTGTCAGCAACAGCGAAAAAGAATTGGGCACGATGAGATCAGGGCTGTAGAGAGAACCTTTGGAGGAGAGAAGTGAGAGAAGTGTGGGCACACTTGCCACAGAACCTTTTGACTTAGAAAAATTGAGTGAGTCAAAAGCTGAGTACTTCCCGGATGCGATCATCAGGGAGGCTCTCAGATTGTGTGCTATAGATACCTAGTGTAGATATGCGCATGTAGGTGAATTAGGACTGATGGGACAACTGTAAACACCCTAGCCAAAAAACCTTCGCGAATATTGGAGCTCTAGGAACTTTGGTTATAAGCTTGAGAAGAGGAAGAAGTGGGCGCCAAGCTTGATAACAATAGAAAAACTGAGAACACAATCATAACTACTATTTTGGCTGCGAAATTTTACAAGAGGAAACGAATTTGAAGCTTTGAATGGAAAAAGCTGGAAAGAACAACCTCTTAGGATGGGTAGCCTTGAAATGCAGGGAAAAAAAGGTTTACCGTGGTGAACTCCTCTCTAGAAGTAAATCCAGAAAATTGGAGAGAGAACACTCGCAGAGCAAACTGTAGGCATCCTGACTAGAAAAAATTCGGGAATAGAGTTTCTGAACTTTGACATTTTCAAAACTAAGAAGTTGGGGAGCTTTAAGAAATTTGACTTGGTCAGCATGAATAGAGGTGGTCACCGTGGTAAAGCTTGCCCTTTGCATGCCCCATACATCCTCCAATTAGTGCTCCTGCGCAGAAAGGTTTTGAGTCTAATTGCTTAGATCTATGGGCACTTTAACTGAAGCGAGGAGAAGACCTTTTTTTACGGCAGTCTTTAACAGCACCCTGATGACTTTCTCAGTACGTCAAGCACTTAGCAAATCTACCCTTTTCCCTGCTTTGCTTAGGCAAAAGTCGCCGCGGGTGTATCGCGCGCAGCGCCCCTAGATTAGCTTTGAATATTAGAAAAAAGACACGTAATGTCTCCATCTTACGCAGGATTTCTGAAAAAGCATAGAGGTATTTCCTCCACTAACAAAAAGGGTAGAAACAGAGATGAGAATGAGTAGGCTCTTTTACTCAAATCCCTTGGGAGAAATCCAAAGAAATTGGACCTTGGCATTTGAGAAAAAATGGCAGCTTGACGTTTAGAAGCTGAAAGATTGGAAGCAATGGGCTCTTTGGTTGAAGGTAGCAAGGCACCTGTCCCCGTGTCGTGTTTAGCGGACGACTTGCATACAGAGTTATGCGCGGTTGAAGGCGTCATGAAGGCGTGAGTCCGCACGCAGTAGCATGCAGCGTTAGTTGTGCAAATCGCCTTAGACCTTTGCCTTCTAGGAAAGTTTTGGAGGAGTACTCAAGTATTTGGTTCAACCCATGGGAAATATCTGGGCGCCAACATGGGATTTGAGGTAGGGCGAGAAATGGGAATCGTGACAGGGCGCTAATTCGGCAGAATCCTTAAGGGGGGGGGGGGAGGAGGAGAACTTTCGGCACCCCTGCCGCATGCATTGGCTACAGCAGATTTGGGCAGACAAGGAATGGGCATCTGAAACTTAGCGCTCCCTTCTAAAAAAAGTCTTGGACGGGAGGGGAATTGGGTTTTTTGGCGAAGAACACCAAGGGAAGAGTTGGGCACAAAAAACGAACTGTTAAGTGGTAGAATAAAGAGCGAATAAGGGTGATCGTGTGAAAGGGCGAAGACTTAGGGCCGCATGCACTAACCTCCCCTCGGGGAGGGGATCGCAGAAAAGAAAGCTTTATATTTCGAAACTCCAGATACCTGGATTTCACGTTTGTACCAATCCGTAAGAATTCCTACTACCCTTCACTATGAACATGTTAAACAAGAGCGAGAAGCTGTACGAACTGCATTTTCCAGCTTTTGTATGATCCCTGATGATCCCCGGCGCTTTTCTTTAAAGTCATTTTTCTTTCTCCGAAGTTAACGAAAAACCTCCAAAGTTGTGCAGATTATCTAACCCGACAGTGCTAAGCATGTTGCTGATAAGAACAAATGATGTTTTGAAGTCATGAAATTTTCGATGGTCCGCAGGTCGAAATTTGAGGTTTACCGAAAAATTCGACTTTTCAAAAACTCATTTGTTCTCATCAGCAACATGCTTAGCACTGTTGTATTAGATGTTCAGTACAACTTTGGTAGGTTTTCGTTAACTTCGGAGAAAGTAAAATGACTTTAAAGAAAAGCGCCGGGGATCATCAGGGATCATACAAAAGCTGGAAAATGCGGTTCATACAGCTTCTCGCTCCTCTTCAACATGTTCATAGTGAAGGGTAGTAGGAAAATACTTACGGATAGGTACACAACGTGAAATCCATGTATCTGGAGTTTCGAAATATAAAGCTTTCTTTTAAGCTGCGATCCCCTCCCCAGCGGGGAGGTTAGTGCATGCGGCCCTTAGGAAGGTTTCGAGGGCGCGGGGAAGAACTTTGACACGGGAGGGGGGGGGGAACTTTGGGCACCCCTGCCGTATAAAGATTGGGGATAGAATTTGGTGCTTCTGCATGCATTGCCTACAGCAGCTTCGGGTGGAGAGATGGCACCGTGCAACTCAGCGCTCCTATCTGAAAAAGTTATGGGGTAAAGCTCACGACCAGAAAATCACCGAGAATGGTATGGGCTTCAATGTGGGCTCAAACGTGGAAAGAGGTAGTAAGGTAGAGAGAGTGAGAAAGAATGGGGCCGTGTGATTGGGCACCTGCGGGATAATTCTGCTGAGAGGAACTCTGGTACTGGACTAGGATCTGCGGAATGCATTTTGGTGCACATTGGCTACAGCAGTTTGGGCAGGAAAAAGAATGAGCACTGTGGAACTCAGCGCTCCTTTGAAAAGTTCTGGAGGAGGCTGTAGGTAATTTGACCAAAAGCGGAGGAAAGTCTGGTTCCAACATGGAACTCTGAGGTATTAGAATAGGAAGTGAGAAGACGTGGGCGGGTTGAACTCAGAACACCTACGAGAAGGGATTTTTAATGGGAATGATGTTGGATAATATCGTCCTGAAAACATCAGAAAAATTGATTTGCGCACTGTTTCTTTTTTCAAATCAAAAGTTTTCACTGTCCAAGTGCATTAAGTGAAATACAAACTGTGAGTCTGAGCGCTTTTCAGCATGCAACACACAAGGTCCCCTGGTTCACCGGTTTCGAAAAAACTTTGCCACGGTTTCAATTCACATAACTTCTTTCCAACTTTTTATGCTTTTTTTCAACTCCCCATTACGGATGTACACACCAGTTTTGGTGTGTACATCCGTAATGTGGAGTTATAAACATTATTGCATACATTAGTTACATTATTGCATACATTATTGCGTTCTCGTAAACAAGACATTTTTCGTTTCTACTGAAAGCGTATTGGAACTCAAAGTGGTTCTTCTACATTGAAAGGGCTCGGCTAGGCAGTGTAATGTGCTGATCGGACGTGTATAGAGATGTGGAGGTAGACTTATGGGGGAGGATTAAAATGGGGGAGAGAGGAGATGAACTCAAACAATCGCCGGGGGCAGGCGGGCACCGGAAAATACGCGTTGCTGGATTTCGCATCCCGCTCGCAAATTCCAAGAAAATAGTTAGCGAGTCTCTGAGAGACCGCCTGTTGAATGTTTTTTCGCTCTTATTTTTTGCAGATATATTGCTGAATCTCTGAGGAATCGAGAATTCAGCAAGCGACGTTCCGAAAAGTCCTGATTGCCTCTTAAAAAATCCGCGAGCGGGATTCAAGAAATCAGTCATCTATTTTTCCGGTGCCCGCCTGTCCCCGGCGATTGTCTGAGAAGGTAGTTTAGTATGACAAGTGACAATTTCGTTTGGGGAAGTTTCCGCTTGGGTAAGGGAGTGGGGAGGTTGAGCAACGAAATTTTGTCGGTCGATGATCACAAGTTGCCCAGCTTTTCGAAATTTACGCGACTAATTTGAGTTATTTCTGTAGCAATTTTACAATGACCCTTGCGAGAACGATCTTCTCTGCTTTTTACTCACAAAACAATTTTTCCTTTCAGCATGTGCTAGTCCCGTCGAGCCCTGCTTCATTCATCTTGTGGTAAATATAAAATACTAGGTCAATTTCATGTTAGGACTTCAAAAACAACATGAACAATCTTCTCTTCAACAACACATTGGCAGTGATTTATGGGATTTCTTCCGTTATGCTAGCCGAATAAGTATTTATGAGAGAAATCAAGGCAAAAAAATTATTAGCTGTAAAATATGCGAACGTTTTCGAGGAGACATACTGCATTGTCTTAACAAGAAATTTATTTCGCTGCGCCTGTTTGAGGCTTCCGCCATCGGTGTTCGTAGACGAAAGCTTAGTTTTCTCTACTTTTATTGACGAATGTTCTGAACTAAAAGCATAATTTTGGAATTAATTACTTGGTTTCTTATTTGCCCCTCATTGTTCGGCAGTCATATTCGTTCCAGAAGTTTTTTTTTGTACTTTCGATTAACAGGTTGGCTTATGAACTTTCGGTCGTTTTTGGCTAACACTGGAAGAGTAATCTAAAGAAAAGAATCAGGCGGTCAACTTTTGAGCATAGTTTTTTGATGGCGAAATGGTGCAGAAAAGCGGAAATACCAGATTTTACCCAATTTTTGAGAAATTGTTCAAGAAAACAGACTAGAATTGGATTCACAATGTGCAAATGGTACGCGCTCAGGCAACTTTGATATTTGCAACACTAACATGGTTAGAGATGCTCAAAACAATATTGGCTTCCGCCCACAATATCAAGAAATTTGGGCAAACTTTTGGCTGCAGAATGTCGCAAATGCAGGCATACTTTTTATTGTAGTTTGCTCTATATCAAAGCTTGCAATCCGCCTACCGATACTCACCAGCGCATTAGCATTAGCTACAGCCTAAAAATAGAATCCAACAATAAGAAAATGTGATTTCCTAAATTGTTAGCTGAACAAGGGCATAAATGTCATTTGCTCATAATGGCAAAGTTCTTTGATTTGTGAGAATATAGGTTTGAAAATGCCTTCCTACAAAAAATCTTGGTTTACTAAGAGCTACCCAGATTCTTTATCTTTTTGGTTGAGCAATACATGAAATTATTGTCCAATAGTTTTATTGACTTCACGGCTAACGTTTCGGCAATCGCCATCGTCAGAGCTTTTAAGGGCAATCTGTTTTGCAACCTATCCGCTTAAGTACCTCTACAGCCGTGCAGACAAAAGGATATGTTCCTCGATTAGAATCGTAGCGAACGGGCAGTTTTGCCTGTATATTCTTCGCTGCAAATCGAACATACAAAGAGATAGATGGCACTACTGCTTTGCAATCCCCTTCTCTGGACATTACTGGCTGTGCTTCTCTTCCTTGTCCTCAGGGCAGGAGAATAGTTTGAAGTTGGGCAGATGCGGTCGTAATTATGAATGCGAACTAAGATAGACTTTAGAATGCGAACTAAGATAGACTTTAGATTGTTCGGTAATCCTGCTCTTTTTTGAACTTTGTCGCAGGTGCTGCACTTACATCTTCAGGGATAAATGGGATGCAAATATGACTTTCGTGCTTCTACCTAAGGACAATTCCTCTCATTCCTTCTTGTTATCCTACATGCTGTTCAAATCCTTGAAAACTGCGATGCTACGGGCAAGCGCTACAGATTCTTTTCGCTTTGGGTCCACTGCAGACTTGAAATGCTGTTCGGAACATATTTCTTATAGTTTATCTCCTCATTCATCGTGGATGTGTCGAAAGAGAGTAGAGTAGATTATTCTAGCTTGACGGTTTCCGGTACCATTTTATTATGTAGGCTAGAAGAGACGTTAACTTGCACCTCCAAAAATGGTAACCATTTATGGCCTCTCTCGCTAGACGTATTTATTAAGAATGTGTTTGGTTGTTTGTACGCTGTCAATATCTGCTTGTGGCGCAGGTTATGAAAAGTCGTCAATATAACGACTATAGCAAAGGGCGGCTATTCAGATTGTTACAGATCTGATATGCATGTCTAACGAAATCACTCATTAGTCAAAACCTAAACAAAACCTTAATCCAATAATTCTCACTTAGTAGAAAAGATGATATTATTCGCTACCCGAATGATGCACACAGAAGCATTGAAATCTGACGAAATGGGAGTAGGAGAGGAAATTTCCTATCATTATGGGTTGTTCACCTAAAGAACGTTGTTAAAGTCTATGCTTGTTGTCGTTTGCCTCATTTGTTTCGTAACTGCTTACTTTTTCGCATGTACTATTCATTTTTCCTATCTCGTAGCTGATAACAGCAAAGAGAAAGATTTTGCACAGAGGATTGAGATAAGGCTAACACGCATTTTAATCCGTGATTTCTGTTTTCTTTCATTTTTACAAAGTTGAGCTCAAAATGAGTGTGCCTGTGGAAGACAGTGAAGGATAGCCGTGATTTACCCTTACCTTGGCTCAGTTCTCGAACAATAAAGTACATCAATCTCGCTTGATGTTGGTAAAAGAAAGCTCATGTGTTTCCAGAACCTCTGTAGGGCGATAATGCATAAGGACTTCGTGCAATTTTATTCACTCCTCCCAGTGCAATAAAACTTATTAACTTAATAAAGCATTTATGCTACTGATACATTTTACTGATACATACATACATACATTCGAGCGGACACAATTTGTCATAGACTAGAGAAAATCGGCTTTGATTTTGTATTTTATGAAAACTTGGTCACTATACATGTATCGAATAAGATAGAAAGGATATCTCCGCATGGCATCAGATACAAAACGTCAGTTAAAGTAAATACAGCTTTGATTTCTCATCAGCCATATTGCAGCTGTATACGTTTAACCTTGAGCTTGATTCTCACATGCTTCTTACAAATATTCAGCTTTAGATGGAGATAAGACGAAGATTTGTAATTTGATAGCCAAAGCAAAACGTTACTTATGCGGAAAAACATTTTTAGTTTGCTTTCCTTTTCGCACAATCATGACGCACGCTGAGCATAACATCAATCCATATATTAGGTCATTCCGAAAGTAATTTCGCTTTTTTCAAACGGGCACCACATGTGACGGAACAAAGATTTCTAAGAGATCTTGGAAGCATTCGATGCAGAATTTTATTCTCTTTCTAATGTTTATCAAACTGTCGCAAAACAGTCAATGAGCTTTCAGAAAATAGCCAAAACCTGCAACCCATGCTTTTTGAGATGGTCAAGTTTTATGATTTTTTAAAACTTTCATATCAATCCTCTGAAGGATTGCAAGTAACGATTCGATAGAGTAAACCTTATAGAATACAGTACTACTTTTTTCTCCTTTCCATAGCTAGTCATACATTTTTAACAGAATTTTAACTGATGCTACCAATTTCCATACATGGGCAGCTAAATCCTCGTACAACATCAAAAGAGGAGCAGCTTGCGCACTATTCGATGTAGCATTTTCTCCTCTTTCTAACAGGTGTTTTTTGCTTTCGATTCGTTTAGTTTGCGGGGATGAAATCATCATTATTCATTTCTTTAACGAGCCCCAGGCTGTACCCAAAAAACTCGAAACTTGATATTTCGAACCCGTAAACCCTCACATGCTTTGTAAAATTTATGCTAACTCATAGTACTGGCTTGGTAGTCTCAAATTCCGAAGAATTATGATGTTTGTTGCCATTGTGGCTGAGGTGGGCCTGCCAAAATCCGATGGTTCTGTTAAAAAATCTTTTAAAAAATTACGGCTAGATACGAGGAAGAGAAAAAAGTAGTGCTGTATTCTATAAGGTTTACTCTATGGAATAGTTACTTGCAATCCTTTTGAGGATTGATATAAAAGTTTTAAAAAATCATAAAACTTGATTATCTCAAAAAGCATGGGTTGCAGGTTTTGGTGATTTTCTGAAAGCTCATTGACTGTTTTGCGACAATTTCATAAATATTAGAAAGAGAATGAAATTCTGCATCGAATGCTCCCAAGCTCTCTTAGAAATCTTTGTTCCGTCACATGTGGTGCCCTTTTGAAAAAAGCGAAATTACTTTCGGAATGACCTAATACATCATGAATTTTACATTTCTTTTAGCAGCTGCTTGGTCGATTTTGAAACCAGTCCAGAATATGCGAGTTCTGCCAAACTGTACTGGGCTGTTGGGCTGTTTCCAAGTGAGTAATTCTATACTACTTGGCTTGGGAAGTACAGTAGATTTTCAATCTCCTACAAATGTTAATTCTTGGGAAATATTAAGTTTAGCTTTCTTTCCTCTGTTTTTCAAATTAAATCCGATCTTTCTCAAAGATTAGCTCTTGTAAATGGTTGATCTACGGCTATACGTACCGAGCCAAGTTGGGTGGAATTACTGCGGTGGGAAAAGCCCAGCATAATGGCGAAAGCATGAAAATTCAGAATTCAATTTCTAGCCAAAAAAATCACAACGACTGTGCATACGAACGGTTTGACGAGAGATGTATATTGGTGAGCAAGTTGGGGGTTCAGAGAACTTTTTGGACGGAAATACAATTTTCTTTGATATTCATGTCATTCAAAGCTTCTTAGATTCCGCTTTCGAACTTCACATGGTTCAGACTCGGTGCAAAAGCAGCAATGCCACTTTGTAGAGCTTGCTTTGCTCTATCAAATGGTGCCCCAAACGCACGGTTTGCCTTGTTGCGCTGCCATGAAAGGAAATAAGAAACAACATTATTTTTTTTCCAACCTAGTATACGTTATCGACACTACATTTGTTGAACCGTTCTTTCATGCCGAATGACAGTAAGCGTTCACTGCTATCGCAGAGACAAAATCATAATTCATTTGGATTCTTGAGTGAAATCAGCTTAAATTTACAAAACCATTAATCAATAATTTATTGCTAGCGGATTCTTCTATCTTCCTATTGCCCCATGCTTGGTCTGAAATAGCAACTAGCGAGATGTCTGTAGAACTGTTTATTTGAGTAGTCAAACGTGGGGAAATATTATCCCAATTTATGGCTTTTTCACATGCTTGCTTGACTGGAAATTTTTGTTTTCGTATGTAATATATGTTCAGCAGATTGATAGGTATCTGTTTGTGCATACGCACTTCACATAGCGACGAGTTTCGTTGTTTTGACTAATTTTGTCTGATTTGCATGAATAACTATTCTCTTGGCAGTGATGCTGTTTTGCTGCTTAAAACTGCTTCAAACTTTGCATGGAAGTAGTAGGCAATCATTTTGATAAATATTTAGTTGTTAAATTATTACTAATCTGTTTTGTTTTTTTTCTGTTTAACTTTGCTACGTAAACAGTATGGAAATTTGGAATTGTAATATATTTATTTTGACCACCAAAAGCTCAAAATAAGGAGGAAGTCCAATTTTATGACAGCTTTCTCTTTAGTCTGCATTCAGTTAAATCTCTTCAATAGATTTCCTGAAATTTCGCTTAAATTTTCGAACAACAACTATAGTGAAAGCTACGTCATCGAAGCACAGGATGAGATAATATTATTATATACATTGCCAGACGCTTAGTGTCTTTGACGAGGACTTTTTTCTCTCGCTCACTTTCTCTTGCCACATCCAATTTTGATGCTTGAGTATCATAAACTTCCCTACGCCATTTCACTTTATCCATGAAAAAGCATGCCTTTCTTTGCTTTTTTTTCTATTAGTTAGAAATATCTACTGACATGGATTGCAATCCGCTTTGGACCTCTTTATAACAAGAACATCACGCATTCTACATGCGTTCTTTAAGCTTACTGTACATCCATATGTTCAAGATGCATTCAGTTTTAGTGCTCGATGAAGGCAATCGCTCGTGCTGCTGTTGCCATTTTTGCTTTATTTGCTTCTACCATAAACATCTACATGTTAGTCCGTATATACGAAAGCCAAGCAAGAGATTTACGGGCACTAACCTCGGTAGATTACGTGCAGCTGGTAAGGTGATTACAAGTGCAATGTTCTTTTTCTTTGAAAATGTCAAGTTTAGCATGACAATTTGGTAACCCTCGACCAAGCGGAGCTGTTGTCCGAAGGTGGTCAGCTTCGACGCAGTAGAAATATAACTCAGGTAAACTTTTAGATAATCATTTTATATATAAAGAATGCCTTTTTGGTGTGTGTGTGTGTGTGTGTGTGTGTGTGTGTGTGTGTGTGTGTGTGTGTGTGTGTGTGTGTGTGTGTGTGTGTGTATGTATGTATGTATGTGTGTATGTATGTATGTGTGTTCGAATAAATTTTTGTTTCTGAAAAGATCCGGGCAAAACTTGGCACTCACACACTACGGGGGGGGGGGGGGGAGCAGATGTCATAGGCCAATTCTCCTTATCGGTCAACATCGATTTTATCGATTTTTTGCAAAGTTTGACCTACGGGGCTGGTAACTGGCATAGGGGGGTAGTCGAGCATGGTAATTATAAATACAACATTACTTTTTAATCATCCATTAATTTTTTTCGATTTTTTCAATTTTTTGCAAAGTTAACCAGGGCTGAGAATTGGCAGGGGAGAGTGAGCTAAGTGAGCATGCTGACTACTAACACAGAGGGAATAGGGAATTGGCTTGCAGAAGTGGGCACAGGGGAAGTACAGGGATTTGGATGAGACCTTTATCGTGGTGTTTTGACAGGGCCGGGCGGAACTGGATAAGCCATTTTGTACAATCTGAATTCAGGAAAATTTTGATGATCGCTTACAGCAATGAGATCTCTTACATTGATAACTGGGCGTACTTAATGAAACCTCAATAAGTAAAGAGATTATCTTTTTAGGAAACAATGCCGTGGTCTGGACTGCTCGACTTTTTTCCAGATTTAGCCGGTACACCTTCTAAGACTCTGGAACCTATACTTTTGACCCCACGTAGTCGCGTCCGAAAAAAATTAGTAAGTAGATATGTGCTCTGACCAGGCGCAGGAAATTTGTTTAGATAATTGGAATCCCAGTGGCCGAAAGGAACAAAGACTATAGCATCTTTACTCTTACATCATTATTCAGCAAACTTGATGAAAAATACAAGTGTGTGTTTTACTTTGTCCTTAATCTTAGACTTGTATTTTAAAGTATCATTTCAGAAAGGATATTGTATTTTTGGTTATGTTCGCTACTGCCAATCAACAATTCGTTGAAAGCCGTACGGAAGCGATTCGTGCGAATTTCACAAAAGAAATCGACGATGAACTTCTTGAGGTAAGCAATTCAAACTGTGCTTTTCGCTTAAAGGCAGTGGACCGGGAAAATCGAATTTCTGATATTTTTGAATCCCAAAGTAAGGGACTCCCAACTAAGCATATTACTAGGTGCGCCCTCCCGTAAACCCTCTAGCCCCCGCCAATCCCGCACCGATCCTGATCCTGATCAGGATCGGTGCGGGATTGGCTGAGATCCCAGCCCTCACCCCGTCTCCAGCCCTCAGCCCGCCTCCTCGGGGACGTCTTCCTTTAAGCGAATACACGTCCTACCTGTCAAGATCGTTGGCTGGCGCATCGTTGCAATCCTAAAATATCAAGCGGCGAATTTTTGCCCCCGTCCTTCCAAGCGACGCGGTCGGGCGGCGAAGGACAACTCAGCTCGTCCTCGCTGCGCCCGCGGGGGCTATCCGAAAACGGGGTTTTCATCATTCTCTCATCAAATGAAGTTTATAATGGAATCCACGGGTCGGGAAACCCTAGAAAATGCGAAAACCCCGAATTCGGATTTTTCCCGGTCCACTGCCTTATGATCAGGAGAATGAAACACAAACTCTTTGGAAAGTCAGTACATTTGCCACATAACTCACTTTGTAGCACAGATTGTCAAAACTAGCAAGGATTGCTTCTGTAGTCGAAATGGCCATTAGGTGCGAAATATATGTTGCTGAACACAGTTATTAATGCTAGTGACTGCAATCCCTATCTACAAAACGCTTTTTTAAAAATCCACAAGTTTGACCATGTTAACTCAACACTTTGCAAGAAACATTGCGGTACATATGGAATGGTGCAGCGCGAGTGTGGTTGTTTATTGCTCAGAGAGTCGCAAGTTCGAACCCTACAAGCTGCGCTTTTGCATTTTTGTATCTGCGGCCACAGTCTTTGAAAAAGCGTTCCGTAGAAAAGGACTGCAGTTTTGAGATTAGCGTTCGTTGCAAATTCCAAGATATATATATTTGATCTCAAACTGCCGTTTCGACTACAGGGGCTTTCCGCGTATGTTACTTCACTCAAAATGTTCGCTTCTGTAGGTGATTGCGGTTCCTCCACTTTGGTACACTACGGATATTGCTGCCGTCCCAGCGACATTCAACGATTCCACGAATAGAATGTTCTGGAGAACGAAGCAAAACATCGGTTAGTGTCGCTACATTCTGTAAAATAGGCTATGAAAGTCGGAATCAAGTCTATTTTGAAAGGCACTCGTTTTCAGATTATATCTACATTATGACGTATGCTACGCCGAGATGTGAATACTATATGCAGTTAGAAGACGACGTAGAAGCTGCTGCAGCTTACGCGTAAGCATCAAAGCATTTTCTGATCATAAGTTATTGCTTATGCTAATAAAGTAGTAGCTGTTTTGGAATATAAAAAAAAGACCGAAAATTGTTTTGGATCTGAGAAATAGCGGTTTAAAAACCATTGAAGTAAATATAAGATCGAAACAAATTTTTTTAAACTTTCTTCGTCTACCTTCGAAAAATTTCAAAAACTTCGAAAAAGCTCTGTAATTAGCACACGTAATGATGGGATAAAGGGCTGTCCATTGATACAATTTTTATTTCTGAAAGCATGGATTACAATACTTATGAAGGCAGTTTTATGACGGCACTTCAACCTTCAATTTTTCTTTATCCATGGAAAAATTCACTTAAGTTATTCTTCTGTTTTTATATATTTCAATCTCCAGGAGTATCAGTATAGAACAGAAACGGTCTGGAAGTAGATGCTTTTTAACGGAGCAAGTTGAAACTCTGCCAAAAATAATAATTCGAAAAAGTTTCGAAAATGCAAATACTGATTTTTTGCGTGTGACTATGTACATGAAAAGCTACAACCCTCGACATAATTAGAAAGTGGAGACAAATCAACGAGAAAGTTGTGAAGATTTTAACTTTCAAGAACAAAGCCTATATCAAAATACATGTTAAGCCGTTTTGACCAGCTGCTTGTGTACTTCTTTGTGTTGATCAGGAGTGATAGATTTTGACTATTATACAAGGCATTGACTAGCTGTACAGAAAAATTATCAATGCAAATTCAGCAGAGTGATTTTCAATTACATTGCGATCAAGGAGGATACGGATTGGTTCGTAATGAGTTTCACCTCCATGGGTTTTATTGGAAAGCTGTTTAGGTAGTTCAATTTTACTTGCAACTTACACTTTCAAATTTTCAAAATTTTAGTGTCGACAATCTGAAATACGTGACCTATGCTATAGCTCTGTACTATCGCTTCAAACCTGTAGACTGGATTCTTGAAGATGTTTTGCGCAGTCGTTATTGTAGCTTGGACAAAAGCTTTAAGGATTGCGTGCAGGTTTGATGGGAATAATCATTTTTAGAGACCTTTGAAATGTAAATTTAAGATGATTTCTTCACATGCGATAAACTCTGGAGCTTCGCAGTTTCAACATGTTGGCAAAGTATCATCTTTGAGCGGAAAAGTTCAGAAAATCCGCGACTCGAATTTCAATAAGGGTTTAGCCCGAGTAAGAAGGTTTTTTCTCTAAGTTCTTGCGCGTACCTAAGCTGGCAGGAAGGACTTTAGGGTAAGCGCCCAAATCCACCTGCCGTAGTCAAGACGTCAATGAAAGCAACGGGACGTCATGACGCTCAGCGTGGTTATAATCTCAATTTTGCTATGTGGTTTACTGACCCAAATGAAGGATCCTATATTTCTATAGTTTTTGAGAAACCGGTCAACGTTACAGGTAGGCGCATCTTTTATGGAAAAAAGTGACGAACACATTTTTCTAGGCATCATGTTTCTCAGTGGCGTACCTCCAGCTCCTGAGGATAAGCTTGGACCAGAAACCATTGTCATTGCTAATAGCGGAAAACAGGAAATAAATCTGGGACGATTTTCTCCCGATGGCGATTTCCTCTTCCGATCCAGGGGACTAAACATCAGCGAATTGTCGATAAATATAACGAGCAATATTAGACATTGGGTTGTCATTGATCATATCATAATAGATACTATCCCCGAATCTAATTCCACCGTCACAAAGGAGTAGCATATGTGTGCACAATTGTGAAGTTCAAACGGGTTTTGTCTGTGATTCGCATCATGTTGTTACGGTTACTGATGATTTCTTAAATATCTATAGCATTTTGTTGAAAGTTTTTTTTATTATGAATATAAACATTCTAACAAACATGTTGTAAAATGAATATATTGTTAAAAGCCTTGAACAGGTTTTATAAATAACTGCCTCTCTAGAGATTTTGAATTTTGTGAGATGTTATTTCAGTTACATTTGATTGAGCATAGACTTTCACACAGCATCGTTTGCAAACCTTGCACAAGAAATAAAACGTCATTCTGATAAAGCAACGTTGGAAGGGACTCGCATTTTGTTAAATCACCACTATTCGATAGAGCAAAGCATGCTATACAAAATGAATACCGGATATCCGTGTAACTTATTTGCGTAAAGTTTCAAGCCAAAATTGAAACTTGTCAAGAATTAGATCTCGCCTTTACAAAAATCTTGCAAACCTATACTTCTCCAGTATGTAATATACGCATATATTATGCATTCATTTGGAGGCAGCGTTTAGACAGATCGTGGCACATGGGGATCGCATGTAGGAACTAATTTTGAGGGTCTGAGATATTTGTCACCAAACCAGACCATGCTATGTATTTTGCAGACGAATTGCGGTGGAGTGGGGAGGGGGGGGGGGTCAATTTAGAGCGAATGTATAATTATAGTATCTTAGCCGCAAGTGCACCATCTGCGCTATGTGTCTTAGTTAGGCAAAATCACTTTTCAGATGCGATCTTTATGTGTCCAGATCTGACTGGACGCTGCCTACGAAAGCGTAGCTTTACTTTTTCAAGATTATAGATTGAGATAAAAGTAATGGAAATAGAAATAGAAACAGAAATTGCCAAACACATTCGCTAGTTGTATTTACAAGCGTTTGAAAGTAGAACCATGAAACGCTTATCCTCCAAGTATATGCCGCCGCCACCGAAAACTATCATATTTAGCGAAATCCGAACAAGCAAGTACAGGATGTCTATACCCATTTTTTAATCGTGGACATCGTTCTTTTGAAGGAGTCTTTTGCCTACTCTACCATCTCGTAAAATTGCCTCAAATTCAAATTTTCACTAAGGAGCGAATCAGCGACTTCTCATTACTATATCCTTTGCTTCAACGAGAATGGCAGTTAGAAAGGAGTCATCGCGCCCGCGACGTGGTCTGTGTCTCTTCGCGATCATTCTCATAGGTCACGAAGCCCCGCCTTTCCTCCGCCAATCCAGTTGATTTAAGGGTTGAGATTACTGTGGAAACTTTGAGCTGGGTGCTAAGCCGTTTAAAGCCATATTTCGCCTCAAGAAGAAAGCTAAACAAGCTGAAAACTTTTACACTAAGCTACTCAGACCCACCAAATCTCAATGTAAAATTTGCATTTTACTGAAATACTCTCATAGTCATGTAAAAAATAGCAAAAATATGTATTTCCTCAGAAGTGTAGTTACACAGTTGAGAAAGCCTAAAAGATATGCAAAAACCTAGGCTAGGAAATCAGCATGCGTAGAACTCAATGAACAACTTTCAAGGTTTTTGCTGTATCTAAAAGTTCCTACCTCCCACAATAACAAAGAGCAATTGGTGACTCTCTTCATACTGTAAACCTGAGTTAAAGCCAATTTCAAAACTGGTAGATGGAGGAAAAAGATTCTTTGAGAAGAGAGATGTTAGCGATCAAATCAGACAGTGTCAATAATTTTGGCGTTTGTTACTTGACATTTCTATCTCGAAAAATATTAGGATGCTGCAAAAATAATGTCCATTTCGCAAAGTTCTACTTTGAAAATAATTTGTCCAGTGTTCATCTATACATATATAAAACTGAGAATTGGTAAATTGTTAGTTAATATGCTACTTGTAGAAATTTTGTGTGTACCAATCAGCGCCAAACTTTGCACACATAGGTTTTCGAAACCGGTCCACCCGTAGGCTACTTTTCGCAGCAGAATTTTCACTCTATCTATTGATTTATCGATTTTGAAGAAGAATGAACTTTTATCTTTCATATCAAACAGCTTCCAATTTTTGTGTAAACAATAGCGGTAAAACTCATTCTCATTCCACGATAAAAGGAGATGCGGTAAGTCAAGACGATGCGGTTAAGAAGAATCTGCCCTGTGCTAGAAGAATGGCAGAAGAACGCCAAAACGCAGATGAGGTGAAGTTTAAAACTGCGCCAATCTCTTTGTTGAGCCAGTTAAACCCACTGTGCGGGCGAAGCCGGGCATGCCAGCTAGTATTTCTTATACAATCAAGACCATCAGAAGCAGTAAGCCTTTCGTGACCTAGTGCGCATCTACTAATACTGATCTCCAGGAGATCTCATGCAGGAGTATATTTCCGTTAACAGCGTGTCGAAACCTCTCTAGATCATGTTTCAGCAGAAACTGTTAGGTTTGGAACGATCCGTAAATTTTTTCCCATGTACCGTACACCACCGCACACCTACGTAACCTTTACAGGAGTTTTCAGAATTTTAAAACTGCTGTATTTGTAGCTCACATGATATCCTAGACATTATCAAAGTTTGAGTGTACCAATTGCAAAATGAGAAAAGTTAAGGAGAAATTTTAAAACTAAGTTAACAACCTCATTGCTTTGGTAGAAGCTCACAAAACGAACAGGATTTCGAGCTGCAAAAACACATTCATCTCAAACTTTATTCAAGTTTGAGAAGTTTTTGGATATTGTTACGAATTGTATTGCAATAGGACTTTTCTTCTCAAACTTTTTTTTTACATTTCTTTGAGTTCAGTGAGACGCTTCTTTTCTAAATCATCTGTTTGAATCATTTTCATGACTTGTTTTGAGCAGAAAGTCGCCAACGTACTTTGAGTTACTTGAAGAACTGTTATTGGAAGACAATTCATGCGTGATAGTGTGACCCATCTGAGTGTCAAGAAAATGCCGAGCTTGTTTCAGCTCAGAGTTTCGCTTTTCAGTCGACCATTTGAGTTCATCACCCATTATGCGAACAATCTGAATATTGTACAAAGATTTATGGCATTCGATTAAAGCTTTGCGAGGAACAATAGCGCTGTCGTCCAAAAGTTCAAATGTTGCTCAGGGGTATGTTTTCGCTGTATCTTGATATTGGACAGAGAACGAGTAGGTTGTTAAACGTCGCGAGCGGACACTGCAATTATATGCGTAAAGGACCTTAGCCTGCACAGGGGCCTGTTGGCGCTATTCGTTTCTGTAGCTTTCATTACACGTGTATTGCGAAGAGTGTACGATATTTTTGATCTTTCTGTGCAAATTCAGCGCGATCTCACTCTCTTAAGCGAGCCCAATGTTTGCTGCACGCACCTCTGGAAGTGCTTCATGAGCCGCCTGTGTATCTAAAAATGCAAGCCTCATCCGTCTTGCGATCACATCCACTACTGTGCAAGCATATTCATTTATCGCACATAGTACCTGTAATATCCTAATGAGGCCACTTCTAAACATGGCTTACTCAGCTTCACACCTCAACATCTAAGAAAGGATGATTTGGATGAAGGCGCTTGGTAATCACGCGTCCATTTGAAGTTTCATCACACATTTTTGTTACTTCTACTGCTTGGTCACCGTATGTATGAGCTAGATGGTGCGCTATCTAGAAGTTAACCGATGAGCTATTTCGTCAAGTTTCCCTTTCAACTTACATCCATGCTGAGACCATGATCTTGAATCAGATGAATGTAAAGTAGGGGATCGTATTCGTGACCTCCCTCCAAGGTTAAGCCAGCAGTAACGCATTTAGTGTTCGGCTTAAGATGATGTACCTACAATGCAGGATTGCATATAGAAAATTATGTCTGGCAGCTTACTTTTACGCATGTATCTACGGTCTCCTCTGCCATGTGTCTATAAGTTGTCCATTTTCCTCCAGCGATTGTTACTAGTCCGGAATTGGAGACCTTGACATTAAGTAAAATGAAATTTATCAAAAGTCATCGTTTTTGAACTAAATAGCAAATGAGCTTCAGGATAGACATTCAGTTTACTCGAAGACGAGTAAACTACATCAGTGCTTTTATTAACGTACACCAGTTCGCATCTTACCTCAATGATGTGGTTTCTGGCCAAGCTTTTTGTATCTTTCTTGCTTGGATCTCGAACTAATGGACGCAAACCTGACCACACACTGCTGACATCTTGTCGGCGCATGGGCAAGGTTTTTGTAATAAACTTCTTCGCTTCCTTAAAAATTTCCTTCAGATTTTATGGTTATATTGCTATTACCGACTTTAAGAATATAGTCAACTTCCGAAGAAGTGGGGGCTGGAGATAATGTTACATCTGCGTGTTGGTCGGTTGTCCCGGCAAGAGTCATTCCTTGCCAAGGAAGCATAAAAAGCACTCTTCCATCGGAAGTGTCCGGATCAAGCATACCGGTTTTTGCAGGACTGAAATAAGGCTGCATGTAAAAGCACAATGTTCAAAAGAATAGCAGACCAAAAATATCCTGGCAAAATTATATGAGCTCCAGAGCTAGGCACGCAAATCGGGTCCACTTCGGGATCAGCCATTTGTCGGATATGGTCCGTTGAAGGTCCGGTAGCATTGACCACGCATCTTGCTCTAATGAGCCATTTATGTCCAGTCATCTGGCAATTAGGCACTCCATAACTAAGGCTTTTGAAAAATCTGACTTACTAGGTCTTTGACTTCTGCTCCGCACACTTTTCCCTCCTCATTTTTCATCAATCCTTCAACTTTAACATGATTTACACACTGGAATAGGCATGTCTATAATGATCCTTAACTCTGTCAGTCAACTCACTTTCGCTCCACGCCTTATCGCTGTTAAAATTATAGCCAAATTCATTCGCGCATCATTCATCGTCCCATCGTAGTAGACAAGTGCTCCTTTCAAAGAGCCTTTTTTCAACATAGGAAATCTCAAAATAGTTGAATATGCAATCTGCTGTTGAAACTCTGTAAGCTTTCCACCTCTCCAGGGCCTTCGTTTTGCTTATAAAAAATGAGTTTCGGAGAATCCGTCTACCAGAAATAGCATCGTACATCTTGATTCCGAACCAGTAATATGGTACTTGCCATAACCTGAAAATTCACTTTCCAAGCATTCGGCTTTTGATAAAAGAAGAGAAGCTATTGACAAATGTTGAAAATGCACTTCAAGGAAGTTTAACGGTAAACTACAATGCCCCACTTGAACCAAGATTTGAACAAGACAGGGCACGTGGTTGTCTTTCTCATATGGTTGCGTAAGCAAAAATGTTCCACATCACTGGCGCTCTACGTTTGGTGAAGAATGAGCGTTTGCTCAAAGTCGTTAATTAACAATTGACATAGCCCAATGCCTTCGGACTGTGAAACGCGTTTCGTTGAGTTTTTGCACTCATTTCTGGCGGTAAATGCAATGCTCTGCTGAAACTGGGCGAAAAAATTTGTAGCAGTTAAGACATAAAGAAGCAAACCACTTGGAATGCTAGCATTACAAGCGTGGATATTTGTTTACGAGAAGATTTGTTGCCCAATCTGAAAACCGCAAAGATACCAGTTTAATCGTCGAATCTACTAGCCTGTCCGAAGTTTATACCGAGGTTTCACTGTGGTAAGAAGTCATAACATCACATCTAGGATCCTGTGGAATCGCAGTAATGAAATGATGAGATCTATCTCCAGAACATGTCTACGGCGGAAGCATTATCGAAGGTTAGATTTAGCTTTCTGGGCTGCCTCATCAGTATTTATCATGGTAACATCAAGTTTCCTATGATTGTTGACTTGAGCACATCTTTTTCTCTACTTTTTATCTTCGTTGTAGCTGCTCAAACGATTGCGTGAAAATCTCGAAGTCTCAAAACGAATCACGAGACTCGACGCAGCCCTTAAAATCTCAATCTATACACCGCAGCTTAGGTCTTCTGACGGGCACGCAGCGGTCGGAAATTTTGAAAAGAATTTACCGAGAAAGTCGCAAATTTAACTGGCAAGAGCCTTATTGTACGCTACAGTTTTTACAAGCTTAGCTGAAGCTCAACTTGCGTGAGGAATGCCGTAGTGGTGGGATCTAATGGATTAGGGGAAATTGCCTTTTCGCACAAAAACCCAACAGCTACCCTGCGTGACCTATCTTAACATGTCACGCACGTGGCAGATCTCTCCTTTCCCCTGCTTCGTTTGAGCTGACTTCATGCTGAGTAAATTTCGGCACAAACGCTTCCAGCAAACGCTCGAATTTCCGCTGTACTGAAACAGTTCCGCAACTTACGGTTTAGTGTGAACGCAGTTTTAGGCAAAAGCCATCGCAGGGTGCGTTTCCGACAGGGTCCAACAGCGAAATTGTTAGATCGTGCGAATCGGCCTAAACCCGGCATTGAGTATTGCTTCTTGGTTTATCACCGATAGAGTTTCTGCTTTTGTTGGAAAAACCTCCAAATGTCAAAGGCTTTATCGTCTCAGTTGTGGCTGGCGGATGAGCAAACGAGTTGCTCAAAATGGATTGGTTTTGGCCTAGACATCATGGTATAACAAAACAAAAAAGCCAAAGAATTGTCTCAAGCCCGGCAGCATGCTGATAGGGTCAGCCATTGGTTCATCAAGTGCAAGATAGATTACCAGATCTGACATTCAATGTGCTGTAACGTCAAGAAGAGCATGGAAGTCGGCGTTGGTGGAGACTGTTTTGACGTTGTGGGTGCAAAGCATAAATCAGTTTTATGACATTTGTCGTCTAGATATGTCGTTTCTCCTCAAAGCAAGTGAAGGTCTGAGCAGCTAGCATCTTCTGCTATCCGGTGCTTTAGGCCCTGGGCAGACTTCACGCGATTTGGTCGTCGCGACTGAATCGCGATGAGACAGCTGTTACAACATCATTCCATGCCGACCAGCTTGCATTTCGGTCGTGATACTTTTCCAGCCCGGAATTTTTGAATGTGAAATGAAAATGAATGGAAATCTTGGCGAGTAGATCGCGCCGATTAAGTCGCGTGAAGTTTGTCCGGGGCCTTAGGAGGATTTGACGTGAGGTTTTTTTCTATTCTTTTTATTAAACGAGTAACGGGATTTTCCTCCCACAGACCAGCGTATAGACCGTACTCTTGACTCGGTCCCTGAACCTGGAATGAAACGCTAGATCTGGCCCTATCCTTACACTTAAGCGGTGAAGTATAAGGCCGGGAACACCTCTTCACAAATGAGCAACCCTGCCAGAGTATAAATTCTGCCGTATATCATCAGTTCGACGTCTAGTGCCCCCCCCCCTACGCCACCTTGAAGCGAGAGCAGTATGGAGATAATGAATTGTAAAAGGACTGTACTTTTGGTCGTAGAACCTCTTCTACAACCTTGTAGGTGATTTCCAGTTCTAAATGAGTAACTTCTCAGCGGAGAATAGCAATCGGCCATGTTGCTTTTTCTAATGTGTTGCGCCTTCGCGGCGGCTGCTGGGCTGGCGGCTCACTTATTTTGTGGGCGTAACATCTTTGCTGGCGAGCATGCTTTGCTCTATGCAAATATTTCTGACGGCAGGGCAAAATTACTATAGTTGACTGCAGGGAATCGAACGGAGTGAAAGCCCGTGCGCGTCTCTGGCGGGCTAACATTGGCATTTGCGAGCATGAGTCATCACAGTGCTTGTACACGGCAGCCGCGTTGCAGGCACGCCCGCGAGCGTTCAGCCTACAGCGACCCGGGCGATTTCGTCCAGTCGAGTTTATTAACGTCCGCGTTCCACAGATGATTATTAGACACCTGATGGTAACATCTATACAAAGTCAGATGGAAATGCTCTGTCAATTGATTTTTCTGTTGTCAGATGTGACATAACCTACTTGTATATTGGTAGCAATATTGGCATTGGTTCACTCAAATGCGGTGCTATCTGTAGAAGGTTTGCACGTTCAAATAGTGCCTCCTAAAATAGATAGCTAATGCGTAATTCTTTTCTCTAGGTTTGGCAACCCTTACCTTGACCATGCGATATTGTTCTCTGTCAGCTTTCATTATAGCTGCTTGCAAGTATCTGACACCTCCGTGGATTAGTTTCGTGCTTCGAGATGATGTGCCAGAGGAGAAATCGTCCAACTCCACTAGAGCCGTCTTCATTCCTGTACCAAAATCAATATGCTTCTACATAGTGTATAGCATAATAGTGAAGACCTCTGGTCTGTGAATCTAATGCTATACCGGCGCCTGTGGCTCCACCTCCAATGACCAGCATATCGAACTGCATGCCGGACTGAAGCACTTAGAGGTTCAATGCTGAGAACAAGGCTAGACGAGAGTAGTCTTACTCTAAGGTCGTCGATGAGCTTCTCTCTTGACGGCAAAGGTTCTGAGGATTTTCGGTTCATACCAGACATTTTATCCGCATGTACAGTGCGGAAGTACCGTTTCTGCAACACTTCAAGTCATAGCTTCCCTCATCTTCGAAAACGCAGACTCGCCATTTGCCATTCGAAGCGTTTTTCATTGGCGATATCAAGTGCATAGAGAGCTGCTGTGGATGCGCAGACCACAGCTCCAGCCTTCGCTAGTCGGGATGCAAACATTTCAAAAAATGAGATCAGCTGCAGCTCAAGTCATTTATATATGCGGCATTACGACAAAACAATGTGAATAAACATTTCTTCCATTTTGTCCGACAAAGATGATAAGTCAGTCACTTCCTTAGCTACTTATGCAAATTCAGCATTCCCCTGAAGCGGTCACAAAGATTCGAGATCGCATTTCTTCAAAGGGAGACTAGTTGCATCTGGGAGGGGACGCAGGAGTTCCTAGCACCTCCATTCGCACTAGCAATCACACTCCAGAAGACTGTTCGCACCTTCGCGGAGGGGTAAACCCGCCCATCGCTTCACCCCTTTACTGGTTTCATTCGGAATCTGAGGGATGCGGGAATAGCATAGGCATGCAAGTGTAGTTCGTAAAAATCGTCCTTGCAATGCAAATCCTCGCTATTGCATTTCATAAGCAAAGGTACTTTGACGGCCCCGAAACGCCTTACAGATCTCAACTAACAAGGAAACGATACTTGGTGTCCGTGGCCTTTTGAGAGACAATGTATACTGCTACCGTCTTGGAACGCTGATTCCGAATCTGACTTCCGTTGCTGCTGATCGTTTCTCTGAAAGAAGTTATGAAGGATTTTCTCCTCAACAATTGCCCAAGGGAAATACGGTCGAGGATACCTAACTTTCAAAAGAAGCTTGATTGAGGCAATGCAAAACTGGAAAACACAAAAATACTCTAACCTAAACTCCCATTAAGTTGTGAGGCTATTGAACTAGCCACTACACCCCATCCTGGCGGCGGTTTTGGCATACTTACCATAATCCCTTGGCACGAAAATCCTTCATAACCTTCTTCTAAAAGACAATTAGCAAAAAAGGAAGTCAGATTCGGAATCAGCGCTCTAAGACGAGTGCAACGGTCTACATCTCATCTCGAAAGGCTACGGACACCAAGTATCGTTCCGTTGTAAGTTATATTTTTGGTACAAAGAAGGTAATGTTTAGCAAAGATATTTCACAGTTTTTGTCTTTACATTACCATAGAGTAAAGCTTGCCATATTAACGTAGGAGCATTGGTATGATTGTTCCGAGGATTTCCTGAGGATTACTATCGGCACTTTGATACTATTATATTTACGACTAAACTCAGAATTACGAGCTTCGAAATCCAGTCTTTGGAAGCTTGTTTCTCTAAGGATATCCAACGAAAATTTTAATCAGGCTAACTATCTTGAAGCACAAATCTCACCTCTAGAAGCCATGAACTGAGGATTGGATTTGAATAAGCTACTGCTTTGATCTACGCAAAACGAAACAATCTAATGAGTATAGTATGTTGGGTAAAATCGTCTTGGTATGCAGACTAAATCCACAAAATTTCAGCTGATATTTAGCTCACATTGTTTTTGCAAAAGTGGTTTCAAACCTCTCTAAAGAAGGACGCTTCTTATCATTCATTATTTTGCTTCAAAGCAGGTTCTGTAAATGATAGAGCAAACCAAGCTCTACAAGGTAGTATTTTGATTTGAATCAAATTTGAAATACGCGAAGTTGTAACCAAAAACCAGAATCCAACTGCCCGAAAAATTCGAAAAGAAAGTCGAAAATCCGTCAGAAAAAAGTTGGGACACCCGCAATCTGCTCGGTAGATACCCTTACAATCAGATGTACACAAGTACACTTATCTCGGCTGGAAATGTTGAAACGGAAGTTTCCTTGGTTCCCAGAGTGGTGCCCTTTCATGGTTAAAAGACGCTCAGAATAAATTTCTCCTTCCCATGCAAAAACATATTCCAAATAGTGAAACTCATAATTCCTAGTCTATCACTTTCCAGCCTTCATTATTTATCCAGAACATTTGAGAACTACTTTCAAACCTGCACAACTCGTAATCAGACTAGTTAGCGGGTGGAGAAATTGGGCGGAGCCGTCTAAGAAATGCGATGGCGCCTTGGAGGTGCCAAGTATTTCTACAAGGAAAGACGGCAAGACTTTGGGAACTCCTGGCCGCCTTCGCATCCACTGTCCTGGCCAGGCACGAAAGAAAACTCTAATATAGAGACCACAGGAATCCTTGTCTACCAATAAAAAAAGCTCAAATTCCAACTCTTTGATCTATAGATAAATCGGTTGATAATGCGCTTTTGATGGCGTTTCTTGAACTATTTTGATGATGCCGCAATTGGTAACTGAAAAATAGCATTGTTGAAAAAATAGTATCCATACATATAATCTATTCCTTGTTGAAAAATAGTTCACAGACATAACCTAGTCCTTTTCTTTGCATCTTCTTCTTCAAACTCAACTTGAATGATTCAAAAAAGTCGATCATTAGCGGAATTTTTTGCAAAAATGCAAAAGGCTAATAAGCGAGTTAAGAGTTGAAACCAGATGATGGGAGAAGTGTTCGCCTTTTTTAGGGCGTAATGAAAAAATGAAACGAGTCCTTCATCGCTACAGGACTAGAGCTTGGATGAAAAGTTGCCTGGATAACAGTATGCATGCATTTTCCACATGTGGGCACATTTTGTTGGTACTGGTATTCTTTCCAAACAAATATGACACTGAGAAATTATTTCGCGTCTCTAGCCAATATCATAATTTGTCTGCAGTATTTGTGGAAAAACTTTACGCAGCTCTTGTGAGCGTCATATTCGATCTGTGCAAACCCTCGAACTACAAAATTATGCCTTCAGTTTAGGTATTAGATTGTCCCAAAAGTAAACTCCATTTTCAAAATCTTGAGCTGTTTTCGTTTTTTTTTTGACAGATTTAGGATACCTCGGTAGAGAGGAGCAAGCTTTACAAAAAGACTACCGAAGATCCATCTAATGCAAAAGCCAGGTAAGATTTGGAGCCAAAAATCAAAATTTTTCAGCTACTCTAAAAATCGGATCTGCTTTCAGAAAATTCCTACGGGCTTCCAACTTGGTCTTCATATAATAGACACACAGTAGTACCCCACAATGCATTTGGTGGATTTTTTCCTGGGCTCGAAATTGAGAAATAAGGGTGGTCACAATGTGCCAAAATGCCACTTTTTTGGGTTTTTTTATGTAAAACTTGATATTTCTCGATTATAAGAGCACATGCAGAGGTGAAACTTTCAGTTTATACTTATGTTTCTAGTATACAATGGCATATGTGAGAGGGGCTGGGGGCGAAGTTTGCCATTTTTGGACTATCTTATTTTTCTCGCTTTCTGTGCGCGGAGAGAATCCAGTAAAAGCACATTTGAGTACTAATATGTGCCTACTGTATAATGACCAAGTCGGAGATCCGTAAGGTTCTTCTTCGCAAAAATCCGATTTTCAGGTGAAAAATTTTTTTTCGATTTTGACTTCGAACTTCGCATTGAAGGCTCTTAGGCAGACCTTTGGCAGTCATTTTCTAGAGCTTGATGTGCTCTATCAAATGATACCCTAAATAAACTAGGAAAATAAAAACAGGTTGAATTACTCAAAAGAGGAGTTTACTTTTAGGACAACCTACTTTGGAGTTCAATGGTAAAATTATGCCTTCAATCAAATGTGCTTTGAATTCAATGGTAAGTGAAAATGAGCTGACAGTTTTCAAAGTTAAGTACGTAGCCATTATATAGTTGCTTTCATGCAGTAGTTTATAATTATATTTATTTCAAATTTTGTAGAATTCTCAAACAATGTCCGGATTTCTTGATAGTTTCATGGTTACTTCTTGTAACCATAACCTCCGTAGCCGCCATATCCGCCATAGCCACCGTATCCATAACCACCGTAACCACCCCAACTACCATAATTGCCATGAGGACAAGGTGCATAAGTTGCACATCCACATCCGTAGTATCCTCCGTATCCACCGTACCCACCGTAGTATCCTGCAATGAATTTTTAAGATTTTGATTTATGCAAAGCGTTCCAAATATAGGCGCTTACCATAGCCGTAGTACTGTCTTTTTTGCCGAATTGCCCCACTGGCATCCACCGTGTCAAGGATTATCCAGGACACGGCCACCAAAAGAAAGAGAGACAGCAGAAGCCGCATCTGAAGTGATTCTATTAGTTTCCATAGATTGTTTTTGGAGCTATCTGATTTTATTCAAATAATTCTCAAAACTTCTTACAAAATAAACTATTCACTCACCATAATCGATTGATTTGTAGTGATCACAGCACAAAGCGAGCTTCAGGAACTGAGCCGGAAGCCTGTTCCAGATAGAATATTGACGGAAGCGACTTCGACTTATAGTACTCCATGTTTACTCAACTGGAATAATAAGAAGGTCAAATGTTAATACGGTGCTCCGCATATATCTCTGTTTGAGTACAGAGATCACGTTCTAAGTGGAGGCACATGCATAATAATGTGTTAAAAAGTAGCCAAATTTGTAGAAAAATTTGCTTGAGTATTAGAGTCTTATAGATAAGCACTTGGTTTCTAGGATTTTTACATAAGAACGGAGTTTTTGCAAAACTACAGAAACAGGCTTTTTGTACTTCTGTTTAGTATAAGCTGTTAACTAACTCTGATTTTTAAATGATAATCGATGTTTCCCGTCTAGCACTTCGCAGCACTGCTGATCCAACTTTGGCTCTAGCCTTTATCGTGCAACGTTTGTGCTTCAACTTTGAGAGCATTGTTCTCAAAAGCATTTAATTGTATCAAACAAATGACTTGTAACTTAACATTACCTAAGAGGGACCAAGTTCTATCCGAAGCAACGTGAAGCATTCAAAGTCAGGATTTAAGCGGACATACTCACAATATATTTGCGTTCACTATATACGTTCACGTTCACTGATATATTCACTCTTTATGGAATGATTCAGAATGGAAGATTAGTAATGTAACAATCACTTAAGCATTCAGATCGTTCATCAGTAGATCTTTGCACAATTTTGGGCTTAGAAGTGAATAAAAGTGACTTATAAAATAAAGTGACCCTTTCCTATCTTATTGTCTTAGCGCCCTGTCAAATCCCATCTGAGCTCAAGTCACTTCATGATCGAACATCTTCACATTCATAACTTGACTTATGAAGCCCTAACTTGCTTTGCCAACCTACCAATCTATTAGTGCGACATCGGTGTTGATTATGAAAAAAGTTTTGGAGCACCCTATTCGCTGCGCTAACCCTGTGTGCACGAATGAAGCAATACATAATGCGTGATGTCGTTCATATGTTTGATGTTATAATTTGAAATGATCTTTAGATCATTCAGAGATATCTGGAGTGCATTTGGATTATCCAAATTTTTATCATGAAATATTAGTGTTGCTGCGTTAGCAGGACGCAAAAATTCTACGGCAATTGTTTTCAGATTGTGTCACAAATATCGATATAATACGGAGATCAAGTTTGGCTCTCTGTTTATTGATTTGCGAAAAAACATTAGAATGTACATCATCTTCTTGCAAAGCCAATCCTCTGCAAACGTAGTACGGAAATGGATTCGTGTACTCTGCTGAACAAGAGCGAAGCTAGCAAAACCATTGATAGAAGAACAGTGTATTTGCACTCATACGTCTGCTAATTACGAAAAGTTCATCGAGATTTTTTTTCACTTTTGGGCAGCTGAAAACAAGCTGCCGTTAATTTCATCATTTCTATGCAAGGAAAAAGGAAAGAATGACTATAAAAGGAATTTTTTATAATCTGAAAGAAATTCTAGTCTTATTTCGAAGCGACGAGTTGCTCGTCAGCGAGCAGTGGGGGAGTACGCTTTTTTAGAGTAACCAGGATTTTATCTTCAGCCCTTCTCCAAGTTAGCGGACTTCTTAGGCTAATTACATACTGATCCGTAAGTTCCGGAACAGGTCCAGCCAGCAGATTGTGTGCTGTGCTGGAACTGTTCCGGAACTTACGGATTAGTACGATCCCAGCCTTAGCTGGATAGAAACTTAGCCCTACTTGCATGTAGGTGCACAATGACTAACACTAATTAAGTGACGGTTACGTGAGTCTTCTATAGACCCATCAAACAAAATCCGAATTACATGAGCTTCTTAATTTGATTCGAACATCAAATTTGAATAGCGTGAGTACAACAAGTTCCTACGTGAGAACCGCGATGAATTGTAATTTGCGATTGAGATTACTGACAGTATGACAGAATATGAGTTAATAGGAAAGATGGCATCTTTGTCTCTGTGTAACAATTGCAAAGATTCTGATGACATCTATCTATTGCATATGGTTTAGTGCAACCTCTTCTCTAGATTGTACATGGTTCAAAGCCGGAATTTATCGCTGATAACATATTAGGTTGTAACAGAATTAATGCAGGTTTCCCAACTTTAGAGTTTGAATTGATATAACTTTTTGCAGAATAGCCAATCTGTTTTCAAAAAAAATTGTTGCAATCAGCAGACCTTTGGCTGTTTAGGACGCATTACAATGTCATTCTAGATTCACTGAGAAAAGTTTTTTACCCCGAAGACTGTCAGTATGTAGGTTTCTAGTAAAATCTTCATTTTGAGAAAACATAACTTACTTAACAATGTAGTAGGATGATATAATTCACTCATTATGTAGACAATAGTCGCTTATGCAACAAAGTTAAGCTTAAATTCTACAAAAAAAATTTTGCTAAAAAATATTTGATAAGGGTAATTGCTCACTCTTCTATATTGCTCTAAAAAGGCGAAAAGTGCCGTTTTGCTGCTTTTTGAATTGTCTCGCCATTAAAGAGAAAAGCAGCTTCCGGTTCTACTATCAAATGTCCTGCGCTTATTCGATTGCTTATTATTCGATGTGCAGACACTTGGCAGCTGTAGCTGGTTGATCCTGGAGACAACTCTGCAAATGGTGTACCATTTCACACTGATGGTTATGGCCGTATACAAATGTTAGCGGAGGCAGTTTCTCGTTTTACGAAGTGCTTAGCTTCGTGTTTGCAGCTAGTTTGCATTCGGCTCACAACTAAAACATAGCAAAAGAATTGCAGTGTCCAAGATTTCTGTCTTGCTGAAGCTATAATTATACAACGATACTGATTGTTGGAATGAGCGATAGGCTAAAATGAAATGCTCGCAGCTGTAATATAATTCATATTAGGTTGAATTGAAAGTTTGTTAGCACCATTTCGAAAAGCCGTAAAGATGGTAAAGAATCTGAAAACACCGCAATAAATACTGAAGCACACCAACACAAGATTCATAACATTCTCTTGAGCTGAACAAAATTTATGCTAATCGAGCGTACCTATGACAATTTTTGATATTGGAGAAAACAGAACAAAGAGGTAACATCGTTTTTTTTTCTTTTGCATTTTCCTTCGAAATCGGAAATTTCCACGGGAACTCAGCACAAACTTTGTTCATCTAGAAGAAGAATGTTTTAATAGCTGCGGCAGTTTCAGATTTCAATACAGCGCTTTCAGATTTTTGCCAAATTTGCACAAAATCGGCGGACTTGATTGTTTTTCTTTTTCAATCAACCCCAGCAATCCGCTCATATTGAAGAGCAGCCAAAAACCTTTAGACAATGCATAATTCCTTCTTTGCAACTTTTCGAAAGACATTACGAGTCTTCGAAGATGGTGCGAGAGAAATTTTGTTCGGATTTATTAGTTCACCTGCTTCATACATGACAGCACGGAAGACTATCGGACAACCTAAAACACCAAAAGATGGGAAGCTGATTAGCATATGTAGAACGTCTGTGCACCTAAAACTTCTAAACATCTTCGAATTTCGAAAACATACTGAGTTACTCAGAACGAAAAGGAAGAGATGCTCCTCAATAGCAAAAAGTAGCAGTTAGAAAAACCGTTTTTTCAAGAAGCATTTTCTCACCAAATGTCTAACACATAAGAAGAGTAGTGTATTTGATGTAGTGGTTTCTGTTTTTCTCGCATATTCAGTAATGACGACACACATTTGCGCGCCCATGCAATGGTTGTCATTTATGGCGTGGCTAACTGCACTGGAACGTATACGTAGTGATATCCATGTTAGAAAATCCAAATCTGTGAATGCTTAGATCGATGTTTGCGGCTTTTGATTGTTTACTGAAATTCAAATAATAATATTCAGAACCCAAAGCTTTGGTTGAGTTGAAATAAGTTAAACCGAAAGTTCTGTCGCTTCTGAAGAATTCGTAACTAATCATTATATGAACGTGTTTGCTTAAATTTCATTAGAGAGACAAAATTCTCTACTTTCTAGTAACATCTTCACTGGTTTTTGATAACAAGGGAGTCCACAGATGAGAATTAGAAAAGGAGAACACTCGAAAAACTTCAGATTCTCGAAAATGATTCGTCAAAAATCTGAAACGCTGCAGAAACCTCTAAGACCATGTTTCTCATAGATTTTGTGAGCTGCACTTTTTAGCAGGGCCAACTTTGCGCTGATCGAGCTTTTCTATGAAAAGTCGTGATTTTTGTGAAAAATGTGAAAAACGAATTTGAGTTTTTATCTCTGGAATCTCTCTTCGTTAAAAAGCAGCAAAGCTATTATTGAAATGATTTTTTCTATTTGGAAGTATTTTTTGTAAGAAAACACATTCACATAGGTGGCAGTCACGAAATGTTCAAATTTAAAACGACAGATCATCTGAATAAACCTAATATATAATTTTTAGAGAGTCGAACATGGAACATTATGCGTTTGACTTCTAGCTCTGTTACCTCTCGTAAAGTGTAAGAGAAAAATTGTACAAGGCACCTTGAATGCGGAGATCTTAATCGTTGGCATTATAAACATTATTAGCTGGCCTAGCCTCAACGAGCTAGGCCAGTTAGTAATCTTGCCAATGTGTCACGGACTACACTGGTAAATGACGATTTTAATCTAAATAATTGGAATTTGATTTGTAACAATCCAATAATCTTATTGTGCTTTCGAAAGTTAGTGTCCTCAATAAATCATAACGTGTCATTGTTTTGGGAGTTCGTAAAGTGTCAATGACTCTTACATAAAGCCGTTCTCTGGCATACGCTGAGAAAGTTCCGAATGTGGCTTTGGCTGTTTTTTGCCGTAATGCTTTTTGCCGTAAGTCACTTTATTTCTTCATCTATAGGACAGTGAACTTCTGCCAACAGACCTCTCCATATATCTCGTGCAATATTTCTTGTGATGACGGTCTTAATCCAATACTCAGAGAGGATCTAAAACAAAAGATAGTAAACTTCTGCTTAATCTGCGTGAGTTTATTGAAATTAAGCTCAGTATTGACACTGACAAATTGCTTGCGTATGCTTATTATCTGACACAGCACTATCCAGCGTTACGTGGAGAAACTCGGATGCTGGGCTAAAACAGTAGGAAGCTCTCCTAAATGGAAAACCAGAGTTCGTGCGATGAGAAAAACGAAAAAAGCTAGATGCTTTAATTACTTCGTTGCTTATTACAAACTGTGAGTGGATGCTTTGTCTTCGTTATTTTCACATTTCATGATAAACACTCGTTGAGAACCATTGCTGGGAAAATTGCATCCATAAATATCACCCAAGGAAAACTAGAGGATCTCCAGGAGGTACTACGTTTCATTCAATCAGTCCCATAGTGAGTGAGAGAAAGACAGGTTCGAATTGTGGCAGAATCAGTTCATTCTAAAAATTATATTTCTTTTCAAAGTTCTCTCTTCAGTCAATTTACTCTTGTACTTGCGTATGAGCATCATTGTACATCGTTATACGCATCATTATACTTGCGTATGAGCATCATTATACCTTTCACAATTCTTCAACAAGAAAAACTTTTGCAGCGCACATAAAACGTATAACAAATTTTCAGTTTATTGAGACTTAAAGTTGGAAGATCCACTTCTGCTCAATTGGTAAGCGAATGAGGGTGAAAAAGTCCCCAAATATCTTACCTAATATAGAAAATTAATTACTTTCACCTATGATCGTAAGCAATAGGTATGGAAGTGTTTTTGGTTCGGTTCGCAAGATGTCATATGTGCACGCTCCGTGGACAAAAAAGATCAAGTGGTAGATCGGTATGGTAAAAATTGCATAGAAATACGAATGAAGAAACGACGGATAGGTCCCGTTTTTTTTTCGTAGACCAAATCCTGGCAAAATGCCCAGACGATATATCCGCGTCCGTAAGACCCGAGCAAGGTAGCTGCGAGGGCTTTGGCACTCACAATGGGTTCATAACAGTTTAGAAACAAAACTTTCGAAGGGTGTCGAACTGCTGCATTGTCTGTAGCGCTTCGTATCCTTTCGTATTTTTCTCTAAATGTATCGCCTTTTGCAAAAGTAGCAGATACTTAAGTGAAAGAGCAAAGCTTGAAGGTGTTTAAGAAAGGCCAAATCTATCTTTTGTTTTCCTGTTTCCCTCGCTCTACTTGCCGAAATTGCTTTGGTGGTCGTATTTATCTACGAACTCAGTGAGAAGGCTTCAAAACCCATGAGAACGGCATACACAAGCTAGTGAGTTCCGAAGATTAAGGACTGAGCCTACCACTGTCCAGAACAGAAACCATAACCGCAATTACATACGAAGTCTCTGGATTTGCAAACGCTCAGAACCATTGATCTCGAAAGTACTGGGCTCGTTGATAAACACGTCCACAGAGAAGCGCGAAAATGCGAAGCCCTTCATGTGGAACATGGGCGAAAGCGTAGTTTCGAACTGCTGAGGACATAAAATTTTTGTAGGACCCTAATGACAAGAAGTTCGGTGGGAGGCTAACTAGGGAAGCCAGGTAACTTACAAGGAAAGGATACTAACTTAGACGCCTTTGATCGGACACATATACTTGGAATCAGTTTGGATCGCTGATCACAAATATGCTGTCACTAGCTGCTTAGCGTCTGAAGCGAGTTATGGTCTCTTTTCTATGCAAAGTTTGCGTGCTCCTCGACCTACTGGTGTCGACGTCTAGTGGTTTCGCAATTGTATAATGCTTCCTTTAAAGATCGAAAGAATTAATCTGATGCTAGTTTAACATCCTAGCACTTTTTTGAGCAGATTCTAATCTACACGCCATGACATTTAGAAGCTTGTTAATTACTCACAATAGCAAGCCATAACTCGCTTCGGAATAACGCTAAGCAGCTAGTAACAGCATATTCGGAATCAGCGTTCAAAGCTGATTCCAAATATATGTGCCATGACTTAAAAGGCGAATCTAAGTTAGTATCTTTCCCTTTAGAATCGCGTTTCGAAATGAGACAATATTTGAAATCGCTTTAGACACTGATTCCAAATATGCTGCTCCTAGCTGCGGCAGTCATTCTGAAGCGAGTTATCGATTTTTGAAAATTTGCATACTTTTTGAGCTACCGGCATTTTAGTATCATCACCTGAGTGCTACTTGACTGCATTAGATCTTTTATCAATCACGAAAGACTCAAGCTGTTAGAATTTTTGTATTTCAGCACCGTTTTTAGGCAGATTTCCATCTACAGACAGCCTTACCATATGGAAAAGTATGGCAATTTCGCACAGAAAAGCTCATAACTTCCTTCGGAATAGTGGCCGCAGCTAGGAACAGCATATTTGGGAAGTTCGAAGCTGATTCCGGAATCGGAATCAGCTTCGGCGTTCGAAGCTGATTCCGATTATGTGTGTCCCCGAAACGCGATTCTAACAATAAGTTACCTGTCATCCTTGTACAGTGCGTTCAATGGGGCCAGCGTCACGTAATGCAGTGCAGTCGCACACCTGCGCGCGAGCGTTACCATGCACGCAGCGTGCACGAACCATGCTGCGCACAGCATTGCGGGCCTTGTTCTAGCTACTTTTCTTGCTTCGTTCTTAGCTTATTCGCTATCCTGCTTCCAAATTTCTGAGTACAGTTAAAATTCTACTTTGGTACTTCCTGAGATCTCTCAAAGTATCACCGCGACAATGGAAGACCAAATTGAGGTCTTAGCTCTAAAAGAAAATATAATCCAAATCAGTTCATCTGAGAATTCCAAGAACGGTTGGTGCTCTTTCTCCCTACAGCTGAAGATAAATATGTGAGGTGTAATGGTATATCGTACAAGTTGAGATCAGTCTGTGTGAACAGCACGTGGCGCTATTCACTCAAACTTAAATGATATGAGATTATGTCCGCTGGAACACGAGTCGCTAAAATGAATCATGACATCCGAAATCAGCCATCTGAGAAGGTCGGGATGAAATGAAAGACGTCATGAGGAAAAACACTCAAAGGCAGCGTACACCCAAAAGTTAAGTTACCCAGTTCTCTATACCGTGTATATACAGGGCCCAGAATTTTAATGTCATAACTAGATTCAGGAGCACGGAAAGGCCCCAGAATGAGAAGAACATCGAAGGTGAAATTTTGGGTGTATGCTGCCTTTAAAGATTTAATATCGTCGTCTCCCCGGCGTACTTAGGGCGGAGCTTTTGCGGACATTTCAACACGTTGGTGAACTTGTTAAGCCTCTACTGCAAAGCATGGTTCTTTGTACTCTTTAAACTGCCGCGTTTATATGCTGTTGTCAACGTGGCAGCGTTGGTAGCGAGAGACCACAAAAAACAATGCCTTGTAGTAAAGGGTTAACAAGTTCACGGTGTTGAAATGTCCGCAAAAGCTCCGCCCAACGTACTCCAGGAAGACACGATACCTCCTCTCATGCTGCGAAAAAAAAACACATTCGGTATCAAGACAGATAGCATGTGAGCATAGAGGCAAGAAAAGGCAATCCGCTGCTACAAAAACGGAAAATCACGAGTCACAGTGATAAAAACAAGGCCCGCGGTGGTGTGCGCATCATGATTTCTGCATGAGATGTGTGAATGCACTACGTGGCGCTGGCCTCGTTAATCGCATTGTAAGTAGCAAGACTGCGGCATGCATAACAAGCGTAAGGAAAATTAGCAGCTGGATCTTGAGCCAAAAGGGGTTTCTTGGACAGATCCGGAAAATTTTCTTGCTTCAGAGCACATGTTTTGCCTCAGTTGCTCGGTGGCTCACACAATGAGCGTTCGGCCTTAGCATTATAAAATCTCTGGACTTCCTGAACTTCTCCTAATACCTCTTTGCTAAACAAGCTTCAAGTTTGCAAACTTAATTTTTAGGATTACAAAGAATCTTTCTCTTGTGGAATTCCAATTTTGCAAACTTTTTTTCAGGATTACAAGGAGTCTTTTTCTCGTGAAATTCTACAAGGTTGTTCCAAAAGTTTTCTTCGTGTTTTTTGTCGCTCATCAGGATTTATAGGCCTAAGGCATACCTCACGCGATTTCAGTCGCTGCGTGATTTGATACCGGAAAGACTGTTCATAACGGGTCATCAGAGCGCTTTGTTGAGTTGATCGGTTTGATACAATTCAGGGAAGCTAGACACTCATGTAATGGAGAGCCGCTCATGATAAATTTGGAGACATCTGGCAAACTGCCAGGTAGCGTCAACGTCGCGATCTAGCCAAATCGCGCGGGGTATGCCTTATGCCATAAAGCGCAGACCTTCAACGAATTACGTATCATTTGCACGTTTTTATCCTCCCTCTAACAGCTACTTTTTCTCTCTAATATGGTAGCGTTCCGATGTTTTTGCCAAGGCTCTTTGAGTAGCCTATCATTGACGCCAATCTCCTATCTTCAAAAATCTTACTCCAGCATGGATGGCTGCTGGTAGTTGTTGTGTGGAAGAAACGTTTGGCTACAATATGCACATTTGAGATTAGCTGGATCAGATAAAACATGTAATGATCATTTATTTAAAAAAAACCATCTTTTCATACACATGTAGTATTTAGGCGTTCCGAAAATTTTAATGAGTGCTGACTTTTCGAAGAAAATCAACTATATTGTTTCGTACATATGACATACAATTACAAATTAATAATTATAACAGGCTTCAGTTCGCCGCAACTTTGAAAGCTTTCATGTACATGCTGTAGTCTTATACTTTATGACTTAACCAAAAAATCGGCATCTCCGAAGAAATGATTTTGTCAACCTCCAAACAGCAGGACGGAAGAATTTAAAAACACTGACATATAATGTCCGAGATTTGCGGTACTTGCGATAATTCTACTCTTGTTTAGAATTTTTTTTTGGAAATTTGCAAAACTCTAAGCAGTTAGAAATGACGCCAGGAATTTTGGCAATTTCAAAAAGTTCGGAAGATTGACTTCTGCAAGTGTAACCATTAGAAAAAAAGAGTCGCATCATCATCATCATACTTGTTTGAGCTCGTTTGATTCTTTATACAGCTTTTACCTTTCAAAGAGACCAACACGATTTTTGGGACAATCCAGGTAATATCACTTTGAAAGCGTATTCAATAAATAATTATATCAAAAAATCAAAAAATGGATATGACTACCTGGCTTACCCGATTCCGCCCAGCCCTGTCAAACACTGTAATAAAGGTTCTATCCCTATCCCTGTACAGCCTTTCTATGTGCACACTTCTAAATGCAATTCCCTATTCCCGCTGTGTTAGAAATTAGCATGCTCACCTACCTCCCCCAACAACCCCCATCCCCGTAGCTCAAACTTTGCAAAAAATCAATAAAATCGATAAAAGTAAGGGTAATTCTGAAAACTGATGGCGCTATTCGGCTATCCGGGCCCCAAAATGTTTTTGTGACGGATCTTGCTTTCGGTATATGGGGGCGATTTGAGCCGCTGATGACAAATATCGTAGTCATTTGGCGTATCAGCGGGTAAAAATCATGAACCTGCCTAAAACCTTGGCAGGGAACATCGTGCTTAATTCCCACGATAAAGGCAATTCGTGTGGTATAAAAGTTCCCCACGACCGTAATGCTTTCCTTATAGGACCACTACCGCGCGCGATATACCCTTCGGAGGCTTTTGCCTAAGCAAAAACACGGGGAGGGAGATTTGCCGCGTGCGTTACGCGTTGGGACAGGTTATCAGGATGACGCTGGAGATCGCCATGCAAAACGATTATTTCCCCATTTCGTGAATATTTGGGATCTAAATTGGCCCGAAAGCAAAAAAATGTCCATTCAAACCCTGCAACCCACCATAACTTCACAGTAATGCGTTGTAACAGCGAGCAACCACCATATTCCTAAGCAGTACGCTTGTGAACCGTTAAGGTAAGGTTTTGAGCAAATCTGGAACTTCGACCCATCTACTGCACACCCACCGTAACCCAAGAAAATGCGCTATCCTGCGAAATCAGCATGATGTTCATGTTCAGCGCGCTAAATGACCACCCTAGTTGACCACCACGAAGTTCAAAGCAAATCTATGTTTTCGATCCCATACCGTATAACCACCATAACTCTATGAAAAAGTCCCAATATGCAGAGAGAGTACAAAATTCGTAATCAGCATGTCGAATAAGTTCTCTGGACGAAACTCCAGACGAATTCATCATTTTAACTTCCTACCGTACACCTACCGTAACACACGGGGAGACGTTCTGCGGAGAAAGTGTGGTATCTGTAACCAGCATGTAAGATAACCCTTATACGTGAAGTCTGAGCAAGCTCTGCGACAAAAAAATTTTGGGGCCCAGATAGCCGAATAGCGAAAAACTAATAATGTACTCGTAAACAGCATGCTCACTTACCCCCATGTGCCAACTCCCAGCCCCGTAGCTCAAACTTTGCAAAAAAATCGATAAAATCGATAAAAGTAATTGATAATTCTGAAAACTAATATTGTATTCGTAATCAGCATACTCGATTATCCCCCTGTGACAACTCCCAGCCCGTAGGTGAACTCTGCGAAAAAATCGATAAAAATCGATATTGATCGATGACGAAAAGTAGCTTATGACACTCGCCCCGCCCCGAAGTATATGTGTGCGAAGTTTGGTCCGGATCGGTTCAGAAATGGAATTTTCTATTCGGAACATACGTACGTACAGACAGACATACAAACAGAGATTCAGCTTTAATCATAAGATTTGTAAATTCTTGTCCTTCAGCAAAACGTTAATATACAGTGCTGGACATAGTTATAAAGCCACTCTTGGCGCAAAAGTTTTGTCAGTTTTTTCAATCCATTGGCAAGCACGCTAGAATGAAGATAAACAAGCACTTCAAGAAGTATCAAATGCAGAATTTCTTTCTCTTTGCAGCTGCTAAACTCCCGTTGCGTTTTGTTGAGAAAATGACGAGATATTTGCCGGAAATTACAACCACTCGTTTTTACTATGTCCAACTTTCACTAATTTTTAAAATTTTATGAGACGTACGGAGGGGTTCTAATAACCACCAGATAGAGCAAACCTTTTGCCAACAGAAGCAATTTTTTTCATTTTTTCAGCTGCTTTTTCAGGATTTTGATAAGTAATTTTCCGAAAGTCTTGTGTTTTGGAAAAATCGCATAACCTTTCATTGTGCCAAACACTGCAAAGCCTACAGAATACTGAGGTTTCAACACATGATTATTACTACCACTACCATTACAAAGTAAATGAGTGATTTTCGCTCTAGATTATGAAGATTTTGAAACATAGATTACGTCAGTGCGCACCCATGAAATTGAGAAATACTGCGATTTTCCCCACAAATGTTGTAGAAATTCAAAAGACAAGGCGTAGGGCTACAAAAAATTGCTTCTGCTGGCAAAAGGTTTGCCCTATCTGGTGGTTATTAGAACCCCTCCGTATGTCTCATACAAAAATTTTGAAAATTAGTGAAAGTTGGACATGGTAAAAACGAGTAGTTGTAATTTCCGGCAAATATCTCGTCATTCTCTCAACGAAACACAAGGAGAGTTTAGCAGCTTGAAAGTGAAAGAAATTCTGCATTGGATACATTTTGAAGCGTCTGTTTATCTTCAATCTAGCGTGATTGCCAATGGATTGAAAAAACTGACAAAACTTTTGCACCAAGAGTGGCTTTATAATTATGTCCAGCACTGTATTGTGGTTTTCTACTGCTAGGCTGCGGCATCATTGAGAAACCAAAATTAGCAAAATTTCTGTTTAGACACAGCACACAAAAAGAATGAAACTAATGCGAGAAGGAAGTTTCTTGGACATACAGGCTTTTTGGACAAAGCTTTTGCCAATTATTTTTTTTAAATCAACACACTATTTTTCCAGATTCTTTCTATTCCGTGAGAAATAGACAACTTGGTAATGAAAAAAATCAGTGTGAATGATAATCGGATGTGTTTGTCATTCAATCCTTATCAACGTACTATCATGCAGCTCCTTGACTGTTGTCCCCAGTAAAATTCGGATTGTAATTGTAAGATTGATTGGAAGTCGATGACTCCTTCTATTCGATGTGCTATATTGTATACAACAAATCAAAGTTTTGTGAGCAAATCGACTTTTACACGTTTTAAAAGTGAGAGCACATAGCGACACGAGCACATAGCCAAATGTGACAAGGTGATGGTAATTTCAGAAACGCTACTACAATAGAGTAGGATGTGGCTTCTTGGGAGAAACTGAAACTAAAAAGAAACTCCTTTGTTTTGTCAAATTCAACGCAGAAGAGTTTTATGCTGAGGCAGAGGCACTTGGAAAGGAGCCCTTTTTAGAGTAAGAGTACAGATAGATTGTTGACTTCAATTAAGACAGTTACTAGACTTTTCAGAGACGAGACTCCGTTGAACATGTATGTGGAGAGTGAGACGGACCGTCTCGAGTTCGAGTCAAGCAAAAACGAAAGAATGAGCTGCCGTAAAAGTAGAAATAAATGATTATATGCCTACTCAAGCATATGTATATGACAATGACTTTTCACAAGATCCATAACGAAAAGATGGCATAGGTAGGTTTTGAATGGGATGGCATGATTAACCACCATCATCCTGCTCAAAATTAGTTTTATTATGCCAAGAGGTTGCCCTAGTTTCAAACCTATGTATAGTACTAGGCTGATTCAGAAGTTCTGTCCAATTTGCAATTTTTTCATTTGAAATTTATAACTTTTTTCAAAATCAACAATTTCGAACAAATAAATTTTGTTGAATTAAACGAGTTAATAACTATCGCAAGCACTGTATGCCATGTAGGGAAGGGCTAGCGAAAGAAAAGAGAGAATTTTTCGAAATCTACAAATTCAGCTGCCGAAGGCAAAGTTAGTTAGAACGCGGTTATCACATCCTAAGTTCCATCAGGTTGGATGATCGTATAGTTTGTAAGATTAGTTTTTGGGCTCTATGACACTTACAGCCGCATCGTGTTCTTCAGAGAAACATATCACGCAAGGTATGTTTTATAGACATTTATTGATTTAAACACTGTTCTTTGAGATTTTTTCCTTATCACAATGCTAGCACAAACTTTCGTGCACTTTGCGCTACATGTATTGCATAAACATGCACAGCTGAGCAGTCAAATAGCTCTGTGCTTCTCTGGTTTTACACTTCAATCCTACTACAGGTGAACACTCAAGAATTATTAGAATCTTTGGCATTACTTACAAGGAAAGGAAGGTTGATCGAAATGACCTTTTAAAATGGGATGTATACTGCCTTGTAGAGCTTGGAGCGCTAATTCCAAATCTACCTTTGCTGTCTGCTGCGGTCTTCTGGGCGACGAGTTATGAAGGTTTTTGTGAGTAAAAATCTGAATGCAAGAGTAGGCTAAAATCAGTCGTAACATTCTTTATGGGCTCAATTGGTAGTCGGGTCACTTGGTGCAACAAATATTCTTGACTCAAGTATAACATCGCTGCTGCTTCATTTGAACATTGGGAAAAGGTTACGATTGATTTTACCCTATTTTTGCATTCAGATTTTTACTCACAAAAATCTTCATAACTCGTCGCCCAGAAGCCTGCAGCAGATAGCAAAGATAGATTTGAAATCAGCGTTCCAAGCTCTACAAGGCAGTATACACCTAATTTCAAAAGGCCACTTTGAACAACTTCCCTTCCCTTATTAGTTAGAGGCCCGCTAACGTATTGCATCAAAAACTCACTACTCTCAATACTAGAGTACTTGAGCGAGAGAGGTTTGATGATTGCATACATTCTGAGTATATGAATAATAAGGATCCCTTTCACCCAAGGTTTCCGGTGCATAGGAGTTTTTTTTATGTTGACCTCTCGCAGATCTCTAAAATGATCTCCATATCTCATTTTTCCTGGTGTCGTTATAATAATTCGTTTTGGAATTTTTTCTTCCGATAAAACTTGTTTTCTGGGTAAAGTGTTTACGCGCAAGCATAGATATCACTTCTGGGTCAAAGGAGATTCGTAAGAAAATTTTGGGGTTAGGAGAAATTCGTTTTCGACCCTTTTGCCCGCCGCGTGCCAGGCCCTGATCTTGATCTCGTAGAAGAAGTAGATTTTGTGCATTTGTCAGCCTTAGCCGGGTTACACTTCATAAATAAGGAAACCGTTGAGTTTCAACTTACAAGGGAAAGATCGGAAATCGAATTGGCCAGTCCAAACAAGCTGGTCCAAAGGCCAGTCCAAACAACAACAAGCCATTAGATGCAGCATAAAAAGCTGACTTCGGATCTGTATTCCATATCTGCTTAGCGCCTATGTGGTCGAAGTTATGAGCCGTTAAAGACCGTTATTTTGCTAAGAATCAAACAAAGCACAAGTTTGGCAGTACAAGGCCATGTTCAGCTTAATGCTGAGCCACATTATGCAGCTAGGTTACTTTATATTCTTGAAGCCCAAAGGTGAGCTGAAAGTGCAACAATGTGCTCAATTGCGCAATTTTTATGTGCGATCTTTTCGCAATAAAACTGCTCATAACTTCGTTCACAAAGGCGCGAAGCAGATAAGGATGCAAATTCGAAATCACCGTTGATTGCTGCATCTAACGGCGTGCAGCTTGTTTAAATTGGCCACTTCGACTTCTGACCATTCCCTTGTTAGTTACTGGTCAGAGACAGAACTTTGAAGTTGGATTGTTTTTTAAACCTTTTAAATCGGGCTTTTGATTGAAAGTGGAAGTGCGGGAGCACCAATATTCGATCCCAAACTCTATTAGATGAATTCATAACAGGTATTTTGAAACAACGAGATTACTTTCTCTATCAAATTACAACGAATCCAATTTCTGGGTATAGTGACTAGCATCGATGGCACATGAAAGAGATGAACATTGTAAAATTGTATATCATGGCGAAATCTGTAGCTCAGTTATTTTTTGAACGGATATACAATGCGTTTAAAGAAGCCAGCGCCGCGTAGTGCAGTCACACATTTACGCGCGGGCCTTACCGTACGTGCAGCGTGCAGGGACCATGCTGCGCACAACATCGCGGGCCTTGTTTTTACCATTGTAACTAATGATTTTCCGTTTTTGTAGCAGCGGATTGTCATTTTTCTTGCTTCCATGTTCACATGGGATCTGTTTTGATAAAGGATATGATTTTTTCCGCAGCATAGGAAGGAGCTATCAAATCTTTGGGCGTCTTTCCTAATGACATCTTTCATTTCATCCAGGCCTTCTTCGGATGGCTGATTCCGGATGTCATGATTTACTATATTGACTCATCTTTCAGCGGATGGAAAAACAGTTTAAGAACAGTTTAAGTGAACAGCGCCTCTCCATGTACGATATACAATTACATCTCACTTATTTACCTTTAGCTGTTAGGAGAAAGAGTCCCAGAATTTCTCAGAACTCTCAAATAAAATGATTTTGATTACATTTCCTTTTACACTCCTTTTGGTCTTCCATTCTCACGGTGATATTTGAGATGTCAGGAAGTACCAAAGTAGAGTTTCAGACAGTAAAAGCTCAGAAATTTGAAAGCACGAGAGCGACTAAGCTAGGAAAGAAGCAGGAAGAGTAGCTAAAACAAAGACCACGCCGTTTTGCGCCGCTTGGTTCCTGCTGCAGCACACGGTAGCGCACGCGCGTAGGTGTGTGACTGCACTACGCGGCGCCGGCCCTGTCAAACGCATTTTAGGAATTAGCAAGTTTGTTACATTTTCCAATATTTTGGTTAGTCACAAACTGAGGGCAGCACTTTATAAATGTGTTTGAAAAGGATGGGGTGTTTGAATGGATATATCCACATTAGTGCACAGTTGTTTGGCGCGTGTGCGACGTCCGAAATCACAAGTTTTGATATCGATGCAAGCTCTGCTGCACAAACACGAAAAACATTCTAAATACCTCTCAGGATACATGAAACACAATAATGTAGAATGGCTTCTTATTAACCTAATTTCATTCGTATAGAATACGGGGAATTTTTTTTTACTAAAATCGAAGAGCACAGACGCGCCGAAAGACTTCGCAACCAAAAAACTATTGGTTTATCCCAAAAGTAACCTCCTTTTTCAAATAATTCAAGCTGTTTTTGTTTTCCCAGTAAACTTAGGGTATCATTCGATAGAGCAGATCAAACTCTACATAGCTAACAAGGATTCACCTAAGCCGCATTCCGTGGAAAGTTTGAAGCAAAAAACGGAAAGAATTTTGTCACCTGAAAATTGGATTTCTGCGATAAAGAATCCTACGGACCTCCAACTTGGTCATTATGTAGAAGGCACATAGTAGCACTCAAATGTGCCTTACCGAATTTTTTCCGTGCATAGAAAGCGAGAAACATAAATTGCCAAAACTGGCAAACTCCGCCCCCAGCCCCTCCCAAATATGTCATTGTATACTACAAAGCTTATTAAGTATAATTTGAAAAAATTACCCTTGTATGGCTCTTATATCGAGCAATATCAAGTTTTACTTGAAAAACCCGAAAAAAAAGGGGGATTTTGGCATTTTTTGACCATCTTTTTTTCTCAGTTTTGAGTCTCGAAAAAAATCCGCCAAATACATTTTTGGACACTACATAGTCTGTGTCTACTCTATAAAGACCAGGTTGGAGGTCCGTAGGAATTCTCTGGGAGGAGATCCGATTTTTAGGGTAGTTGAAAATTTTGATTTTTGTCTCCGAATTTTACCTGGATCACGTCTTACGTGGACCTTTGGTGGTCTTTTTGTAGAGTTTGCTCCGCTCTATCGTATGGTACCTCAAGTTTGGTAGGAGAATAAGAACAGCTCAATTTATTTGAAAATGGAGTTTACAATTTATTTGAAAATGGAGTTTACTTTTGGGACAACCTAATATTTATAGTGCTGCATAATGCTTAAGAGTACTGTGCGGCCTAAGTCTCGTTTTCCGAAACACAACGAGGCGGCTGAGCGGCACGCTTGAGAAACCGAAGAAGCTGCGTCTTATACGCTTAAAGTTGGGTAGTTAAACTAGTATTCAGGACATATTGAAAAAATAGGACATGCTTCTACTGAAGGAACAAGGCACAAGCGATTTTTATGCATTTTATGATGTGGCTCGATTTGATGAACTTCGGGGCGTACATGTGGGAGGATACGAACTGTCGATTGGTTTTTTCGCATTTGGAAATAGGGCTAGAGACCTTTTTTGGCGTGACATATGCAGAGAAACTATCAACAAACCAACCAACGCTGATGGATATGAATAGCTGGATCTTATTGGCCAACCGATATTCGACCTTTACAAAATTGGTTTCAATTCAGTATTCAAAGCTGAGTACTTAAAGCTGCAGATGCGATGCCTTATGAGTCGAGGTACAGGTTTCTGAATCTTCGGTCAATCACCGGTGTTACGAAAATACTACTTATTGCTTATAGCTTACATAATCTCGCTTGATCAAATATCTTGATGTCTTATAATCGAGGGTCACAAAGTCGAAGTGGCCATTTACCACATATTGCATACAGTTAGTGAGAGCGTGAAGCGCTAATTCCAGTTCTGCTTTTCCTATTTGCAGAGCCCTTCCGGGAAAGAAGTTATGGGCATTTTCGGGGCGAAAAAATGAACTAACTACCTGGATAAACCGTTACGGCCTTTTCAGGCGTCGCTGGAGCAGTAGCAAGCACTGATGAACTAAGCAAAATGAGTTCATTGTATGAAGTGTCCTAATACTTGCCGTTGCTTCATTTGAGATCTAGAAAAGCTGTGGCGATTGATTTTATCCAAAAAAAATCTGTTCATGTTTGCGCCACAAAAATTCTCATAACTCCTTTCTCAGAAGAGCTCTGCTAGGATAGGATAGGATGAGTGAGTAGAATTGCAATCAGCGCTTTAAGCTCTCATTAAGAGTATGCAGTTTCTGGTGATCGGCCACTTCGACTAACCCTCCTTCGTTGGCATTTTTCCATCTCTATAGTTCACTGAGACTTTCACACGTCCTATAAATCATCTTATAACCTAGGTATTTTTGTAGATTCAGCACAACATTGATTTTGTGTCTTCGGCGCTTTCTCAAAAAGAAATGCTCGCAGAGATTCTAATACAATAAGTTGAATTTAATGTTTATCAACCATGTACTTTTTACTGCACTTTAAAGATTGACGCTCATTATAAAACTCAAATAAATTATTGTTTTGCGATAATCTAGAGGTTCAACGAAGGTTGCTCAAAACCACTTTTTAGTGGATGCAGAAAAGTTCTGAATGTGGTACTGGATGCTTTTTGCTGTAAGTCAAAATTTTCTTTTATCTACCTGTGATACGATAAACTCTTATTTACAGATCTTGCCAAGTATCGCCTGTCTTTGCCTAGACGGCCCTAATATCGCCTGCCGTTGCCTTGACGGCCTTAATCGTAGTCTCAGGAGTGAACTAAAAGTAGAGCTGCCAAAATTGTTTAGATATCCGCCGGCCAGTTTGGCAGATTATCATTAGATTAGACTTATCAGCCTTGAAGAGCGACAACACATAGCTGTGCACATTTAAGAGCGTCATTTTCAGCAATACAAGCGAGATCTCGGATGCGAAGCTAGAGACATACTTAATACCAGCGATTGGAACACGACAGTTCGTGTTTTGAAAAAAAATAAAACGGCTAAATTTTTCAACTTTTTCGAGTTACCAAAGTGAGTAGATTCTCCCATTCTTCTGACCCAGTTGAAATTATTTGTTCAGAGACAAAGTTCTAAAAGACAGAGGCAACCTCTTCAATAAGCTCCAACAAAGTAAAAAAGAGAAATTTCGGGTAAGATTTCCCATCTGCTTTAGGCTCGTAATGATGAGTTTCGGAATGACGTTTCCTACGACTGTAGCGTTGACTGTAGATCTCTTCGCAGAGTAACTAAGTTTTTGACAAGATTACCCACTTTGATTGGGTTAATGCTTAGTAGTTCCCTTTGTCCTTAAAATTTCTCTAAAGTCTTTACAAATCGCAAATATGTTTATATATTCTCCTCAATGGCTTTCATATCAATTTTTCCACATTTGCTAATAGCAAAATTTTTTGCAGCAAACGCAACAATTCTTTCAGCTCCAATCAGTCGAGCCAGGCAAATTATATAATTTAATCAAAAGGGGAACTTTATCTAAACCCTGTATTTTGACTTTCATTAGTCCTTGTGGCAACGCAGCTTCCTGAATTGGTGTCCGCATTGTCCTTCATATTGTCTTGAGGTTGAAAATGGACATGGCTTGAGTCCCACCGTTACATTAGGAACCACCGCTTCGCCCCAAAGCTTGTATATAGCAACCAAATCTCTTCCTATTTGAGTCGAAAGATCAACTTTACAGTTTCAACTTCACAATTGCATGTAGCGCTGAATATGTTCAAAACAAAGTAATTTTAGAAATTTGCTTATACTGGGCTTGGATGTGGCATGGTAGAAACTAGAGAGCAACTTCTATGTCTTGTTGAATTCAACGTGGAAGACTTCTACGCGTTGGCGAGGGCAGAAAGAAAACATGAAAGACGGCGCAGTCTACAGTAAGAGTGCAAATACATACATCAGTGGTATTGAACGAACAAATATCCAACGCATTTTAGAGGCGGATATGTATCAGAAAGGGATGTGGAGGAGAGCGATGACGGAATCGAGATTTCGAAGACAAAAACGGGCGACAGATCTATTGAGGTGCAGTAAAACAAGACCTTAATTAGATGTACACATTTACAGTTGCATACATAAAGGCTGCCGCATGACGAAGGCGCAATACCTTTGGGCGCGATCGCGGTTTTATTAGCCACAGAGCGCACGAGGCGCAGGTACAACGGTAAAAATACGCGCGCGCTGCGTTCGCGCCCGCTCAACTGATACCGCTTCTGCGCCTTCGTCATGTAGTCGCCTTTACATTTATCAGTCTCGGTCGAAAAAAACTTTTTTCTGAGAGGAGTGGGAGAAGGAGGAGGACTCAAGTTTTTTGAATGAAGAAGCGCGGCGGGAGAACCAAATCACTATATGCTCCTCTCAAAAGTTATTTTGATATACCAAAGAGGTTGCCTCAGCCTTAACTTGTAAACTTAGCACGAAAGCACATCTGAGGCGGTCATTATTTGATGCAATCACAATGAGGCTACACAGGTAGTTGTGACTCTGTCCAGGGAAGAGTCTAGGGCGATCAGATGGATATGGTCATACAAAGAAATAAAACAAAGTCCGGATAGCTGGAGATTTTCTTATGAGCAGCTTTATTGAAACGGCCTTTCAAAGGAAGATGTTCAGAAGATTCAGAAGAGAATAAAGGGTAGTCTTAGAAAAATGACGAGAAATTGATGTAAAGCTTTCTCAGTAACGGTAAATATTTTCTGAGTGTTATTTGCATGATTAGGTGGGTACTCCGACTGCTAAACTCTTTTTTTGACGATAGGGTACAATTTGGTGCAACGATCTATAATACAAATCTCATAAGTACATTTCGCGAAATTCTTAAAGAAATTTCTTCAATGAGATAGGTGGTGTTCTAAGATTGCAGGAACTATGGAAAGGTCGCTAACGTTATATCATCCTCTTTTCCAGGCTGAAAAAGGGTAATGCATTGAAGATGTTCTGCTTCTTTAGACGAACACTCCGCGAACTCATTAGCATGATCGTGTACTACAAATTCGTCACTTTATGTTACATAATAGCTTTATTTTCCTCTGTGGTTATTCGTTTTCTTACTGCGTATTTATCACTGCATATAAAAATGTTGTTGTATGTCGTTAGTTTACAAAATTGCAATTTATAGCTCGGTATGTTAATAACAAAAGGCTTCGACCGCTATCTCAGATAATCGCCGGGGACAGGCGGCTATGCATTTTTGGGTAAGCGGGCACAGGAAGAATAGTTCGTTGGTTTTTTGCGGTCCGCTTGCAGATATATGGAAGAATGTCGGCGAAATTTTAGGCGTATGCTCAGAGAACAGTTGCGGCTTTTTCATGAATTAGTGGCGGCGCAGTGGCCGCATTCTCGCGGACTTTCCGCGGGATTATGCAGAATCATTGGGGGCCGCACGGTCCTTTGTGGAGGACCGCACAGCCCATAGGTACCTCCGCTAGAAGAAAGTACCCCGAACTCGGGTAATTGAATCATATATGACACCTCTGCCATGTAGAGTGTTACCTTTGCTCGACGTACCCCCGAAATTGCGTAACGAGCGTCAGAGCGCTTGCTGAAAATTTGGCCAGCGCTCGATGAAAGTAATTATTTGATGACCGCTCGCAGAATATTTCGTATTGCTGCCCACCGGCAGAACGTGCAACTGTAAAGGAAGTACCGCTTGCTGAAGGTTTGGCCACACTTCAAAATTTTGCTGACCGCCTGTAAGAAAGCACGAGTTTGCGGACCGCCTGTCCCTGGAACGCCCATAAACGGCAGCGGAACTGGTGGGGAAACTGAGGTGCGCCCCAGTGCCAATCGATTGGAGCACGTTATCCTACGCGCACTTAGAGTTTTTGGGCACATAGCAGTCCTTTGTGGTACCTAACTCTCCTCATTGTCTGTATTGTTGTGCGGCAACGATACAGACAATGTTATAGACAATTTCACAATGTTTTGCTTTTCTCTTTCCTGTACTATTTGTAAAAGGAGGTGATGGGTACGAGAAGGCATACTATTTGCAATACATCCGTCGTAGCTTTGTAAATTCTGTATTTTGCTTGAAGGTGGATGTTATAACGTGATTGGTTTGGAGAACGATTGTGAAGTTGACCATTGAAATTAATTTCTTCTCATCCTGCTCAGTTTCAGTGAATCTGCTATGCGAAACAATTATAGTTCTTTGGATTAAGTTCATTTCAGTTCAAGAAACAGTCGCCGCAATACGGTTTATCACCTTGTCCTTTCAAACGGCATGCATAGCATCACTACAACAATACAATACTGGAAATCTCATTTTTGTTGCTCGTATCCGCAATAGTCATTATGTTTTACTCTTGTTTCAGTTCTTGCTTAGATCATGTGTTTTAGTTTGTGCTCTCACATTGTCGCTACGCATTCGTTGATATCTTGTGTTTACTTTATGCTTTCACGTTAATTCATGTGTTTTAGTCTGTGCCTTCACATTGTCGCTACGCATTCGTCCAGAGGAAACGCTCTTATTCTTCTGTAAACTGGTAGGTAGCAAGGGTAGCAGCAACTTTGGAGACTTTTGAAAACCGTTTTGTGAGGAGGGCAGTGATGCAGACCACCGGGGCTGGTCCGGCGCCGTCTCGTATACAACCGCAGTATAAAAGTGTAAGTTTTGGAACAGATGACCATTCATAGCCACATTGTCTTTTTTAGAGGGCGCAGTTAAGACTGGAGAAGAAGAAAAAACATCTTACAACTACATAGACGAAGACTTTGAATGTCCCTTAAATAAACGTAATTGATTCAGTTGATGTTTTTCTGTTTCTGATAAGTATTATTCTTCTGTTCATGAACCTCTTCAGGCTGAAAGATTGCTGGAACTTTATTTGGATGGTTTCGATATTGTTTTAGTAGAGGATCAAACAACGGATGTTCCTGATCTCATTCTCAAAGCTCTTATTTGACGACTTAGGCCTTAAAACGGCATAGGGATGTGATTCCTCTGTATCATGCAAACCTCAATCAGGGATTGTGTGCATTGTGCAGGTTAATTTCTCATCTCTTTAATAGGTGTTTATTATGTGCAGAGCTAAGATGCTCACTATAAAGCTTATATCAATATGGTGACAATCATTCAAAAAACGAACATTCAAAAAGCTGCACTAGAAAGAAGCATCCAAAGAATGCTGAGGATAGTGAAAGTGAATCTAATAGCTATGACGTTAGACCTGTAGACTGTAAAACTCCGCTAAAACGGCTACCATTGCTAATACACCATATACAACTAGAATCATCGAAAGAGCTGTGGCAAGATAGAGAGGTAGGAGATAAATACACCTGACCCTTGTATAGAGGGGGAATATAAAAGTAATAGAAAATCAAAGCTGTACCAAGACCAAAAAGAAAAAGATAAACCAAATCTGAAGCTTGAAGATAGCTACGTCGATTATAACACCGATGACAACAATGTGAAGGCTCATCAATACCTGTGCGTAACCTTGGTGTGTCGACAGGTAGCAGCTGACTATGGAGTGAGGGCAATGGCGTATGATTTACCGACGTGGTAGGTGAGAATTCCAGAGTAAGACGTGGTACGATCGTTTCCAGCTCGTTCTAGATAAAAATTTGCATATGAAAGCACATTAAAGTCCAAGAAAACTTATTCTAGGCAGGGTGATGGACGCAAAGAAAAAGTATGCCAACCTGTGACCCCTTCTCTGATAACTCCGACTTGGCTCGTGAGGCTGAAGCTGAGTTCATTTTCCATCCTGTGATCCCCGGTGGCTAAGTTATCACGATCTAAAAGTAAAGAAAATTTATATTGTCGTAGATTTAATCAACCGATAACTTACAAAAAGAAATAACAACCTATACATTTTCCAGAGATTCGTTTACCTTGCCCGGTACTGGAGACCTTACTGGTGATGAACACAGTGAACCAAGTGAGTTATTCTGTGTTTGTCTAGCCATGATCTGAAAACTTCATGAAAAAAATTGCATCAGGTGACGTGTCTGAACGGGCAAAGACTACTAGAAAATAACACCATTGATATTCGTTACATTAGGCCCATGCAGTGTTTTTGCCCTCCATCTCTGTTCACGATTATGCATTTCAAAAGATCAACCACGTAGAAAAGGTAGAATTTTACCTTTATGGCCCTGTAAATACAATCCGTTGCGTCCGAGTCAAACGAATTTTCCGATTTTCTCAAGTGCTCCGTGAGCTCTGTGACCTGAATGGAGATATGAACTACCTCAAAAAGTTGACATGCATTGGCTTCCCAGAATAAGGCCTAAAACGGTCATAATATTTTATTGAGTTCAGAGATTCAAATCGAAGAAGACATGTAAAGAACATAGAAACTTACTTGGATGGCCACCGTTACGAAGTAGAAGATAAAGCCAGGCATACCTGTTAGTCTCAAAATTCCTGGAATATGAAGGGATTAAACGAATCGTTTTTGTGAAAAGTGTGTTTGCTAACCTGCAGCCATTCCTGACGCTGCCGCTTGACATGTCCGGCTGTACTCCAAAGAACTATAATTGTTTCGCATAGCAGATTCACTGAAACTGAGCAGGATGAGAAGAAATTAATTTCAATGGTCAACTTCACAATCGTTCTCCAAACCAATCACGTTATAACATCCACCTTCAAGCAAAATACAGAATTTGCAAAGCTACGACGGATGTATTGCAAATAGTATGCCTTCTCGTACCCATCACCTCCTTTTACAAATAGTACAGGAAAGTGACAAGCAAAACATTGTGAAATTGTCTATAACATTGTCTGTATCGTTGCCGCACAACAATACAGACAATGAGGAGAGTTAGGTACCACAAAGGACTGCTATGTGCCCAAAAACTCCAAGTGCGCGTAGAATAACGTGCTCCAATCGACTGGCACTGGGGCGCACCTCAGTTTCCCCACCAGTTCCGCTGCCGTTTATGGGCGTTCCTGTCCCTGGCGATTGTCTGAGAATGAGTTGACCACGTTGTTTCTAAATGCCATATCCAAAGTGTAATTACAGTCAAATCTCGATATAAGTAATTCAGCAGGAAATGTGGAGGTAATACGAGTTTAGAATTCGGATGAAGGCATCTATAAAAAATACTTTCTGCATTTACACATAATACTTGCATGGAGTTTACCTACACGGCTATGTTTGAAACTAGTTCGGATACTTGTCTTTCTGCTCCTAAATAAAGTTCTTGATTGGATATAACATCTCTTGTGCAAGATCTAGTTAGAAACGAAACATATGGGTAGCGATTAGATCTCTTTGATCATCCTACTACAAGCGTAATAACCACAGTAAATCAGAACGAGACAAACAGAGAGACAGACAAGCAGACAGACAGACATTGAACTCATTTATAAGACTACCAACCAGCGTTTTGCACGGACAGTATACAGATAAAACCTTGAAAAATTTATATCGCGTTATCTTAGCCGTACTGTCATCAGTCACTTTAGTCAAAAACCACTTTGCAAGTACAATACGAAGTTTATCATTAGTCGACGGAAACAAATGAGAATTTCGCTAAATTTCCTTCCGTGGGAATTTTTCGATATAATAAATGAGAGCAGAAATTTGATATAATAAATGAGAGCACTGCTGCTGTGAGATAGCTTTCTTACAAAATGATCAAAAGCATTGAAATTAGGACATTATTACATTTTCATCGCTATTCAACAAAAGTAGGTGAGGTGAGCGGCGAATACACACGTAACGTTTAAGAATTGCAGAGAGTCGTTTAGATGCTCAAAATGAGCTCTTCAATATTCAGCTCCAGAATCTTGCCAAGTTCGGCTAGAATGCTATCGTTACCGTCATAAACTTCATATCAGAGTCGACTGATTCTTTTGTCTGTAAGTTTAGTTATGCATAACACTGCAGCGCATCGTTCCTCGTCAAGAAAACAAATCACGCAACGTATGTTTTATAGACATTTATTGATCAGAACACTTGTTCTTTGATTTTTTTTCCTTATCACAATGCTATGTAGCAAAGTTTCATGTTGCACTTTACGCTACATGTATTTCGTAAAAATGCACAGCTGAGCAGTCAAACAGCTCTGGACTTTTTTGGCTTGTCTCAAATTCTACGAATGCTGAACATTCACGAATCTTCTGCATTTCCTTATCAAACGGAATTCTTTTGCAAGTGCGGTCTATTTATCGCTTTGCACTGACTGTTTCCTTATCTGACGGCTTTATTTTCTACTCGCGTTGTTTGAAAACGTACTACTCTGAAGAAGTCATTCATTTTGAACCATTTTTCGAACGATTTTTGAGGCTAAAATTCGACAGAACTTCTCCGTTCGTGTTTAAACATTGACCACTGTTGAGTTTTTGTTTTTTCCAGAATATCGAAAACTCAGAACTGCAAGCATATGATTTAAAGAGATTCAAAAAATGACAAGCCCGTCTTGATTTTATAAACTTTCCTTTTTTCCAAAAATCTCTGCTTTTACCAATTCACTCATATTCTCTGCTGCAATTTTGGAAAAAATTTGACACATTCAAAATTCAACATGCTATGAAAGGTTACAAGAAAAACTCCAACCTTGCTTTCAGCCACATTTTAGAACCTTTGCGGGTTTTCCTATATATTGTTAGTGCGTTAAATGCTTTTTGTCTTTCTTCCCACGGGGAATGTACTCAAGCGGAAAATAGGAGGCAAATTAGACTTTTGATTAGAAGCTTTGCTATTTTTTTCACTCTAACTGAATGTCTGCGATAATATTATTCGACCTTACCTTGTAGAAGTCATTGGACCAGTCAAAATTACTTCATAAGAATTTTGAACAGCATAAAAAACATTTTGCTTACGCAAGTCAAAACATATCTTCAAATGATTTTAAGGATTTAGATTTGCAAAATTTTGAAAAGCGTAATTATTTTGTATTAAATTATAAATCAAATCTTTTAGATTTTTCGAAGATCAGTATGTTTTATCACTTACGATTTCTGAACGCAATGTTTTCTCGTTTTCCGGATTTCTTTATGCTCACAGTAAATCAAAATTTTACTTACTTTGTCATCTTCTGGATTCCCAATGATTTTTTAATCTAGCGAATACTTCTAATATTTCTTTCCTTCTAACGATCTTCTTTTTGGTTTACCGCACAAAATTTACGCATGCTCTTTGGATTGCTTTGGTGTTAAGAATGCCTCTCAACCAAAGAAATGGAATCTTGGAATTGTTAACATTTCGCCGACCAAAACTATTCATTCTATATAAATGGCCAACATTCACAGAATAGTTGCCATTTATTAGGTCATGAACGCTGTGAAAAGCGATGCTTATCGTTTGCTTCATCGATTGTCTAGAAGATTTGGCGTTCGCATCGTCAAGAGAAAGTTTTTCTTCGTTCACTTCTTTCAAAAAACATAACAGATTTTTTTACAATTTGTTTATGGACGGAATTCAAGCATTTAATAGTAGTACACATGCAAAACAAATCTTTTTTTCAAACTTGAACACTTGCTTGTTTTTTCTCGTTTTGGCATTCATTATGCATTTCCCCTCATTTCCCCCAGTTTCCTCATTTTTCAAAGGCAGTAGTGGAAGAAGCTTGTACTGTTCAGATCATTTTGCCTTCCGAGCAACTATAGCTTCCTGAATATTCCGCCTATTTTATGATTGTGATCGATCGTCGATCGGACTAATGAAATGCAGCTTACTCCGAGAATTACATGAATATCGCGATGCTCAAACACTTGCTGTCGCTTCTTGGACCAAAAATTGTTTTTTTCCATTTTTTGAACTAAACTATAACCTGGTTACTACTTACTCTGCACAGCGCACCCGGAAACGATCATCATAAGCACTCATCTTATAGACAAAAATAGGAAACTGGACATTCTAGTTCGCAATTATCGGAAGAGTTCAGATTTTTCTACAAAAATTGGATAGACTTCGTCCTGCTCACTTTTTCCTAAAAAGTCGCTCCCAAATCTTCTTCCATATTTGTTCGCTTCTCAATAACTCACTTCTCAAAACTTTGTCAGGGAAGCAAAACTCCCATTTCTTGAAAAATCGTTATCCAATCATCTCTGAAGTAGTCTCACGAGTTGATTTGCCTTGATCTTCTCCTTGATCCTAACAAATACCTACAGCAAATCTCCGTTTATAGGTTTCGCAGTTGTCAGAAGAGTAGAACTATTCAATAGTCTCCACCAAACCCTTAGCGTACCACTTTAATCAAACAAACTCCAGTGTTTTTATTTGGTTGCAGTCGCTCCAAAATATAATAGATACAAGCTTGGCCTCAAATCTCATTTCCCATTTCTGATCTATTTACCACTACCTATTTTGAGCATTTTCTTCAGCCATGGTGCTTTCACATGCCTTACTTTCTGTTAAAGAGTCTGCTTTTTTTTTACAAAATCACTGAAAATATGATGCGAGGTAAACAGCTCCTTTCCAAATCTTCCCTGTTTTTTTTTGGAAAAGTGATTATTTGTTTTTTTTAGCGTATAAGGGTCCTTATAGATTGTTCCATTCATAAGTCAACCTTCATCTAGAGTCTGGCCAAATTTCGAGGGACATTGCTTCTTCTTGTTTCTCTAGAACTCTTTAGCTCGCAGCTCCTAGTGCGCATATAAATTTATGCAAACCATGGTTACGCTTAAGTTCACACCTTTCAGGAGACCATAGGCTGCTCAAACGACACTCGCTGAGGAATGTCTCTTGATGTGGTACGTTTTGAACATCCAGTTCGAGGAAAAAAACAGATTTTTAGACTTTGGAAAATCTAAATGCCACACTACAGCAGATATCCGAGTTGTTACGGACAGTGGAGATTGCAATACTCATAGTGGCTGTAGCTCTCTCCATATTGTTGATAGGTGAGAATCGAAATAAGAATATAAGTTTTCCGTCTTGCGAAAAGCGAACTCTCAAGAAGTTTTCTTTTTGACTTCACCCGAGAATTTGCGTTGAAAAAAGCTATAATTAGGAACCAATGCAAGCAGCCACCAAAAAGCCATTTGATTACAGCTTCTTCTCAAACAGGGCAGCTAGGTAGCTGATTAGAAACAAGCTATGATGATGGCGAATATTGTTCAAACTGTGCCCGGTAGATCAAATTCCTTGTAAAAGATTGCGGAAATATTTGCAAATTTTCTCTCAAAAGTGACCTCACTATTCAATTTTTTAAATTTCACATTCGCAATTTTTCAAAAACTTCAGAAACATTTGATGGGCAGGGAGACTCTGTTGCCTATACTGCTTTCTGCTTCTGTCTTGAAATACAGCTTTTGTCTCTTGTCAACCGATTCAAACTGAGAATCAAGATCCATCCATGTTTCTTGTAAATGCATCAGCAAAGATCCATATCCAATACTATTTTTTTCAAGGTATGACAGCTATCTGCTACTACTCCAAGTACAAGAAGTATAGCTTACTACGAGGTGAAGATGAGAGAAGTGAGAACTCGTACGCAAAGAGTTCTTACCATCCAACCAAAATTTGACCAGTTTTTTATATTCTTGTTCGTGTTCAGGCGATTGCCAAAGGCACAATACAGCTCATCTACTTGTTTCAGATGCTTAGCAATTTGTAAGGATAATTTTGAATATTTCCTAGAAATTTACCTTGGGTAAAGTAGTCAGTTCCAGTTTTTAGCCTATACGGTAGAAACTGCATGATTGTTCTTTATGTTTTGCCATCCGCGTGCCAATTATTGTTCTCCCTCACATTTTGTTGCATTATTGTTACAGCCTGAGCTACACTGTGATTGATGCTCACTATCATTTGCCTTGTTGATCAATTATTCCCAGTGATATATGCTTTATCACTTCTGCATTTCTTGAAAGTTAAAATCATGCAATAAACAAGATAAAATTATGCAGCAAAATTGTTCCGCTTCGCATAGATGCAGACTTGGACAGTCGTCACTATCAACGCACGGTCCGTAGACCGGAAGTGCAAAGCTGAAATAATGAAAAAATAATAAAAATAATAATAAGTAAAAAATAGGGCAATAACTCAAACAATGACTTTAGAAGAAAGATATAAAATGAATTAACTAGCCATATCACTGGATCGGCTATCAGAGTCAATCAAATGAAGTTTGTAGTCAAATGAATCTCCTTCTCATGAAGAAATGAGGGGAGAAAGGGGTGGAGGGGGGGGGGGGGGGGGAGAACCTTGTGTTTGCTTATTCCTTCGATAAAGCAAATTTATATTCACCCAAATCTTTCAAAAATTATTCATTCTGCTGAAACTTGATTTTTTTCAACTATGACGCCCAGAAAGGATGTGGCCAAGTACAAGAATCAAAGGATAAGTTCGCCAAAAGGGGTCATTTATGACACAAGAATTTCTTGGAAGTTGAGCTTTTTATATTGCTGCGTTCAACTCACAAACTTCATGAAGATCAAGGTAACCCATGTGCCTGGACTTCTAGCTTTGAGAAAATGACTTTTCCTACTTACTCGGCTGTACGGTAACTCGTCCAAATCTGGAATTACTGTAGTTCGCATTTTCAAAGAGAGGTTGTAATTCTGCTTTTTCTAAAATGCTGACCTGAATGTGGTTTCTTTGCAGAGGAACAATGAATGATGAAACAAAAAAGGAGGAAACTGGTTTCTATCGTAATCATTCTGAATCGATAGCCTAAATCTCGTAGATTAAATAAAAGTGATTTGAGCCTGATTCGTCTACTTAGCTCTGTGTATTATTTGATGAAAGCACAGCCATCAAAAGCGGAAAATGGGAAAAACGAGATTTTGGTTGGCTTCTATTTCCACAGTGTGGAAGGTCTTTTGAAGAGGAGTTTCTGAATATACAAAGAAGAAGTAGTGCTTCATCTTGAGTGCAAAAACGGGTGGCTAATTCACCTTTGAAATGAAGTTAATCATGTTGGAAAATGACCATTTCACTTAGGTGGGCTAGTATCTTAAATCTTCAGAAATCGCTCAAACTTTGTCTACAGGGGTCAATTGACATGCTAATTATGGATAAGTTGTCCGTTATGCTTAACAGATGCCCACATATCATCCTCAACAAAAAAATTACCTGTAGGCTCTTTCTTTAAAACCGAGAGAATTGCTGGTGAATTTTGGAAATTATTAAGGTCCAGAAACGATTTATTTACCATAAGTCTACAGAATCCTAAAAGCTAATTGGCATAAGAGCTTTGATCTGCACGAAGTTTGAGTGCTTCAGTTGAGTTCGCTTTGATCTGAGATCTTCAATTATGCTCTACGACGGGCATTTGTAAGAGCGCAACTCAGCTTACAATACAGAGTAAGAAAATCCCATGGACAAGTTTGAGAGTCCTCATGGACATCATCCTACATTGCAGCTTTCCGAGTTCTTACAGTCTTAATCCAATGTAGGCGAAGCGTTTCAAGAGCAGCGCGTACGCACTCCCACTGGCTCAGCGAGGTAGATTAGAATGAAAAGGCGCAGATCTGTTCCTGCCTAAACTGAGTTGAAACCTACTATATTAACCTTACAACGTCAAAAAATTCTTTGACGTGAAGGTGAAAATTACTAGCAAATTGAGATTGCGGGTCAGGCTGTTCTACTTGGCTTATGGCCGCCAAAATTGGGTCTGTATCACCCCTTTCTGCAAAGTCATAGTTGAGTTTGACAGACTTATGTGCAAGCCATAAACTTCAGCCCAAAAAAGTGGTCAAAAGGTTGATTAATTTACAAAGGCGCCAAAGAGAATTGACTGCGTAAAGGTCAATTGCCAACGTTCAATCTGGGCATTTGCGAAAATTTTTGCGCAGGCATGTAGTGGTCGTATTCATCAACGAACCCAGTGGGTTCCAGAACCCATTGGGCAGGCTCAACCCACAAAATCGGTTCACGAAACTAGTGGGTTCCGGAACCCAGTGGATTGAATCTACACAGTGGGTTCCGCCACTTAACCGGTATTCACGAACGAACCCAAAACTTAAGCATACCGGTATTCACAGAATAAGTTACCCAGTTTCCGTGGGTTCCGAAACCCACTGCGCGCTGGGTTGGCGAATCCAAGCATGGTGAAAATTCCTCAGTGGGTTACATGCGAAGCCGGTCCTTTTGCTGAATATTTTGTGTATATATATATAAGCAGGGATGGTTATTAGACTTTTATAAGCAGGGATGGTTATTTATAGCAACAATGATACATTGAAAACACTTTCCATATTCTTCAATTTTTCATAACAGAGAATTTTGTTGGATAAATTTTCATAAGATATTCCATCAAGATGTGGGACTAGTAACTTCATGCCGGTCACAATTTAGCAGTTTCTGAAAAGTTGCAAACACGCTTTTTAACGGAGATTTTTTGCGTCAAATTGTAGAGACCCTAAGCACTTGCCGATGTTTGCTCATGCTATTTTGAAATTTCTCTGATTTTGCTGCAACTACAGAGGGAGCCTCATATGGGAAGCAGAGGGTCTGCCTGCACTTGTGTTTATGTATTTGGGTCTATTGTCCGTGTTTGTCTATGTTCATTTATTCCGCAAATTAAAAAAGAAAGTTTCTCCTTTCATTTGATTAAGTCAACAGACAAAAGCTTCAAGAGAAGAAAAAAGCGGTTTTTTATGAAAATCCTTTTTTCCCTAATCTAGTGGAGTAAGAACCAACGGGGAGGGAACAAGTGATATCTGTGGTAATCACGTATTAGTTGACTTCTCTTTTTGCAACCCCATTCTGAGGAAAACGTACACCCTCTACTATTCGGGCGTCCTCGCACAAGAAATACAAATGGAAAAAAGGACTCGAGCGCTTCTTGCGAATATGCACTTGCCACTGACGATGAAAATTTCGTTTAAAAGTAGGAGGTTGGAAAAGGGCATAGATTTACTCGTCATTTACAGCAAAAGCATTCATAGTATAAAACTTTCCTACTCCCTGCACCATGACAATTTTTGAAACTATGCGGATTCGTGAATGTCAGCTATGCCGTGCAGTCTTCGAAAAAGGTGGCTGATATCTTCCTTATGAGGTAAAAAACAATTCTGAACAAGAAAGATCACTTGTACAGAACGAGTAGAGCCTTCTGTTTGCATCCATTTCCACACACATGATTGTCTATAGTCATGTGTGGATCCGAAAGAATACTCGCATAAAGTACAAAATAAGGGAAGTGCAAGTTTTGTCGCACGAGAGACATTGATTCATGTTATTCATTCGAACATAAGAGTTTCCGAAAGCGCGGCAAGCGTGCTGACGCTTTTAGTTTAGCGCGATCCCTGTGCGTGGGAAAATGAGGAAAATAGTTCACCGACAAGAGGAGGCACAGTGGTGACGTCATGGGTTGGCAAACCCAGCAGGGCACCTCTGAATACAGATCTTACCCAGTGGATTCGCGAATCCACGGAACTCACTGAGTTCGCGAATCCAACGGGTTCAGGAACCCACTGGGTTTGTTGATGAATACGGCCCCAGAGCTTATCAATTTCAGTGTCGGGTGCACCAGTATTTCCATTGCTCCGCGGGACTCTGCGTCTCTTCCGCGAAATGCTGTCCAATCATTTCCAATCGATTAAAGGCACCGTCCACCCAGATTCTCGACTTCCAGGTTTTTGTCGTTTCAGGGCCTTCTCATGCCCCTGATTACAAATATGAAGTCGAGAATCCGCGAAAATCCCGAAAATACCCATTCCGGAAAACTTTCAGGCAGGCTTTCCAGAACGGTATTGGATGAGCGCGCACAAATGGGCGGGCATGGATGGGGGTCCTCGTGCATCTTCGCTATTCCGAAGCGATTTTCTCGCTTCCGAAGCGGCATCTTGCTTTGCGACCTGGGTATTGGCTTGATAGGAGACCCTACTGTTATATGCTGCCAAAAGCTCAATACCCTCAACTTAGGGTGGACGGTGCCTTTAAGGAGCCGCCCTTGCCCACCCTTGCGGTGGGAGTGCGATCAAAGAGCATGTTCGCGAAAGATGTGCAGAGTCCAGGCGAAGCGGCCGCGCGGAAGAGGAGATGCTGGTGCAGCCGACACTGCAGTTTGTGAACCCTGTAGCTTACAGTGATTATTTATCCTATGGCGGCTACAAGCCATAAAATTCAAAAATGACCAAAACTTGCAAAACTTGCAAACTAATCTTACAACTAAACTTTCGGAATGAGTAATTGCTTACATTCATTTGTGATGATCAGCGCCCGATGAATTTCAGTGCCAAATTATGCGGGAATGAGTAAGACATAAACAACACAGTGAGTAAGACAAGTGTATAAAAGAATGAGGAAAGTTGACATTTGCCAATCACTTGATAATCCTTTGTGATTTGCTCCTGGTCGGCTTTCATTACAGGTCTGCTTCCTTCTGGTCTATTTTGCTCAGTTCCCGCTTGTCGACCACGTGTGTCTCCAACTTCGTTTTCCTGACTTTCCTTTTCCACAGTCTTTTTCTGAAGCCCTTTGCTACTAACCGGTCCGCAAATTTTCATTTTTCATGTTTCTCGATTTGTCTTGTTTCGTGTTCCTCGATTTTATTGTGTTTACCAACCATAATTTGGCGGGCTTGTCACCCATTTTCGGATGAACAATAGCACTGCTCCTTGGTACCGTAGACAGTCGCATGGCTTTAGAATAATTGGCCAATATATGAAAGCGTAAGTGGTGTGAGGTAGGTGACTACCTGGCAGAACCCCAATCGCAATCGCTTTGAACAGCCCAAAAAAGTGGCAGTGGCATTCCCTAGTGTTAATCACGTGTCCTCCCTCAACCATAGATTTTCTCTTTTTCGACATGGTAGCCCTTTTCAGTTTGTTTCCTCGGCGGGAGGTGACAGGCTAGACTATCTTACCCTGACAATTTTCTCTCGTTACTTACACTGGTTTTGGCACACGTTTACGTGTATGAGATAAAGATAAAGAACCTAGACATAGTACAAACAGTGCAAGCCTCTGCGAAGCAGTGGTGATGCTCTGGTCCTTCAAAATATGAGTAGGCATAGGAGCGTTGAAAAGAATGCGAATCAGTCACGTGATGTCCAATCTATATTTATTTTGATTTCTGCTATATGTGAAACACTCAATGCGCCAAGAATCTGCTACCATTCTAATTGGCTACTTCTTGTACCCATAGCATAACCACCAAGCCTCCGCCATAACCACCTATCCATATCCACCGTGAGCACCCCAACCACCATCATTGCCATGAGAACAAGGTGTATAGGTTGCACATCCAGGTCCATAGCATCCACCGTATCCATCGTATCTTGAATGATTCTTCGAGGTTTGGGTTTTATCAGAGTTTTAGTAAAGGCAGCTTACCATAGCCATCGTGCTGTCTTTTTTGCCAAATCACTCCACTAGCATCCACCGTGCCAAGGATGATCCAAAATACAGTTACCAAGAGAAAGAGGGACAGAAGGAGCGTATCTGAAGTGGCTCTATACTTGCCTCCATAAATTTTCGATTTTCTTATAGCTATCGGATCCTATTCAGGAGGTTAGTCGAAGTGGCTGAAGGTAAACTACCTTGTAGAGCTTGTAACGCTGACTCCAAATCTACTTTGCTATCTGCTTCGCTTCTGATCGAGGAGTTGTGAAGGTTTTTGTGAGTACAAATCTAAATTCAAGTTTATAAAATCACTCGTAACCATTTTCTAACGTTTATCAGGAATATTTGTTGCTCCGAGTACCCGACTACCAATTAAGCTCCAGAAAAAATCTTACGACTGATTTTACTCTAATCTTGCATCTAACTTTTTACTCATAAAAACTTCATAACTCCTGGCCCAGAAACCCGCAGCAGATAATGAAAGCAGATTTGGAATCAGCGTTTAAATTCCCACTGAAATGGCTTTTTGTGCGTCCATGTTCTAGCCCATAACAATTTTTCTTTATACTTCATCCTCTGTGATTGCTTTGGCTTTTATCGAATGAACATTCTCAGACTCACAAAATTCTTCATACTCCTCTTTCTTCAAAATCAAGACGTCAACAAGAGCAAGCTCTCTTGAATGACTATACTGAGCCTTTTTTAAGTCGTCCACAATCAGGAAACTCAAATCGATTAAAATCACATTGCCTTGATTTTTGAAGCCGCATGACCTAATCCTGCAAAGATAAATTTAAGCAAACCATGGATACGCATTAGTTCGCATCTTTCAGGCGACCATAGGCTGCTCAGACAATACTCGTTGAGGAATGTCCCTAGATGCGGTAAGTTATGGCTATCAAAGTCACCGAATAGATGGAATTTTTAGACTTTGGAAAATCTAAATGCGACACTGCAACAGATGTCCGAGTTGTTACGAACAGTGGAGATTGCAATACTCATAGTTGCCGTTGCGCTTTCTATCTTGTTAATAGGTAATGATAACTAAGAAGTGGGCATTTTATGGGTCAAAATAATTTTGGAAGACGACTGCGTCTCTCAGTAGGATAGTATCAGATTTCAAAAGTAACCATCATTATTTTCAGGTGATTTATAGTCATGCATACATGTACGCTTTGGTCTGAATTTAGAATTTTTGTCTACCAAAAAAATATTGGATTTTTGATTTTGACATGTGAAATTTTCGATAAAATTTTGAAATGTTCGGCCTCAGTTTGATATAGAAATGCTTACCCTTTTCCATCTAATCGTGCGAATTTTCGTAGATTTGCTCGAAAGTTGTGTTTTCAAAAATACTAAACTGTTGATATTTGGCTTTCAAAGAACGCCATAGGATGCTGTTGCTAACGTCGAACATATTATTACACCAAAATTGCTTCCGGTCTTTTTTTTTGATTTGCCAGAAATACTAGCATTTTTTCACGAGTTTCAAAAACTAATGTCAGTGCTTAAAAAATTTTCCAATTTGTATTAATTCAAACCGTTTAGTTTCCTCCAAAAATGCATCAAAAGTCTTCCGTAATTTCCCATCTGACTCAATTTTTCCTAGGCATGACCGCTATCTGCTACTACTCCAGCTACAAGAAGTATACTTCGAGAAGATGAAAGCAGTGAGAACTCATACGCAAAGAGTTCTTACCACCCAACAAAAATCTGCCTGTATTGTTTTCTTGTTTGCATTCAGGTGATCGCCAAAGACAAAACACGCCTCATCTACTTGTTTCAGATGCTTAGAGATTGGTAAGGAACTTTTCGATCTTTGTACATCACCCTGTGACTCTTACCTTGGCTTACCTTGGGTTAATCGTAGTCTGATCAGTCTCGCAGCTTATGGTAGAATCCTCTGATTGTTGTTTGAATTTTGCCATCCCTGTGCCAATTCGTTTCGCCCACATTTTCTTACATTTATTGTTACAGCCTGTGAGCTACATTGCGATGCTCACTATCATTTGCCTTGTTAATCAATCAATCCAAGTGCTATATGCTTTATCATTTTTACATTTCTTGAAAGCAGATAAAATTATGCAATAAATAGAATCATATAATATAGCAACATTGTTCCGCTTCGCATAGATGCAGACTTGGACAGTCGTCACTATTAACGCACGGACCGACTGGCCGCAGACCGGAAGTGCAAAGCTGAAATAATGAAAAAGAATAATATAAATAATAATAAATAAAAAATAGGGCGATATCTCAAACAATGACCTTGGAAGAAAGATGCAAAATGAATTAACTAGCCATAATTACTAGATCGGCTATCAAAGTCAATCAAACTATGACGTTTGTATCTCCTTTTCATGAAGAAATGAGGGGAGTGAAAGAAGAGGAAGGGGGAGGGAACGGAAAACTTAGGGACTGTTTATTCTCTTCAATAAAGCAGATAAATATTCACCCAAATCTTTCAAACAAACTACTAATTTGTGAAAATCCTCTCAATTTTTTTCCAATCATGACGTCGAAAATTCCCAGAAAATGTGGCCGAGTACAAAAAATAAGTGCCAAATGGGGTCATGTATGATTCAAAAATTTTTTTGGAACTTAAGCTTTTGTTATTGCTGTATCCATCTCACAAACTTCAAGATATAGTCAATGTGAGAATTGAGGCTAGAGGCAGTTCTATGTACTTAGACATTTTCTATTGAAAGGGGATAATTTTTTACTTACTCGGCTGTACGGTAACTCGTCCGGATCCGGAATTACTGTAGTCTTCGCATTTTCAAGGAGGCGTTGTAGTTCTGCTCTTTCTAGAATGCTGACCTAAATATGGTGTCTTTGCGTAAAAACAATGAATGTAGAATTGCTTTTTACCGTAGTCACTCTCTGCTCTTCAGCAGGTGTTTCTCTTGTGGTGTGCTTCTTTGGCTTCCTAGTCACCTTAATAACTTCTGTTTTGGTAAATTGCTCAATAATTCGTAATTTCTAACCTCTCCGTCAACTTCCGGCCCAGTAGTTGCACCAGTGGTCAAACCGATGAAAGGAGTAGTACAGCAAGCTCCATGTACACATCCTCCTCCCAGAGCTGTGCAAATAGCATCGTTGTCCAGACGGCATTGACCAATATGAGCTCCACCATTCAGGCAGCGTACAGAACTGCTGAGCGATGGTGATGGCGGCTAAATGAATTTGTAGCTCAGTTATAATGCGTTTTACGAGTTAACCTATTTTTTGCAAAATCCTAAATTTTTAGAGCAAAATGAAAAATTAAGACGAAAGAAACACAAAATAAGCGAATATTTTGATCAGACAGCTATATAATCGCCTTTTGGTTCCTATTGAAAGAACTTACAGCCACATTGCTATTTCCTCGTCCAAGGGATAGACCATATGCCGTCGGATAACCCACGCCAACGTTCGTATTAGGTGGAGGAGGTGGGGCTGTAAAAATTTTTTGCGAGTGGCAGTACTAGAAAATGATAAAAGCAGATACTGTGCATATAAGGTTTTGTTATTTCGTTATTCTTACATTTTCATTCTTTGGCTCTATGTCATTAACTTGAGTTTGGAATTGTAACATGTACAGAGACAAAGTGGAATAAATTTTATTATGATATGGTTTTTCAACAAAAAATATCAGATTGGCGGATAATTTCTGTTACTCTTTTTTTGTAAAATTCCGAAAAATTCCAGATGTCCTTCAAACCTCAGGTTTGCTCCATATGTAGGCTACGGCAGGGCGTACGACTGATGCCCAAATACACAAATAGCTTGCAAGTTTACGACAGCTTAAAAAGCACATTTCTCCAATTTTTTTCTTTGTGTTAAATTGTATATTTTCTTTCCCATAATGTTTTTAGAACATATTTTCGTATCGTCTTTTATGGCAGGCAGCACTTACAGCTAGCACGCCAAAAACAAGCGTGAGAAACAAAAAAAAGTCAAAAATTCGTCGAAAATCTTTTTGTGCGTCGTGTAGGACTTGATTCGGAGAAACTGGCAATAATTCTTTCTAAAATTTTAAAAAATGCGAATGTGCGCTGACATGGCGCACCATGTAGCTCATGTGAACTTATTGTGCCATCCTCCTACATCCCTAAGAACTATGGACCATACCCTGATTAGGTCCATAGTCACCAGCCCAAAACATCAGTTTAGTGCTATGCGAGTGTTCAAAAAGTACCAGATAAAATGCAGTAGCTTACACTCTGTCTGAGATTACCACTTGCTAAGTTTGGTGGTTTTTGCTGGAAAACGGAAGAAAATATTTACGAATATATTCTTAGCTGCAATTTCAAGGGTTTTTTACCTTCAAAAGTGATGTTTTGAATTGATTCCAAGTTATTAAGATCAAACAACCCATGCACTATCTAACATATCTCCTTCCAAATTTAAAATATATTCTCAATGTTGTAAAATACTTATTATGTGCTATTCGGTGTCCCTCTGGTAATAGAAATCGCGCCTCTAGACATATATACACACCAGTGGCGTACCGAGGGGGAGGGCGGGGGGGGGGGCGCCCCCCCCCCCGAGAACAGGTCGCGAAATTTTTGAAAATTACTTACATGTGTTATAAAAATGTGCAAATGACTTGTTTATTTTTTTAAACAATTAAAATAATTTTTTAAATTTTTTAAAAATTCAAATTAGCCTTATAAAAAAATTTTTTCGGGGGCGTCCTGGGTACGCCACTGATACACACCCCTGCCCGAATACCACATCGTCCGGTCTCTTCCCATCACCTGGAACAGTGCCAGTCCTCTGACAAAGGTATTCATAAAACATACTCCCAACGATAAAATGGGTATTTTGCGACCGCGGATTCGACAGTACCGGCGGGTAGATCTTTGTATCCCGTCTACACTCCTAAAACATAAAAAATGCCAAAAGTTCCTTAGATTTTCAATAAAAATAAAAGAATAGAAACTACCCGCTAACCTGATATTTCCGTAGTCAGCAAAAAAATAAATAAATTATCATTGAATGGGTGAGTGATAAAGTCTTACAATGCTTATCGTTAGCACAAATGTATATTTGCTATAACTGACTACAAATCAGCCAACAAAGCTTCTCCGCTTTCGAAAAAGAATTTTTTGACTCACCAATGCCGAAACCTCCTACAGCATAGGGATTGTAGCCCCACTGCCCATGACTGGATCTGACGAGAGCAAGAATAACTACCCCATATAACATATCCTTGGCTCACGTGATAGTGCCTGAATTCTGCCTTGTAATGTGAGAAATACGGTATGCCCTACAAGGCGTTGAAGGAGCAGTGATAATAATGAGATAAAAATCCTTGCCTACGCCATCTAGTTATGAGACGCCCTCTATTGTTTGTTCATAGAAATTCCCGGATAGTCATCTCTTGGACCGCAAATATTGGCACAACTGTGCAGACTCGGTCAGGTTCGAGCCTGAAACTGCGTAAGAACACTCGTGTGTGATGACACAAACAGCGTATGCCTGGTCTGTAAAAAACGCTAAAAAATGGAAAAAATTATCATGTATTGACATTATTATCCATTCAAGCCATGGGAAACGGATAAACAGGCAAACTTGCTAAAACGCATAGATTTTCGAACTACATTTGAGTAGGAAATCCTAGTCATACTGTAATGCGAAATTTACGAACAGCAGTTTTGGGAAATTCATTATACAGAATCATTTTTCAATCCAAATCAACGCTCGAGTCCGTCGGTATTTAATAAGGCTTCAATACATGCAGAAGTTTTTTGCAGTAAACTGATATCGCCAGGATTCGATAGAGCAAGGCAAGCTCTAAAGTCAAAGCTCGTATCATTGCAACAAGTTTATTTCACGTGAAGTTCGAGCCAAAATTTCAAGAGGCTTCAACACACCCTTTCTACTCCACACACTCGAATGCACAGTTTCGTAATTTTTCTATCTCTAAAAATCGAGGAGAAATTCGACATGCTTTCGCCAAAGCAGTCCTGAGCTTCTCCCAGATTGGTGATTCTATATTATAAATCTCTTAGAAAATATAACCATGAAGTTTTGGTAAGGGCTAGTGTTTAGGATCAGATATCGAAAAAAACGAAAAACCAAAACCCTGGTGATGTGGCTGTGAAAAAATTCTACAAACTGTACACTATACTTCGTGAATTCAAAATTTTTCATTGGATGAATAATAACGAATGAATTCGAAATCGAAAATTTCGAATAAATTAGTCAAAAAATTGAAAACTTGGAGTAAAACAAATATTGAAAATTGAATTCGAAAATAGAAAAATTTAAATAGATAAGTATCAAATTAAATTCGAAAATAAAGTTTTAAATAAACGAATATCGATTATAGTCGAGCATTGTTGAGGGTCAGATATCGAAAATTCTCGAATGTTTTATTGGAATGGATAGATGTTCGGATAAATTCGAATATAAAAATATTCGAATGATCTATTCGAATATCTTGAACAATCTCTCCAAAAACGCTGTGTCGATGTTGACTTATTCCGACAGGACTCATCATTTTGCCCCCCCCCCCTTCATCAACTCCCACTCCCTTAGGTCGAAGTCCGCAAAAATCGATAGGATCAATAATCTAACTTTTTATTCATAATTAGCACCCTCACTTACCCCTTCTCCCCCCTCCCCCTCCTCCGATACTCAACACTCAGCCTCGTAGATCAAGTTTGCAAAAATGGTTGGTTGGCAACTAGTTTGTACACTCGAAAAACTCGTATTTCCCGTAATTTAGCAGTCTAAAAAAACAATTGGTCCAACTTTCTATCCTGTGCGCCGAAAGTTCTTCAGCATCGTCAGGATGTGAATGATGTACAGGGCAAACACTTCATTTCTTATCAACAACAATATAAAGGCAAAGTGATTAATCTACTTTCCAAAAAACTCTTCTAAGCATTGCTGGGATATTATGGACATGAGGAGAACATAACTTTTTTTCTTATCAAAATCAACAGTGTAAAAGCAAAGCAGCAGATCTACACTCAAATCCACACCTATTTAATGCCGCAGGCAGTTGGAGGAATTTCCATGCAGTTCAAAGCTGACCAGGTAAAAAGATGCATTATCGAGTTTTGCAAAAGAAAGCGCAGACGAAGCAAGCTTGGTCCTCAGCAGTTGGCTCTGCATCTCGGATGATTCGAATACGGATAATTTCGGATTCGAATGAAACGTTCGAACAAAGTTTATTAGAAACCCTCTTCTTGATTGTTCGAGTTATTTTTTTTTTTGATTTTTCGAGTTTTCGGGTTTTATTCAAACCCCGTTTTTTGATTGTTCGAAAATAAAAACTCCAAGTTTCGAATCTCGAATGTGAATATATTCGATTGTTTCACTCGAATGGTCGAATTTTTGTTCGATTTGGACCAAAGTATGCTGTACACGTGACAGCCTGGGCCGGTAGTAATCTATCCTACCTGGTCGTATCATAGATGCCGGCAAGATGGCACATATCGCGAAGCTCTCTGGCGGCAGCTCGCGGATTTCGAAGGTTCTAATAATCTTATATAATCTCAGTCTGCGGTCACTCCGCGCATGAAATTTTGATGACGCAGACAACAGCAAAACAGTGACTTGGCGCGCGTTCGAACGCAGGCGCCAACTTCGAGCTTCTTCGCACTAATTATTCGACCACTCGGTCAATGATTGTCGTTTGCACCACCACTGGAAGAACTGCGCAGGTAACTGGCCGCCTGTAACAGTGTATGATCAGTACATTGCGTGAGAGACTTTTGACCAAAAGAACAGCTGACTGATATGAGTAAGGGAGACAGGACTTTTTTCTACAAGAAGTCATTGATTCAAAAGGGGAAAACTCGTATTATGAAAAATTGATAGTTTTTGGTGAAAACTAAAATTTTTTGATTCTTTTGCCCGACATGAATTGTGTGAAATTGCCGCATTACCCACTTTCACAGACGCCCCAGCAAGGCGCCAGTACGTCGACGTGGTAGGGGCACGTGAGATGCCAGCAACTTCCTCTCAAGGAGACCACGCTATTTTTTTCTCTGACCTGCCGGCAGCTGCCACTTCGCAAATTTCGACGAGCTGTCGACATTTTTCCTGCAACTAAGTTCGGGAAGTTGCTAGCATCTCGTTCAATATTTCCCTATAGGGAGATTCCTGGAAAGCCAAATTTCGATGGAGGTTTCTTTAAAGTTCGCGGTGGTACCCTCGTCTAAAAATTTTATCGAAAAAAAGCTTGAGAAGGCTTAGACTGAAACCTTACTAAGGAACGAGATTGTGTGTTTCTGGCCTTTTGAGATGAGATGTATGCCATTACAATCGCCTTGGAATGCTGATTCAGAATCTGACTTCTGTTTTTGCATCGCTTCTTTAAAAGAAGATATGAAGGATTTTCGCTCAAATTTGGCCGCCCAAGAGAAGTACGATCACAACGCTAACTTCAAGTACGATGTGGTGTAAAGGTCAGTGCGATATCTCACAAGTTGTTGCAGGTGTAGGCTCAAATCCGTTTACGTTTTCAGTTTTGCACTGCGTCATCTAAGCTTTTTTCAAAAGTCAGGCATCCTCGCGGCGAATGCATGCCTTCATTCTTTGAAAAGTCAACGAATCAATTTCCATGTGTTCTTTTCTTTGAACCTGGGCATTTTCGTTGATCGTTGTGTAAGATTTTCTTATGCCGGAACCAGGTTAATTGGTGGAACTTTATTGACTCAACGTTTCGAACAATTCGTCTTCGTCAGGAGTCTGAAAAGGATCGTAGGTATTCGTAATTTCACTACACCGCCAAACGTCTCGTCAAACGCTGCCCGTTAGACCTTCCTGGCGCAATGTACTGAAAAGCGAAACGAGAGTGTCAAACTCAGTCCACCATAAGACCAGTAGCCCGCACGACTGTGACGGACGCAACTGAGTTCATACTCAGCGTGTCAAGTTACAGTGACCGCCAAAAAGTTGCGGACAAGCCGCCTTCCTTTTTTCATCGCTCATTTCCAGATGGAAAACAAAGATGAAAAAATGATCTGATTGCATGCGGTGATAGAGCTCATCAAGAACTACAACCCACACATCGCGCTTTCTGGAAAACATGTATTATGAAAATTTTAAAAATGTTTTTCTGAAAAAAGTCCGAAAAGGACGCGTCACAATTTCGCGGACATTAATTCTTCGAACGCAAAAATTGTCTTTTAGGTCTTTTCTTGGGGCAAAAACAGAAATTTTCCGGACAGGTAAGCATAGAATATTGTAGAACTCATTGAGGACAATAATATGGTAGTGATTACTTTCAAAAAACTCAAGCTTGAATTTTATTTTGCTTCTTTTCAAAAAATAACTTCTAATTCCCTGCTTCAAGCCAAATTTCTTCACATGGAAACCCATTCAAGACATCAAACGAAGCTATTCGGATAAAATGGATGCCCTTTGTTATCTTCTATGCATCGGACGTGTGCTGGAGAGTTTCATTGTCAAAAATGGCTCTTGACAGTGCGTGCACATGACCCCACCTGCACCTCACCACTGACTTGCACCGCTTTGCAGGCTTGTAACTCAGCCGGCAGTCAATCTACGAGACTGCAAGTAGGCTCATTCGAAAGAGCATGACTTGCTGGACACGATGGTATGCAAAAGGGTTGGGTATGACAAACAGCGGAGAAATGGCGGATGGGGTGTCAAAGCGCAGCTTCAGTGGTAGGCTAAGGATTTTTCAGCTAAAGTTAGAAAGGACTCCTTTCGCTACCAATTTCATCCTAGGAGTTCAAAACTGTCAATTTTCGTGTAATAGATCCATTTCGGAGCTCTACGACTGTTCTTGTGTTGATAGGAGCCTTCACTCCATTCATCTCCAGTGCTGCGCTTTAACACCCCATCCGCCATTTCTCCGCTGTTTGTCATACCCAACTCTTTTGCACACCATCGTGTCCAGGAAGTCATGCTCTTTCGAATGAGCCTACTGCGTGCTCGCAGAGTGACTGCTGGCTGAGTTACAGCCTGCAAAGCGGTGCAAGTCAGAGGTGAGGTGCAGGTGGGGTCATGTGCACGCACTCTCAAGAGCCATTTTTGACAAAGAAACTCTCCAGCACACGTCCGATGCATAGAAGCTAACAAAGAGATCCATTTTATCCGAATAGCTTCGTTTGGATGTCTTGAATGGGTTTCCATGTGAAGAAATTTGGCTTGAAACAGGGAATTAGAAGTTATTTTTTGAAAAGAAGCAAAATAAAATTCAAGCTTGAGTTTTTTTGAAAGTAATCACTACCATATTATTGTCCTCGATGAGTTCTACAATATACTATGCTTACCTGTCCGGAAAACTTCTGTTTTTGCCCCAAGAAAAGACCTAAAAGAAAATTTTCGCGTTCGAAGAATTAATGTCCGCGAAATTGTGACGCGTCCATTTTCGGACTTTTTTCAGAAAAACATTTTTAAAATTTTCATAATACATGTTTTCCAGAAAGCGCGATGTGTGGGTTGTAGCTCTTGATGAGCTCTATCACCACATGCAATCAAATCATTTTTTCATCTTTGTTTTCCATCTGGAAATGAGCGATGAAAAAAGGAGAGCGGCTTGTCCGCAACTTTTTGGCGGTCACTGTATATATATTAGGTCGTCCCGAAAGTTTTTTCGCGCCATTTACAAAAATTCATAACTTCTGATTTTTCCAACCGATTTGACTGTTCTTATTCTTGTATGAAAGAGTAAGTCATGCCCTTTATAATGTTGTCTTAAATGCTTACTAATGGTCATCTATTGCATCGATATGAGCGGTAGAAGAAAATTAGTCAAAATTCGAATTTTCTGTGTAGGGTCATAAAAAATCGGAGACTTGCAACAAAAATCGGGGCAGTCAGGATTATAGGTTCTATTACCAGCTCTTTCTAAATGTGCAAAGTTTACGCTGATCGCGCGTCTCTATGAAAAGTTATGATTTCCCTGAAAAATGCCAAAATAAATTAAATTCGCCTTTTGTATTGCTTACTCGAAAATCGTAACTTTTCATAGAGACTCTAAATCGGCGCAAACTTTGCACTTTTAGAAAGAGCGGTTAAGAGAATCTACAATATCGACTGCTCCGATTTTTGTTGCAAGTTTCCGATTTTTTTATGAACTAACACGAAAAATTCAAATTTTAAGTGGTTTGGTTTTGAGCTTCTATCTCCTTCATTTGTACAGATTAACGATATTATGTGCGGGTGTGAGCTTGCATAATGATAGCAGGGGCAAGAGATCACTCGTAATGGCAATACATTCATTTTTACTATTCATAGCAGGATTCTTGGAAGATATCCATGCTGCTTCAAGCGTTTTTCGCGCGCAAATCTCATTCTCAAGAGCCAGTGAGTGTAGTACATTTCAAGGCGAATAAGGTGCCATCGTGTGCTTCAAATCTATGTTTACCCAAAGGTGATGCTGGAGTTCCTCGCTTCATGCTAGCCAAATGTTCTTCAATCCTAATGCTCGAAGTTTCGTTTCGCCTATGTATATTAATTGACATATCATATTATCATTGACATACCTACCATTTGACCGCACGCGCAACTGATTTTCTCAGTCTTGGTCCGTCGTATTGGCCCTCTCAAAATATAAATGCTTCATTTTGCCGTAAAGCACTTGGCAGCTTGCACAGATTACGCGATTCACTAAGGAAAAGCTCAGCAAGAAAATATGCAAGTTTTACAAACTACTGAAAGGTCGATGCTAACACCGATACCGTTCCCACGCTTATTTTACAAGGAACCTGAACCAGTGCTCACTGCTGACACAAAATTCCGCATTCTACCTAGCAAAATCCTGCATGTTTTAAACAGGTTCAAGAGGGTCCATATGACAAACTTGACGCAGGAACAACGAGTAGGCTACAAAGAAGTGCGTGAATTAGTAAGTGCAGGAACTATCCGAGTGTCGACAAGTGACGAAGGAGGAGAGTTGGTAGTGATACCTCGAGGATTAGATAGAAAAATTGCACAATTGCACTTGTCAGATACTTCAATATACCGTCCTGCTACTGAGAAAGAATTCCAAGCGCAATATAGAAAATTGAATGAGGTTTGGACTGACACGGGAAAATTTGTAGGGCTCGACGATAAGTTATTGAGATTGAAAATCAACAGTCCAAACTGTCCCGTTTTCTATCAATGGTAAAAACACGCAAACTAGCAGCTGACGAACTCCGCTCTATGTCGCCTGAATCGTATAAAATCCGCCCCATAATAAGCTGCGTAGGCGGTCCCACCGACCAAATTTCATGGTTTTTGGATAAAATTGTAAGCCAATTGCTCCCAAAGGTTCCCTCGTATCTCTAAAACACACGCCAGTTTGTCGAGCGCTTGCGGCAGATAAAATGTGAACCAATCAGTGTTATAGATTCGTTTGACGTGACATCCCTATACACTAACGTTCATGTTGATGTCGTTATGCAGGCGCTGTCAGAGATGCTAGATACGCATTATTCCAGCATGATAGCCTTTGGATTGAACAAGGCGTGCTTACTGGTCCTCATTGGAGAGTGTTTGAATTGTAATATCTTTAATTAAGCTTGGAATTACTATTCCCAGGTGAGAGAACTGACGATGGGTCAAAGACTTGCTCCAGTCCTCGCAGTATGCTTCATGAGCAAGATTGAGGAATTGGTAATAGCACGCCTACCACTAATGTACTGAGGGTACTTCGATGATTGCTGTGTCATATCTTCATCACAGTCCGAAATAGACGAGTGTTTCAATATCCTGAACCAGCAATCGCGGTACATTGAGCTTACACGAGAAGCCCCTCGCGGTGGTTGGCTTTCTTATTTGAACACCCAGTCACTTATCTGACAATACCATTCTAAATAGTATCGAAAGGAAAGCTCAAAGAATATTCTAATACACGCCACTTCAGCTCATCCCACAGCACTCAAACATGCCATAATACGTAACATGTATAGAACTGCTGTAGGAGTACGCACGGGCGAGAACGGGCGACTCGAATCACGAGAATTGGCTACGAAAATTGCTCTCAGTAATGGTTACAACACAGCCACACGATCACGATTAGGAAAATCTAATAAAGATCAAAATGGCAATGGGCAGCATGATGACATCAAAATTCCGCCATGCATACCCTTCATTTGCGATAAAGTCAGCAGAGCAATTAGCAATTAGACAGTGCATTCCAACTGCAAAACGATGTCAGATTAGTTAATATACCCAGTGATAACATCAAAAAGCGGTTGGTTAGAAACAGGTGCTATGATATACAATGTATATCAGAGGACTGCATTGTTTGCCCTTACGGAAAAGCAGGGGATTGTGCTAAACGGGAGTTATATACCAATTAGAATGTTGAATTGCAGAGCATTATACATAGGCGAAACGGGTAGACCTTTGAGCACCAGGATTGAAGAACATTTGGCTAGCATAAAGCGAGGAACTCCAGCATCACTTTTAGGTGAACAAAGATTTGAAGCACACGATGGTACCTTATTTGACGTGAAATGTACTACACTGGCTCTTGAGAATGAGATTTGCGCGCGAAAAACGCTTGAAGCAGCATGGATATCTTCCAAGAATCCTGCTATGAATAGTAAAAATGAATGTATTGCCATTACGAGTGATCTCTTGTCCCTGCTATCATTATGCAAGCTCACACCCGCACATAATATATAGATATACAGTGCTGGCCAAAAGTTTGCAGCCACTCCAGAATTTTGCTATATCTTACTCTGTTTCGCATAGAACGATTCCAAATTATGACATTACGTGCATTTCACACTACTTAACACTATGCCAAGAAATTTTGCAGTTACATGCACACCGAAGGGGTCTTTGGAGAAAATGGTGAAAACGGCTGAATTGAGGCTGGTCAAAACTTGCAGCCACTTTCTTCTAAATGTCTTTAAAAAACTTGTCACAACTTGTCACTTTCCAGTATGTGGGCTACAGAGCACCAATAAACCTTGAAATATGCAGTACAGCCGGCTTTCATCAAACTCCCAAAAAGGAAACTTTACGGAGCAAAGTTGCTTGAGCGCAAATTGACCGCAAAAATTGATTAAATCATGAGATTGTTGAGGAGTCGTCGGCTGATCCGTGGTCCTATGAAAAGGTCGTACCATCTGGACGTTTAGTGGCGGTTTGCGAATGTGACAGAAAAGGCGTTACTTGGCATGTTTCAAAAACTACCAACACCTTAACTCAGATTCGGAGCACCTTTTGGCTCAAAAATTGGGCTCAGCGGTCTGACAAGGGAAGGATACTGGGATGCCGTAGCCATTCATGATGAGTCATATACCATTGTGCGGGTCTTGGAACGAGTAACTCATACCTGTGTTCCATATCTGCAAAACGATCACCAGTGCAAAGTTATGAGCATTTTTCCCCATGGGACCCCACATGGCACTCACTGAACACGATTCTCGACGCACAGCTGATCTGTGTGGCGACTGGCCGAGTGGATAGTGGGTTGGACTCTGGCGCAGCCTATGCAGGTTCGAGTCCTGTTGCATGAGTCGTTTTTGCATTTGTACCAAATTACTTTTTCTTGCGAGCAATTCAATTTTGAGCCTTTAGCATGCAAATTCTCATCAAATAATGGAGAAAAGTAGAGAATTACACAGTGTATAATGGTGATACTGTGCAGTACGTGGGGAAAGTCTTGTTTCAATCTGTACTGCTAGTACAGGCTGATACGGTTAGGTATCTATGCATTAATCAATAATCTGACAAGCTCCCAAGTTAAGCGGATTTTCAAACAGTAAGATGTTTTGCCCCAAGCTTGTCTTGTCGTGCCTAGTAAAGGAGTTTGGCTCCTGCGAAATGACCCGGAAACGTGCAAAGGATGAGGCGAAAGTGATACATCACTTCGCGGCGATTCTCCGTGAAGCAGTATACGGCAACATCGATGTTGCCAGCGACGAGGATGATACTATGTATGAGGAAGTCTCGGACTCCTCCTAGTCTGCAGAAGACAATGGCGAGAGTCTTGACGTAAAAGGGCCCATCCGCTTTGGCGAAGTGGATGTAACAGAGGACATGGTATAAACAAACCTTTGTGGTGGAGTACTTTATAAAATAAATATTCTGCAGGTGAAAAAAGCGATAGAATTCTATCGGTCAACAGACAAAGGAAGTCGGTCTTTTTCGTGTATGAAGAATAAATTTCGGTTCATTACGAAAGAATGCCATTTGAAAAAATTGAGGCACATAGAGCTAAATGGTGAGTGTCTGAAAATTTGACAAGAACTTTTAATATTTTCCATTCACTGTTTTCGAATGGCCACATGTAAGGAGAAGTTCGCGCAGACCGCATAGTTCGACTTCAGACTTCGACAGCGAGAAAACTCAAGGAAGCCGTTGCGTCAAAGTTCGAGCTAGGGCTAGCCCTGCACGACAATGATCTATAGGGCTTATCAAATTGAGTGTCGTTTGCACCAGCGTCTCCATCTTCGCGCTGGGCTCTGCGTCTCTTCTGCGGTACACTCACCCTAATCACTTCCAATCGATTGATGCTCCGCCTTTCCCACGCTCGCCCTGGGAAAGTGCTCAGAGAGCAGCCCTGCGGAATAGACGCAGAGTTCATCGCGAAGATGGAGAAGCCGGTGCAAACGACACTCAATTTGATAAGCTGTATACGTCTTATGGCCTTGAAAATTAATAGAGAAGAGTTGCATATCAGCAACTTCAAAGGAAGTCACAGATGGATCCAAGAATTTAAAAAACGCAATGGGATTGTCTCAAGGCGCGTGACCACCTTCACATCTAGAAGAAACTTCCTAGATCGTGATCGCCCTGCCTCTGAAGCCGAATCATTTGTACACGCAGTACGAAGAGGCGAAAGACTACGAACTTTTAAAGCCCTTCAAAAATTCCAGTTTTCTTTCAGAAATGGATCGCTGGTCTGCAGTGTGCAACGTTGACCAAAGTGGCTTTTTCAAAGAGTTACACTCCGCCCGTACTTTGGCAACGAAGGGTTTGAAAAAAGTTACAAGTGTTGTACAGTCAACTTCTGCCACTACACATTCTTTTACCATTATGCCTATGCTGTTTGCAGATGGGCATTTGGGGGAAAAGCTATTCGTAGCTATGCAGGTCTGTCATACTTTGGCATTTCAAGATTCTTGTAAAAATATTTTTAATAGGAGCCGCGAGGATGTTTGCCCGACAGGGGGCACTTCACAGCGGTGAATCTAGAAGTACGGACCCATACAACTCACATCATGAACAAAGCACTTCTGCTAGACTGGGTGGAGTCATGTTTTGTCCCTTTTACTGCGGATTCTACACTCCTGCTGATAGATTCTTGGAGTTCGTTTAAAGACCATGAGTCTGTCCCGAGTCCCGCAAGAAGTACTGTCCCGAGTCCCGCAAGAAAAGCGCATGAAAATAATGAACATTCCCCCGGGAACTACCTCATCCATTCAACCCTTGGATGTGTACTTCTTTCTGCCGTTTAAGACAATATACAAAAATAGCTCATGATCTAGATTTTGTCGTACATGCGAGAGACTCTATCCTGCGCCTTCTTTCACTTATATACTTTCAGTTTTGTGCAACTCGTTTCAAAAATTTTCTCGTCTACTCAGACACTGGGAGCGGACGGGCCGCGGCCCTTTTCCGGCTGGAATTTCGCAGCGTCCGCGACCCGGCCGGAAAACAGCCTCGGCTCGTCCGCTTTTGGGCCGCGGCTCAGCCGGAGCTGGTTGTCGGGCCGTCTAGTTCATTCAGCTCGGATACAGTAGAACTGTTTTTTATTTACTGGCACTTAGAATTACACAGTTAAAAAAACAAAAATTGAAGCCACCTATATAGCGGCCGGATACCAAGTCCGACTTCAACGTTGGACAACACAGGATGCTATCCAAAGATGTACAACATATTGATCTTGTTTCCGCCTTGGAGACTGGAAGGACATCGGAGGCTACGGACACTGAGGGCAGCCTGATCATGCGTCGTACATCACGCGAGTATTCTTTATGTTCAGATTCTGGGAGCGGCAGAGCCGCGGACCTTATCTGACATGGGCCGCGGCTCGGCCGAAGTTTCATTATGAAGATTTTGGTCCGCGGCTCAGCCGGTGCAATGCTCCACCCCCATCATTAAGGCCGCGGCTGAGCCGGTAAGCCATATTCAGTCCGCGGCTCGGCCGGTGCAATGATAGTGACATGAATTAAGGTCCGCGGCTCGGCCGCACTCCGGCAACGCCCACAAATTAAGGCCGCGGACGGGCCGGAAAGGCCTTTTGAGGCCGCGGCTCGGCCGGTCCCAGTGTCTGAGTACCCTTGGTATGCAGCGGGATATTTACGTCGCTATGTAATCTAAAACGGAAATAATGTAGCCAAACATTTGCTTTATATACCGGTTATCAACGCTCTTTAAGAACATTAGAACAAAAATTTTAAAATTTAGGAGAAGTTTGGCGTTACTGTTGAGCTGCTCATCCTTGGCGATAACATTCCTGAGAAAGGGAAGATCAGAAAGCAAACATAGCTCTAAGAAAGAAGATAAAAATCTGAATCAAATGGTACCTACGTCGTTTATGAATTAGCGTTCTGTGAGTTCTGGCGAGCGATGAAAAAAAATGGACAAAACTTTCGGGACAACTTAATATTATGGGAAAATGAGGATATCAATATGCTAAAAGAAGCAATTCTTCAAGTAGCTACTAAAAAAATCTTACGTTAGAAACCTTTTCTGGACTTGCTTCACGATCTTCAAAAAAGTTGTTAGATGGGGCTGCCAAAAGGAAATACAGAAACCAGTACTAAAAAACAATAATTATGCTGATTCTTCATTTTATTTTGAATTCAATGATCCTGGCACTTAGACTCAAAGTGTTTTGAGATCTCCAGTAACATCGTGGATATTTTTAATCTGAGGGTAAATAGGGAGTACACTTAGGATACCCAGTCCATTTAACACATTTCAAGAACTTGGCCCCATCCTCACTGTGCTGAAGTGGTCAGACCTTTAATCAGTGTCATAATCTCAAAAAAATAAAATCTTCCATTCAAGGAGGGGTGCTCAAAGCAGGAAAGTAGCGTATTTTTGGCAGTTATTTCAGCTCGTGTGACTTATCAGTTTATCTGAACTTCTGAGCTTGTACCGAGATGTGCTTGAACAAAGCTAACAAGGGAATGGTCAGAAGTCGAAGTGGCCAAACCAAACAAGCTGTATACCATTTGATGCAGTATAAAACGCTGACTTCGAATCTGTCTTTCTTATCTGCTTCCCGCTTCTGTGGACGAAGCTACAAGCGGTTTTATTGTGAAAAAATCACATATAAAAACAGCGAAATTGAGCACACTGTTGCATTTTTAGCTCAGCTTCTTTCTTCAAAAATTTGAAGTACGCTAGCCGCATGTTTTGGCCCAGCATTAAGGCGAACGTGGCTCTGCTCGGCTAAATTTTCAATTTCACGCGTAATTTTTTAGCAAAATAATGGTCTTTAATGGCTTGTAGCTTCGTCCACAGAAGCGGGAAGCAGATAAGAAAGACAGATTCGAAGTCAGCTTTTAATACTGCATCGAATGGTATATAGCTTGTTTGGTTTGGCCACCTTCTGACCATTCCCTTGTAAACAACTTTTTAAAAAAAAATTTTTGTCACTTGAAGATTCTTCTTGTTGTTTGAATACAGGCCTCGAGGATTGCGCTGTTGTATAAAATCATAAAGGTAGCTTATTGTTTTCTGATTATTCGTAAGCTTTATTAAAAAGATCTCATTGTTAGTATCTTTACATATCTATATTCTATCTATCTTTATATATAGAACTAGCTTGCTTACCCAGCTCCGCTCGGCCCTGTCAAAACACTGTAATAAAAGTCCCATCCCTATCCCTGTACGGCCTTTCCCTGTGCACACTTCTACGCTTCATTTCCCGTTCCCCGTGTTGTTTTTGAAATCAGCATGCTTACTTACCTCCCTATGCCAACTACCAGCCCTGTAGCTCAAACTTTGCAAAAAATCGATAAAATCGTTAAAGGTAATCGATAATTCTGAAAACTAATATTGCTTTCGAAATCGCCATGCCCACTCAACCCCCTGTGCCAACTCCCAGCCCCGTAGATGAACTCTGCAAAAAATCGATGAAAATCGATATCGATCGATAACGAAAAGTAGCCTATGACACGCTCCCTGCCCCGAAATATATGTGTGCCAAGATTGGTCCAAATCGGTTCAGAAATAAAAATTTCTATTCCGCACATACGTACATACGTACATACAGACAGACATTCAGCTTTATATATAAGATATCGTTATCTTTTATTGTTACTTTCTTTCCTTGAAAAGTAGTTTGGAGCTGTCTTGAACAAAAACTTAAAAGCACCGTCTACCTCCAAGGAATCTATGAAATTTCGATGTTTCACAGCAGCGGTGCCCTCAACGGTATAACCGCCCAATTCGCGCTGTTGAAGATGCTTCCAAAGCGAGAAAATCGCTTCAGAATCTTTGGAAAACAGATTCGCCACGTTGGCTCCTCCCTAGCAAGTACATAGGTGGTACGTTCCTCCCTCCCACTCATTGAGTTTGGCTAGCAGCCGCAAAGCTTGAGAAATCGATCGAATCATGCGAGAGTGCGTCTCTGCCCTGCGATGGACCCGCAGCTGGCCCGCGACTGACCGGCAGGCGCAAGGAGTGTTCGTCTGCTGCGGATTTTAAAGGGCATCCAAAACTCAACAACTCATACTTTCGTTCAATTTTAGGCCTGGATGCGTACTCAGCGGGCGCAAGATGCTAAAAAACAAAATTTCAATTCGAGGATTTGGGTAGGCAGTGTGTGACTTGGAAGGTTGATCAAGTGGTCACCGATGTTAAATGTTACTCCTTATTCCTAGAGTTCAGCGTTAAGCTAATCATAGAACAATCAGATATTCATATAGTACCGTTTCACAGTTCACTAAATTTGATGGTGGCTCATCGCTAATATGATTGACAAGTCGACATTAAAATGCATAGTTTCTGGTGGCAAAGCCGCTTTGATCTCCTTACATCGTCAAGCGAGTTCATCCTTCTTTGAGACAGCAATCATCATAGCAAAGCCATTAGATTGCAAAGAAAGCTTTGCTAATTCTTCCTATTATACACTATATTATTGAAATTACGCGCATAAGGATGGCCTTAGAATGTGTTACAATCTGGCGCCAGCTGCCAGTTACGTTACACGGTTTTGCAAAAATAACCCCTTACAAGAACTTCATGCAGACTATATATTAGGTCGTCCCGAAAATATTTTCGCTTTTTTCAAACAATCGTTACGGTCCGCAGAACAAACATCCCTAGAAAATCTTGAAAGCATTCGATGCAGTTTTTTATGCTCTTTAAAAGATCATCTTTACATTGCAGTTCAACAAAAGAGCTCTCAGAAAATAACCAAAAACTGCAACCCACGCTTTTTACGAAGGTCAAGTTTCGCTATTTTTCTAAATTCTCGTACTGATTCTCCGAAGAAGCCCAAGTAACCTGCGGATAGAGCAAACCAAGCAAGTAGGATACAAAACAATTTCTTTCTCCTTCCCAGAGCTCTCCATAATTTTTTGACAAAATTTCAAACAACACTATCGAATTTTAGCAGACCCACACCAAACGAAGACTCGTCAAACTCTAAAAAATTCTCAGTTTTTGATACTCTTAAAGATAGATTAAGATTCATTACTAATTTTACAAGACAAATGAGCGTTTCCAGGTTCGAAATATCAATTTTGAATTTTTCGGGTACATCTTGGGGCGCCATCAAAAACATGAATTTTGTCGATTTTGTCCTCTAAAAGTTTACGAATCAGAAACAAAAAACATGTCTCTGAAAGAGGAGAAGGTTCTGCATCGAATAACACCCGAGTTGCTTCCCGAGTGATGCTCTATGAGGTTCAAGTTGACAAAATATAGAATTTGATAGCATCAAAGAAATATTTCAAAAATTTTGTAAAGTAAGATTTGGAAGGGGCGGAAATTGTTTTGTATCCTACTTGGTCTGCTCTATCCGCAGGTTACTTGGGCTTTTGGTATTGACTCAAGGAAACAAATCTTAGGCAGAACTCGCAATGTGAAAGATTATTAGATACTGCGGCCAGTAAAGGTATTGCAAGTTATACAATTCGAATGAAATCTCAAAATTCTTTCGTTAAAAAGCTAAGGATGTAGCTGGATATTTTCTCATTGTACTTCACTTACAGGGGATACTTGGATGCCGTAGCCATTCATAATGATTTGTATACCAAAAAATGCGCTTTTGAATGCTGGTTCATAGACTGTCTTTCATATCTGCGAAACGATAATCTGAATGGAGTTATGATTTTTTTTTTCATAAAAAAAATTGCGTTCCTGCGGAGGGTCAAAATCATCAATAAAAAAATTTTCTCTCCTTTCCAAATGCTGAGTATGATCCAGATAGTCTAAATAAATATTACTATGTCTAAAATTTTCTTCAGTAGCATCAAACGGTAGGCTAGATCAAATCTGACGATTTTTACTATCCAAAAGTAGGCTTAATTTTCAAGGAAAAAAGTTATAACTTTCTTCAAAAGATCGTTTCGCAGATTTCGAGCACAGATTCAGAATCTGCATTCGAAGGCGCATTTTTTGGTATACAAATCATTAGGAAAGGCCGCGGCATCCAAGTATCCTACCCTTGTGAGAAGTTCTCAAACCTGGCTAGAACATTGCTCTCACAAAGAGAACATTGGTCCGAAGCTCGGAGAACTCCAATGAAAACATGGAGGCGCTACTGCCAGAAAAAAATTTGAACAATCTTCACAATTGATTAATCCCTTTGGCAAATCAAACATTTTCTAGGTGTGATAATTGCAAAAACTTTTCTCTGACAGTAGCGCCTCCACATTTTCAATAGAACTCTTCGAGCTGCGGACCAATGCTCATCTTTCTCAAAGCAATGTTCTAGAAGTTTGAGAACTTCTCAGACCGCTGAGCCCAATTTTTGAGCCGAAAGGTGCTCCGAATCTGAGTGGTGTTGGTAGTTTTTGAAACATGCCAAATAACGCCTTTTCTGTCACATTCGCAAACCGCCACTAAATGTCCAGATGGTGCAACTTTTTCATAGGAGCATAGATCAGCCGATGATTTCTCAACAACCTCATGATTTAATCAATTTTTGAGGTCAATTCGCGCTCAAGCAACTTTATCCCGTAAAGTTTCCTTTTTGAAAGTTTGATGAAAGCCGGCTGCACTGCATATCTCAAGGTTTATTAGTGCAGCTGTAGCCCACATACTGGAAAGTGACAAGTTGTGACAAGTTTTTAAAGACAATTAGACGAAAGTGGCTGCAAGTTTTGACCAACCTCAACTCAGCCGTTTTCACCATTTCCCCCAAAGACCTCTTCGGTGTGCATGTAACTGCAAAACTTCTTGACGTAGTGTTAAGTAGTGTGAAATGCACGTGATGTCATAATTTGGAATCGTTCTATGCGAAAAAGATCAAAATATAGCAAAATTCTGAAGTGGCTGCAAACTTTTGGCCAGCACTGTATAACTTGACACGCTGAGTATGAACTCAGTTGCGTCCGTCACAGTCGTGCGGGCTACTGGTCTTATGGTGGACTGAGGTTGGCACTCTCGTTTTGCTTTTCAGTACATTGCACCAGGGAAGTGCACCAGGGAAGGTTTAACGGGCAGCGTTTGAAGAGACGTTTGACGGTGTCGTGAAATTACGAATACCTACGATCCTTTTCAGACTCCTGACGAAGACGAATTGTTCGAAACGTTGAGTCAATAAAGTTCCACCAATTAACCTGGTTTCAACATAAGAACACTACAGTCAACGAGTCAATTTGAGTGTTTCCTACATTTATACTGAAAAAATGCTCATAAAGTGAATCGCGCTCATTGCGAGCAAGTCCTATGTTTTGATCACTTTGTCGTAGATTTCCGCCACTGTGCTCAAAGACAGCTTCCAGGCAAGTCTGGACCTATGGGGATTTTACGTGGAAAGTGCTTTTGGGGCCCTAACTAAGCCACTGCCCAACCGGCAGCTCAGGTAGTGCCCTAGCGGCTGAGATATTCCCCTCGAAACTGCCCCGCGACCGTGTTTCGCATAGATTCATGACGCAAAGCGTGGATCCTGTGCCCGAAACTGCCATGAATCCTTGCGAATACGTTCGCGGGGCCAGTTTTGAGGGGAATATTTTAGCCATTAAAGCACTACATGAGCTGCCGCTTGGGCAGTGCCTTAGTTAGGGCCCCAAAAGTACTTTTCACGTAAAAGCCCCATAGGTCCAGGTCTGCCTGGACGCTGCCTTTAGCATGCATTCATTTCTATTTTTATGAGCATTCTTGCAGCATAGAGCATAAATGTAGGAAACACTTATATAAATACTAGCTGGCTTACCCGGCTTCGCCCGGCCCTGTCAAAACACAATGATAAAGCTCTTATCCCTATCCCTGTACAACCTTTCCCTGTGCCCACTTCTACACACCAACTCCAACTCCCTATTCCCGTTGTATTAGTTATCAGCATGCTCGATCACCTTTGTGCAAACTCCCGCCCCCCACAGGTGAAACTTTGCAACAAAAAACGATGTAATGACAAAAGTAATCGATAATTCTGAAAACTAATATTGTATTCAGATTCCCCATGCTCACTCACCCCCCTGTGCCAACTCCCAGCCCCGTAGCTCAAACTCTGCAATATAATCGATAAAAATAGATAAGATCGGTATCGATTGATAACGAAAAGTAGCCTACGACATCCGCCCCGCCCAGAAGTGTGTGTATGTGCCAAGTTTGATCCGGATCGGTTAGGAAATGGAATTTTATATACGTACAGACAGACATACAGACATACATACTGACAGAAAACAAACAGACATTCAACTTTATATAAAGATGACTCCCGTTAAGTTTCTAAAGAATAAGGGCATGCATTTATCTGAGGATGCCTAAATTTTAGAAAGAAGCTCAATTGAGGCAATGTAAAACTGAAAAACACAAACGAATCTGAGCCTATACATGCAACAACTTGTGGGCTATCGCACTAACCCCACTCCGCAGCGTAACAGCAGTGATGGCTTTCCTATCGCATTTCCCTTTGACGGCCAAACTTAGCGCAAAAATTCTTCCTAACGTCTTTCAGAAACAATTAGCAGAAACGTCAGATGATATTATGTTAGTGAACCTTTCCAAAAATCAAAAATCAAAAATCATACCAAAAAGCTCGTACGTAGCAGGCTCTACGATCAATACTGCAATACGGAGCAATGCGTGATATGCCCGCATGGCAGAATGGGTGATTTTGCAAAGGTGGGAGTGGTGTATCAACTTAAATGTCTGAAATGTGATGCACGGTATATTGAGGAACAGAAAGAACACTCGGCATTTGCATCAAAGAGCATTTGTCAGATAAAAGGCGCAAGAGCTTGGCTTCGCCGCTTGGCAGACATAGACACGAATTGCACGGTGGAGATGACTTTGATATCAAAGTCACAATTCTAACACTTGAAAAAGAGATCTCGGCTAGGAAAGCCTTAGAATCATTCTGGATTTCTGCAAAAAATCCAGAAATGAACAACGAAAACAAGTGCTTATCCATAACCGCGGATTTCCTTCCGTTTTTATCATTATGTGAGCTATGACTGCTTAAGTGACACGTTCAGTATAGCTCAATCGTCCGTCGCGAACATCTACATCCGGCACGGACATATAAAGAAGCGGTGGTTACCTGGTATGCCTTTTGCCATCACAATTCTTATGGCATTAGATTGAGGAAAGCACCGAAACCTGGCAAGGGCTGTAGAGACGGTTGATGGGTTGGAGTTTACGGATGAAGGCCTTTGAACCATTCCCAGGGCTTTGATGAAGACGAAAGCGTCGAAACGTAAGGCCGAAGAGTACTGACAATAAAAGGACCACCTAACAACCTGTTTGGCACAACAATATTCGACACTGGCATATCTTTTATGACAAATAAACTACGGATCCCAAAGTTTAGCTTAAAGGAACAGCTGCTTAAAGGAACAAATAATCTTGAAAAAATAACCAACTACATCTTCAACAGCCATCTTATCTTTCATGTATCTCACGAATGTATGTTCTAACAAAAGCTTTTATTGGAAGTATACGAAAATCGCACAGCATGTTAGTTAACACATTGACGACCATGCAGATTTTTAGTTGTCTGCCTTTTGGGACTAAGAACAGTACACCTACAGTAGATCTGAAAGTTTAACAAAAAAGGTAGAAGTCATCCCTAAATTCTGGGCAAAAAAGAAGCTCATGGAATGAGTTTATTTCAGGATAGTAGTCATTTTACCAAAATTCAAGCCTTGACACACATGGTGTGTCAAGCGGTCCCACGCGGTACTCATTGCTTGACATACCATGTGTGTCAAGCGGTCATCAATGTGTTAACCGAAAATCTCCACTTGAAATATTTCTGCATAAACAACTGTCGAAAGATTTATATCAAGGAATGAGATTAAAAATGCAAGCGACGTTAGGTTTTCTTCGTGGTTTTGGATCACCAGAGTCTATGAAGGCGCATCCAAATTCCTTGACTACTCTCCTCCGAACAACCTGAAATTCGTGAGGTTTTTGGCTTCCTTCTGAAGTGGGAATAATCGGAAGGATGTACTGGGTTTTCTCATACTTGATTTCATTTACTACACTTACCACATTTAGTTATAAACTTTCTAGCTCTTGACAGGTTTTAGAGCACCACTCGATAAAACAAAGAAAACTGTAAAAGAAGGTATGTGAACGTTTGAACCACCTGCTGTCCACCTCAACTGGAAGCCAAAACGTATAAGTTCTAGACAAATTATTGAATTATTTATGCCTATGTCCAAAAAATACAGGAATCTCCCTTCTGCTCAAGCGTGTACTTTCCGCACTAAAAATCGAAAAACGAGAGTTTTAATGCAGGGTCGCGCAATTTCTGAAAGTCTCCTGCATGGGTTATAAAAATGTGCAAGTAACTTATATTTTACTGCAAGTAACTTTATACTTGTAAGAAATTGATATATTTTTTGAATTTTTTTTGAAAATTCATTTTGACCTTACAAAAAAATTTCACCTTTTTTTGCGCACCTTTTTGCTGGAATTATGGTTATAGTGGGGTTATGGGCTGCAAAAATTTTAGTAAGCATGCTGAAAATTTTTTCGGAGTGTGCCTTCATCAGAAATTTTTTTTGTCGCCCTCCCCCCTCCCCGAACGGAAATCCTTTTGTACGCCGCTGACAGATACCTATGTGGAGACGGAGCCTCGCTTTGGTAAAGCCAAGGGTTTTGCGTTTTTCAATTCTCAGTCAGGGTAGATACTTACAGCAACAGTACATATGCTGATGTGATGTGCATCTGCTTGTGCGAGTGGGAGATCAGTAAGATTTTTTGAATGAGTGAAATTTTGATTTTCTAATGCAGAACCTGCCAGAAGAGACTCTAGTTTTCCCACAAACATCTTTGTCTCTTCAATAGCGTCGGAGGCTGTGCAAAAGTAGCATGTACATAGTAAGTCACGTTTATCGTTTCGGTGAAGAAAGTGCGTGGTTTGAGCCGCTTATTGATATACTTTCACAAAATGGAATGGGTATGGATTGCACCATTCCTTTCTTACAGCTCAAGACTAACAGCGCAAAACTGAGGTAAAGAGATTCTCGGAACCCACCGCGTCCAAATGAGGTTTCAACTTCAACTTTTTGGGAAGTTCCGTTCCACGCTTAGTGAACGAGAAGGTTGCTTGAGAGACTTCCTAAAGAATTATGTTAAGTGGATATACATGGAATAAATTCTTACCAGCACAGAAGCATTTGCTTCATCAAAGTATGCTTTCAGCCCGTCGTAAGTTGTGCCGCGATGATATATGTCTAGAAGCCAGACAAAAGCTAACTTTTCCAGTTTGCAGGTGTAATTCTGTGAGAAATTTTTGCTACACCTTGAAAAATTAGCAATAGCAACTTCATACCGTGGCCATTTTCAATAAGGCTATAACTTGTTCAGCTAAGAAGACGCGAATTTCGCCATCCATTGGTGGGTATCTCGGAATCGAACAATTGATGTCTTCCAAAGCCGAGGCATTGTTTGCGATGAGTACAGTAGAAAAGGAAAACGGGAAACATGCAAGTATACCCACTCCAGGATACAAACCGAATGTCATAGATTCCCGCTGCAATAGTGATTTAGCATTGCATGATGCTGTGCATTTATACTATTTCTTTTCGGTGATCACGGAGAGGTTTAATTTGGCGCAAACATTAACGTTAACTTTTAGTCACTATTTTATTCAACAATCTGCACTCATGTATGAAGTTGCGATGTTGCTACTCCTGTGTATTGTGGTCTCCTTCGGAGTTTGAAATCATGACGAAGCAAGCTTTGTTGCAAGCACACAAAAGAAACATTGAGCGTTTAAGCGTCAAACAAATGTTCTGCATTTGTATGAATTACTGAAATTGCGTGTTCTCATATGGAAGTGCATTATTTTGCCACAATTCAAAATGATGTGAACGCGAGAAGAAAGAATAGAGCCATTTAACTCTGGTAGGTGATAAGTCACAGTTGTTGTGCGATTTTCATAAGACACACGTAGCAAGCTCCAGCATACTGAAGGTTAGCCATGTCATATTAGAGGTGGAGTTGCGTTGCGGCACGCTTATTCTAATATCTGCTCATGAATTTCAGAACTGATGTATGCTTTCGAACATGACATAAATATTCAAGAATATCTTACAACTGATGTAATTGATGGCAGCGGAACTCTTCCTATCATCGAGCACATATCGGGCTAGGTTTTTTTTGACAATGGGAGGTCATTGAGTGTTGGGCGTAAGCATCGAGCACCGTGAGCATCGAAACCACATGAAACGCTGTTCTTTAGAACTACAAAAATTGCGGGATACCGAATGCGCTACTAAGAATTCAAGAAATCAGCCCATTTACAGGTGGATAAATGATGAGCTGAAGCGGTAGTGAGCGTGTGAATTTAAACAAAAGACTCTTTGGCTGCGTTCATACTGATTCCCATGTTCTGGAACTGTTCCCGCACAGTTCTCGCACTGTGCTGAAACTGTGCGGGAACTGTGCGGGAACAGTTCCAGAACTGTGCTGCATGCGCTGCAGCCGCCCCGCACCGTTTTGAACGGCGGGAGTTGGAGAATTTTGACCGTCCTCAACGGTTTTTCTTCCAGATTTCGCTCATTTTGGCCTTAATCCTCCACCCCGCTTCCCTTTTTGATTAGCAGCACTGCGAACTCGAAGCGGGGTTGAAGAATGAGCGCTTTTCTGCGCCGTGTATTCGGAAAGATGTATTCTATCGTGCGATTGTTCATTCTGTCTTCTTGTTTTTTGCTCAAAACTACTTCATTTGTTCCAGGAAGCGGCTGCCCAGTTTTCATAGCTATCTGCCACGAATTAGGGAGTAGGAGAAATCCTGAAATTGCATGAGTTGGGACTTGTCTCTTGTTTTTCATGATTTTGGGCGTTTTTAGCCTTGTTCGTTTTTCCATGTCGCTGCTTCTCCGTTCTTTCTTCTACCCCGCTTCTCCTAGTGATGAGAAAAGCTGTGAATTTGAAGCGGGGTTGAGGATTGAACGCTGTTCTGCTCCATGTATCCGGGAATATGGGCCTTCGTGCGCTCGTCCATTCTCTCATCGCTATTTTTGTTCAGACCTATTCATGTGTACTAACAAGTCGCTGCGTAGTCTCGCATCTGTATTGAAATTGAAATAGACAAGTCTCTGGAACAAATGAAGTAGGTCTGAACAAAAATAGCGATCAGAGAATGGACGAGCGCACGAAGGCCCATATTCCCGGACACATGGAGCAGAACAGCGTTCAATCCTCAACCTCGCTTCAAATTCACAGCTTTTCTCATCACTAGGAGAAGCGGGGTGGATGAAAGAACGGAGAAGCAACGACATGGAAAAACGAAAAGCTAAGAACGCCCAAAATCATGAAAAACAAGAGACAAGTCCCAACTCATGCAATTTCAGGATTTCTCCTACTTTCTAATTCGTGGCAGATGGTAATGGAAACTGGGCAGCCGCTTCCTGGAACAAATGAAGTAGTTTTGAGCAAAAAAAACAAGAAGACAGAATGAACAATCGCACGATAGCCCATCTTTCCGAATACACGGCGCAGAAAAGCGCTCATTCTTCAACCCCGCTTCGAGTTCGCAGTGCTGCTGATCAAAAAGGGAAGCGGGGTGGAGAATTAAGGCCAAAATGAGCGAAATCTGGAAGAAAAACCGTCGAGAACGGTCAAAATTCTCCAACTCCCGCCGTTCAAAACGGTGCGGGGCGGCTGCAGCGCATGCAGCACAGTTCTGGAACTGTTCCCGCACAGTTCCCGCACAGTTTCAGCAGTGCGAGAACTGTGCGGGAACAGTTCCAGAACATGGGAATCAGTATGAACGCAGCCTTTGCTTGCCTCAACTCACATCAATCCACACAAACTTGCGGATTTGCGCTTAGTCTTATATACAGGGTGTCCCAAAAAATGTTTCGAATGTTTGATCGTTAATATCTCTCATCCCAAGAAGTCTTTTGCCTTGCTTCAGGGACCGTTTTGTAGAGCTGGCTTCAACTTAGATTTGCATTATAGAACGAATCACCCATCTCTCTTCATTACTGTAGGATTACGGTAGAAACTTGAAAGGGGGTTTTAAGCAATGAAAGGCCATATTTTGCCTCAGAGAAGAAACAAAACAGCCTGAAAGCTTCTACACTAGGCTAATTGGAGTTGCTGATTATAACTGTAAAGTTTCCGACTTATTATGATGCTTCATTGAAGAGTTATGCCAGGTAAGAGGTAGCGGCCATTTTTTCAATGTTCCTAAAAAGTGCGATTACACCGTTTAGAAAACTTCGTAGCCTTGTGAACAATTGAGTAGTATTGAACTCAGCGTCCATAAAAACCCTATTACACAAGTTTTCACAATTATTTGAAAATTTTGGAACGGCAGCTTTTTTCCACATTGACACCACATGTTTCAAGTTTCTACCGTAATCCTACAGTAATGAAGAGAGATGGGTGATTCGTTCTATAATGCAAATCTAAGTTGAAGCCAGCTCTACAGATTGGTACCTGAAGCAAGGCAAAAGACTTCTTGGGAAGAGAGATATTAACGATCAAACGTTCGAAACATTTTTTTGGGACACCCTGTATAAAGCTAAATGTCTGTTTGTCTGTATGTGTCTGTGGTGTTATTTCTGAACTGATTTGGACCAAACACACATGTACTTCGTGGCGGGAGCATGTCATATACTATTAGATGGGTCCGGAAGTAATGTCGTTTCATTTTCAAAAATTTGTAACCTAGCGCTGTATCAGTAGATTTGCTTGCATGTAATTTTATTAGAAAGAATGAATTTTTCGCTTTTGAACACTACTTTGTCAAGCTTCTGTTTCACAGTGGATGCGCAGATAAAAATGGAAAAGTAACCACATAAGCTTGGAGCATTTTAAGTTAGGTCATCAAAAAACTGGAACGCTGCGAAAAATCCGAAATTGTCAGCACTTATGTTTTTTTGGCTTACTCTTCGCAATTGTGGAAAGTTTGTGCTGTTCGCACGTCTCTGTGAAAACTTATAAATTTCGAGTTTATTATGAAAACGCCAAAATTAATTGATTTGCCAATTGAAACATAACTTTTCATAGTTGCGAAGAGTAGGCCAAAAAACAAATGTGCTGACAATTTCAGATTTTTCTGCAACGTTCCAGATTTTTGGTGACCTAAATTAAAATGGTCCAAACCTCCATCCAGTGTAAAGCGGAAGCTTGAAAAAGCAGTGTTTGAAAGCGAAAGACTTGTGCTTTCTGAAAAAAAAATACAAGCAAGCAAATTCCCTGATAGGACGCAAAGTTACAAATTTTTGAAAATGAAACGACAGAACTTTCGAACCCCCCTAATACTTTTCGTTATGGCCCGATATGGATTTGATCGATTTTTATCGACTTTTCGCATACACGTGTATTTCGTTGGGACGTCAGCTAGCCCCGCCCCAACGAAATACACGTGTATCGATCGAAATGCTAGCGTAGCGCTGGCATAACTTCGGCACTCTGGCGAGAGCCTCAGGCTACGGAGCTGGGAGTTGGCACAGGGGTAAGTGAGCATGCTGATTACGATTACAATATTAGATTTTGGATATATCGACCTTTATCGATTTTATCGATTTCGGGCAATGTTTGAGCTACGGGCTGTGAGTTGGCGCAGGAAAGTAAGTGAGCATGCCGATTATGAACATAGTAGAGATAGGGAAATAGCATGAAGAGGAGGCACAAGGAAACATTGTACAGGGGTAGGGACGAGACCTTTATCGTAATGTTTTGACAGGGCCGGGCGGAACCGGGTAAGCCAGCTAGTGATCTAATATCAGCGCGTGTAGATATAGTAAGAAAGAGCCACCTAAATTAAACATTTTATAGGAATCATTCATTTATACGACTAGAATGCGACTGTCCGCAATTAATGTATAGTGGTAAGCATGAACTCCAAACGAAAAAAACTTTCTTTGTAATTTCTTTGTATTTCTTTTCTTTCTTCCTAACATAGCTCGACTATCAGAAAGTGAAATATATATTCTGAGCTATCTTGACAGGCTAATTTCAAATATGCCGTTTCTATCTGCAGCTGTGCGAAATCAACATGCTATTCAACATGGGAAAACTGTCTGTAAGTGAAAATCTACCCAGGAAAGTTGATGTTGAAAGGACATCAAATTCAATTTTTTCTCAATGATTAGGAATTTGACGCAAGTATATTAGCATCAGCATTTGAGGCTGAGTATATATACATGTCTCTTTCAAAAAGCTGAGCTACAGTGCTGGACATAATTATAAACCCACTCTTGGTGCAAAAGTTTTGTCAGTTTTTTCGATCTATTGGTAAGCACGCTAGAATGAAGACAAACAAACACTTCAAAAAGCATCCGATGCAGAATTTTTCCTCTTTCCAGCTGCTTAACTCCCTTGTGTTTCGTTGTAAAAATGACAAGATATTTGCCGATTACAATCACTCGTTTTTACCATGTCCAACTTTCACTAATTTTCAAAATTTTTGCATGAGATTTTCGGAGGAGCCCCAATAACCTCCAGATAGGGCAAACCTTTTTCCAACAGAAGCAATTTTTTTCTTTTTTTATCTGCTTTTTCAGGATTTTACTAAGTAATTTTCTGAAAATCTTGTGTTTTGGAAAAATCGCATAACCTTTCATTGTACCAAACACTGCAAAACCTACAGAATACTGAGGTTTAAACACACGATCATTACTATCGCTACCATTACAAAGTAAATGAGCGATTTCGCTTTGAATTATGAGGATTTTGAAACATAGGTTACGTTTGTGCGCACTCAAGAAATTGAGAAATACTGCGATTTTTCCCATATTTCGTAGAAATTCTGAGAGACAAGGCGTAGGGCTACAAAAAATTGCTTCTGTTGGCAAAAGGTTTGCCCTATCTGGTGGTTATTAGGGCTCCTCCGAAAATCTCATACAAAATTTTTGAAAATTAGTGAAAGTTGGACATGGTAAAAACGAGTGGTTGTAATTTCCGGCAAATATCTCGTCATTTTCATTAAAACACAATCTGCATCGGATACTTCTTGAATGTTTTTTATCTTCATTCTAGCGTGCTTGCCAATGGATTGAAAAAACTGACCGAATTTTTGCACCAAGAGTGGCTTTATAATTATGTCCAGCACTGTACCTAGTTATAGGCTATTTCAGCCTAGCATTTTTCGCAGGATCACATGAGCTGAAGCGGCGAGCGCGCTGCGCAGGCAGCGAAAATAGAACGCGAGTGCTAAAGCGGCTAAGGATCAGATCTGTGCCTTTCTCGACGCTATTCTAATTGTTTCTTGTTTGTACATGTCTAAGCTTACGTTACGTTTGTAAGTGAATCAATGTGTTCGATATTTTAAAACATCACTGCCCTCAAAAATCCCCTTTTTTCCCAATCGTTAACTCAGATAACATTTGATTTATGTGACACTGTAACTACTTTTTCATCTATAATATCAAAATAGTAAAAAGGGTGTATTGCAAACTCGCACGCATGTACTCTGGCAGACTGCATACATTCTTTGATAATCTTAATTATTATATGATCGCATATGATATATGGTTTATCATAGGAAAAATTTCCTACGATAAACCATATCATATGCGATAAACCAGAAGTATTAACTACTGATTACTCGTATGCATTGCGATTCCTAGTCTCTAAAATTAGGTGACCATTCCTAAGCCCACACCAAAACCATACACTTTCTAAGCAAATACTCATCTTGCGATAGGCGTGCCGTCACCATCTGAAATGTCCCATGTAGTTAAGACAAGGACTCCAAAGAAATCTAGATTTTGGCAAGAAGAATGAAATCAATATGCAAAGCAAATGCTAAGTAAAAAGCTATTTTGCGCTCGATTACCCGCCGCATGCCTGCGCAACTGCACAACGTCATTTCGCGGTTTCCGATAGACGATGTGCGATACAATAGATGCTTTTCCCTAGTTTTAAGTAAAAACCACAGCAGGGGCGGTTCGGGGAACTTTTTCCTGTGTGAGGCGGAGGGGAATTGGAAACTAGAAAATAATTTCAATGTAGATAGGCGTAGCTTAGTCACGCCCTTTCCATTACCCTATTTTCAGGTGTATAAGCCGCACCCTTTTCGCTCTACACGCGAACACGCCAAAAGACTGACTGTCCACATGGAGCGCGTTAAGTGAGAGCAGTGTGCGATAAGGCGACCGCTTCGCGAGACATATGCGCGGCGGCACGCCTGGATCTGCTCGCGTTTAGAGCAAAAAGGGTGCGGCTTATACACCTGAAAGTAGGGTACATTTGCTTCAGGATTTCCGGCCTATACCGCAAAACCCCAGAAAAAAGGCGGCATGATAGCAGCCATGCTTTCCAGATTTTTTTTTGAGCAGAGCTGCTCTGGTTTTAAGATTCTCAAAAATATTCTGAAAAAAAAATGTCTGAATTATCCACAAATAAAAAAGTCGTTTTCATATTTTTTTGACTCGTGCACTTCCAAAGTTTCGCGACTAGTCTGTGAGACAAAGTCAGTGCACCGTACGAGTTTGAGTATTACCGACCTCGGCTAACACGACCTCTCCACCTCCTTTACCACAAGTCTGAAATGACAAAACTATTATAACTTCGCGAAAATCTTGCTGAGGAGAAGAAACAAAAAAAATTAGGATCACAGAATTTTGCTGAAATTTGAGAAATTGCATTCACTTATCTGCACAGTGAAAAATGCTACGTAAACACGTTTTCAAGTTTGTTTGAAGTTGCACTTTTCAATGTGTGATGTTTGTATTAGGTCGTTCCGAAAGCAATCTCGATGTCTACAAACGAGCGCCACATTTGTTGAAACAAAGGTTTTCATAGCTCTTGCCATCATTCAATGCAGCATTTCGTCCTGTTTTCAATGGTTATAAAATCGTTGCTGGAAGCCTAAGAGATGATGTAGCACGCACGCCGCAAGCAAAAATAGTAACCGCGATATGCCAGATAATCACTTTGGCGGCCAACTTCGCCCCATTGCTCCCCATCTAATTCTTTGCTCAAATTAAGTTAAGTTGTGTGGACTTCTTCTCAGTCACTGTCGTAAGAGTGTGCTTGAAAAGGCCTCTGAATCAGATAAGTGGCTATCAGCACTTTACAAGCAGTGTTTCAATCATTAACACATTGATGACAGCGTGCTTTTTTGCTGTCTGCCCTGCGGGACAATGTATTGTACAATAAGTTGATTATTTTTTAGCTAAAATCAAGTAGGCCGTCATCTGCAGTATCCCTACAGTGCTTTTGAGAAGCAGCCAAAAGACGCGGAAAATAATTTTCAGGAATAAAGCATAACAGAACTTCTAAAACCACAGATTGCATGACCCACCATGTGGGTCACTTGTCGTTAATGTGTTAACATAGTATCAAGTTGGAAAGAAGAGAATATTGCTATTTCGGAATTTCTCAGCTAAAGTTGATATTTTTGGGACCGATTTGGGAGCACCTCACTTTCAACTACTAAAACGGGCTCCAAAGGCCGACCATAGCCCGGTTGCGACTGCAAAGTATTCCTTTTGAAGCGAGAATACAGCTTCTGAAGTCTAAATAGAAACGTCCCCTTCTGGAGAGAGTATGCCGTCACGGTTTCCTGCTTCGACAAGGACGAGACCGAATCGAGGGGCGCTTCTGTTTGCTTCCAAAGCTGTTCATAAGCATCTTTTGTAGTCACAATCGGGCTGTGGTTTGCATGGAGATTCTGCTTCAGTAACGTTGAGACTGAGGTGCTCTCAAACTTGCACGGACCTTGATCCTCGCTATTACTGACGTGCAGAATCTGTGCTAGTTGGTGGCTCTACTCGATTCAAAGGCTACCAAGGGAGCATCAATGATTCGGCTTTCGTCGCTGGTCCGCTCCATAGAATCGAACGTATCCTTACACAAGACGTTTATTAAGGAATGTGACAATTTTTTCTTATGTGACAGAAATGAGCATAAAACTATGCGACTTGCCCTCCATAACTTACGAAGACAAGTGGATACAAAGCGCTGCATTCATACGACGTATCTTTATATAGGAACACGTTAACTATAAATAACTGTTGACGTAAAACCTTATAAATAACCGTTAATAACCATTAACTAATAACTGTTGCGTTTCTTTTACCGAACAAATTTCTTGTTATAACAACGACGAGACTACTTTAATAATTACACAATTTTCTGTAATCTGATAATGTATGTCAAGCGGAAAAAGATTAAGGAGACTATTTCGGAGCGAAGCTGAAGATACAGAGTACGTTGGGTTGTTTCGGCTTCCTACCACTATCTTCGAAACTGCATCCAAATGCTATCAATTTGCGTTTATATTTCTTTGTAGCAAGCTTTGTAGAAAGCTGAAAAGTTAAAGTTTGTGATTCGAACTGATTCTCGAGAAAAAGTTAGTCTTGCGGTAACTACACAATAAGTGATATAGTGACTGGTCAGTGCGTGAATAAATGCGCTTTTTTTAACTTTCTATTATAGAAGCTGATTTTTAAGAAAATCGTGTTACTCGAAAATTTTGTAGAGATTATTAGGACCTTGTTCTCAAAATTATGCGGAGTTTTAGTGCTACAAAAATCCCTATCAGATGTAAATTTCAAAAAGTCGAATAGAATAGGTCGAAGTCAGATTTGGCTGTGGCAATTGCGCAAAAAAAACTTGGGAGAAAATTGTTGCAAAACTTTCGCTGTGTTTAACAAGGTGGACTTATCGCAACTTATGGTATGAAAACGGCGAGTTTTCCACGTTTTCAAAAAGCGAAATTTCAGAAAAGCCGTTCTTTGCCCCATCTGGAATGCCAAAGAGTGGAGATTATCCTATTTCTTGGCAAGATTTCCATAAAAATCAACGCTTCGCTGCAGAGCCTAGCCGGCTATTGTCTTAATGAACAAAGTTTGCATTCCGGTAGATTTGTACGTAAGTTATGCTAAAAAATGAGATCAGAAGGAAATTTTTGCAAGTTTGGGACAAAAAGTCGTTTTTTTTTCAGGCTACAATTACACAAAAGTACGTGGTGTAAGCAATTTACAAGCTATGCCACCCAGGGCCTGGCACCAGCTGGAACGGGGCAAGCTGGATATCGTTTTTGGGGCAAAAAGCAAAGGGGGTTTCGTTTTTGTGGGCGAAGACATACGGAAAATTGGCGGCGGCGACCTTTTTTTTTTTTTTTTTTTTTAGTCGACGTTTCGTTTTTTGGGGGATTTTGGGGATTTTTTTAGGATTTTAGGGGGGATATCGTTGAGGATCAAAGGGGACTTCGTAAAATTTCCCAAAAGTCAAGGGGGACTTCGTAAAAATTGGCAAATTTCAAAGGGGACTTCGTTTTCAAAATTCCCTGGTGCCAGCTCGTGCCGAGCCCTGATGCCACCTGATGCAATCAAAAGGCGCTTTTTTTAGAAACGCAGAAAAAAGTGTACTTTTCGTTACAACGAGAGATTGTGTCTGGAAGCAACAATAGCGTTTTTGTGCGAACATTTTGACGACTATTGTACAATATTTGATTGTTAGCCTTGTTACTTAATGGAAGCAACCGTTCGATATAAACAAAGCATTCCGTCTGTCTCATCTAGAGTAAGGCCGACTCGAGCTGCTCTGGTCCCGCCATATGCGCCGCCTGAACCCTTCGCAAACGTATTTTCTTACCATTTTGCCAAAACTAACGATTAAAGCTATTCTTTGAGTCATTCTATGTTGAAGCGTGAGAGATAGTTCAGACAACATGTTCGCGAACGCGGCGCAAGGTTCAGGCAAGGAGCCGCGTTAGAGCGAACAGCTCGAATCAATCTCACACAAAGCGAGACAGACGGTAAAAGCGGCAAGTATCTTCATGCAGATGGTACTCCGTAGAACACGGACAGAGTCTTACCTTTTTCAGTCGCGGGTAAAAGGGCGAGAAACTGCAGATTTCCGTCCCTTTTTTGCAAAATGTGATTGTTGCTCCCGCTACGGCCTATGATTGTTTGGTTATATGTATTAACCTTTGAGGTCGAGTGAAAACTGATCCATTACCAAGTATTTCGCTTTGACTTTATTGAAATATTTTTCTAAATGCTGGTAAGTTGTGCCGAAGGAGTAAATTTCTTCATGATATAATTTGGCAAGATGTGCAAGGTCGCAATTGTGTTTCTGTAAGAACGCTTTCTTATTGCTGAATAGTCAACTTTAGTGCACTTACATTGATCTTGACACCTCTTTTCCAAAGAGTTTCTACTATTTTGGAATAAATATCTTCATGCTGATAGTACTCCATAACGCAGCTCCTATCTTCCATATCCCAAACATCATTTCCAACATTATTTCCAACGAACGAATTGACAGGCTGGATTTTTAGGATGTTGATTAGAAGAAAAGAAATACCAGGTAAATTTGCACATGTAGGCGCAAGTGACATGCTTGTATCTATAGTTTTAATGTTGATCTTAATTGTGTTTTTATACACTTCGTAGCTCACAGATGTAATTACGAAAAGCACCTGACTTGCAAGCACTATCATCAACATCCATTAAAACTTTTGTTCGCAATTGGCACTTAATCGTAAGGTCATCAAAACTTTTGCTGCAACTTTGGCTTTTGCTTTTGAAAATTATGGATTTGCACGTCTTTGCGCTGCAAGTTTGCTACGTTGATGCTTGCTCTCAATAAAAGTTTTCGAAACAAAGTGCAGACATAAAATGGAATTTAAGGAATCCTGTACTGAGTGCTGCTGATGTTTGATCAGATTGAGCTATTTAATTTGGATTTTGGTGGCACCAGGCACGAGATGGTGCGGACTCTAATAGGAACATACATGGAATTTTCTGATGGACTGTGAATGTTGAGGGCACAGCGCTGTACATTCGAAATAATGCTAATTTTAAGCTTATTTCTATCTCCACGAAAATAAATGAAACACTTTTAATATGGTGACTGTTGCTTTATGAAGATCGGAACAATAGATCTCTTATTGCTATTGTTCAACAACATTCGTCCTCGAAAGCACATAAAAGTGGAAAATTTTGCACTTGGTTGTGGAAGCGAAAGCATTAGTTGCAAATCCCATGTTTAGGGAATATTTCTCACAACTATCTTCTCATTACTCTTCGTTTTATTCCTTCCCCTCTCGAACATTCTTGAAAACACCCTACTGTTTTTTGACAAGCTTATCGTAAACGCAATCCTGATTCGGACTGCGGACTAAAGCAGTCGAAAAAAATCCATTTTTATTAACTAAATGACAGAAAATGATGATCTTTTTGTGTTAAGTGTAAGATTTTTAAGAGGTGATGGAGTCGCTCGGATGCGAATATATTCGCTTAGCTTTTGAATGAGAAACTTTCAATTTCTAAAGCTTCCATGCTCTAATAATTTTGCAATTCAGCAATGTAGAGCAAGGTTCTACATGAACAAATTCATTTTTGCCTCTCTTCCAATTGTGCTACAAGACCAAAAAGGGCTGTCCATTTACTTACATATCCCCTGCCAACCGTCAGTGTGACAATCTTCGTTTTTTCTTTGATTGTCTTGCTTCAAATGCCGCCTTCTTTATGGCTTGCAAGGTAATATTTAGAATGCTTCCTCTGAGGTGTTTCTACCGATTCTATAAAAATCACTGATTGCAGTCCTGGCATTTTCGCACGTTGGCAGGCTATTTCTGCCGACTTTGCACCACAGATTCTTTTTTTTTGCCGACAGAATCAAACATTTGACAACACGCAGTAATTTTGATTGCAAAAGGCGCAATCTTCTCGAATGGACATCACAGTGTATCAAAAGAAGCATGACGCGTGAAAAGCAAAAGAACAGTGGGCGTAGAAAATGAGAAAAAAAAGATTTAACTTTTATGACATATGCTTCGCACTCATCCAATTGACCAACACCACCTACATATGCACGGGATTCCCAGATTTGACTTGTATCAAGCATTTGAAAGCTTCCTACGGGATAATTCAATCAAAGCCCAAGAACTCAAACTGCAGTATAACTGGAAGTGGGATTGCAAGTGGCCGTGGAGATCATGATATGCCATATAGTTCACATTCGAATGGCTATTCAAAAAAGTAGTGCTGTGTAACAAGTTCTGTCCCATTTTTTCTTTCGTTTTATCAACGATGATTACCCGGTTTTGGAATAAAAATGTATATGCCTTTCAAAGCTCTAAGTTTGCTCTACAAACGTGTGCGTCATTCTCCAACTCAGCAGGATATTGAGAATGATTATTGTTATCAGAGGAAACAAGTCTAAAGAAGCAAAAAAATCCATTTTCGACATTTTTTCTCTCCAAATTTCTCCCACTTTCCATTGGTATTTTTGATTCAACAGACTTCACAACAAACAGAACAAGTTATTGGACTTTTATGGTTCTGATGTCAGTGTTTGTGCTTGCTCTCTTCCTTCTACTTGTTGATGCCATTTTTTCAGAAGTCGGCAAAGCAAAAATTTGCCGCCGCGATGTTCGCCGCCTCGCCTGTCCAAGCTGTGTGGCCACCAAACACTCCAAACATTGAATTTTTGAATAACTCATGAATTCAACGATAAAGCCAAAGACCATCCCTACTGCTTAATCTAGATTATCCATCTACCGTCCTGCCTTCAGATGAACAACGTCAACTATGAAAAGACGTTAGAAAAAAACTTTTTTTGAACTTGAAAAATTTTCGAAACCTCTTCCGCACTTTTAAACCTCTGCAAAAGATGAAGGATTCTTTTCTTACACTCAGTAGATTATTCGAACTGTTTTGTAAGCATTCTAACCTGAAGAATTGGGGATGACTCAAATTAGTTGTTGAAAATGTTTTTTCGTCTTTGCTTTTCCAAACTTGATGCTCTACTTTTTGAATTCTATTGATGCAGGAAATTGAAGTGAAGATTTTGGTAGAGCAGCTTAGGGCTTTCAAATGCATATAAACATTTTGTAAAACATCGTAAAAAATACTGTGAAGAAATCGAAAGAAAAAATGGGACAGAACTTACTACACAACCTAATATTTCTAAACAGCTTAGTAAAATGTTTGAGCTGTGCGCAAGCAAAGCAGCGGAAGTTTTTTTTTCCAATTTCGGAAGTTTGTTGCTCCGTTACCATTTTTGTGCAGCACAGATTGACAAGTCTTAAACATTGTATTTCACCTCCAAAAAAAGCACAAACATTTGATTTACAAGTCAAGCTATCTTGTGCCACTTCCTTCCTCTAGTCTCAGGATGTATCGAAAGTTCTGTCAGTTTTTTTGTTGCAGCAGTGCTTTAAAAGCTTTGCACTACTGCGGATATCTGTAAAGTTCAAAAAAACTTCACTTGCTTTTTGCCGACGCTTGGATGACTATAAATTACGGTGTTGAATTGCTAAGAGCTGGCTGGCGTCAGGGCCAGGTACAAGTCGGTTTCTAGATTTTTGGAAACGAAATCTCTCTGATCTTTGAAAATTTTACGAAGTTTCCTTTGATCCTTATCGAGAACTTGTTGACTCAAGAGAACGTGAAAACAGAAAACACTCACTAGTCGGAAAGTCCTAGAGTGAAAAAAGCGTTAAAATTTGAAGTGGTGCTGAATACTACGCATGAGCAAGAGCTTGAAAAAGCGTCTAGCAAAGCGATATATTAGGAAAATAAGGCAAAAAACAAAGGAAAGGCAACGATGTGGGAATTTCTCATACAGATTATTGACCATGATGAAAAATTCAAAACTCTTGTTATACGCTTCGTATTCAAATCGTACGTCTGGAAACGGACTAATTTTGTAAAGGTACTACTTTATAAGAATTTTTTTACATAACTCTTCCGTAAATACTATTCTATGCTTACAGTCAAATTTGGTTTCATATGCCTCTATGTTGTCTCTCTGCTGCATACAAGCAATTTTTTTGATTTTGGCCTCGCTTTCAAATCGCGCGCGATTCTCGCGAGACACGATGGAGCACGTCCATCGTGTAATAACCTGTCTTTAAAGCTTTTGCTTGATGAATGGTCGCTTTTGGCACCCACAGAAAGTATGTTGGACTGTTCTGCACACAGTATGTGCTGCCTTCTCCACATACTTCGCTAGTAATGCATGTAAACAGTTTCTTTCGGGGCTCCGCTTCGGTTTCGCAAAAACTATATCCATTTTGCTTTTGTTCCAGACACGAACTCAGAGACTCGCGCCGGGCGGGCGGCCAGCGACGACCTTACAATCGCTCGTCGGTATGTGCGATTGTACGGTCGTCAAGGGCCGTTGGCACGGTTAACGTGGGGCGCCCGCACGGTTTCTAATGCTCGCCGCTTGCGCGGGGAAGGTCGGCTGCTTGCCTTGCTGTTGGAGTAAATTTATATGGGACATCTTGACCACTTTTCTTGGACATATTCATCCTTTTCACATCCTAGGAATATGGATCGATGCCTGCAGCATTGGTCAAACTTTTCATAGGGAAGCCCACACCATCACTCTTGATAACTGCAGCCTCGCACAGGTTTGTTCCAGTCTTGCTGGTGATGGAAAATGTTGATAACACGATACATCAACGCTTAGCCAGCATTAACGCAGCGTCGTATCTCACGCAGGTACCGTTTTCGCTCACAATGTGTGAAAATAGTGAGCAGAAGATAGAGGTCACTGTTAGCCGCTTGCACGGCAACGGGCATTGCCGACCGATAAGATGGACGCATTGCTGGCCGCTCGCTCGAGCAATTGTATTGCAGGCCGTTTGCACGGTAACATTGCCTGCCGCTAGGACGGCGCTTCAGTTGTTTGCCGCACGCACGGAAGCTTTAGGTTTACGTCGACCGCTTGCACGCCAGCCCTTATAGGAGGACCGCTCGCACGGCGCGAATTCCTGAGAAGTCCTTTATCCATTCGATATGTGCCGGAATCCAGCTGGCGTTGTCAGAATGCGATCATGCCCAGAGATATTTCTGATTCAAATGCGCTTGCAGAAATACTTCAAGCACACACAAGTATAACATAAATTTTTTGTTATGGGACAGAAGCCTCTTTTAGCCACTCTACAGACGACAATATAACCTATGCATATCGGCAAGGGATGAGCGGATGTAATTGCTGGGTCAAAAAGCACACAACTTGAAAGGAATAAGCGCGAGCGTGGGGACTGAGTAAAAAAGGCTTTCTTGCTCAAAATCTCTACATAAGAACGAAAAAATGCTCTAGCTAGTAAGAGATGGCTACCCTTTGTTACGCCACGCCAGAGGGTCCGCAACGTGACGCAAAACCGAAGCGGCGCCTCACCAATCTACGTCATGTTGAAGTTGGAATGCATACGTTAGGAAAAACTAATACGCATTGACAACGACTGCATCCCCGACCAAAAGGCCGAGCTAAGTTGGGTAGTTTCCTTCACAAGAGGCGCATACCGCTTGTGTGGACTTATATACCCCTTGGCTTGGCAGCGCACCTAGCAGGAGGGGTCCGGGCGCGAAATACGTAGCGCCTCCAATAACACGACAGCCAGTGCTCCTGGCCTCCTGTTACAAAATGAGGCTTGCATCGCTCGAGCCGCGACATACACTCTATGGATGGATCTGAGTTTGTTTCTCAATGTTTTCTTTTCATGGCTGCGCTACTATGACGCGCGTAATTTTGGCGCACCCTTACTGTTAGAATCGAACAGATTCGCTTTTTCCCGCATTCATACAGTCGAGTAGATTTCCTGCTTAATATAGTGTCCCTGCAGACGCGACAACGCTGGGGCGTCAATAAATGCCTTGCGAGTTCCCGAGCTAGTGTTTTCCAGTGTTTTCTCTGCTTATTTCATGCTTTTTAGTTGATTCGTTGCTGATAAAGAGGAAAAGGGTAAGTTAGAGTGTAGTTTCTGTTTTCTGAGAGGTTCTATCATGGCATATTCACAGATATGGAAGCAGTTCGCGTCAGCTTCTTGTCTATTTTTTGTCACTTCATGTCTCTTTCTTCTCGTGAGGTACTCCTTTGAACGCTAGTGGATTTTACGATTGACCTATTGTCTTTATCACATGAAGTACTTGATTAAAATGCTATTTCTTGTGGATGAAAGCCGAAGTTGCTGCAAGGCAAGCCAACTAGCGTTCAAAGAAACGCCTCGCAAGAAGGAAGAGGTTTGAAAGAAGAAGTGACAGAAGAAAAGGAAATGACAAAAAAAAGACAGGAGCTGACGCGAAATGCTTCCACGTGGATATCTGTGAATATGCGGTTATATTTCTCTGAAAACAGAAACTACACTCTAACTTACCCTTTTCCTCTTTATCAGCAACGAATCAACTAAAAAGCATGAAATAAGCAGAGAAAACACTGGAAAACACTAGCTCGGGAACTCGCAAGGCATTTATTGACGCCCCAGCGTTGTCGCGTCTGCAGGGACACTATATTAAGCAGGAAATCTACTCGACTGTATTTTGTTCAGCATAATGCCCCATAATCAGAAACTTGCTCGAGTAAAGATAAGGATGATGGTGCAAATAAAAGTGCATCGTTCTTTCCAAGTTGCAAACCGGGACCCTTTGAATCGAAGAGCATGTGTATGCACGATGTGAATGGCACTACTGCAGTGCAACCAATGTCAATCAATATGCAAGAACCATTTTGCCCGGAAAAGAAGGAAAGTAATGAAGAAATATTATAGTCCAGTACTTCAAAGTACTAAACTTCTCACTTTGTTTCTTCTGGCTCAGCTGGTCTTAGATATTGGGTTGTCTTAAAAGTTTTTTCAGTTTTGCACTTTTACTTCATTAATGTATACAATTCTCAGTCTAATCAGATTGCAGTTTACCACTCAATAAGCGAGCTCTATAAGATGGCGTGTAAGTGTTCGCACCATCTTCAGCACATCACGAGCTAGAAGCCGAAATCTGAGAACCTTTGATGCTCGAAAATTTGAAATTTTCCACATCTCTGTACCGCTGCTGTGTTTGTTTCTGTGCTGAAAACGGAAAAAACTATAATTTTCAAAATTTCAAAAAGCGATGCTGATGCTGCGCTGTTCTCACATAGGTAAATGTACACTAGAAACCTTCAAAAATACATCGGTAAATTATCAGCTTCTTGGAAGTGGTAGTTCTTGAAAAATACCGAATTTAGCTTTTTTACTAAGGTATTTTATAGATCAACATTTTTCAGGAACTACAGCTTGTAGGAAGCTGAAAATCTGCGATCGTATTTTCAAAGCCTTGTGGTACGCACTTAATTATGTGAGAGCAGCGCAGCGTCGGTTTCTCGGAAGCTTGAAATTCTAGTTATCTCGGTTTTTAGCACAAACCAAACACGGCAACGGCATATGTGGATGTCTTATGTAGAGTGTAAATGTGTTAGCAAGTTTGGGATTTGGTAATTTGCCTTTGGGCAGAGATATAAATTATTTTCAAATTTCCGGGCACACGCAAATTCTCGGGTTTTGGCTTCTATCTCGTAATGTGCTGAAGCTGGTGTAAACACTTACACGCCATCTTATAGAGCCTGCTTTGCTCTATCGAATGGCACCCTGCATTATGGTTAGAAATGAGAACTGTGTGACTTATTGCGTTAAAAAGACATTGAAAAAACTTATGAGACAATCTAATATGATGAATTATCTTGTGAACGGTTTTGGTGCAGTAAGTGACATTTCTTTTATACTTCATTTAGGTCTCAAGGTACCGTTCAGTAGGGCAAAGCAAGTCTACCCCTTGACTAAAAACTGGATAAACGAAAAATTCTAGGTTATTACTAAAATATTGCTGGGTTGTCAACATAGGTATTTCTAAAGCAGAGCCCTTTATAAGTACGACCATCAGTTTTCAGCATTTTATTATATAAGCTCTACTTCTCGGAAAATATCGAACTTTAGATGGTAGAAACATAGAAATTTTTGATTTTTATTTCAAATTTTTTTTATTTGATTACGCCGAAATTTATCAACAGTCAAACTAGAAATTTTCGTTTACCCGATTTCAAAATACAGCAAATATACATATGTATGATTAATGTGTGAGAGATGCTTGAGCAAATGAGAGTTTTGAGGAATTGTTTAAGAATGATTGTCTCCGATTTTCTGAGCATCCAGGCTTTTCTGATTTGAACATAACGCGAATCAATAGTGTGCACACCTGGGGACCACTTTGTAGAGCTTGCTTTGCTCTATCGAAGTGCCTTCAAACTTTAATTGATGAAAGAAATTCATAACTTACCACAGTAAGAATCAAAATCGGAAAAACACGTATAAGACAACCTGATGAATATTTCGCAGTGCATTGTCACTTGAGCTAGGGTTTTTTGTGTGATCCGGGAAACAAGGTTCCGATGTCACATTGGTGGATACCTGGCAGGAACCTATCGCAGACGTTTTGAATAGCTCGGAAAAGTGGCAGTGGCATTCCCCAATGCCAATCACCTGACCTCCTTGACCAAATAGAAATTTTTCTTTCTAAACACCTGCTGAAGCCCTTATTCGTTGTTCGTTGTTCTGGTGAAAGGTGACAGGCAGTCTCCTACTCTAGCAATTTTTTCTCACTCAGACAGGCTTTGACACATGTTTACGTGTATGAGATAAAGGTGAAGATAAAGATATATCAGAGCCTTTTATTACTGACTATAGTCCAATAAGGTGGCTGCGCTAAGCTCCAATACGGCTCTTCAATTGAAAGATACTTTAAAAGTTGCAAGTTCTTGCTTGTCTGGGCAAGTACTCGGAGAACCGCCTCATTTCAAACATTACTAAAGGCTATGCATGACGAAGGCGCAGAAGCAGTATTGATTGAGCGGGAGCGAACGCGGCACGCGTATCCGCAGTATTGTAAATCCTGCTTTCTGGGCTGATAAAGCGCCTCGTTTGCGTCTAAGGGTATTGCGCCTTCATCATGCAGCAGCCTGTACTTGCTTACTGAAGATGAAAATAGATTTAAATTTTTCCGTACACAGCGTTACTGTATATCGGAGGACCACTGTGACCTTTTGAGCAGCATCTGCTAATTTGCAGGCTTTTCAGTGTTCTTCTTCCTGTATCACGTAGTACACTTTTCTCACAAATACTGAGCATTTTTTTTTCGAAACCCGCAGCTCTCGAATAGATTCAGAAAATGCAGTTTTAGAAAAAAAAAAGGAATTCTAGACTTGGTCTCTTGATGGTACGAATTATGGTGCAAACCTTATTCAAAACAGCGTGCACGAGAATCTAAAAGACTGAAGTTTGTGGAAAATATTGAGAATTGTCAATCAATTGTGGCCGTCTTTAGAACCAGCCCTCTAAAAATGTAGAAACGTGCGTTAAATCCGTCATGACTTTAACGTTTTATTCAGACTAAGCTCAGTATTCAGAGGAAGCCGTTCTGTTGTAACTGAAAGGTACTACATGAAAACTCGAAGTAGAAGTTCAGTTGCCATAAAAGAAAACGTTCCACTACATCACTTTATACGTTTTCAATCAACAAAAAGTAAATCAAGCATTAGCAGATTGGATTTGGTACTACATTACTGCTATATTCGTTTTGCGATGAAAAACGTCTGACCTAATCCAGAGTCATTCAGATCAGATCTTCCAGGCATTTCATAATAAAAGTTGCCTTGTTCGTCTTCATATTCTTGAATCTTGTCTGCACCCAAGCATTGTCCCATGGCAACGCAGTAGTCCGCAAATGCATAAGCATCCAGGAAGTAGTAACCAGTGGTGTTGTAGATTTCTCCAAAAAAGAGACGACGAAAATCTGAATTTTTTACGTCAACCACGTCACAGTCTAACCAAAGCTATTAAAAAGTTCTACTGGTTTATATTATAGGTGTCCCGGAAGTTATGTCTTTTGATTTTGATTGCTCACCAAAACTCATAGAGCACCGATCGATAAACAATATAGGTAGCATTCGATCAAGATCTTTTTTCGATAGCTACATTTGCTTTCTGATCCATGCGGTTCTTACGATGTTATCGCCAGGGCTCTTTGAGCAATTCAGAAGTAACGCCAAATATCCCCTATATTTCAGATTTTTTATCTTAAAAATTTAAAGAGGCGCTTCAAGCTATTACGCGAAGTAAACGTTGGGCTAGATACTTATATCATGTTACGTGGACCAAGGTTTTGAAGTCTGTCATAATTGTCAATTATTTTTTCAAGTAAAAACCCCGCTTACAGCGCACAGAATTACCGAAAGTTCCATAAAAGTTGATGTTTAGAATTTTCAATCCGCCTTTTATCAGAAATCATTTCTTTATTTTTTATTTTTCAAGGGAGTTGACTATTTTGCGCAAACGATGTTCAATAACAATTAAAACTCTGATAAGCAGAAACTTCAAAAGCTTTTTATGTGTTGCAATAGTGTTTCATGACGTTACCATTATTATATTAGTTTAGAAGAATTAATCTCTTTTTCAAGCACGAAACAGCAGACCACATGCTTTGAAAGCGCTATTGTATGAACCGACATTGCTCTAAGATGTCATACCTGTTCTTTTCCGGAAGATTGGAAATTTGAAAGTTAGGCCAACTTTGAGCAAGAAAAATTGATGGGTGTAGGATTTCCGTAAAGAAGCTTCCAGAAGATTAAATCCGTCCCGTAAATGTAATCTTTAAGAAGAGAGGAAAAAGCCGCATGATTATGTTTTTGAACGTTTTCAGGTCTTTGTTATACGATGTTTTATAGACGTTCGAGAAAAGCGGACACTTTTGGGCAACCTAAAATCTGCCTTTGGCTAACAAGGAAAGGATACCGACTTAGGTTCGCTTTTGAAGATGGGGCACATATATGTGGAATCAGCTTTGAACGCTGATTCCAAATATGCTGTTCCTAGCTGCTTAGCATTATTCCGAAGCGAATTTTAGGCTTGCTGTTGTAAGTGGCTAACAAACTTCTAAATGTCGTAAGACGGCGTGTAGCTGAGAATCTGTTCGAAAAAAGTGCTAGGATGTTGAACTAGTTTCGGACTGATTTTTTCAATCTTGAAAGGGGGGCACTATACAATTGCAAAACCACCTAGACACCGTAGCATCAGTAGGTTGAGAAGCACGCAAACTTTGCGTAGAAAAAATACCATAACTCGCTTCAAAATAACGCTAAGCAGTTAGTAACAGCATGTTCGGAATCAATGTTTCAAGCAGATACCAAATATATGTGTCTCATCTCAAAAGACGAATCTAAATTAATATCCTTCCCTTGTAAGTTAAAAATGCAACCACGGCAAAAATAGCTCTTGCGATTGATGCCGTTGGAAGGAATGGTTATAAACAAAAACGTGCTGTTTATCTATGCCTCATTCGGTTTGGTGTACTTTGCAAAATGCGATTTCGCATAATTTTACTGCAGAATGATGGGCACTTCATCGTGGAAGTAGAGCGATATGAGCACTTTGTGGCATAAAGCTCTCAGTATACTTTAATGCATCAGTCACCCACTTGCTTTGTGAAATACAGGAACTGGCGTACAACCTCCAACTCTTCCTTTCTTTCTTGACAGCAATAACCTGAATGTATCAAAAGCAACAGGTAGGAGGTAAACAGCTGTTTGCTATATCTAACTCAAAACCAAAATTGACTTGGATACTGCAGTGGTCCAGGACGGTGAAGTAATGTCCGAGGTGGAATGGTAAAATTGAAAGCCATTGCTATTATAACGTCTGATAGTAACCACTTCCTTCATTGACAGCTGACTGCATTTCTTTACGTTATTTTCTCCATGCCTCTCAATCTTTTGAAACAAAATTTTACTACTGGCCATTTCTGTAATGCACGATGCATCCGTCTCTTCACGGTAAAGTATGTATCCGCCCCATGTGGATGTGCTACCTTGCCTATACAATGAACAGGCTTTAACATCCTGAAATAAGCAATACTGAGCCCCCCTTGTGCAGTGTAATCATAGCAAACCTCTCGGTAATCCACAAATGCGCATTCGCTTTCTTCATAGCAAGCTCTCAAACACAAAGCTTCTTCTTTTGAAAAAATTTGATATAAAAGGTCCCCATAAAAAGCTGCAGTGTTGTGACGAAAAACGCCAGAATTTAGCGCCTAAATTTTCTTTAAGGTATAGCATATTCGTGTTTGGAACGGTAGGGATGCTTACCGGATTTGCTAAGAAGAGGATGACCAAGATAGACCCTGTGAAGAACATGGATTTTGACGAGATCTTTTGATGCACTAAATATGCCAGGGTATACAATGTAGGTGGATCTCAAATTCTGCTTGACAATCCTCTTACTCGCGACATAGCAACCGGGTAGAAAACATAAATCTTTCAAACACATACTTGAAATAAAGCTTTCACACCGTCACGGACGCAGCAAATGCCATTTCCAGATATGAAATATTCCTTTCTCACTATGAATCTTGTGCACATTATGCCATTTTAGAGAAGAAGGTTACGTTCACATCAGTCATAGGGAGATTTCAAAGAAAACGTTTCTAGGCCCAAAAAATTAAGTGAATGCGATTGATGCTTTGCTATCTGCATGTCCTCTCTTCACAATGTAAATCTTTTGAAAAAACTAGTGGATATTTCAATTCAAAAATCTTTGTTTAGAATGGATTTCGTAACTCTCACTAAAACCCTCTCACTAAAACTCAAAATTATAAACTCTCTTTTCAACGCTTGTGCAACAGGGCAACACTGATACTCTAGCGCTTGACAAGCGCTTGAATTTATCAAGGAAAACAAACTTATGGACAACAACAAATGCCCTCAAACCAGGGCTCGGCACGAGCTGGCATCAGGGAAATTTCAAAATGAAGTCCCGTTTGATCTGAAAGTTTTGTATGAAGTTCTCTTTGGCCTGTTTTGAAGACCCGTCATTATTTTCAGATTATGTAAAAGTATGCAGTAGAGTTTCCATGCATGCTCATTTCATGGAGCAACTCTTCACAGCTTTCTGAGCTTTTCAAGTGGTTGAATCCCATCTTGAGAAGCAGAAAAAGCCGATTGTCGATTGCGGAGCAGATCGATTAATTTTCAGATTGCTATAAAACGCTGAAAAGGAAACATTATGAAATTGCCAGCTGGCACGGTGTCAGCTAATTCAGAAAAAAGTTCAGCACAGCTTTCATTCATATAAGTTTTCATAAATTTTTGGACCATAGCTCTGGTCCCGCAACGCGCATGCACACACCAAATTTGGTGTCATACCATTGCGTTTAGGCTGAAAACAACGCCTTTGTTTGTTTGATGGACGCATGCCGGTGGCATGCCAGGCGGCATTTTTGTGGCTCTTCTCCGCCCGGACCCGAGAAAACGATATCCGCTTTGCTTTCCGCCTTAAAAACGATATCCAGCTTGACCCGGTGCCAATTGTGCCGAGCCCTGCCTCAAACTGTAGAGAAGCCCTCACAAAGTGTCTTTTGCTAAGACAACGACGGGAAGATTAGACCATGCTAGTCGGACGGATGCAACAGTCAAAAGATTATGGATTAATTAAGACAATACATCATCTTGACAAAGAAACTTTAGCGGAAGCTCCTTGTAGTTTTTAAGCAGCTTGTAGGATACAAAAGCTTGATTATCTTTTGAAAAATCCAGGCACGGGTTGCCAAGAAGTGCTGGAGAACCGATTGCTGCCTTGCTTTTACTAAAAAATGAAGTCAGTACTACGGCTCACAACTGCACAAAGCATATGTGTGCATACAGGTTTACATACTCCGTACTTCGACAGCATTGCGTGCAGATCTTGCAATGTCCACATTGTTCTGTTCTGAATTCGTAGAGCATCTCTAAGAAATTATTGGCACGATGTTCCTCTGCAAACACAAACAATACAAGACCTGAAAAGACCAACTATTCCACAAAATTGCAGGGAGTATTAGTGAGCCACACGTACAAATTACAAGCATGTTCCACAGAATCGATTCACAAAAAGTAGGCTTAACGAAATATGTTTCGCTTACAGATGTTTTATGGTTATGAAACAATGTAAAAATCATTAGATATCATGTGTGTAAATTACAGAGATACTGACAAAAGTTCTACCTCCTTTGTAAATCTGGGAAAAATTCTTAGGGAGTGTCTGCTTTCGAAACTCTGTTCAATTGTTTCATTCAAAATCGAGGTAAACTCTTAATCATACCATTAGAAAACACTAAAATCAAAATATTGCTTTTTTCATATATAACTTTCAAAAAATAAAGCTGATTATCATTTTCCTCAGACCCGCTTCTTTTGCATCCTTCTATGCTGCAATCATGGTTGGCAAAAATCATTCATAGAAAGATAGATTCGAACGACTTACTGTTTGGGTATTATGCTCTAGATAAACTATTGCAAAATCTGGTGTAAAACCGAACGAGCATCAAAACACAAACATATCTTACACTTTTTGTATGTAAACATTTGCTCGAAGTCACATTCGTCTTATAAAAATGCAGCACATTTTTTGTTTTTCTTCTCCTTCAAATCAAGATGTTTTGAACGAGCTACAAAGGCTTTAACAATTAGATTTTGATGAGGAAGCGTCAGTAATCTATGTACGGACGAGCAGCTGGGCGCTAATGTCCACTAAATGTTTTTATATTTTTTCTTCAGGAAAACTAAGTTTTGCAATAGTTTCGAATCTTTATTGCTAAAAACTGCGATTATTGCAATCTCTAATTACAGATAAGGCAAAAAGCATTCCATTATAGAGTAACTTTAATTACATTTTGAAACTAATTACATTTTGAAAACGCAAGCAAAACGATAAATCTTCTCTTCCTTCTCATATTTGTAGTTGCAGCCAAATCTTTTAGCATGGCTCATCTGTAATAAATTCATTAATTAAACTCTCTAGAATTTCGTACTTTGATCTTAGTTTTATTTTAGTATACCAAAGAAATCATTTTGTAATTACTCTAAAAGCTTCCTCCAACCAGAGAAGATTCTACACCTTATTGCCGCAAGATTTTCAACGCAATAATCTCAAAGACTGTGAACATCAGAATAATCGCGATTGTTGACAAAGATAACAACTAAAAAATCTTATATATTATATTCTGAGCTTGATGTAGTTTATCGAAGACAGGCTGGGCAAATTTGCAAAACATGCAAAAATCAAAGATTTTGCTAGATATGATACTTCAGCATCTCAGCAATAAGTTATCATGCTATAAAGTCACTTACTGAAAGAATTTGTTGTTTACTTTTCTTGATAGCCTTTTCGAGCATCACTTGACTTGTTTCATTCGATCTAAAGGTAGCATCCACTACTTCCTGCAATATCATATCAGTATTGTTGTAAGAATGTGCTACATTCTTTTTACCCAGCGTTCCCTTCCAGAGCTGGTTGGACCGTAAGCTGCTAGATACTGAGAGTAAAGCTTAATGCTAGTGACCCAAAGCAAAGCAGGCAGTTCCAAATAACAGTTGTATTTCTAAAAAAAAAAGACAGACAATATTCCTTGTTAGCACAAATAAAAAGCAAAGCTGACAGGTCTCTTCTTCGGCAAAACACCCAGAACTGCTCCAGCAAAAAGTATTCGCTCTTTCTCCGAAAGCCCAGCTCGTCCTAATCTGCATTTGTACTTCTGAGCACGTGTGGATGAAAATTGAGTGGCCTCTCCAGCAATCACAACAAGCATTAGCTAAAGCATACAGTTGACTTAGGGCAAAATAGTGTTCAAGGCTCGTATACGCGTACATCCTCGCGGGGAGGGAGGTGATCTGAGAAGGGACATACTATATTTCTTGCTCTAGATAGCTTTTTTCTTCTTTTTCTTTTCTTTCTTATAGAAATTCTCATACCCTGATACCTGAGCGTCATGAATGCCAGGTTACTGCCATACAAGATTAGTGTGGTGGCTATTTAGGCTTAATGTAGCCCTAGGCGGATGTTTGGCGCCGGAGTATGGTGGCTCCCGTGTGTGTTATTAAGACACTAAGCTATTGGAGCTTTATTTAACAAACGACATGCACCCATTCGTGAGTGGTAAATGCTCACGATTAAAGGCGTGGCGAAGTAATGTCGCAAACACCTGGGCAATGATACACTTGTATCACAGCTGATCATGCCTTTGGCAGAACCTTTACAGTGTTTAGGAGAAGTAATGATAAGTTGCGAGGAAGATGCCGACAAAGTCGGTACAATTAGATTTCACTGTCTTGTGTAATCCACTGTAGATCCACAAAGAATCACCTCTCATTTTCCTTTCTATAAACTCAAAGAAAACGTAAATCTGTACTGAGTATACGGGACTACTTGTTTATTACAGAAATAAGTAAAATTTCAGAATATCGTAATCTTTCTTGAACCAAGGGAGCTAGGGATTGAAAAAACTTGGAAAACTCACAACATTCAAATTCCATTTCCTTTGTCGTAAACATGCCTAGCAGCGTCATATATTAGGTTGGCTCGAAAGTTCTCGGACATTGCATTTAGACAGAGATTTTGTTTGGACGTAAGCACTGAATGGGGTGTGCTGCATACCATTGAATAGAGGAAAGCAATCTCTACAGAACCATGGTAAGCAAAAGCAACATCAATATTTTCTGTGAATATTCGGGCGAAAATTCCAAAGCATAGGATTTTGACCTAACCCAGATCGCTAGCTTCTATATACGTTTTGAAATCCCCACATGTTCCAATTTATAGCACAAGCATACTTATATACTTACAAGCACATTTTGTGCGGAATTTGAGCTTAAACAACAAGAAACACGAGGTGATTAAAAAGTGGCAAAATCCGCCCGCTTTGGTCCTAGGCTCCTATTTGCTTAGATATCAGCTACAGGCGAGGGAGAGTACAACTGCAAATTTCCGAGGATGTACATGCATAAGTTTCGAGAAATAACAAATTTAGTCTGAAAAATTTTTGGACCAACCTAATATATCCTCAGTACAATTTTACATCGTTTTCGTTAAGTGCATAGGAGAATCAATGGCTTTGAAAATGAGGGGTGATACTCTGGGAACCCCGGGGATCACACAAAACAATGATATCTAAACATCTAATCTTGTACGGCAGTATTCGGGCAACCATTATGCGCAGTTATCAGTGTATGAGAACTTTCATAAACCAGGACAAAAAGAGATATCTGAAGCAAAGACTCAAGTCCCTTCTCAGAACTCTCTCTCCCGACAACCCTCTCATAAGTTGTTATTTTTTGTTCACTGTTAGCTGTAATCCGTCTTATTTATAGCGTTGGGTAAGTGTTATGGACTTCTAGATTTAGGCGAAGTGGGCGCGTATGGGTTTGTCAGTCGTGATAGCGAGATATTTCAAAAAAGCAATGATTTGATGTAAGCGTTTTACAGCTCAAACGCTAACGTTATAAATGTCCGCAATGTCCCCGTACTACGCAAAATTTGTCGTAATCATCGCAGCAGCCAATCGTCATTTTGTGCTGTAGTAAAATTCACGACAAAATAACGCCTTTAATGAAAAACTTGAAAATGTTCTTCCCTTCCCCTCTTCTCATTACGTTTTAGCACTGTTTTTGCCCCAAACGAACCGGCTAGTCAATGAACTAATCCGATTCTGTTGAACTTTTGGCAACGAATGGACAGTGAAAATCGAATTTTGAGAACCCGTATAAACATGATTTTTACTAAATTTTCCTTTCTACGAGCACGTAAAGTTGCACATGCTGCTATGTACTATAATATATTGAATAAATCTTGAGAAATAGTACAAATGTAGTCTTCGCTAAACAAATCAATCCTGATCTCCTTTCTTTTTATGATTGCAGAATTGAATGCGACTGTGGACCAATTTTATAAGATTTAGTATTTTTTATTATGGTTTACTTCGAATTGGCTACGTAGGAATGATTCGGAAACTTTGTAAACTTCTTTTGAGTTCACAATGCTAGAATGTGATACACTGACGAAAGTTATAAGGTATTTTGTATGATTAAAGGTGGCTGAGCTAGACCAAAAAGTCTTAGTACGCAAGAGGGTAATGGAAACTGTTTTTTTTTGAAGCAAAAGTTCAAAACGGATCGAAAAGTCTAGGTGGAACAGCCAAGTTTCGGTAGAACAACTGTTTCTTTGAAGGCAGTGTCCGGGCAAAAACTCGATTTTGAGATTTTGTGCTTACTTGGGCCTATTCGTTACGCTGAATCCGAAAATGCACATTGTAGAGCGCGAAAATGGCGAAAACGGCTCTAACACAGGAGGGAAATGAGCAGGTGGGCGGGGTCCTCCCCACGGCGAATTCACGTATCCGGCTTCCGGAGCGAACTTCTCGCTTCCGGCTTCAAGTCAATCATTCGCACTTGGCCGGTAGCGATGTTAGAACGGCTAGCGGAATGGAGAAAATCGCTCCGGGAGCTGGGAGCATGAAATCGCACTGGGGAAAGCCCCGCCCACCTGCTGATTTCCCTCCTATATTACAGCCCTTTTTCGCCGTTTTCGCGCTTTCCAATGTCGATTTTCGGATTCAGCATGGCGAATAGGCCCGTATAAGCACAAAATCTCAACGAGTTTTTTGCCCGGACACTGCCTTTGAGTCAAAATGGTCATTGAATACTCTATTAATTAAGAGTTTGAAAGTTTGAGCCGTTTTGACAGACCCAATGACCCACAGATAAAGATAGAGTACTTCTAACTAAATTCAACTCACAACGTTTTCTTTTCAACATTTTGGTTTCTCTCTAATAACAAGAGCAGCATTCCAAGACTGTAATGGTTTTTTTACCTTTTCTAAATTCAGCTAATCTTCAAAAATTCCGTACAGGAGTTTTGGAGGATTGAAGATTTCTGAAGGTTATCAAGGGTTTTGATTATTAGTAAGATAAAGCAATGCTTTTTCTATGCAGTACTTTTGTCACATTTCATTGTAATTCCAAATTTCTGAGAATAATTCATTGATTACACCGGTACAGGAAAGCTACTGTTTGACTAGAATCAATTCTACAAAGTAACTGAGCTATCATCGCTCCAAGGTATGTAGATTTTGCAAGTTCTGATTGTATCGCAATACAGATAGCAGTCAGAAGGAGAAGAAAAAACTGCACTGAACTTGATGCCAAATTTGCTCATAAGTTTATGTTCTGCTATTTGGATCGACCGATTTTCAAATACTTGATCACATAAGTAGCTGTTAGGGGCCGGGCATACTTCACGCAATTTCATTCGCGACGCGATTTGGCACCTTGCCAGAAGTCTTCAGATCCAACTTAGCTAACTGCACATGTATAGTGTGTATAACTTACATAGATTGATAAAATGCCCTATCTTCCGTACATTCAGGAACCCCTTACAGTGAGTTATGGACAGTTGGAATACTGCCAAATCGCGTCGCGATTAAAATCGCGTGAAGTATGCCCGGCCCTCTAGAGACAATAAGTCCGCTAGAGATTTCCAAAAGAATTGCATTGCAGAAGCATTGCTCATAGTGTTTGCCCATCAAATCGGAAGAATTCATTCGTGAAAACATGGTAGAGCTAAACGAGGCAAGATGAAATAGGATAATTTGAGTGTGAGGGGAAAGAGATGCCTTTTGAACAAGACTGTTGAATAAAGGAACTCGGCTTTGAACAGTGCTTGAAGTGCTTGTCTATCTCCATTCTTCACGAATAATCAAGAACTGTACTTTCTCGGATGTAATTATTGAAAACGGAATTTGAAAAACTTCTTTTAGAACAATTTTATACAAAAGAGAAAAATGGTTACTGCTGATGTTTACTTCTGTTCAGTCACGAGTTATATCAAACCATGATTTCACGTTTACTTGTGAACAGTAATCGAAAGCGCGTAACATTATATCATGTTCATTAAACATTAATGATTTTCTGGCACTTCTTACAGTTTCGGAACTAGTGTTATGCTAGCTAACAGGGAGATCCTTAGTCAAATGGCCTTTCCACTTGAGATGCATATGATCTTAAAGGGCATTGAACGCCGATTTCAAATCTGTTATCCTTATCTGAGGAGCGCCATCGGGTGAGGAGTTATGATGAGTTTAAAAAAAAACTTATCATCTAACCAGAATAAAATCGATGGTAACAGTATTTTCAACCAGCAGATGGGATAAGGGCGAGCACAGGGAGGCAAGCAGGAACCTTTCTTTCATTGGGCTCACAAGTTTCGCCACAAAAGCTCTCATAACTCCTTATGCAGAGGCACTCCGCAGATGTGGAAGACAGATTTAGAATCAGCGTTCAATGTCCTTTAAGTTGGTGTGGCCACTTCGAGCAAAAATCTTTCACTGGTAAGATCAAACGGATAGCTTCTAAAAATGCTGAGCTGTACATGTAAAAAGTCTTGACTTTCCTTGAGCAAATTTGATCTAAAACAGCTGTAGGCCTCTAATACGCAATTAGAGCAATATTAGATAGATGTTGCAAAGTCATTAGATTTTCTGGCTACCTCTCTTATTCATGTACTAGAGACTATACCCTGAGTAAGATGAAGACCAACCTGAAAGTAGAGTAAATTGACTGAGCAGAACGTTTTCATCTGAAATTGCGGCATGTTTATCGTTTATTAGGCCATTTTGTATCATGTTTTTATCCAATCTCAAATTACGAACAGTGAATTATCAAATGTGACCTCGCGAAACAAAGTGCTTGTGAAGAAAACATAACAATTAGAGTACAAAGGATAGCAAACAATAGTGTCAACAACTTGTCAACAGTGTTTTTCCCACTTGGTCTGTTATTCTCTTCCTCAGGTCAGTGATCCTTTGTGGCTTTGATTCTGGGTAGTTATTTGACGCGAGTGCAGAGTGAGCTTTATTGTTCAGTTCAGGCATGTATCAACCCCGGTGAACAAAGTTCACTTTTTTCACGGCACCTGTACAATACTTCACGTCAATTTTGTTTTCAATTCCATGTCAAGCTAATCTGACAATACCTAATTTTAGAAGTGTGAACGTCAGGTGCCGCTGCAAAAGTGTATTTGGAGCGAAAAATAGCTAAAGCTGGATGTAGCGAAGTTAATTCTTCCCATCAACGCGAATGGTCGAGAAGCATTAAACAAGCAGAGCTTCGTAGTATCAAGAAATCCTGCAGAGCCATTACAGAGATATTGAAAAGCCTAGTTTTCAAACTCGCTACCTTTGACATCCCGCGTTGATGGAAGGCTGCATCTGCGACATCACTGGAGCGATATTCTTGCTTATATATTCTGAAGCGAGACTTGCTTGAACGTATAGTCATATTTATTTTAACTAATTTCTCGAATCCTTTTCTCCATTCATCGCTATTTTCTGCTACAGTGAGTTTCAAGCATTTTTTAATCTTTTGACTCTTTCCTCGGTTATATCCTTTGTATGTGGAGGGTATGCTCTGATGAATATATTCAGCCGAATCGACGTGCGGATTTGAATTGTTTTCAGCACTACGGAATGCTATAGCACGTGATGAGCATTTGTCCATGTTCTCGTCCTACAAAGTCCCACTGCCTTCTTTCTTCGCAGTCCCTAATTCCTTTTCCATCTAACAAGCTTCATTTCTCAAACACTCTGCTTTGTACTAAAAGATCTCTTTCCTCCTCTACTGTAATCATAGGTAAAAGCATTATGTGTCAAACTCTTTGTTTTCACTGATCAATCATTGTTCTCCAAAATATCCCGCTTTTACCTAAACTTACCGTATTTTGTCTATACTTCGATCTCATACTTCCGATGAGCACGTAAAAAGCCTTAAATACCATAAAAGAAAAACGACTTTAAAAAAATCATGAGACGATATTTTGAAAGACACTAAACAGCAAAAATTTTGAACTTTCCAACTTACCTTAGTATCTTGACATAGACAAAACATTTTATTTTGTAAGGAGATACAAAGGGGATCATCCGCTTTTCAATTTCTATCAGAGTGTCAAGCTCAGAGGTGCGATAGGTGGAGCCGGGCCCCCCAAAATTGAAGGTGGTTCTAGCTACCAATGGCCGGCAAAAGTGAAAGTGCCGGCCAGTGGTAGCTAGAACCACTGGCCGGCACTACAACATGGACACTCAACCTCCCAAGAACTTCGATCGGAGGGGGGGGGGGGGAGGAGAGATTTGAAGGTCGATGTCGAAGGGGGGGGGGCACAGCTCGACGTCACTTTCGCAGAAAAAATTTCTTTCACAAAAGTTTCATAAGCTTTTCCACTGACTAATAAGAAGGGGAAATAAGAAAAACAAATTTAAAGATTGACAAAAGCTTTTTTCTCGCTCATTTCACTTTAAGAAACTTGCCGTAGCCTACTGCGAGCACCCGAATGCCATCCTGGCATAGACGCATCTAAGCTTCAGCACTTCCCACAAATTCGGAAAACAAAGCTTTTTGATGAATTCTAAGAGCTCTAACCTGATGGTCTAATTTAGGGCCAACAACTGTGACCCAAGACCCTCTATAGGGCCACAAGTGCGAGCAGTACAGCAGCATAAATTTGAAACGTGTAATCAAACGGTCTATTTGTAAGTAAAACTCAGCTAAACTTTGCGTATTTCATTAAGTAAATTTTGTTATAATGTACTGCGAAGAAAGTAGGTCGATCCAGGGAATAATCGCCGAGAACCAGAATTTCGAATAATAAAATAGCGAAAAATCATGCGAAATTTCCACTATTATAAATCGGTTGTTGAAGATATCAGCAACCGCGACTTTGTAGGTTTTGAAATGTCAGTGTTGTTCTACTAGATAGTGAAGGAATCAGGTCGATTTGAGCAGTGGCCGCCGAGAACGGGGATTTTGAAAAATTAAGCGATTTTAGGATGCTTAGTTTGAGCTGACGTTTAGACTCCTATAAGTCTCGAATGTGAAGATGTGCAATGTTGCGACTCCACAGGTTTTGTAGAGTAAGTTCTGCCTTATCAGAATTTATTTCAACCTTACCGACCTATTGAAACGGGGCCGAGATCCAGGCTCTTGAAAAAGCAGGTAAAAAAGTTTTTTTTAAACTTAATAGCTCGTAACTTCTTTAGAACTGCATGAATCATGTTGAGACTTCATAGGTTCTTCACTTCAAGGGCTTTAGATGATATATGATATGTGGGGGTTCGATGCTTCTTGCGGGTTTAACCCGGGGAGGGGGGAGGACTTTTCATCACTAATTCTCCTCTGGCGGCCTCCATCCAGTACATCGAAGTGGGCTGGGGGGAGAATTGGTGATGAAAAATCTCCGTCCTCCCTGGGCATAAGTCTTAAGAGGCTTTAAACCCCAACATAATATATATCATCTGAAAACCCTTGATGAGAAGAATATAACCTATGAAATCGTCACAACATGATTCATTCGGGTCTGAAGAAGTTATGAGCTATTTGACTTTGAAAAGCTCTTCGTTACCTGCTTATTCAAAACCCTGGATCTCGGCGCTGTTTTAATGGATCGATACGGCTAAGACATACTCTGATAAGGCAGACCTTACTCTACAAAACCTATGAAGTCGCAACATCATATACTTTCACATTCAAGAGTTTATGAGTTTAACTGTCAGCTGTCACTAAACACGCTAAAATAACGTTATTTTTTAGAATTCTGGTTTTTGCCGACTATCTCTCAAATCGACCTGATTCCTTCAGTATCTAGTAGAACAACACTTACACTTCAAAATTTATGAAGTCGCATTTACTGCAAAATTTATGAAGTCGCATCTGCTGACTTCTTCAACCACCAGACTTATAACAGTGGAACTTTCGCATGATTTTTCGCTTATTATTCGAAATTCTGGTTGTCGGCGGTTACTGCCTGGATCGATCTACTTTTTTCGCAGTAAGTTATGACAAAATTTACTTAATAAAATACGTAAAGTTCGGCTGAGTTTTACTTACAAATACACCATTTGATTAACACGTTTATTTCAAATATTTATGCCGCAGTACTCATCGTACTTGTGGTGGCCCCTAAAGAGGGCCGTTGGGTCACAGTTGTTGGCCCTAAAGAGGACCACTGGATTAGAGCTCTTCAATTATCCGAAGTCATCATGAAGCTTTGCTCTCAAAATCGCAGAGAGTGCTGAGGCGTAGATGCGTCCATGTCGGTGATGGCCTTCGGGTGCTCGCAGTAGGCGACGGCGAGTTCCTAAAATTGAACTACGCTGAAATATGCTCTCAACACTTTCTTTTGCGTTCGTTTTGCTTATTTTCATTTTTGTAGCTTCAGCAGAAAAAGTTTCAAAACCCAAAAGTGAAGGTGGTCTCCCTGTAATAGCAAAGTGAAGGTAGGCGGAGACTCGGCTCCGACTATCGCACCTCTGGAGCTGCAGAGTGGTGGTAGGACGGTCTAGACCGCAGGTTCCACTGACTTAGCAGAACAACTGGTAAAATTTAAATGGTTTATCACAAAATATGACAAACCACAACAGAAGCTGATATGCAAATACAGAGAATAGGAGTAGCTAGATAATAAGATACGGAAGAGCTAACACAGAACAGAGAATAGGTGACTGTCGAGAAACTGTTGAGGAACTATTGAGGAACTATTGAGGAACAAACTAGACATCTTAGAACCGAAACACGAGATATGGTGATTCGTACATCCCATGGGTTGGGTTCAAGGCTAATAGTGTGACAAAAAACCTAGACCGGGCGCCTAAGGCTACACGTCCCCCCTTATCGTAAATGGGTCCCGACACTTAACAACTATTAACAACTATTAACAACAATATTATTAAACTTAACAAAACTTAACCTAACTTAACTTAATCTAACCTAACTAAACTTAACTACAACTACTAACACTTAACAGCTACAACGACGATCTATCTTGATTTCTTCTTCCTTGTTTTTCCTTGTGGTCATTGTCCAGGAAGTCCTTGCCCATGTGATCCTTGTCCATGCGTCCTTGTCCATGCGATCCTTCTCCATGCGATCCTCTTCCAGATTTCTGACGCCGCAACACTCCTTTCTGTTTGATTCCGTTGTGTCTTTCCACTTGTACGACTAGTTCGGCAGGGATGTGCTCTGACATTGTCCCCCATTTCAAGAAAATCCCAAAATGCGCGAGGGTATCCGGTACATCTGCACACTTTCCCATACAGCTTCGAATTGACACTCTTAAATTTCTTAACATTCTTGTTTGCTGATGCGTTGAAATCACCTTCATCTTGCTGTTCCACGCTTATCCGTTTGACATCGACTGATCTATTCTTTGGCTGTTTCTTTTTCAGCATGTGCATCTTCACAGATTTTGCCGATTGCTTCATATCGGTCAATGGTTCGTCCAAGATTCCGCTTTGATTCTTGGAATCTTGCTTCATCTTTCTGCGCTTTGTGCGCCTTGTTTCTTCTTTTATTTCTAGGCCTTTTAGAAGTCTCCTTCCTACTTTTGGCTTCGTCTTGTTTCCTCCAAGTAGTCTATCAGTCCGATCTTTCACTACATTCGAGGGATCTCTGACTGAATGCCTGAGCAAGTCTCTAGTGGTATCGCTTTGAATCACTTTGACATCAAAATTGCATAGAACATTTGTCCCCAAGATCAGCTCATTTTCTAACGATCTGGCGACATATACCAGAATCTTCTTGGATTTGCCAAACAATTCCACAGGCATCTTGATTGCGTCCAAGACCTCTATTATGTTGCCAGAAGCGTCGCGTATCGTAGCACCAGATACAGCTCCTGAGATTCTCTCCACATAAGTATCTAGATCGACTCCAGCTTTTTTGGCCCTCGTGAACAGCTTTAATAAAGCTATGGACACCTCGGATCCAGTATCTATAAGTGCGTTTACTTCCATATTCATTACTTTTGCCGGCCCAGCTACCTTCTTACCGACAAATTCTTCAGCACTTTTCCTGACAGCTGTGGTAACGCATAACCACAGCAGTGGAGAACGAAGATGCCTTGTATCGTTCATTTCTTTCTGCGTTGCCCTTTGTGGCGTTCTGCAGCGTGCACTGTCTTGCTTTATGCCCTGATTTGCCACGTTTCAAGCAACTACTTCTCTCCTTGCCTTTTACGCTCAATCTTTTTTTACTTTCACCATGATCAACGGCCGACTCCAAATCAGACCATTGTCTCGGTGAAGCTTGATTGCCATAAAGCTTCTTGCTATGCATATCGCTGCCCTGCTTGACTTCCTTTCTATGCAGGTTTCTCTCCAGCCTCAGCGCTGCTTCTTTTACTTCGTCATAAACGACATCTCGCGGGCTAGTCTCAATCGCTTCAGCCAATATATAGCTTCCTTCCCAATTAGCTAACTGGGAATACAGAAGTTCCGCTTTCTGGAGTGCCACCCCATCCCCTTTTTCTTCATTAGGGTAGGCTTGACTGCACGTCCTCTCCAGTACATAGCAGAAATCACTTACTGTCTGATTTTTTTTCATTCTCAGGTTCCTCAGTGTAGCCAAGGTAGTGTAGCAAGGCTTTTACACGAGAAGCGTTGCCTCCTTCAGCTAACCTTTCGCTCATCGCCTGGACTACGTCGTCGAAGGAACCTTCTTTTACAGTTTGCGGTAGTGTCTCAAATAGATTCAAGGCTTCCCTTTTCAGAAAACTTTTGAGAAGTTGTACTAGTATTTCATCATCCCAATGCTTCCTTGGGTACTTCAACAGGAATGATTCCAAAAAGTTGCTGAAACTCTCATTTGCTTTACATGAAAAGGTTTTACGTCTGGTACTGTAGACGCCAACATGAATTCTTTAATGGTAAACTCGGAATTGGAATTTTGTGACGCATCTTGCAATCGGACATTATGCACATCCGTGTCCAACTGTTGTCGATTGCTTCTCCCCAACTCTAGCCTGTGCCTATGTGAGGAGGTCTTCAGTGACTATCTTGCGCATTCTGCACTGTCGGCACTTGGCGATAAAAGTATGTTACCTTCCTTATTTAGGTTTGCAAATCTTTGGTATTTACGTCGAACTATATGATCAGAGTTGCCTCCTGAAGTGTCTGTTTCCCGATCTGCATCATTGTCAGATGGGTTCGTGCTGGCTCCGTGACAGCCGCAACCTCTGCTCAAGTTTCTGAGCTGTAACCTGAGGCACTGAACCTCACTTGACACTTTCTTGGCCTTTTCCTCCAAGTCTTTCTCACTGCAGTCTGACGTTGCACACAGGGTTGCAATTAATATACAGTGAGTGAAGTATTATTTAAGGCAATGTTTCAGGACTTCTGGTGACATCAACCCAGCCTTTGCAAGGAACTCCAATATCTCAGAGTCACTCTGCGTTCCTCCTAGGTCACCTCTTGTGCGTACAGAACTTTCGAGGACTACTCTTAATTTCTGTTCTGCGATTTCGATTTGCTCTTCTAGCTTTGTCAAGAACGCTTTTCTGCGTTTGTCACCTATGCGAAAAAATGTGCTCAGTTCTTTTTCGCACTCTGTGTTTACGAGGTTCAAGCTATCATGAACTTCTTTGTACATCTGTGCCATTGACAGGATTCGCTCTTCTTCCCGTTCACTTAACACCTCGTTATCTGTACTTGGCTGGACCCTATGTTCCTCTTCTTCCTTCATCATGCCACTCAAATCTTTATACAACAAACTCTGTTTGAGTGTAGGACTCGATCGAACGCTACAAGCGAGCGACGTGAAACTCGAGTACACACAGCAATGCACCGAGTAGCTCTAGCAAACTTCCGTGAATATGGTTCTGCGATGCTACGCACTCGCAGTAGTTCTTGCAATTGGTATAAGCGGCCTTAAGCGCGCTCTATACCGTCAACGCTACCAATAGATCGGTAGGTTACGCGGGGATACATCCGCCGCTTTAAAAATCAACATGGGGACCACTGGCGCCCCAATCTATCGGTCTAAGACGCGATAGGCTTATGCGGGATACAATCGCCGCTTCAAACCGATTTGGAGGTCGTTGACGCCCCAAACTTAATCGACTTTGGAGGTCGTTGACGCTGAAATTCAGCTTCTTCTGGAAGGTCTTCGACGCTTCCACAGTTGTCGGTGCTAAGTCAGCGGTTCGGCCCCCAAACGGCGGTAGGACGGTCTAGACCGCAGGTTCCACTGACTTAGCAGAACAACTGGTAAAATTTAAATGGTTTATCACAAAATATGACAAACCACAAAAGAAGCTGATATGCAAATGCAGAGAATAAAAGTAGCTAGATAATAAGATACGGAAGAGCTAATACAGAACAGAGAATAGGTGACTGTCGAGAAACTGTTGAGGAACTATTGAGGAACTATTGAGGAACTATTGAGGAACAAACTAGACATCTTAGAACCGAAACACGAGATATGGTGATTCGTACATCCCATGGGTTGGGTTCAAGGCTAATAGTGTGACAAAAAACCTAGGCCGAGCGCCTGGAGGCTACAGCAGCACTTCTCACGATCATGTAGACCATGATCGCTAAATCGCTTCGGAAGCTGAGAGCGTGACTTCACCGAGTGAAAGACCCGCCCACCCGCTGGTTTCCCATGTTAGAGCTCTTTTTCGTTGTTTTCGCGCTGTCCAGTGCGGATTTGCGTCAGCACAGCCATTAGGTACAAGCAAAAATCTCAAAATCGACTTCTTGTTCAGACACTGCCTTAAAGGCAGTGTCTCACCAAAATTTAGTCGCCGAGATTTCTGCATTTTACAAGCCTGTCGGACCCTGTCTAGCACTGTATGGGCTTAAAATCGCACGAAGTTCCCAAAAACCCCGTTTTTTGGAGGTCCCGCGGAAGCAACGTGGACGAGTTGTACCTTCCAGCTTCAGGCTCAGCCACAGTGGCAGCAACAGGAGGATGGTGGATGCCAAGTAGAGGGACATGTTCAAACGCGTGAGCGGGGAGACCGAAGGAGTCGTCCGCGCGTACCAACTCGCTCTCCGCGTACCACTTTGAGCGAATTTTTTTCAGCGTGGAGGGGGTCAAATTGAGTGGGACTTGTTGCAATGGCCTATTTAGAGGTTCCTATAATAGAATATGTGAAGATCCGCGCGACCTCAACTTTGGTGAGACACTGCCTTTAAGCATCAATCTGTAGAGCTGACTGTAACTTACAAGATGGGTGGAGGCCAAGATTCAACGTAGAACGGTGACTCTCCGTATCTCTGGCGAACGTCTATGGAACAAAGTTATTAACAGTTTTATCACAGGAAGATGTACATACAAATTGCAAAATCGGACACTGTATGCCATTTCAATTGTCCTTTATTACAGATCATACAAAGTGACCTAGATGCATGTTTGGGAGTAGAATGGAGCTGAACATATGCATACGTAGTTTTGCATAAATCTGCATACGCCCTTTCCAATCTGGCCTAAACCTTTGTCCTCAAACGCTTTCAGCAAATATCAAAACCAGATTTGGGGAGCTTCCCATGCTGCATTTAATGGTATGCAACTTGGAATTGGCCGCCTCGACTTTTAATCATTTTCTTGTTATGATTACAGTGAGGTGCAAACCACTCATCTTTCTTCATCAATGTGGGAATATGACAGGAAAGACCGCTAAGGGTGCCTTCACAGCCCGCAGCAGCCGCTGGCAGCCCGTAGCAGCCCGCAGCAGCCGCCAACAGCTCGTAGCAGCCGCCAACAGCTCGTAGCAGCCGCCAGCAGCCCCTAGCCGCCGCTGGCCGCTTTTGTCATGGAAGCGAAAATCATCAAATTCTTAGTACTTTGCGTGCGCCTGCCCATACTTTCCCTCTTCCACGCCGATGTGATATGATTGCAGCAGAACATCCTAAAAATTAACAAATAGCAACCTGCAGGAACTGAACGCATCCAAAGTCAGAAGAAATCACATCGCGAGGAAACTTTGGCAAAATATGGTTCATTTGCGAGAGGGAAACTGAGCATCAGTAGGATAACCAATCTACGGTAGCAAGATAATAACAACAATGGACACGAGTATGATATATGAGATCAAATTGCGGCAACAGGGAGGAAAAAGAGTGGAGGATGGAGGGCGTGGGCGGTTGCATTTAAAATAGTAAGAATTTGATGATTTTGCGCTTGTATGACAAAAGCGGCCAGCGGCGGCTACGGTCTGCTGGCGGCTGCTACGGGCTGCTGGCGGCTGCTACGGGCTGCTACGGGCTGCTGCGGGCTGCTGGCGGCTGCTGTGGGCTGCTACGGGCTGCTAGCGGCGGCTGCCGGCGCGGTATGAAGGCACCCTAGCGAGCTTTGACATCATTTTAGGTAGGAAGGTAAAAATGGGCTTTTCCATTGCCTGGAGTCGTAGTCCGTTTGATACTGAATTCTGTTGTGTGGTTGTAAAAACACGCACTAGTTCTTGTTTTTTGTCTTATATGAGACTCATTGTGCTCTTATGGTAAAGATAAATTCTTTTGGGTTTGTAGAGGGTTTCAACGTGTTTGAAAACGATTCGGGCCGATTGACCTTCTTTGAAGATTAGTGGAAATTGCTTGAGAATAGGTATTTAGTAAAGTTAATGGGGCCTGCAGGATCGCGAGAGTCAGACGCGCGTACGGCCTTTGCGCCGCGCACGCCTGATATCGCTGGGTCGTAGTCGATTAAGGCTAGATAGGTAAGTTTTTTTGTTTTTCTTTACATTTCACGGCTTCTTTTCTTTTCAGACGGTGAGCACATGTTGGTGCGGAGGAGTTTAAGATCTGAATTAAGGTGAGGTGCAGGATTATGCTCAATACGGACTCAATATTGCAGACCTTCCATGCCTGCTGGTCGAGATGTTGGATTTTCTGTCCTGGCTGCCCTGTTACAGCAAACTGTTCTATTTATACCGTCTATTCTACCTTATCTTGCATATTGCTTGTGATGATGATGAAGATGATGACTATGATTATGATTGTGATGACGCGCATGATGCAAGATGAGGTAGAACAGACGTTGCAAATAAAACGGAGTTTCGTAGCCAGGCGGGCAGGACGAAAAATCGAACATAATCGGACAGCCAGAACAGAAAACTCAACATTCTTCAAAGCAGGGGTGAAAAGTCCACAATATTGGCCCGTATTGAGCATAATCCTGCATCTCACCTTAATCTAGATCTTAAACTCCTCTGCACCAACATATGTTCGCCGCCTGAAAAGAAAAGAAGGCGAGAAATGAGAAGAAAAACAAAAAAATCTCACCTATCCAGCCTAAATCGAGTACGACCCAGTGACATACGACGTGGCGCAATGGCCGTACGCACGTCCGACTCTCGCGATCCTGCAGGCCCCTATATCTTAAACATGCAACCTTGAGGTGATGCACATGTCAATAGCTGGGAAGACTGTCTTCACTATAGCTATTTCCTCAATGTTTTCCGCAAAGGGGTGTTTTCGAAAGGCTTCTGAAGGCATAGCTGCTTGAACGGAGATCAAGAGTTAAGGAGCTAGTTATAAAACAGATGTTATTTCAATTTCATTCCATTGTAGTATGTGATACTACCTATCAAAAACGAAGTACTTGGATTATGATTATTTTTTCTTAAAAAGGCTGGGATTAGTTTCTTTGTTTCAGCACCTTTGCTTTGAATTATATGAATGATAGACATGAGACAATATGAACTGGAGGAAACGCGCAATGGTTTCTCAAAAATGAAAATCAAAAATGATCAGAGAAGCAGAGACAAGTACATTACAACACGCCCAAAAATCCAGTGCCTAATACAAGTATCCGGTATCGCATCTATTTTTAGTCAAAGGAAGAGAGCCTAGAAAACGAGAAATGCTGGCAGTTCTCATTCCACTTTGTAAAAGACTGCGACAGAAAATAAACGAACGAATCTGGATACTCCTGGGACTGCACTGCCTTGAACCATGACAAGCAGTGAACGCATAAAACGAGTGTCGCTTATGTTAAATTTTTAAAGGAGCCTTTGGAGCTTTTGTCGAGGACCTATCTCTACAGTATTCAAATGAGATGTCTCAGCGAACTTTTTCTGATTCGTTGCCATGATTTTGATAATCATTTTGTATGAAAACTATATGCCCGCTTCGAACGAGATTGCGTTTACAAACGCATGACCACTCTGCCTTGAACTGAAAAAAGAATGCCAAGAAGTTGAACCTTGAATCAGTTCCTCTCTTTTCTTTTCTTCTGTCTTCCATTTTATTTTATTCTTCCGATCTTTTTGATAATGGCTTAATTGATGTTAATCATCATTCTCCCTATCTTCGTTAAAACAAACTGAGACAGCATTGAGGAGCAGATTGTTTCGCACCTGGAATACTATGCAATCATGCCCCCATGCTGAAAATCTTGCAAGGGTGATCAGTTGAAACAACAGTCTTTGCAGCCATGGGCTGGACCGAGGCTAATAAGAGAATATCAAGTAGACAGAGTCTTCTTGGACATTTATAATGCATTTGATAAAGTTACAATATTCAAACTTAAACTGTAGGATGATAAAAGCGGAAGTATGACGTGCGAACGGATCAAAAACTTCTCAGGCTATCCTGCTTCCTGAGTTGTGTCTGTAATAATTATTTAAAAACCATGGTCATCTTTAGCGCAGGCCACAAGGCGCTGTTTTACCTCCTACGTTACTTTGCATGATTTGCCTAATTTCTGTACTTCATTAAGGTGCAGATGTGCAATGTAGCAAATGAAATTAGATCTTTTTAAGGTTGGTAATTGAGCTGGCTGGTATAGATTGTTGCAACTGTGTCCTAGAACCTAAGAGGCAATTGTCAAATGAAAATCGAGCTATTTCTAGCTCCCTCCCCCCTCCCAGAAAAAACATGTAAAAATCAATGTCTCTAGGAGCAGTGCGTACCCAGGATTTCGGCTCTGAGTGGGGGGGGGGGGGGGAGGGGAGCGACAAAAAATCTTTTGAAGGTGCGTAAAGTTAGCCAAAAATTTTTCGCCCCCGAAAAAATTTGCTTACAAGGGTAATTTGGATTTTTAAATTTTTTAAAAGTTATTTTAATTATTTACAAGTAAATACTAGTCCTCTGCACATTTTTATAACACATTAAGTAACTTTCAAAAATTTCGTGAGCCATTCCCTCCCCCCGCCCTCCCCCCCCCGTCGGTACGTCACTGCTTTAGGAGCTAGAAAAGAGCCGAGTTTCTTCGCTTTTAACGAGAACCTTGTACTTAAAGGCACCGTCCATCCAAAATGGGATTGATGGGATTTTGATGCCTAACAGCGGTGAGGCCCCCAACTGTATACTTGTCCAATTCGCGCCTTTAAAAGTTACTTCTGATGCGAGAAAATTGCCTCAAAATTCGCTCGATGACAGTTTCGTTACGTTGGCTCCTCCCCTTGAGTGGGCGTGACGTTCGTCCCTCCCATCCGTGCGCACCCAGCCAGTCACCGTTCCGAAAAACTCGCAAACGGCGAAAAGCGGGGTCTTCCCCACCATGGATTCACGCTCCCGGCTTCCGGAGCGATCTTCTCGATTCCGCTAGCCGCCCCGACATTTCCACCGGCGAGTGCAAACGCATGATCGCTTCAGAAGCTGGGAGTGTGAATCCACAATGGGGAGGACCCCGCCCACCTGCTAACTTTCTCCTGCGTCAGATCACTTTTTTCGCCGTTTTTTCGCTCTCCGATATGGATTTTTGAATTTAGCATAGCGATTGAGCCCGAATAAGCACAATATCTGAAAAATGACTTTTTGACCGGATACTGCCTTTAGATAAATGTATTAAAAAATTTGAGTTTTACATCTTCTACGAATTTTCAGTAGAAGTTTCACTGCGTACATATGGCCCTTTGTCGGAGCTATGACATTTGTTTTTAATACCAGATTTGAGACGTTGCTTTTTAGGAGTCCAAAACAACTCTTCCAAAAAGTTTTTCGAGGGTTTAGGTAACTACCCCCTTATATCCTGTAGTCAAGGTAAACTGTATTTCTTTAGTTTGCCTTTCAAAAAGAAAAAAGTCTTTCGGTGGCATACAAGATTTTAGCCGAAAAACGCAAAATGACAATTTTGAAATTCCTAACATCTACGCTCTAGAGTCAAAATCCTGTTAGTAAGAACCCTGAAGCCAAATTGCTTGGTAATCTATCACTGAAGGGAGCGTCTGCCTGGAGCAAATGACACAAATGCTCTTCAGATTCGAGTCGATTTTGTACTCCTGCAGCTTTCCCGCTTCCTGATCGTGATATTATTTTTACTGTCTTTGTGTTCTATGCATATATCTTCTTGTATTTTTTTTGCTGATGTTTCGTGTTATTATCATTTACGTGTTTCTGCAAGTTTTAACAAATGGATGAATAAAATGTTTCGTACTGAAATGTTAGGCATGCGATAAAGCAAATTTTGCACATACGGGAGCCTGATGAAAGACAAACTTATCGCGATTTATCTAGCGAAGCAAGCGTTGGAACGGCGTTTCAAATTAGAAATACAGATGCAATTTACAGCGCGAAGTAACCTCGATTAGTGTTAGTAGAACTATACATAATGAAACTCACTCACCAAAATATTGAAGACAAATTTGATTGCAGAAAGTACAATTCGTTTATACTTACAAGGGAAGGATACTAACTTAGATTCGCCTACTGAGATGAGACACATTTATTTGGAATCAGCTTTGAACGCTGATTCCAAATATGCTATTCCTAGCCTCTTAGCGTTATTCTGAAGCGAGTTATGGTCTCTTTTCTATGCAAAGTTTGCGTATCCTCGAGCTACGGATGCTACGGTGTGGACGTCTAGGTGGTTTTGCGATTGAATAATGATCCTTTTCATAATTGAAAGGATTGAATTTGATGCTGTTTCAACGTCCTAGCACTTTTTTCGAGCAGATTCTTATCTACACGCCTTCTTACGACATTGAGAGGTTTGTTACTCAGATAACCGCCGGGGGCAGGCGGCCATGCGAATTTTGAGCAAGCGCGCACCGGAAAAATAGTTCGTTGATTTTTTGCGGCCCGCTTGCAGAAATTTGGAAGAAAGTTGACAAAATTAAAGACGAATGCTTGAAGAACAATCGCGGTTTCTTTATGGATTAGCTGCGGCGCAGTGGCCGCATTCTCGCAAACTTTCCGCGAGAATATGCAAAAATTTTGAGGGCCGCACGTTCCTTTGTGGAGGACCGCGCAACCCCCAGGTACTTTCCGCTGAGAGAAAGTACCTCAAACTTGAGTAATTAAACCAACGGTGACACCTCTGCCACACAGTCTTACCTGCGCTCGACGTACGCCCGAAAATACCTAAAAAGAGTCCAAGCGCTTGCTGAAAGTTTGGCCAGCGCTCGCTGGAAGATATTATTTGACGAGCGCTCGCAGAAAATTCTGTATTGCTGCCCGCTGGCAGAACGCGGAAGTACCGCCCGCTGAAGGTTTGGCCACGCCCCAAAATTCTGCTGACCGCCTGCAGAAAAGCGCGAGTTTGCGGACCGCCTGCCCCCGGCGATTATCTGAGTAGTTGCTCACGATAGCAAGCCCATAAGCTTGGTAATAATGCTAAGCAGCTACTCAGACAATCGCCGGGGGCAGGCGGGCACCGGATAGTTTGCTGATCTCTCGCACCCCGCTCGCGGATTTTTTGCAAAGCAATCAGGACTTTTCGGAAGACCGCTTGCTGAATTCTCGATTCCTCAGAGATTCAGCAATATATCTGCAAAAAATAAGAGCGAAAAAAATTCAACAGGCGGTCTCTCAAAAATCCGCTGACTCAGCAAGCGGTCTTCCGAAAAGTCCTGATTGCTTTGCACAAAATCCGCGAGCGGGCTGCAAAAAATCAGCAATCTATTTTTCCGGTGCCCGCCTGCCCCCAGCGATTGTCTGAGTAGGAATAGCATATTTGGAATCAGCGTTCAAAGCTGATTCCAAATATATGTGTACCATCTCAAAAGGCGAATCTAAGTTGGTATCCTTCCCTTGTTAGCATCAAAATGACGACACGCATGCAAATAAAAGAGAAAAAATAATGGACTGCTTGGGAAAGACTGAAGTTATATCATAATAACAAGTATCGATTTCAATGTGTGAGCACTTTTTCGACTTAGCCTACTACGTCGGCAAAATTTCTGAATCCTCCCTGTTGTAAGAGAAGTATATGGAGTTTGAAGCCGGAAGTGAGTTTAAAGCTCTTTGGCAAGTTCTTCTTGACCTTCATCACTAAGAAGTGGACGACGCAACTACCAGTACAAAAGGCGCTGGAAATGCTTCAGTGATGCTAATGGCTTCCATCGAGGCAAGCTACATTTTCTGCGCTTTTGCTGCTATCTGTGCTCTAAATGGATTCGTGGAGTGAACTTTTCTAAAGGATTGTGTCAACTACAACTTTCAGTTACCTAGATAGATCCCATACGCGTTCTAACAGATGAAACAGGAAAAATGGAATGGGACCGTTTGAAAGTTGACTGACGCTGGAGCAAGGTGAAATAATGTATCTTACCATTAAGGGATGGGCAACATCGCGCGACGTAAGCGGTGTACGTGAGGTATGCAGCACCACAAGTGAATAATGATGCGGGGCACACTGCATATGTCGCGTTCGCTACGTCGCGCAGTCTGGCCTAATTTAACGGAAAAGAAACCGAGTGGAGACGAGCGCATCAATTTAGGTATAAAATGCTAATTCAAATCTAATACCAATTTTGCTACGTGGACAATCTGACAAGTTTGCCTGCACAAATAAAAAGGATGTACATATATGCACACTGACGTATCATGGGAGAAAACGCCAGAACGTGGAAATGTGTTGAAATTGGTGTGTTATTCTACTAGATGTACACAGTCAAAAATAAATTTATTATATTGTTGTCATCCACCATTTTGTGAAAAATAAATACCCATCACTGTTCCTCTATATCTCCGTTTTCCTTGACACTTCTCAAAAACGCATCAATAAGTATGAGGAAAACAACTGCAAGAGCTTCTTACCCTTTAGCCTCATGCAGAGCCCTTATTAGTCCACCAAAGCGTTGTATATGGCCTTTTTTATGCTCCAGCAGCCTCTCGATCTCTTTTATATCCTCCGGGAGAATTAGTTTCTTCTCTTCTTCAGTCAGCTTGTTCGGATCTAGGTGAGGTTTGGGGATGACATCCTGCAGTCTTTGGATAAACAAAAAATCGGCAATTGGAGTGTTGATCTATCTTACCTGGATTCTAAATGATGCTCTTGTATGAGGGATGAATTTTTCCATGGGAGGACCTACACTTGGACATTGATCGGCAATCTCAGTCGCCATCATGCGGGCGATGAAAGTGTTGCGGTCCAGTACGTAGTTCAACTCTAGAAGTATTTTTATCAAACAACTTGTCTTAACAAAAGGGGCATCACATATCAATTAGAGAAATGGTCGATAATGAAATTTTTTTTTGTTCAACCTTGTTGCATAGAGCCATGTACTTTGGTAACCGCCATCCTGAGAATAAAAGAAAGCAAGCCTTTACTTGAAAAAAAGCAGAAAGCATTTGGAAAGAAGCCGAGATTTTTGTTTATTTGCAACTGCATTAGATCGTAAATAGAGCGGTATAGTGTGTGGTAACTCGGTAAAATACCCAGCAACATCGGAAAGTTGTGTCTTACGGCCTATTTTGTGTTGAAAACAAAATTTTTGTGAGAATCTCTTAAATTGGCTAACAGTGTCCTTTAGATATAATTTTCTTGGACTACAAATAAGTCAAAAATTCGCGAAGAGCGTTGGTGAACAATAAAAGCCAGAAACAGCGCTTAAGCCTCGCGCACAAAATGCTGATTTATCTCTTAAGAGATGATTATCAGAAATTATAGCGTCAGGATTTTACGATTTACGATATGTTGTCGTTTTACCTTAATGAGGATGATATACAGGGTGTCCCAAAAAATGTGCCTACTGTTTGATTGTAAATAACTCTCTTGTAATGAAGTGTTTTGAAAAGCTTTAGGTACCCTTTTGTAGAGCGAGGTTAAACTTAGATCTACGGCACAGAGCGAATCATCGATCGCTCTTCATTACTGTAGGATTACGGTAAGAACTTCCAGCATATGGTTCTAATGTGAAATTTACTACCTTATAAAATTTTTTTCAAAAAATCTGAAAAATCGTGTATTATGGTTTTCGCGCATGCTGATTCCACCTAACAACTTTTTACGATTGTTTTCAGCTTTTTTGACGGTTTAATTCCATTTCTGACAAATGCTGGGAACTGAGCTATTACGATTTACCGGGGATAACTTTGGAAAGAAGCATCACAGTAGAATGGAAATTTCAAGTTCGGAATCAGCAGCTCCCTTTACCGTAGTATAGGAGTTTTTGGCTTGTTCGGTTTTGTTCCGAGGCAGAATATAGCCTCCAACGGCCCTAAAATCCTTGTCGAAATTCGTACCGTAATGAAGAGAGATAGATGATTCGCTCCATACTGCAAATCTAAGTTTAACCTCGCTCTACAAAACCGTACCTGAAGCTTCTCGAAACACATCATCACAAGGGAGTTATTCACAATCAAACAGTAGGCACATTTTTTTGGGACACCCTGTATAATGTTACAGAGTTTCGTTAAGCCTCGATCTCTGACCGAAGCCATCTCACCCGTAGACTCTGCCTTTTCTCGTTTGCTAGTCTGCACCTCACTCGTCGCTCGTAGGGTTCCTTCAAAGCACGCCGCGTCCTGCGGCGTGCGCCGCTGCAGTCGTAGTGAAAATATAGGCTGGCTCGCTTTGAAGGGGAACGAGCTCGTTGAACACGAACGTGTGGCAAATATAGATATATAAACATTCATAGAGAAGCTGTGCTGCCGTGAGCGTATATTTTCACTTCGACCGCAGGACGCAGCGTGTTGCGGCGTACTGCCGCGTACTGCGGCGTGCGCCGCAGCACCTTGCGGCGTAGTATGAAGGAACCCGTAGGAGTGGATTGCTACCCTTCTCCCGCGGATCATTTAGCTCCGATACCCTTTTCCCGCTTCCAAGTACAGTTTTAGCAATTATATAATAACTCTCACAGTATGTGCAACTTCCGTGAATGTCGCGGAAGCAAATAGCAAGCAGCAAAGCACATTGCGAGCAGCAAGCAAGCAAGGCACATTCAAGAAATTTTGCGCGTTCTGTGAGCGGTATTGTATACAATCCTGTGGTTCTTGATCTCCGCTGATTATGAAGCTTCGTCGAACTCCATCTTGAGACAACGTCGCCGATAATAATAGAAACGACGGGGTAAAAATTCAATAGGAACATCAAAAATTTAATCAACGTTGACGTGCATTTTGACTTTGGACCAAATTTCCCGTTTTATGCTTACTTTTTTCTTTTCTATCCTCTTCCCACGAACTACTACTTCCAAACGCTGACTATCTTCAAAACTATCATAAAAAGGAAAGTTTTTTCCTGTTTTTCCCAAATTGAGCGGAACAGTGCAATATGAATTCTGGCGAAAGAAAGAATTCAAAGATTTTCTGCGTATATCTGGTTTTTACGGATTCTTTGCTATTTCATTTGCGTTTTTTTTCTCCTTTTTTCAAAAACCTAATTTAGGAAGGAGGGAGGATAGGAGGGGGCAGCAAACTAGACAACTTCACCTATTTCTGCGTTCGGAGGGTATGGTTCAAAATGAACAATAAAGTGCTTTCGAAAAGTTCAAAAAGAGTGCGGACCGAAGTCATCATCGTCTTCTCCGAAGGGATTCATCAAGACTTGCCCGACCTTCAACCATCCAAGATAAAACAACATTTGAAATGTTGTGAAGATGGGGAAAAGTATGGCAATTTCCTGTAAATAATTTTTCCTCTCTCTGTGCATAAAGTCCAGTTTGTTCTTACCGTTTCCATAGAATTCTGATCAAGCTTTGGTTGCCGACCAATCAAGCAAATTACGAAATAGCCATAAGTTGCAATGGCTACTACCTAGACAGTGTCACTCAAATGGATAGCTCAAAAAAAGCGCATTGACTAACTTGAGCGTATACTAATGGGATCTTCACCCAGTCATAAATCCAGAGCATGAAAAAACCATGTCGATAGCTGTACAACTAAATAACATCACTGATTGGTAAAATGAGCTTGTGAAATTTGGCTGAGCTTAGCCGATAAGCTAGCCTGTTGTAAGAGCATGTCCATTTGAATGCTATCGATTTTCCCAAGCGCATATTGCTTTTTGATAAGATTAACAGTCCACATAATTGGAACAAACCTGCAAGAAAATAGTACATTTCATTTTTTGAAGACAGCAGTAGTCAAATTTGAGCTGGATGCATTTGGAACGACCATGTTTGACTGATTGATAGGTCTCACCATCTGCCGTGCGTGCCGTCTACACTCTTAAACAAGTCGTATTCTTTCTTAGTCATCAGCTTTGACTCTACAAAATGTATTTCTTCAGGGAATCTTTTCCGTGTTCGCAGTGAGATTTCCGACCAAGAAATGGCTGCCTAAATTTTTTATTTTAGTTTTTGCAATTCTAACGAAAAGATATGTGCTTGCAGGAGCTTACTTGCAAGGAGGACCATCTAGCGATTGTTTGTCGTATGGCGAGATTTTCTTTCCCGGGCAAGCAGGCGGAAACCATCATCATCATTTTGTCGGGCCATGAGATATAGTTGAATTGCTCCCACCTCAAGGACCCGATCCATACAACATCGATGTGGCATATCATCCGGTTAGTGCAGTACTAATATGTTTATCGAAACTTGAATCTACATAATTTTTCCTTGAAGGAATCGTTCAAAAGTTTTGTCAATTCTTTTGAGAAAGAGTGAAATTAAAGAGGTAAGACACGTTTGACATATGCCCTCGTTGCACATTATGCCAACTATCAGATACGGTAACAACCTGAAAAATTTGCTATCAGCCAGACAATAACGCTCCAAAAGGCCTATACTCCATTGTGGTATGAAGCGAACACTTTTATCAAATGCAGACCAGCAGTATTTGCAAAAGCCTGGTCAAAAATCTTATTATCAGCTATGAAAATTATATATGTCAAAAATAGCGGTTGACCGCTACTTACCCCACAAATTAGGACTTCTTTCAAGCGAGATATAGCTCTTTGTTTTTAGCGTTGAAAAACTAGAGGTCCTAGCTATGTCGTGACACCATCAGCGACTTTGAAAGAACAGCAGATGATACGCCAAAGAAGAGTAAGATTGTCATTACACTTTACAAATTATCTTTGCTTGACAGCCAATTCGTTGAAATAAAATAGAAGGTGCATGCTTTGATAGCAAAATTTTTGATCTACCTAGTATTAATTTTAAGCACAACATATCCTTTCTTTTTAGTTATCTCTTACTTTGACAAAGGAATATGGACTCTACCATCTCGCCACGATCACTGTGACAAAGAAACCGAGAAGAAAAGATAGTGGAATGTACTGCAGTCCAATTTCACACCAACGAATCCATCCGCTAAAGTACTCTTTTTGCTTCTCGTCTAGCACATACCACTGAAAAAAAAATATGTACATTACCACAGAACCAGTGACTTTTGTAAAAACTAACCTGGAGAGCAAGGATCAAATAATATGCTATGTAAAAAGCAATGAGATCCTTAAGTACAGCTTTCCACAATGATCCACGCCATCGCCACATCAATGATGGTGAGTCTTCGTCGTACGAAATCGTCATTTTTGATACCTAGAGACTGTAGAGCAAACAACAGCATCTTAACAATTACGACAAGTGCCAAGAAGCTAATGACATAAGTCTGAGAAACAAACAACATGTAGAAAGAATGGAAGTTTTCTGTTCTGATTGAGGTGCATTACTGGGCCACTGTAAACACCTACGGCCCATTGTAGAAAGAAAATTATAACAAAGAATATAGAAATAGAAAATGCATTATCTCAAAATTAAAATAATTTGGAAACAATCGGTGGCTTTTTGGAAGAGTTTTCGCATCTTTGGACTTACCCTTTCCTCATGCTTCTTGAAATTTAATCCAACAATATTATAAGGTGAAACTGCTTTCCTTGCAATGCTATTGATCTTTGAAAGAAAGAAATTCTGTAAATTTCAAGCTTTTTATCGTCGAATTCGTTGATAAAATACACATTGTCTGTCTAGGCTCTGCAAGGCATTTGATACAGTAAAATTTGGATTTCTCAAGGTAAGTGCAACACAGACATTAAGATTTACTGGTGGGTCAAAAACCTTCCTAAGTAATAAAGCATTATCTATTTGTATTCATATCGATACTCCATTGTTACTATAGTGAAATGCATATCTGAAGTCTGATAATAGGAGCTGCTCATCAAAACTTTCTAAGTGCAAACTGAAATAAGATTCGAAAAAAAAAGCTATATCATTTGCACTTGACAAAGTGAATAGTCCATATAAAGTAGAAGTTTAGCAAAACTAAAATATATGAAAGGAAATTGCTCTTGAATGACGCATCGTCTAAACACCATGAAGTGATTTTTGCACCTGTGATGTGTTTGCGCTTGCATTGTATGTCTGAGAATTTTATGGGCAAATGGATCAAGTTTTGGAGTGTGAAAAATGTGCAATTGAGGCTGCCATGTAGATATGAGTAAAGTCAGATTGGGCAAAGGGTGGAATTGGAAGACATACTTAGTTACTAGTTTTCTTTCTGAGAAACTATCGACAGTCTTTCTTAGAAAATAAATCAGCTGTTTTAACCAAGGCAAGTGTTTGTGAGATGGCGGAACCAGCATGAGACGAGCAAATATCACCGAAAATATTAGAACCGTTGCCTATTGCGCTAGAAAAAAAACTTGGGGCAGTTGTTTGCTTTTGATATTGGAAAACGAATAGTGAAAAAAAAACTGTCTCCACATAATCGCGTCTGGCATAAATCTATCGTACATGCTACAATAAACCCATGCCAAACGCTGAATATGTGTAGACCGCTCCCATCCATGATCACACCTTCCCTTCCTCCCCTCCGCACTCTCTGAGCCATTGGATTTATTTACACTTTCATAAGCGAAGATGCCCAAAACGATGTAGACGATGTTAACATTGAGGGTAAACTTTGCAACAAATTTTGATTGCAGTGTTCGAGAGTCAACTGTAGTGGCCTTCAACTTCTTTTTGTAAAGGCCTTCCATGGAGTAATCGATACAAGTCGTTGCGCAATGCTGCAAAGATTATTTCATCCATCAATAACTCGGTTACAAAAATTTCGCTCAGAGCAAAAAAGTTCTTTTACCGAACTAATCGATGAAGCTGTCATGGTAAGGACATATTTGTATGAAACAAATCATTACAAATTATCATGCTCTGCTTACCATTGTGCAACAAATGCTTTGTGAACATGAAGAACACAGAATGTCATATCTATTTTTGCTTTGATAAAACAAATTGGATTCCTGCTAAGCGAAATATAAGGGCAAATTGCAAAGATACATATGGATTACTTGCCTACGTCTTATATACATCGGGGCGACGTTTTAGTTAGCAAAATCAAGTTCGCTAATGGAATATTGTACAGATAATTGGCAACTACTACCATAGCAGCTGCAAATTGTTTGAGTGAAAGCCACTTGCTTACTTGTCTGTCTCACTGAATAATCAGGAATGCATGATCAATGCATGGGAGAGGTGACAATGTTTTCACTGACCCCTTGAAGAAATTATTTCAAGCTAGTCTAACCGAATCTATGAACTAACAGTTTTCCTTACAAGGGAACGATCCCAACTTAAGGTGGCGAATTAAAATGAAACGCAAATCATTAGGTACGTCTTGATGAGCTGATTCCAAATCTGTCATCTATATCTATAATGCCGTTCTCTGGAAAAAGCTATGAGCGTTCAAAAATGTGAAGTCATTCGGGGTTTCAATGAATAGTTTGCTCCGAAATCCAACTTGGGAGTGCATGAATAGCATAATATTGAGTATAGTGATTTCAAGGAATGTTCACATTCAAGGGAAACACAAAGAAGTGTTTTTGATGAACTACCCTATTTTCCGGAGCATAAGGCTCACCCTTGTATAAGGCGCACCTGCCGCGCGAACTTTAAAGCGAAAGTTGCGCCCTAGGTTTGGGCTAAGATTAAGCTGTAGTTTAACTGTCTGCTTATCTATATTTTACCTGGAGGTTGCTAAATAAGCGCTTCAGAGTTAGAATGTCAGTGCTTTCAATTTTCGGAAAAGTTTAGCGACATTTTGAATAGATGTAGACGTAAACGAACTCAGTGGCAGACATTGGATGAGCTCTAAATGATAACAGTACGGGTGTTTTAGTGTAAAAATTTTGTTTGGCGGAAATGATAAATTGAAGATAAAGCGGACTGATTTTTTTGACAGCTCATGACCACAAAAGATTTGACAGAGGACGAATGCACAAAACTGTTACGAAAAGTTGGTACCACTACACTCCGCGTCGTCGCGAAGCTGCTCGCGCGCGGTGCACAAAAATGCGCTTTATACTTCGAAAATAGGGTAATTCTCGAGGTAGGACGCCGTATATTTGCCAAAGTTTCACCAAAGAACTCTAGTTGTTTTTTAGATGTTAAAAACACTTATGTGTTACCCTTGAATGTGAGCAATCTTTGAAACCAGTACACACAATATCATGCTAGTCATGCATTCCCCAGTCGGATTTTGGAGCACATTATGCATTAAAACCCCAATGACTTCACATTTTTAAACGCTCGTAACTTTTTCCAGAGAACGGCATCGCAGATACGGAAGGTAGATTTAGAATCAGCTCATCAAGACGCATCTAACGATATGCGGTTCATTCCAATTCACCGAATTAAGTTGGGATCGTTCCCTTGTTAGTGAATTGAACTTCCTCTTAGATATAGCAAGCAAGGAAGCTGTACTATTGATTGCGTCAAGTCTTACTGTGACCTATCTGAAACTCAACTCAAAATCTTGTGTCCACCTAATTTTAAAGAATAGTTCGCGTTGACACAAAGTGCATGTTTTTTCGGCCTTGGTGGGCAAAATCGGGCAAATAAAAGTCGAAATAAAGAAACGTAATAAAGGAAGGAAGAAGACCTTTGGAACTACCGCCATTATGCGTGCTGAGCCGCGCAAGCTTTGTACGGATATTATCGTATCTCGGATATTATGCATATCAAGGACGTTGGATGAAGCTCAGTTTCAAGAACAAGCTGCAAAAGGTGCAGGCATGAATCCAGACTAGAAGATCAGTCTGTCGGAAATACCGCTTGCTTCTCGTCCTAAGCTTTGTCCATTATGAGAAAAGCTTCGGCAGCGTCGGACCAACGTCGTCATGTCAGCGCTAGTCGATCAAGCAGTGGACGTTTACATGAGGAGATTTGCCAACTGTTATAAGAACTTTACAACGACAGTGCAACTATTCCATCGCCCCCTGACATTCCATTGCGAATTGGATCGGCAAGGCCAAACTAGTTCGCCAAAACTCTTCACCGCGGGTGGTGGGTGATGAAGCCACTCGATGGGACGAGAAAGGCGTGCGAGACGATGGGAGTGTCCTCCTTCGTTTTGTGGCAGACATAGAGGAGAACTTTTTAAGGAGTATTACTGAAGCAGAGACGATGCTGAAGGAGCCAAACGATGGAAGAAGATTGAGTTGCAAATAATTCGAAAAAAGACTTGAAAAAAAAAACGCTCTTTGAGAAGATGTGGAAAGGGTGGAACAACTCTTTGCTTATCCACGGACACTGATACAGGTTTTTCAATCTAAACGTTTTCTGCTGGATTGGAAACATGTATCAGTCTGTGGATAAGCAAAGAATTCTCTTTAGATGTAGGGTGCTGCCACATCGAGAGACTTGTGTCAGCTGCGTTCATTGCTCACGCAGTATCTCAATATGCTATCCGTGCTAATAAGCTATACTTTTTTCTTTCACTTTTTCCCATCAAGCTATCCTGAGCAGATAATTTCGGTTCAGGCGTATAGCTTTACGACGTTTGAATGTACTCTTCGGCTGTATCAGATACCATTGCCTCGTTCTGGAAGGGTCCTGTACTTTTTACATTCAGAAAGACCCATCGCCGTTACTCTCAGTAGTGTTCCACAGGACCAGAAAAGGGTGATAGTCAGCTGATATCTTCAGACTTTCGTATTTCAAACGGCATCTTGATCTTCTCGAACTTTTTTGTGGCAGAAGAGGTGAACGATATAGGTGAAGGAAGGGAAGGTTTAGTTCAAAAATCAGCTCGCATAAGTTTTGTAACAAAATCGAACTTTATCACAAGGTTCGATCACAAAATTTTTCTTTTATGTACCTCTTGCCAGCTGCAACTTTGATGACCACCGATATGCCATCGTGCTCTTATCTTGTCTAGTCGTGATCCGCTGGATTACATGGACAACATCATATAGCGAAAGCTTCGAATATTCCTGAACGCACGGAATTTCTTCAAGCTCAGTTTTAGGTAAAACATCTACTCAACATTCTTAATTTCCCCATTTAGGTTTGAAACCTTTCATATGCCTCAGCGTGACACATCGTAGAAAATAAGTTACCATGTAAATAAAGCGTACCTATAAGAATGCGAGAATTTCTTCGAAACGTACCTAAATGCAACCAAACATAAGAGACCCTCGAAGTGCATGACTTAGTCAAGAAGTTTTTAGCCTTGCCCGAGAGTAAATTGGTTAACAAATGCGAGGGTTATGGCGGCAAAAAACGGGCGTAGTTTTACCTAGGACTGAGCTTTTTCACTCAGAAGTAATTGACTCAGTCGTCTAAACGCTAACTGCAAATGTGCAAATTGTGGCACAGGAAAAAGTAGAAATGCTCTATACGCCAAAGAAGTACATGTAAAAATGAAACAAGCACGTATGCAATATCTATTAGGTTGTCCGGAAATTAATGCAGGCTTTGAATTTCTACCGCATCAAGTCATACAGTTTTTATTCCTAATTAGGTTGCAAAGCACTATTTGATAGAGCAAAGCAAGCTCTACAAGATGGCAATCTTGCTTTAGCAACAGCTTTGATCCACCACGAGTTTCGAACCAAAAACCAAAAAGATTCAACTGTGCGAAAAATTAGAAAAATCGTAACTCAGTTCATAAAAATCCTACAAAAAACCCAACTTGCTCACATAAACGCCATCCACACAAGACATCTATATGCGCCGCTGCCGTATTTTTTCTCTGTTAGAAATCAAGAAAACGGAAATTTTCGTACATTTGCCAAAGTGGTGTTCTGCTGTCCTCACATAAGTAGTTGTATACTACAAGCCCGTAGAAGTACGAACGTAAATTTCCAGCCCTCTAAAAGCTTTAGTTCTCGAGAAATATCGAATACAGCTTTCCCTAGTCAGGTGCTCCAAGCTAAAATTCAAATTTTTCGCGGACTAATTTACAGGCTTGTAGTATACAACTACTTATATGAGGACGGCACAGCACCACGTTGGCAAATGTATGAAAATTTCCGTTTTCTTGATTTATTACAGAGAAAAGAATACGGCAACGGCGTATATAGATGTCTATGTGGATTTGTTTACGTGAGCAAGTTGGAATTTTTGTAGGATTTTTATGAGCTGAGTTACGATTTATCTCAATTTTTTGCGCAGTTGAATCTTTTTAGTTTTTGGCTCGAAACTCGTGGTGGATTAGAGCTATTGCTAAAGCAAGATTGCCATCTTGTAGAGCTTGCTTTGCTCTATCAAATAGTGCTTTCAACCTAATTAGGTATAAAAAGTGTATGACTTATTACGGTAGAGATTCAAAACCTGCATTAAATTCCGGACAGCCTAATAGATGTAGTGGTAATTACGTTAATAACAAAAGGCACCTCAAACTAGAAATCTTCTTTTATCCTCAGGCAAATCATACTGTATCACATGGAGTTACTTCCATGTTAAACAGTATGATGGTTCAAGAAGCAGGTAAATGCTTATGTAGGAAAGTTGAACAGCCATAATCTGGAACGCCTTCCTCATTAAAAGCACTCTTTTCAAATGTATTAGGCTGTCCGGAAATTAATGTCCGTTTGAATTTCAACCGAAATAAGTCATGCACTTTTGTTCTTGAATAGCTTTCAAGGTACCATTCGATAGAGCAAAGCAAGCTCTACAAGATGGCTATTTTGCTTTAACAACAGCTCTGATCCACCTCGAGTTTCGAACCAAAAACTAAAAAGATTCAACTGCCCGAAAAATCAAGAAAAATCATAATTCAGTTTGTAAGAATTCTACAAAAATTCTAACTTACTCACGTAAACACTATCCACATAAGACATATACGTACGCTATTGCCGTATTTTTTCCTCTGTTAGAAGTCGAAAAAACGAAAATGTTCATGCTTTTGCCAAAGTGATGCTGTGTCGTCCCCACATAAGTAGATGTGTACCACAAATCTGTAGAAGTAAAAACGGGGACTTTCAGCTCTTTACAAGCTTTAGTTCTCGAGAAATTCGAATTTTAGTTTGGACCACCTGACTAATGAAAGCTATATTCGATATTTCTCAAGAACTAAGGCTTGTAGAGAGCTGAAAATCCACGTTTTTACTTCTACAGGTTTGTAGTACACATCTACTTATGTGGGGATGACACAGCATCACTTTGGCAAAAGCATGAACATTTTCGTTTTTTCGACTTCTAACAGAGGAACAAATACGGCAATAGCGTACGTATATGTCTTATGTGGATGGTGTTTACGTGAGTAAGTTAGAATTTTTGTAGAATTCTTACAAACTGAATTATGATTTTTCTTGATTTTTCGGGCAGTTGAATCTTTTTAGTTTTTGGCTCGAAACTCGAGGTGGATCAAAGCTGTTGTTAAATCAAAATAGCCATCTTGTAGAGCTTGCTTTGCTCTATCGAATGGTACCTTGAAATCTATTCAGGAATGAAAAGTGTATGACTTGTTGCGGTTGAAATTCAAAACGGACATTAATTTCCGGACAACAATAGTTAAGTCTAACGCTCGAATAAAAGCGCGCGGCTTACGCGGAATTCGATCCAAAGACTCAACTACATATTAGAAAAGTCCATATCTTCATACACGTGTGCTATGGTTTGGGCCAGATTGTACGCGTCATATCTTTATGCACGTCAGCGTACATTGCGTACGTCGCGTACGCCACGTGCAGCAAGTAGCGTAAGTTCCGTACCTGGCGCAGGACCCAGCCCTACGTTACGTACGCAACTTATGCTTACGTGCATAAAGATGGGTAAAATGGCAAACTCCGCTCCCAAGACGTTCTGAGCTCCTACCACGCATGTGATTATATGGCTCATGCATACGTAAGTACGTTCATGTATTTGTATCACTTGTTGGTGACTCAGTTCTTGAGAAATGCTGATGTTTAGGATAAACGGTACTATGAGACACCCTAATAAAAAGGCGTCTTAGCTCTTGCTCACCTAAAAACCTTAACATGTTCCATATTTAAGCTATGGAACCATATTTTTGGACGGTTTGGTTGTCACGTTATGTGTGTGGCCCTTCTTCAAAAATTATATTGATTGTTATACCAAAATCTGACTTTGAATAACCTTACGGACTAGAGTTCGTTATGCATGTTATTCTCTCGTAAGGGAATGATCGAGAACGTATTAGCTGCATCCCTAGAAATGTAGCACACTGAAGCACTTTCCTATCAGTTATTAACAAAGATTGGAAGTAAGAAGAGCAGCTGGCCTTTCCGAGAGCTTTCTCAGCAGACTGAAATTGTACCAGAATGCCCAGTCTTTTATAGTCTTGTTAAACCCATAAACTAACCGCTACTGATGACGCGCGCATTTTGACGGCAGAACAGTTGAAAATAAGACCGATCATAAGTTGTGTAGGAGAGCCAACCGACCGAATTTCCTGGTTCTTGAATAAGATTGTTAATCAGCTTCTGGACAAAGTTCCGTCTCATTTAACCAATACGAATCATTTTTTGGAACGCCAACATTACTTTGCAAACGCAATGTATAGCAGAATCTTTTGATGTCGTGTCTCTGTACACGAATGTTCAAAATGATGATGCTCTGCAGGCAGTTTCGGAAATGTTGGACAGCTTTGGTAACAACATCCAGACCTTCGGGTTGAGTACAAGATCGGTTATGCTCCTGATCCAAGAATGCCTTTCTTGTAACATCTTTCGGTGGTCAGGAACATACAATACCGCTCTCAGAACGTGCAAAATTTCCGTGAATGTCGCGGAAACCCCGGAATTCCGCGATTTTCATTTTCAATTCCCGGAATTCCGCGACATTTCCGGAATTCGCGACATTCCGGGAATTTCGCGGAATTTTCGGAATATCGCCATAACTTCCTTCGGAATGCATAAATTCTGGATCTGAAACAAGAGTTATACTCAGCTCATTAAGGCGAATTTTTTGGTACCTTGCCTTACCGTAATTCTCGGGGCACGATTGGTGCATGGTCTGAGAGAGGGGAGGTGAACACAATATCCGTGTCCTGTACTCGAACCCACCCCTTCTAGTAATAAATAGGTGCTTGAAGCTACTAAACAAACAGAAGAGGGGAAAAACAACATCGACGGCCTCATCAAGGCATGTTCGCATACTTTAAAACTAACCACACCCAATACCACTGATTACTCCACCCCCCCCCCCCCTCCCTAGAATTTCAGAAAAATCGCAAAAGGATTCACTTGCTGCCGTACACCCACCTCCCCTCTCCCAAAATGCAAATTCGTCTCAGACCGTGCACCAATCGTGCCCCGAGAACTACGGCAAGGCAAGGTACCAAAAGATTCGCCTTAATGAGCTGAGTATAACCCTTGTTTCAGATCCAGAATTTATGCATTTCGAAGGAAGTTATGGCGATATTCCGAAAATTCCGCGAAATTCCCGGAATGTCGCGGAATTCCGAAAATTTCGCGGTCCTTCGCGGAATTCCGGGGTTTCCGCGACATTCACGAAAATACTGCACGTTCTGAGAGCGGTATTGTATTGTACTCAACTAAGAGGTCTTACAATGGGACAGAGACTAGCTCCAGTTCTGGCGATCTGCTTTATGAGCAGAATAGAAGAACCAGTGCTGTCACGTATGCCTCTAATGTTGTCGTTACATCGATGACTGTTAGTCATAACATCAACACAATCCGAAATGGATGAGTGTTTTCGACTACTTAATCAACAGTCACAGCACATAAAGCTTACGCGGCAGCAACCGAAAAATGGTTGGCTCCCCTTTCTACACGTACAAATCAAACTGTTTAACGGCGCTGCGAGTGTGAAACGGTATCGTAGAGAAAGTTCCAAGAATATCTTGATTAATGCTCGTTCTGCACATCCGAACGCTGTTAAAAGAGCTGTCATTCGTAACATGCTCGAAACGGCAACGAACGTATGCACAGGAGAAGAAGAACGGAAGGAATCACAAAGTATGGCGCTGGAGATTGCTCGAATGAATGGTTGCGCGCCCCAAAAAGGACGCAGAAGACCATCCATTTCTACTTATAGCAATCAGCACCAACAGAAAGTACCTCTTTGCCTTTCTTTCGTTTCTGACGAGACTAGTGCTGCAGTGCGGCGATGCATTGATCGTGAAAGACGATGTCATTTTAGTTGATATTCCTAGTGATAACATCAGAAAGCGGCTGGTTCGCAACTGACTATACGACAACTACTGCAGAGTCCAAGACTGCGTAGTTTGTCCATCCGGTAAAGTTGGTGACTGCGGTAAAACGGGTGTTATATATGAGATAGGATAGGTCAAGTGCAGCGTCAGTTATATTGGAGAGACTGGGAGACCGCTTTGGGTAAGAATAAAAGAACATCTTGCCAGCAAGAAAAGGGGAAGTCTTACCACGCCGCTTGATAAACATAGGGTTGGATTCCATTGTGGTAAAGACTTCGAAATTACGTGCACTATACTGGCATACGAGTCTGATACGGCTAGTAGAAAAGCTCTCGAGGCATTCTGGATTTTTGCAAGAAATCCATGCATGAACAACCGAAATGAGTGCGCGTCAATCACGAATGACTTTATGCCTTTTATGGCATTATGTGAGTTGAAGGATGCCACTGATTAATATCAATATGGTATACACTGTACTCCATACTAGTGGCACTCGAGGACGGCCGCATTCAACATCCACCTAAGCGGCAGCGGCGGAGGAGGCCAGTCCGTCTTTTGCGTACTTGCGTATTTTTCTTTGTAACATTCGGGGGTGGAATCGAGGCTGGCCAGGGGTGGAGGAGGTTTGTGGTGGGGTAGAGCATAAGATCTAATATCCTACCACTTTAGGCCTCTGAAGAAGACGAAATCGTCGAAACGTTAGGCCGCCACTACTAACAATAAATCTACTAACCTCGTGCTGGCATACTAACTACTCACCACATTACAACAAAAATTGTAAATTTTTTAGAAGGGCATCCCATCCTCATCTGGCTTACTTCAAAATGAACGATTCTATGTTGGTAGTAGCTTCCCATCCCGACTCACACCCAGTCCAGTCCTGAAAATAGCCTTCAGTTAACCTGAAAAATATGGAGTAACGTGCAACTACCGTGCAAAAGTTGTAAAAAAAATTTAATCAAAATGTGGAACCACTCTAGCCTTCAAGACTGCGTCCATTTTTCAGCCTTGTACCGACACCACATCACCGCGCCCTTCTCTTTTCGTCATCAAAATCCTCATTGCATCTTCTTACCTTCATCAACGGTGGTTGTTTAGCTCCCAACGAGAAAAGAATGGACTATGTAATCGTTAAATAGCCAAGCCAAAAGCAATTTTTTGATCTGTGTATCCGCCCGCAGGTTGACCTTTTACGATCTGAGTTGTAATTTGGTCGAATTTTATACCTGCAGTACAGCTTAATTTTGAATGTTTCATTCACTTCAAAAGTCTGTCATATTTTCTCGGTACATCATACTCTATTCAAGATAGTCGTACTTTTCATTCAAATTAGTGATCGAAACATTCATAAGCAGTTATGCATTCAAAAATGGGCAAAACAAAAGACTGTTGTGCACCGAAATCATAATTATTGACACCCCTTTTGTTCATTTTCGTACGTCAGAAACAATGTTTCACTGTTAGTTGATTAATCCTGTTGGTTCGTGCATTTTAAGCTCGATGTACTATTGAGCAAAAAAACTGCGCAATTCATCAGAAAATTGATAAAGCGCGAGTATTCAGAAGCTGTACGTTTTCATAAAAAGGCGTTTTTTTCTGAATAATCGCATTGGTATCAAAGTGTGGGCGCACGATGTAATGTATCAAACAATGACTTGACACTGAATAAAATTTACGTCCGCCACTTTTGCAAATTTTCGCGCTGACTAGAAAGAGGAACAGAGGAGTGCACACATCATAATATTTGCAGAATTTGAGTTATTTTTGCATATGTCGAAAAAAAATATAGAAAAAACTTTTAAGTTTGTTATCCTCGCTCATTGGTAATCTATAATAAGGGAAAAAGTAATTGCAATTGCTAACGCGGCTTTGTCCAAGATCTGTCATCGACAACATTATTTCTATGGCTAGAGAAGCTCATATGCTTACCAAACAAGTAGGTATAAAATGAACAGTCATATTATTAAAGGGGTCTAGTTTTTGTGCTTGTTGCTGGCAGCCAGATAAAGGTCTACGCCAAAGTCGAACACAACAGCTTTTCTGCCCCTAAAAGCTTCCATATTTGTTTTTTTTTCATCTTGCTAGATACACCAAAACTTTGTTCTTTTGAATCAAGATGATTGGTATAGGGATACTGGAAAAGAGCAGTAAATAATCGCACCTTGTTTACAACAGCAATCTTTAGAAGTCTACATAGAAGACGAAACTCGTAAATCTTTCTTGTTCCTTTTGAAGTCATTTTTCATTTGATTGTCCACTCAAATTTGGATATATCGTTGAATAATCATTGAGTCAACCTCACTATAAAAGATATCCTCGAATTCGAGGCGCAGATAGCAGTGGCGTCGGAAGGGAGGGGGGGGGGGGGCCTTTCTCCTGAGAACAGGTCGTGAAGTTTTTGAAATTCACTTACATGGGTTATAAAAATGTGCAAGTGACTTGCTTATTCTTTGAATAATTCAAATAGTTTTTCAAATTTTCAAAAATTTAAATTAGCCCTGTGGAAAAAAATTTCGGGAGCGTGGCTGTCGCCACGCTCCTTTTTTCTAGGTTCTAAAAGTTATGAGTCTGCAAAAATTTCAAAGAGCATCTCACAATTTTTTCGGAGTGCATGGCTGACCCACGCACCTTCATTTAAAAAATTTTTGCTCTCCCCCCCACCCGTACGGAAATCCTGGAAAGTCCGGAAATCCGCCATTGACAGATAGGTAGGCTCAAGGCAATGCAGGTATAGACAACGTTTTAACTTGTCAAAATCTCCCGCATTGTTTTTCGAACTCTCTTACCATCAAAAACCGACACGCTATAAGCTGTCACGTCTATGCCTCTAATAGCTGTTCAACAGTGGCGGTCCGAGGGGGGGGCGCCCTCCCCCCGAGAATGGGTCGCGAAATTTTTGAAACTTACCTATATGGATTATAAAAATGTGCAAACGACTTGTTTATTTTTGTAAATAATTAAAATAATTTTTAAAATTTTTTTAAAAATTCAAATTAGCCTTATAAAAAAAATTTTTCGGGGGCGTGGCTGACGCCACGCCCCCTTTTTCCAGATTTTAGGGGTGGGGGACCCGCAAAAATTTTGAGAAATACTCCTAAAATTTTTTCCGCGCCCCCCCCCCCCGGTCCGAAATCCTGGGACCGCCACTGCTGTTCAATACAGAGCTTCTGAGAGTGCACCGCAATTAAATCTTTGCTTTATTTTACTGTTTCTGTCATTGAGTACCTCAGTAAGAGTTTACGTAAATGAGGTTTTTTCAAAACGCACATCCTTCTGATATCAGCGTCATTTTTGCCGTAGCAGCTTTGGATGATCTTTTTTACTGCACTGGGATCGAATTTCTGCTTGCTTCTTCCCCACTACGATCGCCTTTCTAAGCAATAAACGATTTTTTAGATCTGTAGAAATCTTTCTATGATCTTCACTTTGTGGAAATCAGTGGTACCACTTTCATCAGCGTCGTTCCTGTGTTGCATGAGCGGATACCATCCGGATACGGATGCGTCCGTTCGTCTTTATCGCAATTGTGACGGAGTTTGCGTATAGCACCAGTAACACGTGGAACGACTTGGAAGGATTTTACCAGAACATTTTGTGAGCATCTCTGACCGTCGGTGATCTTCCTCGTTCACGTGTAACGTCTAGTGGTATCCAGTCTACGGCTGTCGTCTACCTGTCGTCTTCATTACGTGTCCGGCTCAACACCTTGCTCTGTTTAGCGCGCGGCAGCGCCCGTGCTCGATCGTTGACGTAGGGCGGAACTCAATATTCCTTCCCTCACTTGCGTGAGTCGTAACACTTCGGTCACTCCTAACATTACTCTCTCAACAATTCAATGACGCTCGCGTGTTCCTCCTGCTTCCTCATTGTCCAAGTTTCTGAGATTTACGCCAAAGCAGAAGAATCGTCAAGTTGAAGAGCTAGGCGCGGAGCTGGATGTTGTTGGTTTCCTTCACTTCGGCCTCTACTTGTATCCATGCTGCAGTTTCCAATCTCTACTTCAGTACCGGATAGTTGTCATCAACTCATTTTTCATCCCTTCTAAACATGACGCTTTCGAATGCAGCGAATAGCTCTCGCAACAACTGCATCGTCATCACCTCTCTGCACGTCGATAATGATGTTTTTTGGAATGGTGATGCTGGCTGTGAAGTTAGAGTATATTAGAAATTATCTTGCGTAATGATTGTGATTGCTCAAGGCATCAACGCGACTTATTTTTGGAAATTTTGAGTTGTGGCGTTGAGTTGGTATATTGTTGTATGTGGTAAGCGAACATGCTCCACAGAAACATAGGCCGTCAGCGCTGCGCAGGAGAGCAACTGCGTACAGTGAAGGCAGTACATGACTGGAAGAAGCGCAGAGAAAAACAGGGGGCGAGAGTGCACGAGGAAAGAGAAGTGACGCGCGATTCACACCTTGCGCACTCTCCGTGCGTGTGCGGACGGCCTATACCAATGATTTGAAAAGTATGCAATGGATTGGACTATACTAAATTCTTGTAAACTTCGCACTGTGGTTCGGTAGCTGTGCAGGAATTTAAGACTATGCTGATTACGACAATTGTGGGAGTAGTGAAGTAACAAGTAGAGGTGGGTGATACACGTTGAGCAGAAGAATATTGTGTAAAGTTGAGACAAAGTGATTAGTACTGTCATGGTATCTTGGCAGAGCCGAAGGAAGCCGGTATGGCAGCTAGCCCTTTGGACATCACTGGAACAGGAATTGTGCACTAAAAGTTCCACATACTACTACTGCAATCCAATGCAGATCATGTGTCAAGGTAAATCTAGGTTTTCCACTTAACCGTCGGCTTTGTTACCCTTTACGCCCATCCACTTCATTCCAGGATGCCATCACCGGACAAGGACACAAGAGATTCAGGTAAGTGAATTTTTACTTATTAGATAGCCCTCCTTCCTTACTGAGGAGTTCCGGGGAGGGCTATTAATAATCCCTTTACTCCGTCTAAGGGTAGGAACGAAACGGAGTTTTTTATTTTTTTTTATTTTCATTTTTATTCTATTACCTAATAGATTAGCTCCTTGTCATAAAGGATTTGTTTTATTGGTAAGAAAGTTGTCGAACATTTTAGAGCCAAAATCGATATTTCTATTTGATGCAGGCATAAGTGGAATACAACAGTTGTACACTTGTGTGTATCAAGTCCTTGGATTAAAACCGTGTAGATAAGAGCTATTGTTACAATTGATTATATTGGGTTGGCCCGAAAATTCTTGCGGGCCATTTTCAAAAAAACAACTTCTTCCTATCTTGATTTCATTAAAAGTACTTCAATATGAAAGCACAGATCAAGCTCTTTACAGCAGTATGTTTTTTGTAATAGTATGACAATATTCGAGAGTTAAAAGCAATTGGTCGAAATTACTCAAGGTTAGTGTTTTCCAAGCTGTTTCGATTCGCAGCTCCCAAGTCTTCTTCAATACTCACTGCTCAAAATTTCAAAGCTCATGAAAAATTCTGGAAGTATTTTCAGGTGAAAGAGCGAATTTTGCGCATTGCTATGGAACCTTTGGCATTGTGGTACCTGCTGTGGCGTTTTCCTCTCGCGGATTAGTATTTAGTTCTGCAATTTTTGAGCATGCTCAAAAAACTCCAAACATCACAAGATAGACCGAAACAATTATAAACATAGATTATTATGCAACTCAATTTTCTATCTGAGCAAAACTCGTGCCAATCGAGAGCAGATTTGGTTTTTGTGGAATTCTCGTTTTTTGTGTTTGCGTTTTCCACGATCAAATCCGCTCTCGATTAGCACAAATTTTGCTCAGATAGTAAAAGGAAGTTGCGAAACCTGTTTATGACTGTCTCTGTTTTGACGTTTAAAGTTTTTTGAGACGCTCAGAAATTGCAAAAACCAAAGTGTTTCTCTTCACTTGCTTCTTATTCTCGAACTATGCCAAAGGAATTCCGCAAGGAGCATCCTGTAGTCCTCAGTTAGCAGACCTAACCTTAGCAGGCATGGAATATACATTTGGTAAAAACTTTATGACTAATAATGACAGAAGTTCATTCCACATTTTCGATGAAACATATAGATATATAGATGATATTTTGCATGTATCCAATAACGTTGCAGGTTTTGAAAACTATCTCAAAGACATTTATCACAGTAGTCTCATAATAGAAAAAACTAATATGTCTTCAATGGAGACAAATTTTTTAGACCTCAGTCTAAAAATAAATGACTTTGACAACTTTAAAGTTTATAGATACCCACATAGATTGTCTAATATACCAAGGCATATTATAACCAACACGGTTATAGGGGAAATTATTAGAATTAATAGGAATTGTAGCAATTATACAGATTTTTCCGATAGAATTTTTCAACTTTGCAATACATGTACTTTTAATGGCTGGAATGTTGCTGAAGTAATACGAACATTATGTTATGCCCTCAGAGAAAGGCCATACATTATACGAAAGTATGGTTTCCCTGCAGCAATTCATTTTCCTCTCATAAATGAAGTTAAGAACAAAATTAGTGACCTACTACAGAGACTCGGGGACGCGGACGGGCGGGAAAGAGCGAGGGAAGGGGAGGACCAGTAATACAGTTCATTTGCACACTAGTACGCCTTGGACTCCTCTCGTAGCAGCACTACTTCCTTCACCCTTTTGTATTTGAACTCTACTTTTGTCAGCATTATTTATTCCTCTTCATTCTTTCTTTTGAAGCCTTCCTGTGAACTACTGATGAGAGGGTTTCTGAACCCGGGGGCGGCAGGAAGGCCACACATCTGGTCTAGTTCAAGCCCCGAAACCAGAGTGTGAAAAAGAACCTTGGATAGCATATTGTTTTTCATACTCATATTGGACTCGCGCTCGCTCTGCATTTTACCAAGTTCTTCAAACATCAATTTACTAACTCTTCTCTTCTTATACTAATCCTTGGGAGGAAAATGTCTCTGTAATGAGAAAAATTTTTCTTTTCAACAAAAATACATGCAGAATTTTGATTTAAAAGCCAATCTTGAGTAATTTCGTCCAATTGCTTCCATCTTTCGAATTCTTATTATATTTTCCAGAGAGCTTAGTGCTGTGAAGAGCTTGATCTGTGCTTTCATATAGAGTTACTGCCAAAGAAATCCATCAAAATACGAAGTTATGATTTTTTCGAAAATGATGCGTAAGAACCTTCGAACTCAATATATCTATATATAGGCTAGTTTACATGTAGACTATTAATATATCTTCCAGTTTTTTTCCTATTCTATTTTCCCCTGTCGAAGCTACCGATGATACACTATTCCTGGTAATTTTTTTGACAAAGATAAAACATAGAAAGTAGAGAGATAAGACAGAAACACTCTCAAAGTTAGAAACCATGTTGTTGATGTAAGTCAATCCTTTTCGGGCAAATGTGCGCTCCATTGCGTCCAAAGCATTCTACCCACCGAATTAATTTGTAGCGATTCAAGATGTAATAAACTATATAGCGTTAGCACAGCAAGGAAAATGGAAGGGACGTAGTGAACCTTTGCGAGCTCAATTAAACTATGTTGACTGAGCTCATATTTGTAAGTCAAATTACGATCGCTCACTGCACCACTTTAAATTTGGCTCCATATATTCAATAAGACTTCAGGGTAATATTCGATAGAAAAGCAAGCTCTGCAATATGGCATGTGCAGCTTTGCACTAGCTTCGATCAGCCGCAAGTGGAGCCAAAATCTGAGTCGTACTCAATGCTCAAAAAATCGAAGAAATTCTTTGTTTAGAAACACCCTACACACCTCCTACTTGCTCACAAAAACAACACTTCACATCAGACTCATATATACCGTTGCTGCGATTTTTTAGCTATAAATGGAGAAAACTGAGACTTTTGTACTTATACATAAACGAAGCTATGCTGTTTTCATGCAGGTTGTCTACTACAGGCCTTCAAAAGAATAGTAAACTTTCAGCTTTCACAAGCCCTTGTTCTCGAGGTGTATCAAATTTAGCTTTCCTCGCTCGGAATTGTTATGCTAAAATCAACATTTCTCAAAAATAACGCTTGTGGAAAGCGAAAATTTACGGGCATACTTCTGAGGGCCTGTAGTAAACAATTACATTACGGCATAGCTTTGTTCTTGCTTGAGTACAAAACTCTGTTTTGTCCATTTTTTGCTGAGTAAAAATTAAAGCAACGGTATATATGGGTCTGATGGGAAGTGTTGTTTTTGTGAGCAAGTAGGAGATGCAAGGATGTTTTCGAACAAAAACATGAAATTCCTTCGATTTTTTGAGCATTGAGTGACTCAGATTTTGGCTCCAAACTTGCGGCTGATCGAAGCTACCAAGTAATCAGAGAATAACAAGACTTATGTAACAAACTATTGGATTGCAATTTCTAGCATTTGTAATCAAAAGTTAGCCTAAGATCGAGCTGACTTGCCGTAGATTCAAGTTGTTCTCGAGTTGAACTCTGCTAAACACTTTGCTACAAGTCACTTTCCCGTTTGGCATTATACGCGAGGCAAAACTTTGGTATCAACTGAAAAAAGAAAGTGCGGTTTTCCATAGATGGAAACATGCGAATTTGGCACAGGTGTAAAATAACACTTCGTACTTCATCAATTTTCAACTCATTGCCAAGTTTTTTCATCACATCAAACAGCGGACTAAAGCGTTGATGTCAACGAGATCAGCTGGGAAGGACAACACTTTTTTGGATGTATACAAGGATTCAAAAAATGCTAAAAATCAAATTTTTTGGAATTGAGTTTCTTGCCTTGTTGATATTCCAGAATGCGCCATTGTCTCTCTGGTTTTTTCACCGATGATCGGAGCGAATATTGCGGTAAAGTGCAGTAGATAATGAAAAAAAGCGATTGAAAAGCCGAACTAGGGCAGTGTTATGGAGGTAAATGACAAAAACCTTCATAATTGTACAATGCAACAAAAATGCTATAAAACGCTGTCCAAATGAGAGCCTGGATCGTAAGGAAAAGTCGATGTTTGGATACGGCAATCTGCAAATTGCTGTAAGCATTTGACTTAACATTTATTTAAGAGTTCAGACTATTCCAGCTTCTTTTCATCGTGAGCTCGACAATTCCTGTTGGGACCAATACAAAAGAATGCAATAAGAAGGCTTGTGGCAATAAAGAGAAACACGCACCAAATGATCTTCATAAAAATGAGATAGAATTCTTGAAACAAGAATTCCCAGGAAAAGTAAGAAATAATCTCTTAATGCTTTGATTTTTGCATTTTTGAGATTGTTTTTGCACTTTTTGGCTTAAATATCAGCAGTAAAATTGAACGAGGAATTTCAAGGTTGAGTTTTTGATGCATCTCAAAAAGATAAACCAAGAAGGTTTTCCAAAAGAACAATCTATGGTTGACCTAAATGTGCTTTTGCAGTGCTATCGATGCGATATGGGGGATGCTGTGAGTCTTTACTTTACCAACAGTCCAAAATTTGAGGAGGTGAAAGAACAGACAAAATGGGTAAATATGTACAGTAAAAAACCCACCGAAATACGATCTTTTCCAGAGATTAGTCGAAATAGATTTAAGAAGTGGCCCGACACTAGAAAAGCTCAGAGGCTTTCTAGACGCAATTGTGAAGCAGCTCAAGGAACAAGAGGTGAGACTGTTGGTGCGACTAGGTTGCATTAGGAGGCATTTCAGCAGCTAAAACTCCTTTTTGAGAATAGCTGCTATAATTTTGCATTTACGCACGTTTGATACGCATCATTATTTCGATTAGGACGGTTATCTTCATGCAAGATAGCCAGACAGAAGACGATATTTTAACTGAGAAATTATTTCTGGAGTATTGGTTCCTGAAGAATTGAAAGCTTTACATTACAGAAAGGATTCAGAAGGTATGGTTGCTTCCTCAACAGTACTTCAGTCGAGGCTGCATGCTTTCTCGAAGGACGTAGACCTAGAGGCTCGTCGGTGTATGAATGGCACGATGGCGATGAAGTTTTGATTATCAGCAAGAGTCCTTGACTCCTTCAACCAAAACCTTAGACCGCATCTGTGCACTCAGTCATCAAGATATGTAGACACAGAGGGAATGATCCTGTTCTATTATATATCCGAGTCCATCCATGAATGTATTCTGCCTATATGCCTATATGTAAGTGTATGTGTGAATTTCAGTATTGAATAAAGCATTTTCGATTTATTCTGAGCCGTGCTTTACATATGCAGTTCATTAACGCAGGGTTGCTAATGCAAGGGTTATTGTCATCACTTGTTTCAAGAGCCACAAATTGCAAGTTAAAGCTAGTCAGCATCAAAACTGCTCCGACAGTAACAGCCCTAAATGTCTGACTATATTGGTCCCCAATAGTTTGTTCCAAATATGTGAAGCAAAAATCCACGTAACCGTCCTTCGTCATGTCTTGAAATATTAAGCCGGTCCGAAAGTTTGTGCCGTTTTCAAACCTATGCTGAAAACACTCAGAATAAATATAGACAAATCATATAAACATTGTTCGATGCAGAAGTTCTTCCTGTTTTTACTAGTCATGTTCTTGTGCTAAGTCCTTCAATGGTCGCTCCAATAATCGTCGGAATTTCAAATGGTTTCTATCTACTCTGATTTCTGCTCTTATTACAAAAACTCTTCTACAAAAGAGCTTTGATAACAGTTGGATAGAGTACACAAAATGCAGTATATTTTAGGTTTTTGGCATCTATAGGTGCCTTTTCAAATCTTCTGAAACTGTTTTTTACTAAATTCTTTCTGTACTAAATTCTTTAGCTTGACATACAAAACCTCGGAAAACAGTCCACGAGCATCTAAGAAGTCATTGAATTTCTCCCCTTCCTGACAAACGGTTTTCCTTCCGATTTTGAAGTGTGCGGAAAGAAAATGCCATAATTTTTGTTTTTAAAATCGTCTCACACGATACGGTTTTCGAAGCAGTTGCAGAATCAGTGTTTAACCATAATCGAATCATGAAAGTTTCAAATTTATCAGTATTTGAAGCGTTTTTGCCTTTTGCGACATCGCAAAAGTGAAGACTTTGGAAAAATTATTTCGAAAAATGCCTGAAAGCCAGTTGAAGAAGCTGGCTCTTTGAGACCTTTGTATTGCGGTTTGCTTACTTTATTTAACTGCATACAGTCCTGGACATAATTATAGAGACACTCTAGAAATCGTCGTAATTTTCGTTCTTGTTAGTGAATCTGTCTAAAACTTTGCTGTATGGTGCGCATGTAAGCCTACCATAATTCCTCAGAACGGCTGCCAATCCGTTGATTTCGAACGAGAAAAATGGAAAAATTCGAAAAAGCCTGTTTTGCAAGCTGGACGTAATTATAAAGACACCTGGCCTTTTTAATCATTATCGCATTCCTTGACTCCCAAATTTTTTTGTAGAGTTACATCCCAGAATATGAAACTTTTGCAGCACCTAGGACCTGTCATGCTACTCAAGGAAAGATGATCCTTGCATTTTTCGTTTCCAAATCGAACTGCTTCAACAAACAACTGCTTTAAAGAGTTTTCAAGCTCTTGTTCATTCCAAATAATAATCAAGGAATCTACTGACCCTTCTGGATAGATGAGGTGAAGAGCGCTTTCGTAAACTTTGCGTAATCGCTGATTTTGACGAACAGACTCCAACCTCACCATAGGGTTGTCGCGCTTTTGCACCACAAAACTCGATTTTCAAGTTACAGAAAACGCTGCAATGTATCCGCAACAATACATGTACAACATTAAACTTGTGTGCCTAGTCAGGAGGAAGGAGAAAATTTCGGGGTTGCACATTCTGGTTCAGCAGCAGTTGTCATCCGTTGAGAGTTGAGTCGAGCACCCTGTACAATCATATCCAACTCAAATCAAGAAATCGAACAGGAGACTGCTTGAAACTTCAAAATCTTGCTAATTTCAGCTACCGCGCAAAATGCGACATGAAACAGAGAATAAAGTAGTGAGATTTGTGGTTATTTTGAATCTACTGCTCGCATAGAATTTTCGTTGAAAGTATTTCAGATCTAAACGGCAACTGCAGCACTAGAAAAAATCTAAAAGTTGTTGCAACAGATGCATCTCCATGTAAACAATGTAATAAATCGAGTCCATCACTTTACCAACATTGGAAAGTGAGTTTTGTGGTGCAAAAGCGCGACAACCCTATGGTGAGGTTGGAGTCTGTCCGTCAAAATCAGCGATTACCGGAGTTTACGAAAGCGCTCTTCACCTTATCTATCAAAAAGGCTAAGTGTATTCCGGGACTGTCATTTGAAATGAACGCGGGCTTGAAAACTTCTCAAACCAGCTGTTTGTTGACGCAGTTTGACTTCTGATGCCTTTGGAACCGAAAAATGCAAGGATCATATTTCCTTGAGTAGCATGACAGGTCCTAGGTGCTGCAAAAGTTTCATATTCTGGGATGTAACTCTACAAAAAAATTTGGGAGTCAAGGAATGCGATAATGATTAAAAAGGCCAGGTGTCTTTATAATTACGTCCAGCTTGCAAAACAGGCTTTTTCGCATTTTTCCATTTTTCTCGTTCGAAATCAACGGACTGGCAGCCGTTCTGAGGAATTATGGTAGGCTTACATGCGCACCATACAGCAAAGTTTCAGACAGATTCACTGACAAGAACGAAAATTACGACGATCTTTAGGGTGTCTCTATAATTATGTCCAGCACTGTAGAAGCTTTTCCAAAAGGAAATATTAATCGAAATTGACCAAAATTAGGGTAAGCGAAAAATATGGTTTAGAGATTTCGACCATTATCCGAGCGAGCATCAAAGTGTTTGGAACAAAAACATCACTACTAAGAAGAGGAACTGATTCCGCATCGATTACCGTTTAGAGCGTTTGTCGAGTGATTGGAGCATAGGTTTGAAAAACGGCACGAACTTTTGGACCGACCTAATATCGTGAATTTCGACAGCTGCGCATTTATCATTAGGTTTGTCAAACCCAAATTCATATTTTTGAATTCAGACCATCATCTTTACGATTGTGGCATTACGAGGTCAATTATGACTGAGCAGCTGATTCTTTGATTGAACAACCATTTTACTAGGGCTTTTTCCATGTAAATGAAGATTTCTGAACAGGTAGTTTTTTGGAGAAGTTCTCAATTTGAAGCCAAAAAGGCTTACTCACTTTCCAAAGTCACGCATGCAAAATTTATTTTTAAATTTGGTTGTCCGGGCTATTAGACATGATGATTATTTGGAGCTATCTTCCGAAAAAAATTAATGTTTGCAGCATGAGCTCAACAAAATTCGTAATTGCTCGAATGTGGAAGACATATACACTTGTGTAAATTCCATACTCCCCCTCACCCCCACGAGAAAAGGTCAAAATTCTGAAAGTTACTCACATATGTATGAACGCGGGTCAGTGGCGGACAAAAAATTTTTTGGATGAAGGTGCGTGGCACTATCCACCAGCGAAAAGTAAAAACAAGACACTCGCACATTTTAAAAACACACATGAGTTTTCTTTGAATTTCGCTATCCATTGGGGGAGGGGGAGGGGAGGCTCCTTTCGCCCGCCTCCCCTGTATATCACTGGTGCGGGTGCTTATCTGTACTTGTAAATAATCAAAATTCAAGCCGCTGCCGTCACGCTCCTTCTTCTAAAATCATGTGGTTGTGGCCCAAAAATCTTGGGAAATATCTCCATAAATTTGCGGAGGTCGTAACGCCACGTACCCATTCGAGAAATTTTCGTCGCGTCTCCTCTCCATTCCCTTCTCCACCACCCCAACGGAAATCCAGGGACTGCCATTGTCTCATACATGTAACTCTTTTCGGTTTGACTTCGGCTTGCACTGAACTTGATGACCATGCCATGCCCACATCGCACCGATTGAGGGATTCCGCCTAATTTTGTTCATGAGATTTATGTAAGTGCATCGGGGAATGAGTAAGCTGTGCAAGAGCTGCACTCAAGTTCTTCTTTCTACTACTAGGCAACTCTAACGTTAAGACAAAATATTGTCGGCTAATTTCAATGAAAATTTGCAGACCAATGGAAAGGGAATGACAAGTAAATAATACAACTTTTAGAAGTCTAATAACATAAATTAGCGTTTGGTCCCCTTGTGCAAAATTTTTTTGTGCATTTCATTCTTGCATGTGTCGGCCTAAATGAGGTTTTGTATATTTCTTCTGATTTTATCACATAATATGCTCGTTCTTTGATTCCAAGTCCTTATTCAGCGCTGCAGTGAGATAAATGTGCTGCTTACTCTAACCCCAGCTGAGCATCTCAGTAATGTCAAAATGCTCTTTGAAAACGTTGCGAGTTCAGCCCCGGCGCGTGTCATAGGCTACTTTTCGTCATCGATCGATATCGATTTTATCGATTTTTATCGGTTTTTTTGCAGAGTTCACCTACGGGGCTGGGAGTTGGCACAGGGGGGTAAGTGAGCATGGGGATTCCGAATACGAAATTAGTTTTTGAAATCGATTTTTTTGTAAATTTTGACATGCGAGGCTGGGAGTTTGCACAGGGGGTAATCGAGCATGCTGATTTTTTTTTATCCTTGCATCTTCCCGTTCACACGGGGTCTGCTACTCTCGTAAGTCTCTTCCATTCTTCACGGTTCGATGTTTGGTTCTCATCTAATCCAAGCTCTCTTAGGTCTGATTTGATCTTGTCCATCCATCTCATTTTAGGTCTGCCTCTTGGCCTCTTTCCGGGAACGTTCAGTGACAGGGCGAGTCTTGTGATATGGCTTTCTTCTCTTCTACTTACATGTCCGTACCATCGTAGGCGCTTCTCTTGTAGCTTCTTTATGATCGGAGCAACCTTCATTGTACTTCTGATGGTGTCGTTCGAGACATGATCTAGCATGGTGACTCCAGTGGTCCATCGCAGCATTCTCGTCTCCATTACACCGAGTCTTCGTTCGTCGTTGCGTGTGCTCGGCCAGCATTCGCTACCATAGAGGGCAGTTGGACGGATTATTGTACGGTATATCTGGGACTTGAGCTTCCGAGGTATTCTTCTGTCGCACAGGACTCCTGTGAGGCTTCTCCACTTTGACCAAGCCGCGTTGATTCTACCGAGTATCTCTTCGTGAAGGCTTCCATCTGCGGCGATACGACTTCCTAGATACTTGAACGTGGTAGTCTTCTTGATCATCGTGTTGCCAACTCGAATGGTTCCTGGGGTCTGGGCTCCAAGCTCCATGTACTCCGTCTTTACTGTGTTGAGTCTTAAGCCATGCTGTTCCAACTGAGTCTTCCACATCTGTACATCGTCTTCTAGCTCATTCCTGCTTCTTGCCATCAGAATCACGTCATCCGCATATATCACAGCCCATGGTGGTTGACGTATGAATCTACTGGTTATCGCATCCATGACTGTGATGAAGAGTAGTGGCGACAGTACAGATCCTTGATGCACACCTGCTTTTATCGGGAATTCTTCTGATCTTCCTGCTGCTGATTGCACGTAGCTGGTCGCATTCTTGTAGATCATCTTAGTCCACTGCACATACTCTTCTGGGACCATATGCTTTCGTAACGACCACCATATGATTTCATGCGGCACCTTGTCGAACGCCTTCTCCAGGTCGAGGAACGCTGTGTGCAGCTCACATTGTTTTTCCCTGCTTCTCTCCATCACTATTCTGGCGGTATGGATGGCGTCTGTCGTGCTGCGGCCTTTCACGAATCCACATTGATTGGATGCCAACTCTATGATGTTTCGGAGCCTCGTCTCTAGTATCCTTTCGAATATCTTCAACGTGTGGCTCATAAGTCGTAAAGGCCTGTATGTGGAACATTCAGCTATATCGCCTTTATTCTTCCATATCGGTATCGTCGTACTTCTACACCAGTCGCTCGGCATCTTTCTGGAGTCTACTATTCGATTCAGCAGTCGCGTCAGCCATGTAACTCCTGTCTGCCCGCACTTCTTCCAGAACTCGCTCGGGATGTCATCTGGACCTGTTGCCTTGCCGTTCTTTGTTTTCATTATGGCGATTCGAACTTCTTCTTCCGTGATGGCCGGTACTGGTCCATGTACAGCCTCAGCCGCTGCAGCTGATGAGTATTCGTAGCTTGTGGATGCCGTTTCTGCGAAGTGCTCTCTCCATCTCTTGTTGATCTCTTCAGGTTTCCTCAATACTCTTCCATCTACATCTTTGATATTGCAGAAGTGCTCCACGTCTTTTGAGGCGTTTGCTCTTCTTCTTGCGAGCCTGTAGATCTCACGTTCACCTCCGTGACTGTGCAGCTTCCTGTATAGCTCCTCCACGTAAGCTTCTTTCGCTTGTTTGACGCTCCGTTTCGCAGCTCGTTTGGCGTCTACATATGCCTGCCGCGCTTCTTCTGATTTTGTCTTCTGCCATATTCTAAAGGTTGTCTTCTTCTTCTTGATCACGGACTGCACGTCATCATTCCACCACCAAGTTTCCTTATCGAGTTTTGTTCTTCCTGGCTTCGTACGTCCTAGTAGATTAGTGGCTATCCGATGGACGTTGTTCTTCAGATTCTTCCAGGAGTCTTCTGGCTCTTCTTCTAGCTGTGGTAGGGCGGATTCCATGGCTGCTCTAACTTCGTCGTTGTCTCTGAGCTTCCACCATTTGATGCGTGCTACTTGCTCTGTCGTTGTTCTTCTTTGCCTGTCGATTGGAATATTCAGATCCAGAATCAGTGGTCGATGTTGTGGTATGCAGTCTTCACCGGGTATGACTTTGCTGTTCTTCACATACTTGAGCTCGTCTTGTCGTACAGCCCAGAAGTCTATTTGTGATTTCCGATCTCCACTGGCGTACGTGATGAGGTGATTAGGCTTCTTGATGAAGTATGTGTTTGCTAGCGCTAAGTCATGTGCCGTGGCGAATTCCAGGATACGCTCTCCTTCTTCGTTGCGTGTTCCGTATCCGTGATTACCGTGACATTTACTAGCACCGTATCGTTGTTCACCGACATGACCGTTTAGATCAGCACCAATCAGTAGCATCTCGTCGTTTGGTATCAAGCTTGTGTAGTCGTCAAGTTGATTCCAGAATTCATCTTTCTCCATCTGTGTGCAACCCACTTGAGGTGCATAGGCGGTTATGATTCGGAGAATTTTCTTCCCGGTATCCACTCTGATGCACATAATTCGATCACTTATTCGGTCCACGCCAGCAATTCATACCGACGCCGTTTCTGGTGTTACTCGATCCTTTGTAGAGAAGCTTGTAGCCGTCCCCTATATCCCTCGACTTCTCCCCTTTCCACTTTGTCTCCTGAATGCAGGCGATGTCAACTCTACGTCTTCGTAGAAGATCAGCCAATTCGCGATGTCTTGCTGTGAGTGATCCTACGTTGATGGTGGCTAGACGTAACCTTGAGGACTTGAATACTCGCCTATGGTGAGCTAGCTTCTTCAACCGTCCCCGCTCACCCTGCTGAAACGGTAACCCTAGCATACTGTTCGCACTCGTCGGGCTCGAATGCGCGTCCCCTCCGGGGAACGCCCTAGCTTTTACTCGAGATATCCGATGAGACATACAAAAGCATCTGATGCGACGGGGTTTCTTCATCAGCCGGCTTGTCGCTTGCTTTCTTTGGATGAGCAGCCTGACGCTGGGATCGTGGGCAGAGCTTTATGCCAAAGAAATTAGGCCCGCCGCGGAACCGAACCTGTGACCTTCCTCGCCGTAGTCAAGGGCACTAACCTCTCGGCCAGCTCTGCCCCAATCGAGCATGCTGATTGCGAATACAAAATTAGTTTTTTAAATAGTCTATTACTTTTATCGATTTTATCGATTTTTTTGTAAATTTTGACATGCGAGGCTGGGAGTTTGCACAGGGGGTAATCGAGCATGCTGATTGCGAATACAAAATTAGTTTTTGAAATCGTCCATTACTTTTAACGATTTTATCGATTTTTTTGCAAAGTCCAAGCTACGGGAGTTGGAGTTGGCAGAGTGGGGTAACTGAGCATGCTGATTACTAAAACAGCGGGGATAGTGATTTGGCATGTAGGCGTGGGCACAGGGGAAGTTTCTTACAGGAGTAGGGATAGTGTGACACAGTGTTTTGACAGGGCCGGGCGAAGCCGGGTAACCCAGCTAGTCATGGATAAATATTCGTCTCCTGCTATTGAAGGAGGGGTCTTTACCAGAATTCTTTAGATGACTACGTAGCTGAGAATGTTGATGTCAAGTGTGTGAACACTGTGTCAAACCTATCGAACCCACTTCTCATACGTCGCTGATTAAACATTCACTCAAGTGAAGCTGCGAAGATCTTCTAAGGGAAAGAGTAAATTTCCATGTCATTGCTGCTTGTCACAATATACTCAATAACTGGTAGGAAACAGGGATAACTTTTCTATAGTAGTATATCAGATGGTTTGATTCTCGTTGCTGCCTACTCTTTAGAGATATTATGGATCATACTGCATGGCTTTGAGATGCTAAAAAAGAATTTTGTAAGGATTTTTTGGAAATAACAGTCATCTCCCACAATGCTCACTCGTTGGGCTACGCGTGAATTTCAAAAATCCAGCAGCTGGTGGATTTCAATAAAACTAAGTGCAGAAAACTGCTCTACCGACGATTTTGAGAAAGAAGTTGCGTATTGTAAAATTAAGCATTTCCCCCCCCCCCCCTCGTCAGCCCTTTCCTGGTGGGTTCGTTTCGGCAACAAAGTCTAGACAGATCGTCCGCAGTTCTACCGCTGTTGGAAGTAGAAGAGAAGTAAACCAGAAATGTAGTCAAATAACATACTGTAAGGCGTTCTATGCGGCCTCAAAAATATGAAAGCCGCTATTCGCCGCCACTTCTTTTTTTGGTTTCTGTTGGAGACCCAGCTCTATATGAACGACTTCCAGCAAGCAGAATTTGTCTTAACGAGCTTAATTCATGACCGAAAAGGTGGTAAGCTTTGAGGGAAGTCGGAGAAATCGAGAGCAAGTTTGAATCAAAAAAGATGATTGACGATAGTCATACGGTGTTAGAGCGTAACGTGAAAAATATCTTTTGAGCTCTGCTGAAAGAGTTGTACTTGGCTGGAAAACTGAAGGCTTGGGTTCGAAAACTGAAAACTCGTCAGCTACCTCCCAAAGGAGAAAAATGTCCTACAGAAGCTAACGAAAATTTATGGTCACCGCCTTGGTCACCTCTCAAAATCACTTAAACAACCTCTACGCTTTTTGCTCTTCAAAACGCTGCAATATATCGGTTGAGAAGGCTGAGAATTTATTTCCAAAGTTTATAACTGCTTCATTAGCAATATCCACTTCTCACTCAGTCCTATTCCAGACTTCTACTTCTCCCTTCATGACCATCCATAATTACAGCACTCAATGACTTCAAAAGAGTCTGCGTGGGAAGAAGTTTAGAGAAATGGTCTGAAAAAGTAGAAAGCACTTAGCAATTAGCCTGTCATTATGCCCAAACTCTCAATGACGGCTAGTTTTGAGCCGCTATACTTCCCATTTTAAGCCTGGTGTGAAATTCATTTCACTACAATGCGCTCATTGTGCCGTGAGATTAATCGGTCAGCACGAGTGCAATTGTCACAATTAGCCGTTCCTCGTTATTGTGTTAACCCCGACTATTTCTAGGTTGCACACAAATTAAATTTTGCACAAGCTGCCAATAATTTTATTTCGGCTAATATTGACTGCCCTGCAACTTAATTTCATCGGTACCGTTATTAGCACCTAATGTCATAAAGTCTTATTTACTATAATGGTCAAAACCAGTTTACGATCTAGTTAAATATAGCTTGCTTACTGATAAACTATAGGTAGAGGCAATTTGGAACAAATCTTGCTTTTATTGCAATTTTGAGAGCTTTTTAGATTGAATTTGTGACAAAATCAGCTGCGACTAGAAGGGAAAATTTTGTTTTGCAAGAGCGATAAACATTTCCTGCACTCTACCGGATTATTACGCAAAGACTTTACAAGCAAACTTCCAACGAGATTACAGTAGTATTTTTACCTTTACTTTATTTTGATTTCAGCAATGCGTTTAACCTTCCTTATAAATAGCAGAAAACAAGGGCTTGCATAGAAAAACAGTTTTTTCGCATTCGCATGCTAAAGGGGTTTCCCGAACTCCCCTAGAGCCATGTGCATGGCTCTTCGTGGTTTTTTTTACGGAATGTAACATCGGTGTTGTTTCCCAATGGTTTGGTAACAATGCACACATTAGTAGCTGTATATGAAGATTAGCTGAAACGTAAAAAATTCAACTCACCGATCAGAATTCAAGAATAATCTCGTTACTTTTCCGTCTTTACTCTGTGAATGGTCTCGAAGAAAACATTCCATGTAAATGTAGATTTTAATACTCATTTGATAATCATTGACAATCAAATAAATCGATATATCAATTCAAAAGGCAAAATGAACTCAACTTCACAAAACCTGAAAAAATTGCGAAAAATTTTGTTAGAAATTAGTTCTGGAAATTTGGCTTATTGTGTATGAGGTTGCAAGGTTTTTGTTATAACAACCACTTTAGGGACTTCCCAATTTCTGGTATTTATGATGGCTTTTGCAAACTGATAATTTCAGTTACAAGGAGGAATGTCAGTTTTTTATTGTGTGCTCCCCTGGAGATACCTATCAGATTCATACAAACCAATGAAAGTCTCAGCTTGCCTACAACGTCCCTGCATCCATGTGCTCAAGTATCAGAGTACGGAAACCTTCATAAAGACAAATAGACAAAAAAAATAATTTTAGAGCAGCGATATATGACACGACCCTTCTCAGCTCCCCTTTCCAGGGGTTGTATGTACCCTTTGGTTCAACCAGATTGATGGGAAGGCGGGGCTTCGTGACCTAGTTAAGGCTATAGACTGATCAGAGAGTACGCGCGAGAGAGAGTGCGTCGAGGGCGCGAGCGGCCTTAATCAGGTCACAAAGCCCTGATGTCAGCCGCCAACCCAATTGAATCAAAGGTCATAACACGAGTATCGTATCTACGATCAAAACAAATTATCGATAATATTCATTAGTAAGTGAAAGCCTCAACGGCCCCTTTAAGGCGGAAAATTTCTGCAAGCATGATCTTCTTTTTGGACTTTTCTTTTTTGCATGCGTCAAAACGAGCTCATTGGAGGCATTCATTCGCCTTTTTTTGCTCTTAGCGTGTCTCGCAACCATCCGCAAAAAATCGTTTGCGTATTCAATGACGAATCTGACCGATAGTTCTTTGAGGTCTTGCATTTCATCAAAGAATAGCAAATTTTCTACTAAGACATATTTCAGCTTTCGTAAATGCATTCTAGAATCTCTTAAATAGTGTTCAAACTTTTCTTCTAATCTCACGCCAAGCACTTTTCATTCAGAAATTCTCCGCTAACGGGGCAAGTTCTATAAAAATTCTGCCAAAAGAATTAATGAAAATGTAGAATTAATGATACTAAATGGAAGAGTTATTACTAGCGCACATCGGGAACTCTTATTCACGAGGTACTGGGTTGTCGCAAAAGTCCATTCTATTTGCTTCTTTACTCTTCTATGCCATTTCTTCGTAAACATCTCGTGGTAAACGGAGTATCCTTCAATAAAGCAAAGCAATCTCTACAAGATGACCTCCAAACATTCACACCAACTATGATCCACACAAAGTCTGAATCCGAAATGTAAAAAGAACCAAATGTCCTAAGAGTTGAGAAAAATTAAATCCAAAAAAACCCCTACGAAATTCTAACTTTTCTAGTATATACTTTCCACATCGGATTTCATACAACTGCCGTATTTTTTTCCATTACTAGAAATTGAGAAAGTAAAAAATTACATGTTTTCGTGAAAGCAGTGCTGGACTGTTCCTACATGATAGATCTATAGTATATACTTTTATGAGTGTCAAAATAAATTTTTAGCTCACCATGTGTTTTACTTTTCGCGAAATAACGAATTTAGCATGCAAAACTTGAAAAGGAGCATTTTCTGTGTATTCCGTGATTTCGCCCACCTTCGTTTTTCGATTTCTAGCCATGGAAAAATTTAGCAAATCTAGACCTAGATGTACGGTGTGGAGATTTTATACCTGAGTAAGTTAGAGGCCCGTATTTCGGGCACTTGAAAATTTTTGAATTTAGGCTTCAAACTTCACAGGTATCGAAGCCTTTGCGATTTTTGAAGGTCATCTTATAGGCTTGCGTTTCTATATCAACTAATCGCATAGGCTCCAATTGAAATTGAGGTATGCCAATTTCGCCGTATGAAAAGACTTATGGAACAACCCAATAGTTGACGCTAGGGTAACACGAAAAAACTATCCATTTTCGGATTTTGTTTTCAGACTCTCATCTTGTTCAAAATCTTGGATGACTTCGCCTTGTGATACATCACTCAAAAACACATGACTCTGAAGAGGGTAGAGGTAGAGGTGAAGGTAGAGGTAGCAGTTTTTATGCTCAGCCTATCCTTAACCGCCAGTATAATATAACAACCATTCTTAAGCTAATACATGTGTAGCCAGCCTTGCAAAATATTCTGCTTGCAATACAAATGAGCTGCAACAACTTTAGGACGCCACAATAGTGCTAAATTTGTTTCAAAAAGTGCAGCATTGCCAATTTCAATTTAGCGCTGTTTCTTTTTTAGGTCTTTGTAAAGCAGTTTTACACCTTCATTATACAAATACAAATGCAAACTTTTACCGCACCTTGTCCAACCAAAAAAACTTGCGAATGTATGTGTCCACTTGATGTTTACTCCGTTATGCCACCGGAACGCAACAAACCTGTTCGTGTTCCATGTCGCACTTTCACTGGCGGTCCAGCCGAAAACGATTTTCTGGATTCTGAGGGTAAACCCGACTTTTTTCGCTTTTCATAGACATTACGGTACGCGTCTCTCGCTGACGCAATCCTCTAGACATTGCCGATTCGCTTGAACTCATGGTTGATGTTCTGTTTTCGAAAAATTTTGAATGACTTGTACCCCTTCATCCCATAATGCATGCATTGAAGTCTGGTGTTTTCTAGTAAAAAAATAATTTGCATGTTTTGCACGTCTTTCACAGAATATTGAGGAAATCTGCTGGGAGAAAATTTTCTATGCATTCTTTATTTTCCACAAAACCGCAACATCCACAGCTTTGGTCAATAGCGGCTTCTCTAATACTGAATCTTCCTTACACCTTGCAGCAAAATTTCAAAATTTTTGTTCCCTCCATTGTCGATTTTTTATTCACTTTTGGTCCCAAAAACTATTTTCCTTGTCGTGTTCTACAACTTGATAGTAAATCACATTGGAGCACAAATGCCAAAAATCTCATAAAACTATATTATGTCTATTTTTAACTACTTTGCTTTCACGGCCTGCTTTCTCAAATTAAGAAATTGCCGTTTTTTTTTTGAATAGTAACGTTTCAGCCATTTTTTGTTTTAAATAAAAACTACAGTAAAAATACAAGCACGTTCATAAAAAGAATCCTATGTATAACACCTATCGTATGCCTACTGTAATCCCAAAAATAACTCTACGGTGAGAAATAAATGTCCAGTTACCACACTACTAGATAATTTGAACATATGATTTTAAGAATATTTTGAGGGAAATTTCATAGATTTTCATGCGCAGCTATTATTTCGACCTAGCCTTTGATTTCTGGAAAAAATCTGCTATTTTTCAGCATGACTTTCCAATAAATGCCATAGCACTGCTGGAAAAGAGGAGGTAAGAAATTGCTCTGAATACCCATTGCCAGCACTTGAAAATGCCGGAAGTGCCCATTAACCTCCAGAAACCGAGTGCAAGCGCTCAGTTATGTGTTTTCTTTGCTTTCTTAGTCACTTCGTATGGATGTTTACGACTGACAACGATGGAGACGGAGAGCCGAGGAGAAGTCGTCGTTGAGCCTCCGCCTGGAAGTGAGGTCTCCACTGCCGTTTCTCGTCCACAGACATCCTTCAATAGCGCCTTAATCCCTTGCTTGAGCGGCAAATCGAAAACATCTTGCAGCATGTTATGTGTTTGCTGCCAAACTATTTTTGCTAGCGAAAATATTGAAGGGAAATTTTCGCTTTTCCACCAAAAGAATTTTGTATTAGAGATTTTGGCCCAGTCATCAACTCTGTTGAAAATTCCTTCCCTCTAGATGTCTGACCCTCTCATCCAAAAAGGAAGAGCTTCATACTTTTTGTTTACTAGGCTCTGTTTGAAATGCACTAGTCATTTCAAAAGTGCAGCTTTCACAAGAAGAGAAACTTTCTAAACAAACTTTCTAAACAGCCCAAAGCTGTGTTGAAAGATTTTGTTTTTCGAAAAAAACGGTTTGTTGCATAATCTTTGCGCTGATGTTTATTTCGGCGTTTATGTTTATTTTACTTCTTCTTCTCTTTTTGAAGGCAAGCCTTCACCAATTAATTGCGGAAGTAAAAGAGCCGTAACTTTCCCTTAAATAATGCAAACAATCTTGGAAGACATTTTTTCGTTGCAATGTTACCTTGTAGCATAGATTTTTTGCAAGGGTTTGGCAAATTTGTGTGTAAAATATCAAAAGATTGAACTTACATAAAAATGATACATTTTTTTTACCTCTATTATCAAGTATTTTCCATCCTTCGGATTTTTGTTTTTTTTCTTGGATAAGTCTCTTTTGAATCAAGTGAAATTAATATAAAAATCTCATTGGAACTATATTATCTTCAGTTTTCTCTAACATAATCGACAAACTGTATTTCCTTGGGATTCGATTCTCCAGCTTTCAAAATTCGATTTTTTAAGATTTTTCATTTGCTACCAGTTCCATTTCGTCTTCTTGTTATTCTTTCTCTGGATAATTACACATGCAATTCGGGCATCTGGTTTTCGTTACTGGACCATGAATCACTTCAGCATATCGCCTATCTACTTTCTCCGATCCGATCCACTAGAGAACTTGCCTCTAGCGCCCAAGTGAAACTCGTCCTGGCGATTAATCAGATGAGGCAAAAGCTTAGCGCGCATAGTAAAAAGCATCTTGCCTGCTTTGAAACGTTTCTCTGGAAACGAAACTTTCAATCCTTTCAAATGCAAAGATTTCTTGCCATCCGACATCGAGACATGCAATTCTCACGTCATTGGTAATCCGATTCAGGCGCGCTTGTCTTTTTTAGGCATTGCGAGAGCAGCTAAAGTGCCCTAAGAGTATAGCGCCTGCATGGAAGTTTTCCTAGCAACAGTTGTTCTTTCTCCTTTATCCTTTATCTCTTTATGGAAAATCCATTGAAAAAGCCAATTATGAGATTAAATTTCTTTACTGTAATTCCTAACGCTCAAAGTCATTGGAAGGATATTAAAAATATTGGTAACACTGCCATTCTTATGCTCTGAAAAATCATAGAGTTGTAAAAAATTGTTTATTTTCCGTAGACTTCCTTTTGCATTTTTACGACTGCTTTCAAGTGCTTTAGCAAGTTTTTGAGGGTTTCAGGTTCGACCGCTATATGTTCATATTTGTCTTTATTATAAAGTTCGTGCATACTTACAAACCTTGTGCACATCGTCCATCATCAGAATGCTTTTGTTTATTAATATTTTTTCACTCTGCTATACTTTTTTTGTTTTCGTTATGCCAAGTGCCCATAGACATCACTCTAGTTGAAAAATGCCACACTATTCTGTTTACGATTCGGGAAATTGGTTGAACTCTTCATCAGGCTTCACTTCCATCGCCGGGTCTCTTTTTTGCTACTTTAAAGAAAGTATTACGGTTAGTTTTGTAGCAAAATCCCTATAATACGTCTTCTTCTTTTGAGCTCCCTGACCACCTTCCAGAAGTTTTTTTTTGGAAGTTTTACGTACCCTAAAGGTGTTGGTACAAGTTTGTTTGTTTGTTTGCTTATTTTTCTCATCTTTCCTCCACTTTTTCCTAGCGCATTACGTAAATTCCTACTCTGGCCATCTCTAAAACTGTTGTGTATGGTTTTTACTCAATTTCTCTTAACAAAAACGTGCAGAACAATTCCTACTGCCGCTCAAAAAAAAAGATTAGTCTTACCAAGCTCTGACGATCTTTCTTTTTTCATGGAGTTCAATCTTCACTTCTTGCGTTTTTCGAACGCAAAATGCTCATCTCGATTGTTTGGATGACTGCGTGACTGTCAAGAATGATCTCAAGTGTTCGAACACTGAGTGATCCCTCTCGAACGTTGCTGATACAACATCACTCGAATAACAAGAGAGTCAAAGGGGGGGGAGCATACATCTATGCATCTGCTAGTCATTGTAGTAGAATGTTATGTCGATTAAATAAGGGAGGAAGTGGGTTTTTTATAACTGCATAGTTTTATATTTGCGGCTTACGGACTAGAGTGGCTTCAAAACGCTTGTCATTAGCGCAGAAATGGATGAACTTCTACATTTTTTACTTGCTATCAACTAAAGTTTGTTACAACTTCAAGTTATAACTTTATATTTTTAGACGCGTGTTATGATAATCATGCTAAGTAGAGTTCTTATTGAAATATGTCTAATCCATGGTAATGACAGTCTTACAGAAAATATAATTTACCTGCTCAAGGCTTGCTTAAATTGCTACGCTGCCGTCTTCAACGCTTTTTGGTTGAATCACCTTTTTAAGCTTTGACATTACCCGAAAATAAACGCGTAGCGAATGTATGGAATTCAGAACTACCGACTTCACAATATCCTTCTTTCAGTCCTCTTTCTTGTAGATTTCATCCCCTTTTTACGGCCATTTATGCCTATATGCACTCGCTGACATCAAAGAGAGCCTGCCATTGAGAACATTGGGGAAATGGATTCATAAAAAGTGTACGAGTATTACTAGGCCATTAACCTGTCCGTAATATGGTAGTTCCACATTTTGGTAGCCTGTGCATCGTGGATATAAAATCATAAGACAAGTGATCTTGCCTGGTCACATTTTAAAAATGTGCCTTCACATCAGAGTGCTTTCGATGATGGTTTCTTATGTGACTATCAGGAAACTTTTGAATAATCAGCACCTCTTATTAAGCTTCTTCTTAGATGTGACTAATAGAAACTTGATTAGAAATTAAACGAAAAATATTTTTACAAGAGGCAGGATCAACTCACAGTTTATTTCACATGAATCTGAGCAAGCTGTAAGTTATATCGCGAATTGTTTGACCACGTAAATTTGATTGTTTATGTAAGCTTTCGCAGTTATCATTCGTTATCATAGATTTTTTGTTCTTTTATTTTTCATCCAAATTCTTCTTTTCCACTGCTCACAATTACTAATCACGCAGATCCTCTTTACTTTTTTTCTCTTCAACAAAAACAAAAGCGCTTTGCTCCTAACGTAGTCATGTTCGCTAAGACTTTGTTACCTAAGCAACCACTTCTTATATGATTTTTGCAGTGTCACGCTAATACTGAACTTTCTTGGGAATCGAATCAAAGGCTACTAAAGCAAACAATTTCCTTCTTCTCACCTAAGCTTCCTCTGGCACGAATAAGCCTTTCATGGTGATTTTGGGAATAGATAAAGTTTTGTAACGAAGTGAAACAAAAAACTTTCTGGAATATTGTTTGATGAATCAGAAAAGTTTTCATTGTTTCAAAGTTTCGGTCTCTTCCCCTTCTTCTCTCCCCTTTTCCTTGTATGGTTGAGCTTCTTCCACTTTCCCTTCTATTCCGCTCCGTACTATAAGCACTAGAATTATTTATCCAAACCTCATTCGGAGCAAAAGCTCTCCAATCTGCTTTTGTTCAGCCGATTTTGGTGAGAGCTACTCAGCGCTGAGCTCAGCTCTTCAAGTGTGAGATAGCTATGCAGCTGAAGTGAGCTATTTACTATCGTGCTGCTTTGTTTTTCTGCAAATCTGAACGCTTTCGCACGTTGCAGGCTGAAAATAAAAACAAACGTCTTCCTGTAATTCAACATTTTCTTTCAACGCTATGCGTGCAACAAAATTTTCCAAAAATTACACCTTTTGCTCAGACAATCAATGGGAACTTCCCGAGGTCCGTGAGGGAACTTTCCTCGGGTCACCTGCGGAAGTTCCCGTGAAGCGCTCGGGAAGTTTGCAAAAAAGTCCTCGGGAAATTCGCAAGAAGTGGGAAATCTCCCGAGAACTTATCTACAGAACTTCCTGAGGGCTTCACATTGGCTCCGCGTAGCTGTACCGAACCTTCATGATGAATCCTGCTACTTCATAAAGCCGCACCCTTAGTACAGCTACTCAAAGTAGTGTAGTAGTAAGGGTGGAGCACTAGTAGTAGTTATACGCAAAAACAGATATGCTCCATCATTTATTGTTATAGCAGTAGATATAACATATCGACGGAGGGAATGGGAGAATTTCTTCAAGTTCTTAAAAGATCGAATTACAGTAGCCCGGATAATGCGTAAGGAGTATCATATTGATAGTGAGATATGAAGTAAGCATGTAGTGAATATAGAGGTAAGCGGGGAGTAAGTAAATGAAGCACTGATTAATGAGAAACATGCTTAACTAATGAGGCAAAGGCACGATGTTACATGAGAAGACTTATGATGGATCAGAAATTAAACATCAGGTTCAAACAGGACAGCGACGGGATCAAATTCCACTACTGTGTAGCGCTTTCCTCTTCCATTCTGACTTCGTCATACTTGCCTTGTCCTCTCTACCAAATCCGACCTGCGTAGCCTTGTATTTCTGGAAAACAAATTTTTAGTATAAAAACAACTGAGACTAAGTTTGAACCTTTGAAGGCACAAGTTTTCCCTTGTCGAGGCGATAATAACGGACATCCTCGCTGTAAAACTGAATTTAGAAGCAGAAGACGATTCTGGAAAACTTACAGTGCTTCTGCGATACAGGTCCTGATTTGGCCGCAGTAGAAAGTTTTTTGCTCCAGCAGATAGTTGAACTTTTTCTCGCGTTCTTCATCGGATGTACCCAGAGAGATCCAGTAACTAAATCATTTGAGTAGGTAAAGACTGCTTACGAAACACCAACGCACCTAGTGCGCAAGCTTCTTATCGAATTCAATCTGTATCCCTCCAAATCCTCGTTGCCGAGGCTAAGCGCATCCAATACGAAATCTAAAGAATGATTTGAATGAGAATTTCTTACATGACTAGTTTCGTACCGTTGAGTGTGATAACTATGGACTCAGGCAGATCTTGTAAATCCGGCTTGCGCGATACATTAGATGTACGATGAGCAAAATTCCATATATCTGAGGGATCTGGTCCACAAACCTACAAATCTCGCTGTAGTCCACTCATATTTACTTAACTAGATTATTTTATTATACTTACATGTTCATTGGTTATGAAAGTTATGAACATGAATGGCCAACCTGTCTGAAGATCACACGTAAAAAGTCATTGATGACGAGCGAAGTCTTGTGTTTGACTCTACTCGGAGCTGTGTAGCCGGCGAGAAGCTCGTTGAGGTTTAGTTCCTATGATAAGCATAATTGGCTTTGGTTAATTTTTGATCCTAACTACCTTGAATGGTGAACTACGCTTGATTATGTGCTGTTTCTTGAGATTATCAGGGCTGAAGCTTATGGTGGAAGAGGACTCGCTGATTCCGCTAGTAAGCTTGTTGCAGATCTGTCGCAGTACATGGATTTGAGACTCGAGATCTCTGTTCTTTGTTAGCAGAAGATTAACCTGTAGCGAGCAATGCTGATTCAAATGCTTAAGCGTGACGAATCCTACTTTCCCCCTTAACCGATACATAAAAGTCGTCACAGCTGCACTCACCAGCACGCGGTTGGATATCGCGTTTTCTACCAAGAGCCGCGTTGTTTCGATGTTATCAAATAAAGAAATACCATGCCTAGAGCGCTCGGCGCTCTGCACCAATCTAGACAGATCCTGTAGATCGAACTGAGTTACTTGCCTACAATGGTGGAGCGTCTCCTAAAAAAGATTCTTTCCTTGCGTGCTGCGAAAAGAAGCAGGAATACCTGCAGAGTGACACTTGATAACGGCGTTCCTCTTGCAACCATTGCATAGAGCGGGGTTGAAAATTCCGTGCTTCCAATTTCACGCGACAAACATGTGCGCATTACGTCTAAAATGGCTTTTGCAATGTAATAAACCATGTGAACAAAATCGCCAACCCAAAGCGTCCGTGAAGAGATGAGGGTGGGTGAAGAGAATAGAGGGTGAAAGAGAAAGTGGAAAGATGGGAGGTGAATAAAAGATCCTCGAACAACTTCATTACTCTTGCTTAAAGATTATTGTATATTCTCATTAGTGATCTCTAATGTGCACAGCTTCGGAAAGAAAGCAAGAGAGCAGTGCTAAATCAGAGAGGAAAACAGGAAACTTTAAGAAAAGAAAGAAAGAAAAGCAGTGCTAAATCAAAAAAGAGAAAGAAACATTATCATAGAAGTGAGTTGAAGCATAACTAGTGTCAAATAAAGCGCAATCACGCTCACCTGAAAGTCGACTTGTGCCCTCAAAGTAGAAGCCTTGAACTATTTGTTCGTCGCGACTATATTCGGCTGATGCCCTTGCTCTGAAAAAATTCACGTTAGAAAAGAGGAAAGAAGAGATCTAATATGCAAAGAATCGTAAGCGCAGTTTGAAAATCATCAAATCGCGAGAAACCGCGGTGCGGTCCCGAAGCGCACGCACATATAGCACCTTCACATAACTGCTTCACTAGTAGGAGGAGAAAAGATCGAAATTACAACCACTCAGCTAGGAACCAGAATCTAAATACTACCTAAGATAACACTCCAATTTGAATTGCTAAACTTTCACCATCTATAACAGATTGACAGACTAGCAGTATAGTGAAATAGCGCAAGTGCACTGTTACGAAATACAGAAAAGAAAGCAAGGAGAATCAGACGCTGAAAAAGACTTGCCTAAATTCATATTTTCCTTTTTATATATAAAACAGCACAAAGTCACATTTAGAAGAATTTCGAAACACGTAAAATTTATGAGTAAATGTAAAGTCAAAAGGAGTCATTTCCTTATTACATGGTGCATCATAACAGCCGCACTCGCAAAGAGCTGTACAATAGATGGTCGCACATATATTAAGGTAATTCAATAGCCGGATCATCTATTTGCTTGTTTTGGCTCTGGGTCATAGCTTCACACCTCGCACTGCGACAGAGGACGGTAATTATGATGTGCGAAGTAACAAGCAAGAGGTCACTTCACCCTTAACGACAAGTGATGCAAATACATTTGAATAATGCCACATGGAAAGAAGAGAATTCAGTCAATTTACAGAATAAAACGAGAGGACGATGGAAAAGAAACACTAGAAGTCCGCACTTGCGCTAAATCAGATATCGCACTGACCATTACATAAGTTTGATGAAGACTCTGTGACTTTTTACGACAATTCAGTCATTAGAATGAAAGTAGCGCTATTACGAAATACCGCGAAGCTCTCGGAAAATTCCCTTTTCTTAAAAGCTTTTGGAAAGTTTCGCATTTATAGATACTTCCCGAAGAAATCCTCGGGAAGTTCCTAACTGCGTTGCTCCTGACGTCAAAGTTTTCGGGAAACTCCCATTTTTGCGCTTCCATTCACCTCTGTGTTAAACGAGTTCTTCGGGAAGTTTGCCAAAATTGGCTTGTTTTCGGGAAGCTCCCGTGAATTGTCTGAGTGAAAATTGCTCGCAAAATTTTGCTGCCTAAAATAGCCGGTAATCTTCTATTCTGGAAAGTCTAAGAGCATTTGATTAGCCTAATCCTGAGCAAAGCTGCGAACTAGTAGCTTGATCCGATAGGACTACATACTAAGGGACCAGTCCTCTAAATTTGCTTAGCGGAGATCCAGAGTACGTGGGTAAACTATAAGACTAGTCCGCGGCACATTTTGATATTGTTTTCACGTTCACACTTTTGGCGGATTTTCTCCACCGTGTTTAAGCGGAGCTCCTCTTTCACGCTTGAGAATTTTTTTACGCTTTCTAAGGCGATAGTATTTCGTTTGTGGTATATTCATATATCATTCCACTTGGGTGGTATTTTCATACACTTTTAGAACTCTGAAAATTTCGCGGAATATTGGAACCTTTAGATGCCCCAAAAAAGTTTTCTCGAACATCCCAAATTTCAGAAAATGTGATCGTTTGACAGGAAGGATTTCATCAAACCAGAACTTTCCCGACATTTCCTGAAGCGCCCCATTTTTCTGCAAGCTTTTCTGAATTTTCTTTATTTTTTTGAATTCGCTCACAGTTCCTCAGCGTCTTTGGAAACACATTCACTCCCCTTTTTCATCTGCGGTTTATTTTTGCTTTTTAGGCGAAATTCTGGGAGTGTTTGAATGAGCTTAGGTCGGTCCGAAGTGTCGTTTCATTTTCAAAAATTTGTAACTTTGTGCTATTTCAACGGATTTCCTCATTTGTAATTTCTTAAGAAAGAATATGTCCTTTGCTCTCAAAAATGTCTTGATGAGCTTCTTTTTCACACTAAATGTAGAGATAAAAATGACAATCTAAGACCATATAAGCTTTGCCATTTTAGTTAGGTCACCAAAGGGAAAATGTGCAGAAATCTGAAACCGCCACTTCATTCGTTTTTGGCCTACCCTTTGCAGCTATGCTGTTTGAACGCATATGTGAAAAGTGATAAGTTTCGAGTACACTATGGAATGCCAGATAATTAATTTTTCACTTTTCTAAAATCACAACTTTTCACAAAGATCTTCAAACATCATAAATTTTTCACAGTTGCAAAGAGTATGCAAAAAACTATGTAGCGGATTTTTCTGTAGCTTTCCAGATTTTTGGCGACCTAACTATAAATTGTTAAAGCTTACTTGGTCTTACTTTTCCATCTATATCTCTGGCAGTCGGCGTGAAACAGAAGCTCCACAAGAAAGCATTTAAAAGCGAAGAAATCATGCTTGTTGATACTATAAAATTACAAGCAGTTGAAATAGCACAAAGTTACAAATTTTTGAAAAAAAAAGACAAAACTTTCAGACCGATCTAATACTTAGTTGAGGAAAGTTTTGTGAAACTTCTTCAGAAGGTTTTGTGGGGTAGGCTTTCTGAAGTTCCAGAACTATTCTGACGCTTCCCAATTTCATATTTTCGATGATCAAGTATTGGTAAAAAACCATCTTTTTCCACAAGGGCTGAACTATGTATTAGACACCATCTTTTTCACCTAATCCTCTCTATGTACTTCTCATTTTTTTCTTGAAGTATGGTGAGAATTCTTGTCATTACGATCTTCTTCTACTCTTCCTAAGTAAATACTCATCTGCGTCATTACCTATCCAAGTCAAGTATAAGAAACAATGTCAACAATTCTGCAAGGCTCTGTAAATATGCAGCTTCCACTTCTGTCAGCTTCATGATACTTCATCTTTTTCCTTCCTGGCGTCAATCACATACTTCACTGTGTACCTATTTCTCACCATTATAAAAGCCGGACGCAGCCAGAGCCGAAAGCCGTTTGAACATTTGCTGAAACCATTCATTATTTTCTCCTGCACTTGAATGCTCGAATCTGCTAAAAATAATTCTTGTCTCCCCCCCCCCCCGCCCTTCTCCACACCTCCTTCCACTGGATTACCAGTTCATGAGGGGATACAATTAAGTGCAAAAAGTTTGCGACTCCCCTGCTTAGCTTGTTCTTATACCACGATGAGGGTTCCTATAGTCTTACCAGTTAATCCAGTTGGAACAGGCGTTTATGTGCCTAAAGTGTACTGCATTGTTGCAAACTATTGTTTTTTTTTGGCTTATAAGCCAGTTACGAACTTCTTACCATAACACTTGTATAAAGTGCCCGAGCACTTGCCCGAGCACGCACTGTTGGAAATTATTATAACTTCACTATTTGCCAAATCATCTGCTCTGGAAGTAAAGCTGCTTTCATAGAGTTCTTGACATTAGCATAGATATGCTCATTAGGAATGCAAAATCTCAAAAACTCGGAAATCAATAGTGCCAATCATTAAGATCCTTAAGCTTGCTACAATATCGCTCGTATTTTTTGACAAAAAAAAAACGACGCACAGTCGCCCGATTCATGTAACATCAGACCGTAGCGTGACCATATATCGCCTCAGAGTGGACGAATTCATACTTCAGGGGCACCATCCTATTCAGCTCGGCGCTGCGCATCTTCTGTTGTATAGATGTGCCCGCTTGGACAGGGTAGGAGGCCAGAATCCACGAATCGTTTCAGCTTTTTATTTATGGTAGGTTACTCAATGTGCTTATCCATTGCTTATCTACTGGGCAACCTACCGTAAGCAAAAATCTGTAACGATTCGTGAAATCTAGTCTCACTGTATCTGAACAGGCACTTCTATACATCAGAAGATGGGCAGCGCTGAGGTGACTCGAACGGTGCCCTTAAATTACGAATTCGTCCACTCTGAAGCGGGATATGGCTGCGCGACGGTGATGTCACATGAATCGGACAATTGTACGTCTTTTTTCTTTAAAAAATATCAGCGGTATTGTATGCCGATGCAACGCGAAGTTCGACAAACTCCGGCGGATTAAGGTGATTTTTTTTCACAAATTACGAGCGGTAATGTATCTTTACAACTACTGCTACCCTTTGACAAACTGTATTGGCGGCTGGACGGGGCTTCGTTCTAGTCAAGGCTAGGGAATGATCAGAAGAGCACGCGCGCGGGAGAGACGCAGACTGCGTTGCCGGCGCGAGAGCCTTGATTAGGTCACAAAGCCCCGCCTTTCGGCCGCCAATCCAGATGAATCAAAAGTTAGAATTTCTAAAGTGCTTTCAAAGCCTTTAGACTATTTTGTAGTCGTGTATTCCTGTTTATTGCAATCTGTGCTCTCAATGTTTCAATCACCATCGCGGTATTAGCTTCTCGCAAGCTTGTTTTTTGTGTTTGCTCTTTTTCTCATCTGTCTGCTTTCAATAATTTCTTCAATGTCCGAGCTAGGTGATTCGTGTCAATCATTTGCTCACTTGGCATCGTTTATAATGAAAAATGCAAATCTCGGTTCTATTTTCAAGCTTTAGTTTTCTTCGTAAACTACGCAGCAAACTTGGGCATTAGCTTGTGTGTATCTGCAATGTGATTCAAATCAGTCGCCAAAATCTCTGATTCAACATTACGGTTGATGCCAAATTTAGCATAAAAGTGCAGAATTGTTGATTTCACTTTGGTTGGGGTGTTGTTTCAATTTCGGAAGCGGTTTTTAGCTATTCTTACAAGAGTGGACGCAGGAGGCGGCAGGCCATTTTACATTGTTTACAAATTATCTCAATGAAACTTTACTCATATGTTCTTGTGAAAAACTGGAAATTACAAATAATTATACAGATCACTTCGCATTTGTGAGATTTTGAAGAATTGGCAATTTCCCGAAAAAGTGAAGGATTTGTATTTGCAAATTCAATGATTTTCAGTAATTTATGTAAGGTCGTGGTCAGCAAAGACCCTCTTCATTCGGAATAAAATGCATAGACTCATCGCCTCTTTCCATGATTCTTCCTTCAAAGTTACTTCTCTGTACATTCGTGGAAAATTGTTACTATTTTTATGCGAATATTTAACGTTTTGGGCTGTCCACCTGATGTTTATCGTTACGTCACGGGTGCGCAACAAACCTGTTGATATGTCACTCTCTCTGACAGTCCATTGAACGATTTTCCGGATTTTGAGGGTTAAAGTCTCGCCATTCGCGGACATTTCGGTACACGATGCAGTTGGCAATTCATACCGAAAAATCCGTTTAGCTTAATATAACACCACGTTTTATATGAAATTTCACAGACCTTTTCGTTCAGCAAATGCGTTCACTTGTATGCTTTGAATCGGAGTTAAACGTCAGGCGAAAGTTGAGTTATATGGTTTCTTACCTATCATATAGTTTTATTCTATTGAACAGAAAAAGCACTCTTTTCACAATATGTATTTATCTCCATGGTGGCGGACGGATTGTAGCTTTTTGAGAAATTTCTAAATGAGTAAGGAACTTTTTTAGAAAAGTTTTTTTTTGAGAGTCATTTCGCATCCACCACTAATTCAGAATGTGAGCGGTAAAGAACATCGCTCAAAATAGTGAACACTTGAATAGGCGGAAGTGTTCACGAGACGGAGCAAAAACACAGCGCAAATGCTCGGCTTTGTCTTCTTTACATTTTCAGTCACTTCATATGTTTGCTTACACTAATAAGGAAGGGGTTGTGGAGCAAGCATAACATTGTTGAGCATTCATCGCAAGCTGATCATCCAGCGCATTTTCACAGTCATAGCCTCTAATCTCTTGCATGGATATAAATAAATTGCATAATGAACGCAATATGTATTTGGTCCAACAATTCGATCAAAATGCTTAGGAAAAATGAAGTTTGTTTTTCTAAGAATCTTTTTTTATTAGAAAACTCACTAAAATTTCTTCTTTCAAAAAACTTACTTGATTATCACTTAGATAAGCTTTTCAACTGATTTGGCAGCTGGAAAATGGAACTTCATGACCTAGTTGAGGCTAGAGAATGATCAGAGAGCATGCGCGCGATAAAGACGCAGGCTACGCCGCTGGTGTGAACGGCCTTAATTAGGTCATGAAGCCCCGCCTTCCACCAGCCAATCCAGTTGAATGAAAGGTTAATTACTTACCGAAAACAAAACTTTACATTCTTTGAAGCCTTATTGAAGATGTGTTAGAATACTGTGGCTTTGACGATATGAAAGACAAACATTGCGAGCAATGACAGTACCCCAAAAAACTCACTAAATCTCTTGTGCTGTCATTCCTACACTTTTCGTGCCTACTCCACTATCCTTCTTTTGTCTGAGCAACCTCTATCAACATCGTTGAGAAAATACTAAAATTTTCGGATTCTTTTGTACCTTAATGCCTGTACCTACCTTAATGCTACTATCTTATAGTTTTTTCCTCTAGAACATGGTCCTGAATAACTGCAAGGTCAACCTCCTTCAATCCCATTCACTAAAGAACTTGCCGCCCACGGAAACGAAACTCGTCCTTGCAATTAATTAGATGAGGCAAAAGCATAGCGGCATAATAAAAAGCATCTTGCTACTTCGCCTTGCGTGAAAAGTTTCTGCGGAAATTGAAACCTTATATCGCTACAGCCTTTTTATGTTGTTTTCTTGCGGAAGCATTGGTGATGGCCCGACAAAAAATTATGCCTTTGCACCTAAGATAGGGAATTCTCCGTAATGCTGCAGCGGACTTCCTCATATTTTTATGATACTTGTGTCAGCTGCTTAGTCTAGTAATTCGTACAACAATACATAAGAAATAAATATAGAAGTTCCGGGAGAGTTCTGAGATTCTTTGCTTTGACTAAGGGAAGGAACGAAACGGAGTGTCTAAAACTTTGTTTCTTTCCTACTTATAAGAATTATTAAGCAATTGTCAAATGAAATTGTTACATTGAATTAATTGAATTGTTGAAAATTCGAAATATAGTATGCGTTAAGATACAACGTAATGAAAATTCACTTGTTGAAAACAGTGGTTTAATTGCAATAACCAATTTATCAAGGTTTGGCAATGTTTTCTAATTCAAGTGCAAAATTTGCAAATACATATCATTGGATAGTGAACTTTGGAGCAAGTTTGAAAATTCTAGGAAGCTTCCGGAACCTGGATCTTATTTTAGAATAGTTTAACAGAAATTATCTTCCGACCTACTGCGTTTTTTATTTGTTATTTTCTATATTTCACATTATTTCGAGCTTGTTCTCAACATGTCCTGCGACGCTCACCACTTTATTCGCATGAACCCGGTCAAAAAAAGAAATAAGCATTTTCGATAGATTTACCCGATTTCCCTGCAAGTTAGATATCTGTTCAATATACTACCTTATTTGGAAAAATGCTACTCATTTGCTTCAGCTCCTTATAGTTTACTCTATTTGAACGAGTCCTGAAATGATTTGATTATTCATTCCAAAATCTCGGCTCCACAAAGTCTAGGGAATAAATGCATATCTAAAAAAATTTTGGTGGCTGCTCCTGCACCCCCCCCCCCCCCCATCTTCTTCTACTCATTTTCATGCACATGGTGCATGTGTCACATAGAGCTAATTACTAAAACCAACTGAAGAGGTTGAACTAAGGCAAACTTCATTTTCATTTTCAGCTTGGTCCATGATTCGAAGGCTTTTAGCTCCAATCATAGGAATGTGCAGAGAGCTATGCACAGTTGTCCCCAATAATGTCATATTGCCTTTTACGACCATTCTAAACCCCGTTTCCGCTAATCTCACTACAATCTCCTTTGTCAGTTGAGAATAAGTGTAAACATATGTACAGTCGGCCGCCGTTTACCAGAGCTGAGCCTCCACAGAGTCTGTCGCTCATGTTTTTCTTATGGGTTTTTATCTTCGTCTCGTGCATTTCGAGAGGTGCTCAGTTGAATTGTTTGGATGACTCCGTGACTGTCATGGATGATCTCAAGAGTGTGCGAACACTGTTTTCCCTCTTTTCTCAAACATTGCTGACACAACATTAGTTGGAAGAAACATCGAGAAAATTTTTGAGCAGGAAGGAAGGATAAGATAAAATCGGATTATGATCTCAATCGCTGCTTCTTGTTGTCGTTCTGAGAATATCGGTTGACTTTTTCTATTTTATGATTTTTATTCCGCTTAATATCAGTACTAACTTCATTGTTGTCGATGTTGGTTCTCTACCGGTGTTTGTAATTACTAACATTGTGGCGCGCCTTTGAGCCTATCAAATAAAATAAATTAAATAAAAATTTCTTCGTTCACTTTCATACCACTTTATTACAGTTGCTTTCCCAAAAGATTATTGCATTAGCGGTAGAGAACCTTTTCAGATTGTTTTTTACTACTGTTGACTAAAAATACCTTCTACAATTTTCTGTCCAAAGCTACCAATTTGTCTCTAAAAAGGCTACAAATAATAACATTCGGCTTTCTTCCAGCGTGATTATCCAAAGCTGAGAAACTGTGCTTTTCTATCAAACACTCATCAAGAAATTCATCCCTTCGCTACCCTTCTATTTTTTGGTAATAATCTCTCTTTTTTGATCACCTATAATAGTCCGCATCCACTGATATAAGAGTCTGCTTCAAGAAAATGCCTTGAAATTTTCTGGGGCAAATAGTCAGGGGCAGTCTAAGTTAGCCAATTCAAATTATTACGTCCGCATTCCTCAGAGGTGGCTAATTCTAATGAACGTTCATTATAAGTGTTCATTAAGAATGAACTTTATTCCATCTCAATAGGCTCATACCCTAAGCCACTTAAAGGGACTTCATAGTCTTTCTTTGATGAACATGGCCATGACAAAAATCAACAAAATTGCTGTCAATATCAATGATCTTAACTGGCATGATTAACAGAATAAGGGCGAGGTAATAGGCGAGGATTTTGATATTTTTACACTTTTAAACCGCTCAAAACTTGAAGAATCTGCGTTGTTCACTAAATAAACTATCTCGTCATTCTATTATTTTCTATTCTAGGATAGCTTTGATTTTTCAAAATTTTTGTCCTTGATTTTTCATTTCTACATCCGATCCAAGCTGTCACTAATTGAAACTTACTCTGCAACAAAAAACCTCTTTTTCTACCATGGTGTTTTGTAAAAAAAAGCTGTTGAAAAACTGCCGAGGCTTCTCATAGCTAGTGCGCATAACTATTGTTTAGCTGACCTAGCACGGACCATTCTCGTCAAATTTACAGCAGAAAGCTGAATCTTGACGCCAATGCGCACTTAAATCCCAATGTCAAGAGCTCTCTGAATTGTTACCTAAGCAACCAAGCAATTGTGAATATCAGCTTTGTCACGCTAAGACTGAAACGCTTTGTTTACATCGGATCATCGCATGCGGAAGCAGGCGATTTCCGACTTCACTGGAGCTGCAGTTCCGCACACTTCCAGAATTTTTTTTTGATTTTTGGCCCAGAGCTTTTTCACGAATTTTACCAATAATAAAACTTGAAACTGAAAAATAAACGTGGCAGTAATTCAGTTGGGGTTATGATGACTTTAAGGTTAGGAAATGAAAGCAAGCCAATGGGTTTTGATCTCTTTCCAATTTCGCTTTTGAGGAGCTCGACGTCAAGATGTACTTGACAGCTCATCATTCAAAAATCATCCAGGCGGAAGAATCATGGGTTTATAACTGGAGAAAGTAGTTGCAATTTAGCGCTTATGATAAAAGCTTTCAAAAGTGGTTTGAATTATTTTCTGTTGAAGAACGATTGTGAACTTTGAGCAGCAGAATTCACTCTCCCAAAAAAATTCATTTTCAATAGCTATGAGTAGGAAGTTGCCACCAAATAATCACGTTTGGTCTTTAATCTCCTCGCGATAATTCGCCTAATCACGGAAAAATCCCGTCTCCGTCCATTTTTTCCCGTTGCGCTGTTTCGGAACATTTTTTTTTCATACACAACTATCCATAAAACCAACAAACCTAACGCTCCTGCGTTTGCCCTGTTTGCGTAGGACCATTTTGTGTTCATGGTGTTTGATGCTGATTTAGAAAAACGTTTTTTACCTCAAAGTTGTGACTTCGAAAATGGTCCATACAGGTTTCGAGCAGACTCGTTACTTATGAGTGGTTAAGAAATTCTACAAAAAAGTTTTGTAAGGAGATTTCGTGGTCCATAGTGTAGCATTCTTCATCAAACTTGTGAAATAATACAAAAAACCGTAAACTAATCTTGTAGCAGAAGTAGATACAATCTACATATGAATGTAATGTCTTTCGGCAATTTCTAGAATTAAGTATTGCTCCTTAATTATCAAGCAAATTTCTTAAGATTGTAGTTTTGATTTAATTGAGCTATCTGGGACTAGTTCTCTCTAAATTTACTCCTCGGAGCTCTACAGTTGATGGGTAAACTATGTAACTAGTCCGCTGCACATTTTCTCATTGTTTTCATGTTCACACTCTTCACGGATCTTTTCTGGGGGAGATGTTTTTCATGTCGCAACAAAGACATTTATTTACTGCGAACAACGACAATCACATCATTTTTTTTTCAGAAACAAACAAATTTATAAATAAATACCGACGCCGCGCAGATGAGAAGACACGTTCAAATATTCAAATCCATAGTCTCTGACTCCAATATCTTTATACGAAATAGACGATCTTTTGATTTTTGAAAACAGATATGTATGAACTTCTGTGGAGATATATTCTTATATTATTTACTATTTGAAAAAAAGCGCATTCACCGGTCACATTTTCAGAAAATCTCGTTTTACTTGTGTCATATAGATCGAAATAATGTCGTGTTCTAAGTCTCTTCAACTTTTTGTTTGCTCAAGATCTCGATCTCGATCACTGGAAGTTGCGTTCAGCTTGTCACTCAGTTTGCTTGTTTTTATGCTAGCTTGACGTTTTTTGAATTCTGCCAATCTCAAGCTCCATAATACCTGAAACGAAATTGATACCTCACAAATTTAATAATGCGTTCCTTTTTGAAAAAAAAAAGACCTTTTTATATCTACTAACAGACAAGAGTTTGCTTGATTAGAATGTTATTGTCCAATGGCTGGAAGTAGTGATTTGTTTTCTACCTCTTCATACTTCCAACAAAGCTTGCTCATTTTTTTACCTCTTTCACAGCTTCAAATGTTTTCATTGACTTTACCAGGAAAAAGCCCAGCTAGTTCCATCACTATTGAAAACCTAAGCTTTTTCTGTCAAGCAAAGCTTTCCCAAACTTTTTTATGAAGCAGCATTTTTCTTTTGAAATTGCTTTCCACTCTATTGCTGTTGTTTTTGCATGCTCCAAGTCTTCAGGGACACATCCACTATTTTTTGTCGCTACTTTTTCTGCTCGTCGCAGAAAAAGTTGAAGTGTTTGAGTGACTAATGTTGAGAGGATGTTCGCTGAGTTTCTACATTTTGTTTAAAAAAATGTCCCTGAAGAATTATGTAAATTTTCTAAGAACCTGCGCAGGCGAGTCTGGGTTTCTTACGTGGTAACTGTACTGGAGGCTTTAGCCAGACCATCGGTAAAGTAGCCTTTTATTCGTCATTTCAACATAGAAATACCCAAGTAATTATTACCTACCTAAGCTGTATCAAAAAAATTCCTTTTCGTCCCCCATCTCTCCACCTCTTTGAAGACTCAAAAATAACTGTCTCACATTTTCCTTTGAACTTTCTTGGAACAGAATGTCGACAATCAGTACTGTTTTGCAAATTTGGAACTCTCCCGCTCCACCATCTTCCTGGTCACTTTAATTTTTTCTTTCCCCTGTCATCAATCACAATGTTCAATGTGTACCTTTCGATATCATGCAAACCTTCTGCAACCAGTTTAGACTTTCGAGAACCGTCTACCCAATTGTTAAGCTCATTTATTATTTGCTTCTTTGCCAATTAAACCAGTTATGAACTTCTTGCCGTACCAATTGTATGAATTTATTGCAAGAATTTATTGCAAGCAGGTCTGCACATATGTTGAAAATTATGATCGTTGCATCATTTGCCATCGCTAAGCCAGTGATTTGCGCGGTAGCCGTTCTCAGCTATTATCTGTACTACAATTATGTTTTTGTAACGTTTTGCATGGGATCCTCCGCTAAATGTGCTATCACAACTAGTTCACATCGCTTTCGGTTGCTTGGAAAATTATGGTCTCTCAAGCTGCAGTTTCACTCATTATATATTTTTCATTTTCATTTTCATCCATATGCTCAAGGCGTTACGAAACAAGGACAATCAATTGTTAGTCATACATAGAAACCGAATAGTTACTAAAAAAGAATCACGTCATCCTCAGCCCAGTCTAGGCAACTTATAAAAGAAATAATGCAGAAATAGTGTAAAAAGCTTGCGTAATTCATAGGATTGCACATAATCTTGTGCTTGACAGACTCAGTGTAGTAGTACCCATGCTCCCTCGTTTGCCAGCAATACTTTATTGTCTGAGAAGACATTAAGGAAATTTCGTTATCATGTGCTGGGAGGCGATATGCTCTGGAACAGAGGAAGGAACAGATTGCTATTTCAATCTCCATTTTTCCAAAAGCTCCATTTTTGCCGTTTCTTGTTTGTCTTTCTCAATATAAAAACACAACGAAAGACTCAAAAATTCTTTCTGCATGTTATTCAAATTTATCACTTCAAAATGCTAGCTATGCATAGTCTACTACCTTTATGCGATGAAAACCCTATCAAAGTCACAGCACAAATAATCAAGCTCTTTACTGACTCTAACACTTTTTTTGTTAGTCAGTATTTTTGTTGTGTTGTAAACGTGCGCTCTTCTTTACTCTTTATCGCAGCTAATTATCTTATTTTTACGCCAGTCTATGTATGGAGTGTCTCAAAAATGTGCACATTGTTTGATCGTGAATAACTCTTTTGCTTTGATGTCTTTCGGCAAGCTTTCGTTACCATTATGATGGAGCGAATTACTTATTCTTCCTCAGTACTATAGGATTACGATAGGTTCAAAAAGGAGTCTTAGGTCATTAAGAGCCATATCTTGCCTAAGAAAGAAAACCACATAAGCCAAAAACTTTTATACCAGGCTATCTGAAGTCGCTGTTCCAGGCATGATGTTCGCACTTTTTACTTGAACGCATCTTTCGTCAGCAAATTCAAGTATACCGTAACAGCTGTTTTCAATGCTTGTCAGATACGAACGCACTACTAAAAGAGGTTTGGGAATTCTGCAAAAGTTGTATAGTTAACCACCATGCATGAAAACCCTGCTACATGTTTCTTCCAGATTTCTTCAACAAAACTTTGTCAGATTGCTAACATCACAATGTATCTGAACGCTAAAAACTCCTACCGTAATCCTACAACGAAGAGTAGTCGACGATACTAGGCTGCTGCATAAGTTCTGTCCGCTTTGAATTTTTTGAGTTCAAAATGTCATAACTTCTTTCAGAGCCAACTTTTTTCCAAGATCTTAGTTTCTATATGGTAAGCAGTTCCTTGGGCAACAGATACATATTGAGATCTGCGAGAATCTTTGTTGAGGAAGAAGCAAGGACTCAAAAACTTCACAACGTTTTTCTTCAAACCGGTCTTTTTTGACATGGCAATACTCCCTTATGAGAATTGATAGGCGTTTTATCTAACATTGCACAGATAGAGAAATTTTCGTAGATTATTCTGCAACATAAAAGAGCCTATAGGGTCTGCGCTGCCGAAAATTATTTTTGACCGAGCAAAAAAGAAGCCACTTTTTGACCTCGCTTCAGCGCATGTGTGCATGCCTATTTACGAGTTATGAAAATTTTACAGTTGACTTGGGCGCCGAAAAGGAATTGGTGGTTGGGCCCTGCTAGCTCTTGCTTTACTCTAACACCTCCAACTTTGAAATCGTCGATTGCCTCTATCCGCAAAAAGTTATTGCTTGTAGAACATGTACCCAAGAAAAATAATGTTCGACAACAAATTTTACAGGCAAGACGTTTTCTTCATAAAACTGAGCTTGTGCATATACTAGCCTATAACACCCTTATTCAGCAACCAATGAAAGAACTTGACTTGAAGGGCGCAGTGTGGAGATTTCCTCGCAAGAACATAATTCTAGGGTGAGAACGTACCTCGGCCACTTGGAGGTTTTAGGCCTGAAATCTCCTTAGACTAAGAAATTTATTAAATTTGATATGCGTTAGAAAGAGCAAAAAAAAAGCACTTTCTAATGATACTAATAGTATTGCATTAGAGATTAAATTTTCTTAGAACAGCTGCTCCAAACATAAGACAAAAAAAACGGACAGAACTTATGCAACAGCCTAATATGTTCTGTGCTACAAACATACTTTCGATAGTCTAGAGGCAGGGCTCAAAAGTGGAGGCTGTTTCAATATCTGCCCCTCGTACAAAAAGTGGAGGTTGTTTATAGAAAACCAGAGAAGAAAAAAATGCAAAACAGATAGCAAAAGCAAAAGAAACTTTTGAAACCGGATAAAAACTAAAATAAATTTGAAATCTTTCATTTGATGACATTTCAAAGTGCAGGTTTTCGCTCCAGGACCAGACAGTGCAATCCACTACACGGGGAAGAACGAAGAAAAGCTAATCTCTTCTTTGTGTCTGTTCCAAAAATAATCATTTTCGGCAATGGCGATTACCAGAAAAAAGGTAAACAAAAGAGGAAATAGTTATGAGAACGCGAAGTTTCTTCTTTACTAAGTCGAAACGTATCCAATATCCAATTCAGTTTTTGATGCGTCCTTTGAATTTTTATCCCCACATTGAAGTTCCTGTTTCCTGAGACGTTTCTGCATTGTTGCGCTCATTATTCTGAGCAATAACTGCCTAAGCTGGAAATGTGAAAACACTGAAAAAGAACGAGGTAAAAAACCACGCACTTTTTACAGATCTCAAGAAAATATCCAGCATTATCGAAGAACTAAGCTCTGGAAGGTTGTTTACATTATAGGCAAATGCAAGATCTACCGAATGCACGAAAAAACCGCGTGAGAAGTGCTAAACTAGAGAAGAAACAAGAAATTTTCGAAAACACGGTATCTGCCAGATTTCTCGTTGAAATCAAAAAATGGGATTTTGGGACGTTGTCAGCGTGAAATAGAGATCAAGAACTTTAATATGATATGCAGTTTGCTGCAATTGAATTTAGTACAACGAGGAAAAGGGTACCACAGCCAAATGACCCGCGCCCCGCGTTTGGGGAGGCGCGGTAGCGCGCAACGCGCGGAGACTTTGAGTCTTGTCGAAGATGTTAGCACACTGATTTCATACATTTTAGCCTCGAAGAGAAAGACGTAAAATTGCTTTCGTGTCTTCTCTATGAAATGCTTTTTCTTTGTTTGTAGATCTATGATCTTAATCCCTCAATCAACGTCGTGGTGCTAGTTGTCGCAAGCTTGTTTTTTGTGTTTGTTGTTTTTCTTATCTGTCTCGTCTCTCTCCTTCATTAATTCTTTCAAGTTTCGACAGCTGTTTGATTTGTGTCACTCATTTGCTCACACAACATTTCGCTTGTGATTAATACAAAGCTAGATCGTTTTTCTTTCCAGCTTCAGTTTTTCGCAACTAACGACCGTGGTCATTCGTACTGTGCACATATCATTGGTTGGTCCTTGAAACGCTGATTACAAATTTGCTTTCGTAATTTCAAAAACGATTCTCTGAAAAAAAGATATGTGCTTTGTCTAAACAAAGTTTTTGTGCACTCAAGCATTGTGAGAATCGTTGATATCTGGATTTTTGAACGCAACTGAGACAGGTTACTTAAGGTTGAAGTACCCCATTTTCAGGTGTATAGGCCGCACCCTTTTTGCTCTAAACGCGAGCAGACCCAGGCGTGCCGCCGCGCATATGTGTCGCGAAGCGGTCGCCTTATAGCATACTGCTCTCACTTAAGGCGCTCCATGATGACACCCAGTCTTTTGGCGTGTTCGCCTTTAGAGTGAAAAGGGTGCGGCTTATACACCTGAAAATAGGGTAATTGTAGACTTCTTCAATGTTGTTCCAAGGAGCGAAACAAGAAGTTTAAGCGATGTTCATAGTTTTGTTAACAAAAACACTGCATTTTCCTACGCAAGAAAACTTTTATAATACAGTTCAGACAATCGCCTAACAGATAGGTAGAAATTTGAAATTATCCTTCCAGAACGCATCTACTCAGACAATTATGGCGAGCACCCGCCGGTCACCCACGGACGACGCCACGCCCATCCCGAGGGCGCGCCGATAAGTGCCCGGTAAGCGCCCGACAATGCCCGCGGGTGACCCGATAAGCGCCCGAACAACGCCAGCGGGTGGCCCGGCAAGCGGCCGGTAAGTGCGCAATATGCAACTGGGGGGGGGGGGGGGGAGTGGCAATACACCTCGGTGGGATAAGTACATACCTTTCATTCCCAAAATTTCGCGACATCTGCACCACCATGACAAAGTTTCCGACAGTCCATCTGATCTCAACACCAACTAATCCAATAGGGCTCATCTGAGACACTATTGATGAACAAGAACTTGATACTACTTGAGTTTTGACTAACGACACAAACGTTGAGGGTAGCCCTATTACCACGGCGTATCCCACGCGAGTAGCGTTCCCTCCTATAGCGTGTATTAACTGTGAGGTCATGCAAGACCCGGGGCTCGTCGGAGTGACTCTGTCGGGCCGTGGCCTAAAGGGCCGGGGCTTGCCCGAAAACTGGATATGCATTGCGTCAGTAAGGCTCTGGGCTCGCCCGAATGCTTTTCCTTGGGCCCCGTGTGTTCCGACAAAACTTTTAAGGCTCGGGGCCTCTCCTTAGCGATAACATTGAGCCGCGGGTCGCCAAGCAAATGATTCTAGGGCCGCGGATGGTCATTCCAAGAATTCAACGCCCGCGCACCGTCGAAAGGCGCCGTTAGGGGCCGCGGGTGCTCGCAGTGATTGTCTCATTGTCAGTAGTGAGTGATATGTGTCTCATTACGGATGGTCACGGTCACCAAGTATCTTTTCCTTGTAATAAAGCTTGCTAATAAACTTATAGGCCACTTAAAGCTTCAGCTTTGGAATTCTAAGCAGTGATCGTTAAAGATGATTAGGGAGCTGCAGATCTAAACAATCAGACTAGTGATCTATTATTCGTAGTTTGCATTCCAAGCGGCTAATCAAAAGTGCGCATTCACCACTATGAGAATTTGTATGCTGCAGTCATAGCGTGCAAAACGGAGACTCTTAAAATAAACTTTTTTGTTCTGTCTATATCATAACGATAAGAAAAAACTTTCAAGTCCATTTAGGCTAAAGTTTTTTTAGTAGTCTAAGTTTTCAGACAGAGTGCCTAGCAAAAAACACTTTCTGTTTTCTATCCTTTGCTCACTTGTAGTGTTTTTCTCTTTTTTTATTGCAAACCTGGAGACGACATGCGAAAAAATTGAATGCTCGACTCAACAAGGTCTTTGAGAATCTGTTTAACTTTGCTTTTTGTTCCCCAGAAAAAATGGCAAACTTTTCAAGAAACTCAACAAGCGTTCTTTCGAGAGAAACTTTGTCAAATCAAAAACTTTGTCAAACAAAACGACTCAATCCTCTTGGTGTTTCCCTCTTGGTGTTTCTTAAGTGGCAGAGAAAGCTAGTAGATGGAAAGTGCATAACTCCCAACAATATCAACTCAAAATGTTGTTGCCAGTTGAAATTATCACCATGTTTCTTATCATTTCTAATTTATTTGAAATTACCTTGATCTACGGTATACACTTTTCATTTTGGATACGTTTGATGTGCTCCTAACAATGGTAAAGTCAATATTGGTCTTCGATGTTTTTATGGAGGCACACATCTGGGGTGGGACACTTAATCTATTCACTAAGATGTTAATCGTGGTATAACATTCCAAATGCTCAATTATGGTTGTCTAACACATACAGGGCTCGGCACAGATGACTTACAAGCAGGCTGGATATCGTTTTAGGGACAAAAAGCAAAGGGGTTTCGTTATTGCGGCCGAAAAGACAGAAAATTTGCGACGTTTTTTAGTCGACGTTTCGTTTTTGGGGATTTTTTAGGGATAATGGTCTAGGGTCAAAGAGGACTTCGTAAAAATTCGCAAAATTCAAGGGAGACTTCGTTTTTTGCATTTTCAACTAGCCATCTCGTGCCGAGCCCTGAACACATAGTAAATATTTGGTTGATGCACAATCCTTGCGATAAAAAATAAAACAAATTCACTTTAGAAATGCTTAAACTAAGTACTCACTTTACGATGCTTGTTATGTACATCAAAAGTAGTAGTTATATTTAGTTTACACCTTTCAGAAAATCAATATGAAATAAAATGACTAAGCTATAAAAAACATTCGTAACTGTTCGCAGAGACATCCAGTCACCACCAGCTTTTTTTTAATTAAAAACAGTATGTCATAAAACCGGCGACAAAAATATATTCAAATTTAGGTAAACTTTTCAGCAATTTTAGTGATTAAGACAAAAAATATTTTGGGTACTTCCTATCATCAACTTCTATCGTTGCTATACGCCATTAAGTAGACTCAAGCACCTACAGAAAGTGCAAGATTTTCTCTTTATTTAACGTGCCAATTCAGAAGATTTTATTGTTGGAAGAAGTAACAGCATTTTAGAAGGATTTGATGCAAGAGATGCATCAACCTAGTAGTTGATGCTGCAGTAGTTGTCAATAAATTGTTTATGTTTTGAAAAGAAGTCGTTCATTTGCAAATGGCCAAGGAAGTCAAAGCAACAAAACCTCGATTTTGAATGCAGCTTTGCGAGATGCTGGTGAGTCACAGATGATATAGAATCTTAACTTCACCACTGTGAGAAAGTACATAAAGAAAGCTTCTCGATGATATTCAGAATCTATATCGAAAAAGAAATTTTGCAGGAAAAAAGCTAGTCGGAAAGTAGGCCTTGAAAAACGGACATTATTTTAGCAACAGCCTAATACTGTTAAGTAGAACAGTTGTATTATCGTTTCCAATTATACACAACATAGTTTCCAATATAACCCCAAATTTTGCGTGTTGTTTTAGTGTACTTACGGTCACTCTCATCCTTGCCTTCAAATGTCCAAGAATCTTGAGCCGCTTTTTTCTCCGAATGTCACCTTTCGCAGAGAAACAGGTTTCAAGAACATCTCTCCATCCTTTTCCATTTTGGGTTTTTGTACGCTTTTTTTTTCATGCAAAACTTGCAGCGCTCCGAAAATAAAAAATTATTGCCTGTCACCCATCATTTTCAATTTTGGCGGAACGAGCGCTGGTTAAATCAAGAAGGTGTTTCTCTGCAACTGTTTGCAAATCCCCATCATCTTTTTCCAGAGGTCACACTTATCTAGTCTTGCAACGAAAATAATATATTTCTAAAGCACTTGATTGAAGTCACTGGTTATTAGACCCCTAGTTTGTTCTGATACACCTTATTTTATTCCAAATGGGTTTGCTCAGTTTTTGCAATACATTCAATATATATAAAGTTCCTAAGAAATTTTTTTGGATTCTGCTGGCCTCTGTACTAGATTCACAAAACATTTTCAGTTATAACTAGTATCTATCATAGATATGTAGCTGGATTCTTCTTGTCGTTTTTCTCCTCATTCAAATTAATCAATCACGCTTCGCTACATTTGATCCTCTGCTCGGCGGCCTTTTTGATTTTGTTGCAAAGGCTCTCAACTCTTTTTATATTGTTGATGTTCGTCAGGCTATATAAATGGAGCAACCGAATCATTCCTCGATGTTGCTGAGCACCTTTGATTCTATTGTTGCAATTCTTTCATGTGTTGATCCTTTGCAAGACTCACCTATCCTTCTTAGCTCAAGAATAGACTAGTATGACATAGCATAGCCAAAAATTAAGTTATTAAATGTCGAAAGCTTACGATCAAAACTTTATTTTTCTCTCATACGCGGTTTTATATAAGAACCTGTACCTCTGCTTGAGAATAAGTAAAATTTATGGATATCCTAAAGGGTGCCCAAAAGTATTTAAACACTGTTTGATCATTGTAAAGAAAGCTATTGTGGTTTACCTGACATAAGTTATGAAGAAAGCACCGCGGTAAAATCCAAAGTTCATGTTTGGTTTTAGCGACTCTGAATAGCCTAGTGTGACAGTTTCCAGGCTGTTTTGTTTACTTCCTGAGGCGAAATAGGGCTTTCGATGGCTAACCATTCCCAAATTTCCTACCGTAATCCTACAATAATGGGAAAATTATTGGTGATCTTTTTCGTACTGTAAATAAAAGTTGAAGCCAACTCTACAGCATGGCACATGAAAGTAGGCAAAGGATTTCTAGAAATTTAAATATCAACAGTTTATACATTTGGGGACACCTTGTAGAAGGTGAATGTTTTAGAGTGTGCAGATGAAAAGTCCTCCTCAGCGTTTGATAAAGGTTCGCATAGCATTATGAGAGGAGTCTTGTGAGGGTAACCCGCTTTGCTGAGAGATAGTATGTACCTTATTATGGTCTCTTCTGGACTTGCCACAATTAAAAGTATGTGGGACTCTAATGCTTGCAAATAGAACCAGATAAGATCAAGTATGCACAACTCAACAATACCTTTTTTCAGCGCTTTTCAAACATCTTTCTACTTCATAATTTATGTATTAGTTTTGCATCAGCTAGCGTTTTTTAGTAGGAGAATATATACAAAAGAAACAGCTTTTTCAAACATGGCCTCATGGCCAACTACCAACCTTTCACTTCGCATTGACATTTTCTTTGAAACATATCTATATACAGTGACCGCCAAAAACTTGCGGACAAGCCGCCATCCTTTTTTCATCGCTTATTTTCGGATAGAAAACGAAGATGAAAAAATGATTGGATTGTACATGATGATAGAGCTCACCAAGAGCTACAACCCACACACTGCGCTTTCTGAAAAACATGTATTATAAAAGTTTTAAAAATCTTTTTCTAGAAAAAGTCCGAAAATGTCCTCGTCACAATGTCGCGGACAATAATTCTTCGAACGCGATAATTTTCTGTTAGGTCTTTTCTTGGAGCAAAAACAGAGGTTATCCGGACAGGTAAGCATACTATATCATAGAGCTCATCGAGGGCAATAATCGGGTAATTGTTCCTTTCAAAAACCCAAGCTTGAATTTTGTTTTGCTTTTTTCAAAAAATAATTTTTAATTCCCTTCTTCAAGCCAAGTTTCTTCACATGAAAATCTATTCAAGGCATTCCAACAAAACTGTTTGGATAAACTGGATGCTTTTTGCCATCCTCTATGCATCGGACGTGTACTGGTGAGTTTCATCGCTGAAAATGGCTCTTGATAGTGCGTGCACATGACCTCACCTGCACCTCACCGCTGACTTGCACCGCTTTGCAGGCTTGTATCTCAGCCGGCAGTCATTCCACGAGCCTACAAGTAGGCTCATCCGAAAGAGCGTGACTTCCTGGACACGATGGTATGCAAAAGAATTGGGTACGAGAAAAAGCAGGGATTTGGCGGATGGGGTGACAAAGCGCAGCTTCAGTGGTAGGCTAGGGATTTTTCAGTTAAAGTCGAGCAAAGCTTCTTTCGCCACCAGTTTCATTCTAGAAGTTCAAACCGTCAATTTTTTTGTAATAGATTCATTTCGGAGCTCTAAGACCGTTCTAGTGTTGATAAGAGCCTTCACTCCATTCACCTCTAAAGCTGCGCTTTGTCATGTGCAAGTATTGCCAAGAGCCATTTTTAGCAAAGAAATTCACCAGTACACGTCCGATGCATAGAGGATGGCAAAAAGCATCCATCTTATCCGAACAGCCTTGTTGGAATGCCTTGAATAGATTTCCATGTGAAGAAATTTGGCTTGAAAAGGGAATTGAAAATTATTTTCTGAAAAAAAGCAAAACAAAATTTAAGCTTGGGCTTTTTGGAAGGAACCATTACCCGATTATTGCCCTCGATGAGCTCTACGATATATGTCCCGATAAATTCTGTTTTTGCTCCAAGAAAAGACCTAACAGAAAATTTTCGCGTTTGAAGAATTATTGTCCGCGATATTGTGACGCGGCCATTTTCGGACTTTTTCTGGAAAAAGATTTTTAAAACTTTTATAATACGTGTTTTTCAGAAAGCGCAATGTATGGGTTGTAGCTCTTGGTGAGCTCTATCATCTCTATGTACAATCCAATCATTTTTTCATCTTCGTTTTCCATCCGAAAATGAGAGATGAAGGAAGGCGGCTTGTCCGCAACTTTTTGGCGGTCACTGTATATATAAAGCAGAAAATTTGTATGTCTGTGCACATTCCCCATAGTCATGAAGAATGAGCGGTGAAGCTTATTTTGATTTGCTAGTCATCAAGACATGGTAAAAACGGTAGGAAGCGAACCCAAGACGAGTTCGGAACCAGAAGGAGGATAAGTTTCGCTGCGTGAGAGGTCAAGCACGATGGACTGGCTCTAAACCGGGGTGGGACCCGGGATGCCAGCTCGTATCTAATGTATCTTTACCACCAAAAAACGCAAAGTTTGTCGTCATATATCCAATGTCGTGCTTTTCGCTGTTTCGCGTCATGCGGCATACATTTGCCAACTTCCGCTCTCTGGCCGAAGTGAAGGCAACATTCGGCTTGCACTTTGTAGAAAAACAGGAATAGAGGTCTTGCCTTTTGGAGCCAATCCTTCCAGCTCATTCGTCTACATTCTGCGAATCACGGCTTTTCCATAAATGAGCAAGTTGAAATCCCTTAGCTCTTCGGAGAGCGCTCGATGTATTTTACGCTCCTTTTGCGATAAAAGTAGGGAAACGATTTATGGGACAATTTATTCTAAGGCTGTTGAAAACATTCTAATCAACTGTTTCACCTCAAAATATTCCTGAAAATCTTCTTACACTTCTCCAAATCTACTTTCTTCAAAGTTCAGGCATCACTGCCGTTGAATATCCCTTGTACGTTAAATTTACAAAACCTTTCAAAGATTTCTTTATATTCTAACAAGAGATACGAGGTACGAGAGAGGTACGTAAGTAGAAACCGTTTACTAAAACTTTGTAAGCTCAGTCTTTCTCATGCTCGGTGGACTCTCCTTTTTTGTAAAGAGGATGTGGTCTTCTCACTTTTTGCAGATGGATGAATTTCCATTCTCTGCTTGTTTCTAATCTAATTTCCTGCATGTATATACAACTTTTGACAGTGATGTTGTTTCATACTTACGTGAGATGCTTTCAAGAATTCTTTGCTCGAGGTGTCAGCACAAATCTGATTAACTTAATATAATACCTTTATCTTGTGCTACATCTTCAGCATTCACAAATACCTAGAACAGTTTTTATGTATAATAAAGCCAACTTTTCAGATACATCCAGTCCTCGCAGTTTTTGCCCTTATCGTCTCAGCGCTCGGTTCTTTTCACAATGTTCAGTCTTCGTTTCATCTTGCAATAGTAGCAATCCATCTAAAACTCCATGAGGTGTCTTTTCAGTAGCAGTGCGAATCCATCATTGCTATCATTTTAAAGTTCATCTTTAAGTGATTGATTCTTGTAAAAAAGCGCACACAATCGGGAGACATCCGAAAAAGATTCATATTTACCTACAATATATAATATAATATATACATATTTGGGTTTGCAGAACAGTGATAGAAAGACTTTAGTATACTGTAGATTGTATCATAGCAATGACTTCAATACCTATACTTCGACTGAATCTGCATTGTCCAGCCTACTCGGGCCGTGAACAGATTTTTACCTATTGTTCATATTGTAATTTTTTCAGCCATCTCAGTAGTATCTTGAAGTATTAAAAGCGTGTTATGGCTTTGGAAAATATAGTGGCTGTCTAGTGTGGCATTACAGAGCTACCAATTTGGGTAGTAATTATCCTTGCAGCTTATAATCATCTCCCGTTTTTATTTGTTTTTATGCCCATCGCATACACATCTTCGCCAAACGTACTATTAGCATTCATATCTGTACCCAATATTAACGCAATATTTTTCAGGAATGGCAATTCTACTTACGCATTGGTAGCAACGATCCAGTTGTACTGCAGTAAGCCTGCATATTTGTAAATTCGGCTAGTGTGCCGAGAGTCTACTCCGAACCTCAATCTTGACTTCTTCTGTTAGCATTTGAAATAATCGGACTAATTATTAATGACTATAAGCTCCATGTGAATCTCTGAAGGCATTTATCACATTTTCATAGGTTTCCTGAGACCTTTACACTTCAAAGGAATACAAATTTTCAAAGGCAGTACTTTACCAATTCCAGTACATCGCTTAGCTTCTCGAGCGGAAACTGATTGAGGAATGCTAACTAGGTTATTACCAAAAGGGCAATCCACATAATTCATTTGTGACCGAAAAATACGACACTAGATTTTCGTCTAGACCGTACTCTCCCAGCGGACCATCCATGGGCAATGGCTTAAGTCAACCCTTTCACCTTCAAGAATGTTCAATGAAAATGCTTACAAGGGAATGGTCAGAAGTCGAAGTGGCCAATCCATGCAAGTTGCCCACCATTCGGTGCAGCATTCGATCCTGATTTCAAATCTGTATTCCTTGTCTGCTTAGCATCTTTGTGAACGATGTTATAAGCAGTTTTATTGCGAAAAACGTACATAAAAATTGCGGAATCGAGCACATTACATTGTTGCACTTTCAGCTCATCTTTAGGCTTTAAGAGTATAAAATAATCCATCTGCGTGTTTTTGGCCCAGCATTAAACCGAATATGGCTCTCTACTGCCCGGATTTGCGCTTTGCATGCACGATTTTAGCAAAATAACGACCTCTAACGGCTCATAACTTCCCCCACGTAAGCGCTAAGCAGATATGGAATACAGATTGGAAGTCAGCGTTTTATGCTGCATCTAATTGTATGCAGCTTGTTCAAATTGGCCACTTCAATCTCTGACCATTTTCTCGTTAACCCAAGTTTACGTGGACTCTGGCTCCAAAGGGATTGCGACTCTAAGCTTGCACTTTCTGAATTGCTAAAACCATCCTCTGCTGTTCTTTGGGATCAGAATCTATTAGCTTATTAGCATCACGAAAATAATCGAATTATAGAGAACCTCTGATTGTTGAACTCATCGTCTGTATGTACATGCACTCATACACAAATGTTTGCATGGCCACATGCCAGTCTGATCCACGTGTAGGCATTATCGCATTACTGAATACAGTTTTTTCTTGATGCTCTGGGCTAAATAACCGCCGTTGTTGTTTTTCGAGAATAAAAAGAGAATGGAGGCTTTGAAATTTGGTCATTTTTGAGTCCATTGAGTCTATATGCGCTGAAGTTTTTGTCAATTCACGCATGGTTTACTTAACAGCATATAGAACGAGCAGGAGACATGATACGTTCAAAATAAGTCCAGCTGGTAAGTAGTATTATAAGTTCGTAAACTTTTCATTCTAGTTCCCATTTCTTTGAGAAGCGTTTAAATTGGGTTTTCTGAGGCCGGCGGCGTGCCTCTGGATTCCAGCAAATAGCGGTATCTAGCCCGCAAAAACAATATTCCCTTTGCTTTCCGCCCCAAAAACGATATCCAGCTTGACCCGGTGCCAGCTGTGCTGAGCCCTGCGACCGACCATACCTTGCGCTACCAAATCGCACCGTCTTGATGGAGCCATACTGCGGAAAAAGCCTAATAGTCAGCACCGGCTGGTTTTTTGCACGATAAAATTCTAACGTACGGCAAATGTCGTCAAAATGTCCTACAAAATTTGATCTGAAGGTACATCACATCCAGTGTGCTGCTAAGACCTTGCGCTAGTAGGTGATCATTTCCCGTGGCCCATCGCGAATCATATAAATGCCGTTTGTTTCGATTCTAAAGGCAATCTTAAGTGTCGTTCAAACGATTTTTGAACCAGACTCCCTGCGCTTTTGCAAGGCTTGACTAGAGATACGAAGGCAAGGTGGCAGAAGGTTGTGCGCAACAATGGAACACACATTAATGAATTCTTTAAAAAAATTCTGCCGACTCGTTGGTTTATAAAAACTCTACAAACTTATACAACGACCTAATATGAAATGCTAATTTGGGTCTATGCGCCTACTGATGACTATATAACTGTAGTTTGTTAGTACACATTCTTGGTAACATTTTCTCTTTTTTGACTTTCTAACCTTTCGAAACTGGTCCTCTTTCTAATGAAATTTCCCAAGTTTCTCCCACTTTACAAATTCGTAATACTTTTTTCAAAGTTATATACACTCCGGTAACTCTGATACTTAGTTGTCAACACGTATCACTCTGATTCAGAAATCTTCCTCAAATCCAAGCATCCTTAGTTTAATCTGTAAGTTCCTTTCTTCAGAGAGTGAGCAAGTGGTTTGATTCAAGAAAATTCACTGAAAAGCAGACTCGATCACTTTGCTTTGATTCAACGCCTGCAAGATTGCTTTACATATAGTCTATGTTTGAATATCTACAAAAACTCGATAGAGATATGAACAAGTGTCACATTCGATTTGAATGTACACAGTTGGGTTTGCGATCGTTGTATATGTAACTATGGACATCGCATTCACAGCACGCGGTCATTTATGAATTACTACTGACAGAGATTTTCAATAGCTATTGTATCCTTGCTAGCTGCACTAATGCAGCGATGAAGCATGTCCGGCACACACTGCCCTTTCTATTTTCGATTAATTTTGAATAGCCACCAAATGTCCAACTCCCCGTACTTCAGATCTTTTGGCGCATGTTGATCATAATGCTGATCAGACCGTTCGCCGACATTATTTGGGTATTACCAAATGGCAAGACACCTGGAAAAAGTAAAAGTTTTGCTACATATTTACATCCAAATTTCTTACAAAAGGAAGCTTCTCTCGAGGTTCCTGCCCCATGAAATTTCTAATCAATAATCCAATACTTATTTGAGTCGCTGGCCCAAAAGGAGGTTTTTTGCGCTTTACTCAAAATTTTACAAGTTTTACCACAGAAATACATTGTTGGGTTTTTGCGGTGCCCTACTTCTTCATAGAGACTCATATAAGCACAGAATTAATTCATTTTATTTCCTGGTGCAGATGGATCCCTTGCTGAAAGCTTTTTTCGTGTATGGCTATCCTATCGCCTATGAGTGGGGAGATGAAAATGGTGTGAATTTCAAGGCTCGCTCAATATTGAGCATTTCCGCTGTTTTTCGACGCGGTTTTGGCATACTTCTTTGGAAAAAATTTGTATTTCTTTTTCCAAACTTAGCTTTCATTTTTTCAGCCTATTTTGGAATTTTTTTCAAGTGTAAAAAAATTCCTGTTCCACTCACAAAAGCATGTTATATACCATGCATTGTCCGCTATTTTCGATGAATTTCATGCAGCTAGTATCTATTCAACTTCAAATTTGTTATCAATGATCTTTGAAGTAGTTGACCACATGCATTCTCGAAATATAAAATTTTCCACATAATGTAAAAAACATCATCAGCGCTCGAGGAGCTCTGATTGCTAGCGTCTCCACTAACTCCATTAGGGTTCTGTCTCAAGGCCCTTGCACTCGAAGAGGTCATCGGCGTCCGTCGCTCTTGCAGACCTTTCCATACTCGATATTCTTTTGCATGATTCGATTAGTTTCCTAGCTCTTGGGTCAGGGGAAGCTTGAAGTTCAAAGTCTAAGCTTAACTCTTAATTTGTGGAGGGAGCAGAGTTTCAACGCCAGGAGTGTAATGTGTTTTCGGCTTATCCAGAGAGATGCACAAAACTTACTCAAGCCATGGGGATGCTTCAAAACCTGGGTTCACAAGTAGGATAAAGCACCGCAGAACTGTACTCTACTGACCGATGTAGCATATTTCTCTTCGAGTTCCCCATTTTTGATGCCATTGATAATCACATTAAATCAACCCCTGCTTCTGTACATTCATTTTTTTAGTTAACTTTTATCATTTTCTCATCTCGGCTTTCAGTTTTTTCAAATCATTCCCATCACCAAGGGATTGCGGTGACCGGTTTGAAACTCCATGGGATGTTTGCTTATTGTTGGTAGCGATAGATCCATCATTTGTTTTTGCGTCTGAGCCCATTATGGAATAATTGATCTTGAATTACTGGCCCTCTTGAAGAAACGTTCCAGACGGACAAAAAATACAACACTTCCCACTGACAAGCTTGACCTAGGCAGATTAGTTGGATTCTATGAAGACATCATGATTTGGCTAATCCCATTCGATAAACGGTGAATCATATATTTGTCTTGTACTTGCGCATCTTCGGAAAATTTCTTCGGCTGTAGCAGCCACGAAGGATATAGTGCCTGCTTTATCTGGCATTGCAACCCTCTTAATTTGGGCAGTTATTCTTGCAGTTTACAATCGTACCTCGCTTCTATGTGCTTGTTTCTATGCGCAACGTACTATTTGCAATTATGCTGCAAATTTAAGCCCCTTGATTATTTCCAGTATTTTTCAGGGATGGTCCTTCAAATCACGAGACGTATCAACAGTTTGGATAGACTGTTCGCACTTTTCTGAGTAGCCTAACTACTCCAGAAGATCTACTTTAGACCTTACTCTGACTTCCTCTCAATAGGGAACTGTGCCTGATAAGTATATCCTTTGGACTGAGGACAATCCAAAAAAATTTGAAGCACCCTATTCCCAGTTATTCAATTGCTTGCCCTCAAATACGAAGCACCTAATCGGCACATCCCTTTACAAACACAAGATATAAGCCACCAAATGCTCTTTTCAATCTTTGAGCGCATCGTCTATATGTGCACATACTCATGGACAAATATTTTGCCACCTGTCATTCTTCCAATTCACTGTGTAAGCATTAACTAAGACGCAAATATTGAATATCATGTTTTTCTATGCTATTGAAGTAGCTGCCCTTGCACTTTGCAGAAAACACAACAGTGAAGCGGGTAAAGAATTGGATCATTGTGACCACCATTTACTGATCTGCAAAAACTCCAGATTCCTTTGTCTAGAATTATACGTCACGGAAGAAAGCAGTCCATTGTTTAGCGTAAGAAGATTATTGAAAAATTCAGTAACTTTTTGTGGTAGTTTGATTCTGCGTGCATACATATTCACGCATTTCCACCTAGCAAAAGGAGTACGTGCATATGTGCAATCTTTCTTCTGAATTTCGACAAACTTGTCATTGTTTTTGCATCATGGGTAAAAATGCTTTTCCTGTTTTGTATTAAAGTTATCAACGTAGAGCCCATCGCTGAGAATAAGTAAAATAAAGAAAAGCATAGTCGCCAGCGAGGTGATTGCAAGAAAATTTCGATGTGGAAGGGAGAAATTTTTCCTAGATTTAGGTGCGTAAAGCTCATCATGTTTTTGAAATTTTGAGATGCTTGTAAAATTTTGCTGCAATTAAAAACAAGTTCTTCGCATTTTTGTAACTCACGTAGAGTTTACGAAATTGTGAAGTTCTTGTTCTTGTGCTTAGTTAGTCCTTGTGAAGCGAAAAGGAAGGGGAAGAGAAAAAGCACCTTTATTTGAGCGCAATTTGCATCCGGCAACAGGTAGTGTACAGTTGTTCATCATATAGTCACCTTTTTGTCACTCAAAATCATCAAGCCGCATTGTTTTGAATGTTAAGGTTGAGTTGCTTTCATGTGACAGATGTCAGTCTCATTGCAAATTGCAACTGTTCAAAGATCTGTCTAGTGAATTTTGACGTTCTATATAAAGCTGGAACAGGTTTACTTCTATGTCAACCCTATCTGGGTTTTTAGGTCTTTTTCGAGTACTCGCAAAATTTTCTTCATTTTGCTCTAAGAGGTACTATCTTTTACAGACAAATTTAACAACTTTGGTACAAAGCTTGATGTTTTAAATCCCGGGATGTTGTAGATTTGAGATTGTGGCGGCTCAGTGGGCCCTAAGCACCTAGATTTTACCCGAACCCGCACGCTCGCCCGCTTAATACATACGACACAACCTAGCCTACCGCTGACCCTGGCGCGTGAAAAAACAATATCAAATTACTTATAGTTTATCCTTATGGCAGAAAGGAAAACAAATAGACACTAAACCGAAATACTAAACTACTACTACAAAGACTAATAACTAAAAGAAGAGAGCCCAACACGGGACAGAGTGCCGTATCCCGTGCTACCGACATTGCGCGTCTACTAAAAAACTCTAATAGTAAGAATGCTCCCGAGGCTTCACCTATACAGATCCGCCACGCGTCGCCGGATACCAGGCGCGACACCTCTCCGCTCCCAGAATTCACAAGCTCTCAAAGTTCAAAGGTTCCAAAAGTAGCTCGTCCGAAACATTGCCAAATCCTACTTAAATTCTAATCGAATACAACTTCCGATCCGCTCAACCGCTAACGCAAAAGACACATCAAAGGCGGGAGCTAATTGCCAGGCACGAGCAATAGACAACATAAGAAAAGATTATCGAACGAAAACGAAAGCAAACTGACGCTGCAATCATGCGCCGCCGCTATATATAGCCGTTTGGCTGGCAACGCGCCAAGGCAGGAGAGGTCCAGCGGCGATTGCGGCAAGCGTGGGAAAGTACCGTAATCGTCGCCGAATAGCGCGGCAGCAACGGCTGCGTTCATACTGATTACGAAATCCGGGAACAGTTCCAACACAGTGCTCGAACTGAGCGTTGTGCTGGGACTGTTCCCGGATTTCGTAATCAGTATGAACGCAGCCAACCAGTGCACCCGGCCTGCTACTTCTAGGGGCCCTCGCATCGCGGAGCCGCGACAGAGATCTTCGCAATTGCACACAAAAATTATCAGCTGGAAACAGTTGAGAATCTCCACTTAAAGTACAAAAGACCTTTGATGTGATCTTGTGCTAAACAATCTAGCAAAAAATATAGTTGCAGAAACCTAGTTTCACTAACAATTTCAAATTCTTGTCTCATCTCTTTAGCAACGGATAATTCAGTCTTAATGGGTGGCCGAAACCCAAAATTCTTTATCATCTTGCTACAGTCCATACGCACATCTAATGGATAGATGCGTACAATAATCTATAAGATTTTCCGCAATCTTTGCTTGTAAAATCATCGTGTACGGAATTATGTACCCGTTGCACTCATTTCTATACATTCGCAATCGTAAGGGATTTTCAGTGTTGCTGTGTCCATGCAGTTGCACTTCTCTACGAAGCGTAACCGACACTGCCCTTTTTCTATTTTCGCCTAATTTTGACTAGTCACCAAATGTCCGAGACCCGCATTTGGGCTTTTCGGGAGGTGTTGACAGTCTCTCTCGATCGCCATTCATCAGATAGCCGATGCCATTGCTTATTTTGACCCATTTTCGAGCTTTCATCTTGATTTATGGAAATTTTTCCAACATCGTCATACTATCCAAAAAGAAACACAAAACCCCCGGCAACTAGCTTTTTCCTCCAATTTGTCTAAGCCGCTTACTAATTCTGAGACACTTCGAGACATAGAATTCCAAAAGATTCGCAGCTACTTTTCATCTTGTTTTCCAGAAGTAGTGTAATGAAGGAGGTTCATGGGATTTTTTTTATCAAATTTAGAAATTGCTGCGATTTTACATGCTTACTGAGAGGCTCCCAACTCCGCCTGTCAGATGTGCACATAGTTGATTTGCTTTTTAATCAGTGCAAACCGATCGCTAGCTAAAAGCCCTTCATTTCCTAATTGGCTATTATATTGTCCATTTGAAGAGATAACAGCGATGCGTTCCAGTTTTCTTAGTGTTTTGTAGACTCTCATAATTTGACAACAGCTAATGTGAATAATTCTTTGTACTTTTGCGCTTTTTCCTTGAAAGGCTAATGCCGTAATGTTCAAAAAAATCCCATTATACAAGTACAGTACACTACAATCATGGCTTTTACTTAGCTCAGTCAACTTCGTTGGCTTGGTATTCGGTGGGATCAGCACCATATCCTACGTTGACTGCCTCCTGCCTTCCGCCTCTACAGGCTCAATCCTTAAATGCAAATGTTCAAAGCGAATATCTCAAACTATAAACATCATACTGACAACCTATCGCGCTACTGCTTCTAACTAAAAAGCAACAGGGAACAATCCATCGCACATGGAAAGTGATAAGATCTTCCGTGGGAGTTTACTGACCGACCTGCTAGACGATAACAGAAAACAATAAGAAAATGGCTTGAAGCTCGCTGCGTGGCTGCTATGTACTCCTCAGCTTGGCAATGCGCCTAGCAAGAGGTGGTCCAAGCGCGAATCAGTAGTGCACCCTATAATACCGGCAAAGGAAAGACATCTCGCACTTGAACCCTCACAAGTATAGGAAATGAATAGTGAAGGAACTTCTGAGATTCGTGTTTCTTTCAGGCATAAATAAATATGGACAGGTGGAAGCAGATACTTTTCAACAGTTTGATTAATACAACGATTGCCATAGTGGTGACGTGAACTGCGCTGCATTACTTACACTCAAACGAAACCAGTGAACCAATAATAAGCAATAAGTGCTTTTGCATCCGCGCGCTTCGGGACCACATTGCGGTTCCCGCTATCTGATGTTTTTTAATTGGCGTTAATTCTTTATACATTAGATGGCGATGACCTAAATCTCTGTTATCTACGTAATAGCCTGTAGCGTACCGAGGGGAGCCTCCTCCCCTAGAACGGGTCGCGAAATTTTTGAAAGTTACTTACATGAGTTATAAAATTGTGCAGACTTGTACTTGTAAATAATTAAAATAATTTTTAACATTTCTGAAAATTTATTTTAGCCTCATAAAGAATTTTTTTCGGGAGTTAGCCATATAGTATTGGCATCCCCATAATCCAAATTTGTGCTATCTGCTTCTCCTCCCTGCACGCACTCTGAAAATTGTATAACTTTTTCCACATATCGTAGAGAACATCATCAGCGTTAGAAGCGCTTTGATTGCTCCTCTCCACCACTCCATTAGGATTGGGTTTCAGTGCCCTTGCACTCGGTGAGGTTCATCGGTATCCGTTCCCTTTGCAGGCATTTTCATCCACGACACTACGTTATTTATGAAGTTTATGTGACTCATTTACTTTCCTAGCGTATGGGTCAAGGGAAACTTGAACGGTTGAGAATCCGAATTACGTTTCCGCATTTTCTCATTTCTCATTCGCGTTCCGTTGTTCCGTTGTTTGCCAGTGTTACGACAGAGTCCAGCATTCGAATCAGTTTTCTCAACGAACGCTAAGGTGATCGCTCAGGCGGGTTGAAAGACCTGACAATGCCAAGGGTGCGACGTGCTTCCGGTTCACACAAAAACAAAAGTTGGCCTGCTCTTTCACCTCACCCTGAATGAATTCTTGAAAAAACACATCTGCTTGCAAGGAAAATACTGCCTAAGCTTTTTTGCTATTTTGAGTCAACAATGCAATAAAGCTTGGCGATAAGTTCTACTAAGCCAAAACGCGAAAACTTGCTACTTCCCTCCCTCCCTTTCCAAAATTTCATATCCATCATTTTTACCTTCGAGTTTGTCTTTAAATTTAAAACCATAGCAACTGCAACCGCTCCTCTTTTTTCACGACGTCAATTTTCGATATGAATTTCGACCCTTTCAACGTAATTGATAGAAAATCCTTGTCTGAAGAGTCGCATATCCAGTCCGAAAGCAATCGTGTAAATGCCGAGTTCAATATAAAGTTTGTAGACACTACCACCCAGATAGAGGGTGATGAGATTTGATGTTATATGATAGCGGGGCCCCTAACTAACAAGGGAGTGGTCAGAAATCAAAGTGACCAATTGAAGCAAACTGCAAACCATTAGATGCAGCATAAAACGCTTACTCCAAATCTGTCTCTCTTATCTGCAGAACGCTTTTGTGGACGAAATTATAAGCCGTTAAAGGGCATTTTGCAAAGAAATTGTGCGTGTAAAGGGCAAACTTGGCCATACAAACCCGTTCTCGGCTCAGTATTGAACCAAAACATGCAACTACAATACCACCCGTAATTTGTGAAAAAAAATGGCGGCGGCACTTAACTTACGCGGCGCCGCCGAAGTTAGGTGACTTTTGCCGCGTCGCGCGACAAAAGTCGGCGGAAAAGCGGCAAAAGTCACCTAACTTTGTCGCGCAACGCCTAACTTTTTATAAAAAAAGACCTTATCTTGATTCAAAATTTATGAATTCTATATATAAGAGTACCATTCAACTCAGCTCGGCGAGGCGCATCTTCCAATATACGGATGTGCCTAGTTGTGGGATATAAGTTTCTTTCCTGGAATTTTAGTGTAAATGGACCATTCAGTGTGCTTATTCCAGAGGCTACGTACACATTCCATTGAGCACAGCAGAAATAGGGCAGGTATAGTTTAAGAGCTCATTCTGCATGGATATATGTGAAACTGGGCAGCTCATTCTGCATGGATATGTGTGAAAGTGGGCAGCTCATTCTGCATGGATATGTGTGAAAGTGGGCTTCTCTCGGCGAAGTATGACGGGTCCCAAAATGCAGGAAGACAAAGGGAAATGGTTGGAAATCGCATGAGAAGCACATATCGCGGAATGCCGCGCGTGCTGTGCAATGTACAATACCACTCACAGAACGGGAATTGCGCGAAATTCCAGAAATTTCGCGATTCCGGATTATCGTAAATTATGCAGCGCCATAACTTCCTTCGGAATTAATATATTCTAAATTCGAAAGCAGCACTGTGTTCATCTCGTCAAGGCGAATCTTTCTACATACGTCATGTCATCTATATCTTGTTTTCAGTTTTCTCAAATTGTTCTGAGGAGGTCCCTTTGCAAGTATGTAACGCAGCGCCTATCCAATTTGAAAGCTTCCAGTATGCACCATTCGATAGTGCTCTTCTTGTGCATTATAGTGCGCTAGTAAGCTGCCGCAGGCTTCTTTTCAAAAGAGAAAAAAGCGTTGGTAAATTCTGGAAAAATCACTCGTTTCCAGATTCTACTCGCCGTAACTTTCTTTGGAGTGGATATTTTCTAAATCCGAAAAATGCATTGTGCTCAGCTCATCAAGGCAAATCTTTCGGTATGCGGAATGTCCTTGATATCTCGATTTCAGTATTCTCAAAACTTTCTGCGGACGTTTCTTCGCAAAGGTGTGAAGCAGCGCGTATTGCCCCCAGTACATTCAGAAAGAAATTTTCGATAGTACTTCTTTTGTAGATTATGGAGCGCTGGAAAGTAGCCGCGTACTCCTTTTCAAAGGAGTTAGAAGGGCTGGTGAATTCTGGAAAAATCATGTCCTTCTAAATTTTTCTCAACGTAACTCTAAAATATGAAGCTCTCTTGCTAAGCAGATGTGATTTTCGTAACCAGCAGGTCGGATAACCCTTATGAGCATGTTTTCCAAGATGTTCAAGTAATTTCATTTTTTCTCGTTTTACGCTCTGAAGCTGGCCGGTGGATTTTGGTCAAAATGTTCATGCTCTTAAATTGTAAGGAAACTTCGCTTATAGAGGTTTTCGAACACGCTCTTTACGAAAATCGTGGTCCTTGAGGATTACAGGGTCTTTTTGGTGAGATACGGTGAGGTGACTGTAACTGCATCACGAAAGTGCGTAAATTGGCCCGCACTTCTCGCGTATCTGTCAGCAACCTTGCCTGCTTGCTTTTCTCAGTCAAAGTTACTAGGAACTGCGCTACCGAATGGTGCATGAATCAGGCTCCAGTCTGTAAAAATCACCGAGTTACGAGCCTATGAAAACACGTCCTCATTTATTGCCCTAAATCTAAAGATCGCAAATCTCGTCGAAATTCCACCGTGAGCGCTTGTACAACACGCTGATCAAAATCTTTCGCGTCCTTAATGGATCTTATTGTGTTAGATTTAGTAGTTTGAGTTCTAGCCACTGAAATAGCTCTGATATTCAACTGAGCAGCTGAAGCATATGCAAGTACCATATTCAATACAGTGGGAGTTTTTGGGCGAAGCGAACGCAATATCCGCAATGCGAGTGTCATACAAGCGCTCACGGTGGAATTTCGACGAGATTTGCGATCTTTAGATTTTGGGCAAAATTCATGAGGACGTGTATTCATAGGCTCGTAACTCGGTGATTTTTACAGACTGGAGCCTGATTCATGCACCATTCGGTAGCGCAGTTCCTAGTAACTTTGACTGAGAAAAGCAAGCAGGCAAGGTTGCTGACAGATACGCGAGAAGTGCGGGCCAATTTACGCGCTTTCGTGATGCAGTTACAGTCACCTCACCGTATCTCACCAAAAAGACCCTGTAATCCTCAAAGACCACGATTTTCGTAAAGAGCGTGTTTGAAAACCTCTATAAGCGAAGTTTCCTTACAATTCAAGAGCATGAACATTTTGACCAAAATCCATCGGCCAGCTTCAGAGCGTAAAACGAGAAAAAATGAAATTACTTGAACATCTTGGAAAACATGCTCATAAGGGTTATCCGACCTGCTGGTTACGAAAATCACATCTGCTTAGCAAGAGAGCTTCATATTTTAGAGTTACGTTGAGAAAAATTTAGAAGGACATGATTTTTCCAGAATTCACCAGCCCTTCTAACTCCTTTGAAAAGGAGTGTGCGGCTACTTTCTAGCGCTCCAAAATCTACAAAAGAAGTACTATCGAAAATTTCTTTCTGAATGTACTGGGGGCAATACGCGCTGCTTCACACCTTTGCGAAGAGACGTCCGCAGAAAGTTTTGAGAATACTGAAATCGAGATATCAAGGACATTCTGCATACCGAAAGATTTGCCTTGATGAGCTGAGCACAATGCATTTTTCGGATTCAGAAAATATCCACTCCAAAGAAAGTTACGGCGAGTAGAATCTGGAAACGAGTGATTTTTCCAGAATTTACCAACGCTTTTTTCTCTTTTGAAAAGAAGTCTGCGGCAGCTTACTAGCGCACTATAATGTACAAGAAGAGCACTATCGAATGGTGCTTACTGGAAGCTTTCAAGTTGGATAGGCGCTGCGTTACATACTTGCAAAGGGACCTCCTCAGAGCAATTTGAGAAAACTGGAAACAAGATATAGATGACATGACGTATGTCGAAAGATTCGCCTTGACGAGATGAACACAGTGGCTTTCGAATTTAGAATATATTAATTCCGAAGGAAGTTATGGCGCTGCATAATTTGCGATAATCCGGAATCGCGAAATTTCTGGAATTTCGCGAAATTCCCGTTCTGTGAGTGGTATTGTACATTGCACAGCACGCGCGGCATTCCGCGATATGTGCTTCTCATGCGATTTCCAACCATTTCCCTTTGTCTTCCTGCATTTTGGGACCCGTCATACTTCGCCGAGAAAAGCCCACTTTCACACATATCCATGCAGAATGAGCTGCCCAGTTTCACATATATCCATGCAGAATGAGCTCTTAAACTATACCTGCCCTATTTCTGCTGTGCTCAATAGAATGTGTACGTAGCCTCTGGAATCAGCACACTGAATGGTCCATTTACACTAAAATTCCAGGAAAGAAACTTATATCCCACAACTAGGCACATCCGTATATTGGAAGATGCGCCTCGCCGAGCTGAGTTGAATGGTACTCTTATATATAGAATTCATAAATTTTGAATCAAGATAAGGTCTTTTTTTATAAAAAGTTAGGCGTTGCGCGACAAAGTTAGGTGACTTTTGCCGCTTTTCCGCCGACTTTTGTCGCGCGACGCGGCAAAAGTCACCTAACTTCGGCGGCGCCGCGTAAGTTAAGTGCCGCCGCCATTTTTTTTCACAAATTACGGGTGGTATTGTAGGTCACTTCATATGGCCTGTACCCAGAGGCGCAGTTTTTTTGTACGATTTTTTCGCACTAACACTGGTCATAACTTCGCTTGCAAAGGCGCTCTGCAGATTTGGAAAATAGATTTGAAATCAGCATTCTATGTTGCATCGAATGGTATGCAGCTTGTATGGATTGACCACTTCGACTTCTGACCATTCCCATGTAAGCAATCGCTCAAGTCTCGATGCAGTAGACGAATCTCCAAGCAAGAAAACCGCTCCAGAATGTAGAAGCGGCTCTGGCGGCTCCCCCCATTGTTAGTGGTTTGAAACATACAGCTTGTCTAGTATACAAAATTTCATAAATCCGTCCTGCCTGCGATCATATGATTTCCGACATCCACATCTATCCTAAATCCCAAGTTCAGACTTATTACCATCAGACCACCCACCTTGATGGGCGGAACCAACATGGCCGCTTCTACCTTCTGGAGCCCTTATCTCGCTTTGGAATTCATCTCTTGCAGCGGGACTTTGCCGATTACCTAGTTAGAGACCCCGATGTCTTACAACATCAAACTAGAATCCTTTTTGGGTGGACGGTGCTATTAAGTGGCCAGTAAATGCGAGTGTAGGATGAATCAAGTTTTTAATTGATTTGTTACTTTAGGATGACTACACAATGGCCAAGGGTAGTTCCGGCTAAAATAGTTGAATACTATTCCTCCAACTTTTTTTGTGGGGTATCTCTTGTATCGTTGCAGAGTGTAGCTAATTAGCAAAGCGTCTGCCCTTTCCAGTACCCGGCTCACTTTCACCAGATTTTCGTACAATAATCAATGCAAGAGACTACACTTTTTTTACGAGTAAAAAACCCCACTAAAAATTACTTTAAATCTCTTCGGAAGCCAACAGAGATCTTGGCAGGCTTGAGTTTGATTACAAGTTGCCAAAAAAGATTAGTCCTCTCTATGGGTTTGATCAGGCAGATTTTGAATTTCTTTTCGATGCAACAAAAAAAAATTTCTTACAAGAACAAACTATCCGTCCTGTTCTGGCTAAAGATTTCCCGAAAGAGTTTTGTTACTAAAGTGTACATCACTCCATATAAGTGGACCTTTATGAACTTTGAAAATCTAATCGTTGAGCCTAATCGTTCCAGTAATTCGGATGTAAACGTAATCTCAAATTTCCCGCGCACAGTATAGGCTTCTTTTGTTTCCGCGGTACTCCTTCAATGCAATCAGTCTTTGTCTCTAGACCAGAACAATACTATTTATGTGTCTTTGTATGGTTAAAAGAGGTTGCAAATGTTCCTAAACTGTCACTGATGCCTTTGGTAAGGACGGCTCTAATCCATCCAGGGATTTTATTCTCCAGAATCGTATTGGCCATCATGGCCTCTTGTTCTCTCGCTTAGGGCATAGGAAGCTTTTTATATGACTAGTGTCCACAAAAGGACATGGATAAGCTTTCAGCTGTGTTGTCACTTGATATCCTTTCCCTCATATCATACTTTTGTTTTTGCCGAGGTATCGTTTCACACTTCCAGCGAGTAATAGAATTACGTGCCAGATTCGGGTACAAAATTTGCATAAGTCGGTAATCTATCAAACTCTCAGTAAATAAACTCTTCGAAAAGTGAAGAGCTCCCTTTTATTTTGCGAGGCCAAAGACAACTTGAAAAATTAAAAATCTCTGCTTAATTTTCAGTTTATCTTCTCGGCTCTCGATCTCCGGTCACCAAAGATCATCAATCAACAAACTGTGGCTGTTCATGGCACTCGAAGAACACCGTAGACGCATATAAAACTATTCCGACCCATAAATCTAGGCGGGTACAGTTATTTTTTCCAAATTTGTATTGTAATAACTTCTGCTAAATGTGAAAGCACTTCTTATATTTAAGAATTTCCTTGCAGATTACGCTATAACCTTTTTTTTGCATCCAGAGTTCGCTTGCAAAAATGTCTCTGCCTTTTTTTATTGTTAAAAGGTGGAAAAAACAAAAAACAATAGGGGTATTCGTCCCCTTCTTCGTGTGCTATATGATGTAAGGTCGCTTTTATCTTATTGTTAGAACTTTTGACTTCGCCGATACAAACATAATCTTCTCTCCAAATAACTTGCTTCAAAAGTAATTTTTTGCTTTGGTCCAACTGAGGAGTAAAACATTTTTTTGAAAGTAATTTGAGAGATTCCCTAAATCCCAAAAGGCGTAATTCTCACTTCACTTGGTGGAACAACCAAAAACTTCAATACGGTCCTCGGCCCAGCTCTGTTCTTTTCTCGTACTTTGCTCCAATTTTTGTTCTTTTTGCGTTTTCAAGTATACCGTGACCGTTAAAACCGTCACTGAGAAAATGATGTTCCGTTGTGTTTATGATGTGAATTGAACGAACAAGTATTTTTTGCGTGTTCGCCACTCCACTCAAACTTAAGGGTCATTGCCCGTTGAATTGGATCTAATAAATATTTCCGCAATTACGGCGTGCACGGCGAACTCTCATATTTCCATGTGGGCGTAGTCCTATGAAGGGCTGGGGAAGGAAAATTCTCCTGACACTTCTGAATTTTCCCATGGAAGCTCGAGGTCATATTTTATCGTATTAAGTCAGAAAATAAGTCTTGCATCATAAAATCAAGAAATTATTCGAAAATACTCAGAGTATCTCATTGTATAGACTTATGCAGCATTTTGTCGGACACATCAAAGATTTCATTGCAGACAATATCAGAACTTGAAAATAATTAGTTCTATCAGCGCTAATTTATTAGTTAGAAAAAGGTTTGAAATTCTATTGAAAAGTAAATTTAAAAATTTCTGGGCCTTTCAGCATTTCTTAGAATCAAAAGGTTGGGAAAACGCAATCTGAGTGTTTGCATTCAGCAGATTCCTTTACCGCGTTATGACAGTGATGATTCTTGCGTTGAAAAATATTGAAAAAGAGTAAGGTTTCCACTTCTAAATTAGATTATTTCAAATAAGTTTATTGGAGCTGGGGGACATTACAGAATTTTGGAGGAATTTGATTTAAGATGTTTTAATCTGATATCTTGAGTGAGCTTTGCTATTTACCGTTTTGGTTTTTTAGCATTGTCTATTGTCCCATCGGGAAAGAAACTTTAACCTAGAAAGCCTTTTCTACCTTTTCCCTACTGGACGTCAACCATTTTAAATTTCACAGATCACATTTTCAACTTTCGAAAATGTTGATGTGGCTCCAAATGTGGCGCATATAGATGAGATGTACTATTGTTTTCAATGCACTTTGATTTTAGCCTAAGTTCATCACCACTTCCGCTTACTTCCTCTGCTTGCTTCCAAAGTCTTTCTAGACCAGGATAGAGTAAATTAGAATAAATTTGACACAATCGCCATTCTTTTCTATGGCGATCTTGGCTGAAACAACTGCTTCACCTTTCCGAGCAACTGAGCTTTTGTTTGGTGACTGTCTGGATTTTGTTTACTCACAGATTTTACAGATATATACACTTCCTCCAAATTACACATGTTTTTTCGCTTTTCGTTTTTCTTTTGGGTAGTTAACGCTAGTAGCGTGAAAGTCATGTGAGCAAGTGTCGTACAAGACCTCTTCACCTCAGGACCATCGAGAAGTCGGTATTAGACTGTATTACATATTATTTCAAATACTCTTGCAGATGTTTCGTAAAGCTTTTGCTTGTTAGTACTTCGAACCATACACAAATCTTAAATACATCGAATACACTATTCATTCATTTTTTGCCTCACATTTTTCACGTTACAACCGTGTTATCAAAGTGCAAAGCTAGTCTTGGATAAGATTGAATAAACTTTTTCGAGTGCTTTATTTGAGTTCTAGCTGAGATCAAGTACATGAGATAGATACACTCATGAGCAAATACTTCCGGATTTCAAAGCTCACCTCACACGGAAATAGTTCTGTCCTGATCATGAATGTTGAATTTACTGACTTGGCCAACTTTAGCATGTACTTCGTAAAATTCAAGACTAAATTCAATATGGCAGTTCGAAGAAAAGGCTGTAGATGTGGCCTCTGACAACCCTGACTATAAGAATTCACAAGTTCAAAGCGTGCATATCCAAATTTGGCAGTGCCAACAACATCATGATTCATTGGACTTTTTTGAGTAATTGATAATGTACATCCGATGCAGAGTGTACTGGACCGTTGACACAAACGTGAGCGAAGATCAGTGATGGTCCAAAAGTCTTCTGACCCTGATTTGAATCACATCAAAACAACTTAGTGACGAATAATTTCTGATGCGCTCTTCTTTCTTGATCCTAAAACAATTCCAGAACCTCTTCAGAATCTCAACTTAGCATCATACCTAAGGGGCTGATAGATCTATCGAGGGTTGATCGCTGCCGCAAACGCGCACTGAGCCAGCAAGTTTGCGGTTTTGTGAGATAATCGAATTTTGCTTTTGTCTTTGATTTTTTTCCCTCTGACTTTCCTTATACTACTCTTCTGTAGATTCCGGAGCGTTTGTCCAAAAGAAAATTCGGAAATTTTTCCGAAGTATTTTCTCATACTTTTCTCTAATTGAATAGCTTTACATCCTAAAATTTTGGGTTCACCAGAAACAGCACTATTACCCCGCCTATTTTCTGAATTTTCATTCCATTTAAGGTTCATCCAGAAAGCTGTACCTTTACCACTTGATAATTCACATTGACTTTTTTCACGCGATTCACAGTTCGCCCTTAATTGTCTTTTGAAGCACTATTTTGAATGAATTTTGTCTACTTCGCTTTCCGTAATGCCTCCTCACATGAAGACTGACCAATAAAAGCAATTTTTATTTAGTTATGTTCAGGGTCAAGCAAGGGGTGTGGCACACGATCGCTGGTTACGACCCCCCCCCACCTGATTGCTGTCTTAATGAGACCCCCCCCCTGAACTATATACCTAAGATAGCATTACCAGAGTTGAGAAAGAGGTCAGGCACAAATCTTTCGAAACCCCCCCCCCCCTCTCATGAAAGCCCTCAAACGACCCATTCTTCCTTCTCTTAACCTCTGGACCTCAAAGTGTGACATTCTGGAGGACACCATCTTTTTCTAGAGAGTTTTCAGATTTCTGAGAGCTGTACGCCCGATTTTCTGTGACTGCACTTTAAAATCACACGTAATTTGACGGCTGATTTTGATCTGAATGGGCATATTGAAAGGGCCATAATTTTCTTATGGGAGGGGCGTTCGGCTCCAAATTTCCAATGTAGCAAGAAGAAGCTATGTGCTCAATACTCATACCAGCAATGGAGCGCTTTCTGGATTTTGAAGCGCTTTCTGGATTTCTCAAAGGCTGCGGCAGCCGCAGCTTTTAAGGGGGTGTACCGCACCCCATTAACTATATCAAAAAACATTTTTAGCGGACAGTATTTATATGAATCGATAGCCTAAACCTTTTAGATTCCATAGGACTGTTTGGAGCCTGATTTGTCTTCTTAGCTCTAAGTAATATTTGGTGAAAGCACAGCGATCAAAAGCGAAAAATGAGAAAAACGAAATTTTGGCTGGCTTCTAATTCCACAGTTTGCAGGTCTTCTGAAGCGGGATTCCTGAGGTGGACAAAGAAGGAGTAGTGCTTTGTCTTGAGTGCAAAAACGGATGGCTAATTTACCATTGAAACAAAGTTAACCATGTTGGAATTCGACCATTTCATTTAGGTAGCCTAGTATCTTGAATCTTCAGAATTCGTTCACACTTTGTCTACAGGGGTTAATTGACATGCTAATTATGGATATGATACAAATATCATGTTATCACTATTATCAGATTACCCAACTACGACCCCTTCCCCTTTTGACTCCTCAATACGACCCCCCAGGTGTGGCGTGCCGCACCCCACGCTTGACCCTGGTTATGTTCATCTCCGATTTATAAGTGATTGACCGACTGATTGAAATCTACATAACTGTACGCATCGCAATTACGCATTCATGGTCGTTTATGACTTACTACCGAAAGAGTTGAATTATGGTATAATTATCAACTTTGCAGCTTGCACTTCTGCAGCGTTGGAGCGTGGCCAACACATGGTGCACTTCCTATTTTGGCCTATTCCAAACAGTCACCGAATGTCCCAGGACCTCATTTGGATTGTTTATTCCATGACGGATTCAGTTGCATCAGCTTCTTATATGAGGTCGTCCCGATAGTTCTTTCGCACCATTTTCAAATTCATAACTTCTGATTTTTCCAACCAATTTTGATGCTTTTACATCTGTTTGGAAGAGCACATGTTCTTTATAACGATACCTTAATAACCTTTATCGGCCGTCTATTGCATTGATAGGAGCGGCAGAAGAAAATTACTTAAATTTTAATTTTCTGTGTAGGGTCACAAAAAATCTGAAACTTGCGATAAAAATTTGAGCAGTCGGTAGTATGAGCTCTATTAACTGCTGTTTCTGACTCTGCAAAGTTCGTGTTAATTGAAGTCTCTACCAAAAGTTATGATTTTCAAGAAAAATGCCAGGATGATTCAAAATTGCCTTTTTGTATTGCTTACTCAAAAGTCATTATCTTCATAGAGATGTTCAATCAGCACAAACTTTGCACAGTTAGAAAGAGCAGGGTGGCAGAACCTATAATACCAACAGCTCAGATTTTCGTTGCAAGTTTCCGATTTTTTATGACCCTACACAGAAAATTTAGAATTTGAGTAATATTCTTCTGTCATTCCTATCAATGTAGTAGACGGTCATTAGATACCAATAAGATAACATCATGACTATGTAGCTCTTCCAAATAAAATTGAAAGCATCAAAATCGGTTAGGAAAATCAGAAGTTATGAATTTTTGAAAATGGCGCGTATGAACTCTCGGAACGACCTGATATAACTTTCTCGATGAGATTAGAGAAGTCTTAAGTGATGGCAAAGTTGAGAAATCTGAGTTGCAGATAAAGTGAGTATTTTTTCCTACTGTTCTATTCGGAAGATGAAAACACTCTGAGATTACACTATCAACTTTCATTGCAAGCGTGTAAAGATTGTAAAACACTTTTTATGTGCAACAAAAATCTGTGAAAATCTTTTGTAAATGTTCACTAGCGAGGGAGGGCCAGAAGGTCGAAATGGCCGATAACTACAAACTCCACAAGGTTGGGGATCGGTGAGGGATTGCCAGTGTTGCCGGAGTTGAAAGTTTTCTCATTTTTCCTCAACCACCACCCATTTTTCAGAAATTCTAGATGTAAACATTGTCTCGCCGCTATGACCAGATCGGGTCCAGATTGATCCCCTCCCCGGGGCCAACGAAGCCTTTTACCCTCCGGGGCCGGTGAATTGTTACTAGAGTAATCTGGGAAGATAAAAGTACTGACTTGGTAATCGGCTGGCCCCCACACGTCACTGTAAAAGCCTTGCACTTCCTTTATCCTTAAATGATGTCTTAAATCTGAACGCACACGATGGATTCCTTTTGTTTCTCAGGACTTCTTCCTTCGATGCAATTAATCTTCAAATCTAGACCCGAACAACACTATTTGTGTGTCTTTGTGTGCTTACAGACATTGCAAATGTTCCTCGGCTGTCACTGATGCATCTAGTAAAGATGGAGCTGGCTTTTCTTTGGGCAAATATCGAATTCATAATTTGATCACCTTGGTCCCTTCTCACGCCAAGGACAGCGAACGTTTTATGAGTAGTGTCTACATTAGAGGAACGATAAGCTTTCCGCCACCTGATATCCCTTCCCTTATATCGTACTATTGTTTTTATCAAGGTACCGCTTGGCACTTCTACCACTTGCCATATTCATGCAGTTTCAAAATTTGACTGAAATGATCTTTGAAGCATTGTATTGGTTGAAAAAAAAAACCTATTTTGACAGTTTTTGCTTTCTAATACAGAAACAAGTTCAGAATTTGAGTTTTGCTTTACTTAACATAATCCTCAGTTGATATGTCTGCCTCCTATGAGAAAACTACTCCCTCAACAAGAACATACGAGCCCTGCTTTCTACCTTTTTCTACGTCTGTATATTTTGAAACACCTCCGTTCTCTTCTCATGCCCTGCTCAATGATTGTTTTTACGTTTCTTCACAGATAATGTGACCGTCATACCGTACGCTGAGAAAATGATGTTCCGTTGGATTTGATGATGTGAGTTGAATGCGCGAACGTTCTTTGCGTGCTTTTTTTCGTACATGCGGGCCATTGTCCGTTGAATTGAAAGTAATAAATATTTCCGCAGTTATGACGTGTACTGCGAACTCTTAAATTTCCACATGGGCAAACTTTGGAGGACTGGGAAAGGAAAATTGTTTCGATATCGTTTTTCCATTGAAGTTGAGTTCATATTAGTATTAGGTTTGAACATACGATGATAATTTTTGCTTTGAAAATATTCAGAAAGAATAAGGTTTCCTCCTTCTAAATTAAGTTATTTCAAATTTATTGAAGCTGTGGGAGGTTACAGAATTTTGAAAAATGTTGGAGCAAAACTTTTGTTCCAACCTAATTGAGTGAGCATTGCTATTCACCATTTTTGTCCTATCGGCTACCCGGAAAGAGACTCTAACGTCGAAACCCTTCTAGTGATTCAACCATTCTGGATTCACACATTCACGTTTTCAACTTTCGAAAATGTTGATATAGTTCCAAATGTGGCGCATATAGATGAGATGTACTCGCGTTTTCAATGCACTTTGATTTTTGCCCAAGTCAAGTCAAGCCCACTTCCGCTTATTTTCATAGGTTTGCTTCCATAGTCTTCCCGGGCCAGAAAAGTAAATCCTAGTACATTTGGTTTTTCCCTATGGCAGCCCTAAATTAAAACAGTTGCTTCACCTTACCGAGCAACTTAGCCTTTGTTTGGTGACTTGTCTGGCTTTTTATTCAGTACAACTTTCAAATATTTTCACTTCCGCCATATTGCGTGTCTCTTTCGAATCAGTTTGCTCTCTGATTCTGAAACTAAAAAAATTTGTGCTGGCTGTCTCTACAGATCGGAGATCACCTCCTTGGTGAGTCACAAGTTCAGCGACACCTCGCTGAACCCTTTTTTTCAATTTTCGCCTCGTGTTTCTATTTTAGCTGTTTTCTTTTTTTCTTCTCCGGTAGCTAGAGCTAATAGCCCGGAACTTATGTGAGCAGTTATCACACAAGATACACTAAGATTATCGAGAAAAGTTGACAATGAACACTACATATTTATTATTTCGAGGAAAATTGATGTTTTTGGGTACCCTTCAACGAAAAAAATGTACTTACTATGCTTACATTCGCTCTCTCAATAAAAATTGTTTGCTTGATATACTATAAGTACAGAGCTAGTCTTGGCTAGAGATTAAATAAACTCATTCGAGTGCTTTGTTTGAGCTTTCGACCTGAGATCAAGTACATGGTATACATACACTTATGAACAAATATCTTGGGCTTCCAAAGTTCAGCTCAGGGTTAGCTCACGCGGAAATAGTTCTGTCTTGACTTCAAATATATTCGACGAACTTTCTCTTCCAGTTCGCTTGTCTCTTTTGCACTTCGAAAGAACTAATGAAGATTTCTGTTTTCAAAAGTTCACTCTAGTTCTAGAAATTCTGTAGTTTAAATCATGCATATCTAAATTGGTAGAGGTAACTTGGTAACTTGGTACAACATTATGATTCATTGAATTTGTTTTGAATAATTGATAATGTACATCCGATGTAGAGTTTGTGCACTGGACCGTATGACACTCAGCGACCAGAGCCAAGACCAGACAAGGTCCAAAACTCTTTTGAACTATTTCAACTCAGTAAAAAAAATCAAAATCAGGCGAGGGGTAAGAGTTGCGGATGCGCTTTCATTTTGAATTTGAAGGTTCCAGAAGCTTCTCGAGAGTCTCAAATTCGCCTCATACTTGGTAAAATGACAGGGTCTTTCCACCTCATGCTGCAAATGCACATATAGCCAGCAAGTTTACGACATTGTTGTAGAAATGTTCAATTTTAATCTATATTTACCATTATCTCTGTCTCCCTTTGAGCTTTTCCTTCTACATATTTTTCAGATTTATTCCCTTCTAATCTTTTTGCAAATAATTTGAATTCGTTGTATATCCTGGTGATGTGAAAGTTATCATGTTTTTAGTGCATTTTGTCGTAGGACAAATGACAAAGTTTGCTCTCGAATCAGACAACACATGGTCATTTTTCACGCAATGTCACCAAACATGTTTTTGATTTTGATGTTGGAGCGTTCTATGTGACTGTTGATCGCATTTGAATATATCTCTAGAATTTTTCTAGAGAAATATTCAAATCTTCAAAATCTCTAGAATTTATGAAATCCCTCCTCATAGTCTTCCATGAAAAGTTCCTAAGGTATCTATATGTGCTTCTCCCTTAGGCACTGAATTATGAGGGTGTGAAACGGCGGGACTCATACCTGTTACCAGGGCTCGGCACGAGGTGGCTAGATGCAAATGGAAAAAACGAAGTCCCCCTTGACTTTTGGGAATTTTTACGAAGTCCCCTTTGACCCTAAACCAAATTTCTTCTAAAAACCTGAAAAATTCCCGAAAATCCCCCAAAAAACGAAACATCGACTAAAAAAAAGGTCGCCGTCGTCAATTTTCCGTATGTCTTCGCTCACAAAAACGAAACCCCCTTTGCTTTTCGTCCCAAAAACGATATCCAGCTTGCTTGTAAGCCACCTGTGCCGAGCCCTGCCTGTTACGCCATTTCCAATAGTTTTTGGACTTGAAACTTTTGGATTATACAATTCAAGAAGTTCTACCACCCACTTCATCCATGACACCTTTTTACAAGTCACAGTCTTATCCGAAACGCTTAGCACTGTTTCATTTCCTTGCAGTGCTCGAAAAAAGCTAGCAATACTGGAACTGTCAATTTCCATAATAAATTGCTCCAGACTCTTCTGAAACTGCTATTATGTTGGATCATAGAGGGTGTTTTACTCCTCTTTCATATCATTGGTGTAATGACCTAGCGGAAAATCGAGTAATAGACTGAAGGAAATTCTTCGTCCTTGTATTTTTCGCATTTCTTTCTAGCGTAGTTTCAAATCGGTTATTGAAATTACCAAATGTTAAAAAAATATAAACAGGAAAAACAAAGACCTTGAACCCTCTTGTTGAGAAAAGTCCTCTCCTCTCTTCTTCGTCTATCCTCTTCAAAAATTTTCATTTACATGTTCACTGTTCATCACAATGCTTATGTCTGTAAATTACTCTTAGCTTCTCTTCTTGTAAGCACGATAAATCAAATGTAGTCTGAGGACACAAAAATGGCGGTAACTATTCGTCGAGGGTTTGCAGCGAGAAACATCTATCTCTATTTTATGATCATCCCCCTGTTTTATGGCTCATTAATTGAAAGTACGATAACTGTACACATGTCGCTATTACACCTCGTGCTCATTCATAAATTACTACCGAAAAAGTAAAATTATCACAGAATCTCTGCAAGTTGCACTTCTGCAGCTTTGAAGCGTGGCCGACACACAATACCCCTGTCGTGTTTTCATCATTTTAAATAGTCACCAAATGTCCGAGGCTCCTACATGGACTGTTTATGGTGTGAATGTACTTTTGCTAATCTTTCCCATAATCTTCTCTACAAGATTATAGTGTAATCTCACAACGTTCAAAAATATAAATAGATGAAATGAATAATTTTCCCTTTCGCGTTATGCGTTTACATCTACGTATGTTACAAGTTTAAGAGACACAAATTTTCTTAAAAAATTTTTTTCAAAATTCATGCTATAAAATCTCAATGCGGAGTGTGCGTTATAAAGCTGTGTAAAAACAGATTTGAGCACACAATTTAGCTAAAATTTCTGAAAGTCTTGCATATCCTTTATCTTCTGTGCAGGTGGGTTTGGTCATTTTTTTAGAGCGAATGGATTTCTCACTAAAAGCTTTCCCATCCTCCACTCATAAGCCTCGGCGGAGTTTATCATAAAAGTAAAAACTGCAACAGATACATATCTTCCTTACACATAAACTTCCTGCTCGAGTTTTCATATTCTCGCGCTATGGTCGTTTTTGATTCTTTTATCCGGACTCAGGCCCAAAAATTTTTCTTGAACTCAATCTTGTGCTTTTTACCGTGACATTTAGTACATGCAACAGATACATATCCTTTAATAAAAATAAAATAAATAATCTGCAACATTTCTAGAACTTTACCTTCTTTGTCAACACTTCCTTCTTATTCCTACTCATTCATCGTTGTAATTTACTGAAGTTTATCCTTCGACGCGAAACTTGCAGGGGGAATACGAGCGCAAAGAAAGTTGGATTCTAAAAAAACCGTGGTCATTCCAGCAGATTCGAATCTTTCGACTTTCTTCTTTGCTGTCTGCATCCTCTCTCTCAGAACACGCTTTGCATAATTTTTTCAGAAAATGCGCAAGATCTCTATCAGCGCTGGAGACGCTTCGATTTCTCGCCTACTAACTTCATTAGGATTCAGTTACAACGCAAAGAGTTCATCGCTTTACTTCCTCTTCATGCAGATGTTCTCATCATATAACAGAATTACATATGAATTTGGCGTGATTCAATTACTTCGGTAGCATCTGAGTCTAGGAAAACACGAAGAAATGTGGATTCGAATCATTTTCGCGACCATTTTGTTTCGTTCTTCGTTTGTTCATTGGCTGAACAAGTATAGTGGAGTTTAGGTTCGATAAACTTTTCTCGGCAAAAAAAGGAGGGTGAGTGAGTAGTGTACAACTGGAGAATGAGGACAGGCTGTGGGTGTATGTCAAGAGGCGCGATTTTTAATGCCAGCAGGACACCAAATAGCAAATAATAAGCGTTCTGCAACATTCTAAAAGTATATGAAATCTAGAACAAAATACATTAGTTAGTTGCATGAGCTGTTCAATCTTGATACACTAGAAAAAATTCAAAACAGCAATATTGAAGGTCAAAAACCCATGAAAATGCATTTCAGAACAGATTCGTAAATATTTCAGCCCGATTTATAGGAAAAACCATGAAATTCACTAGTGACCTCAGACAGATAGTAAGCTAATGCACTTTATCCGGTAATTTTTCAAGACTCGCATAGTACTAAACTGGAGTTTTAAGTTGGTGACACCCGAAGAAATCGCGCCTCTTGACCATCTCCCGCCCATTTGGCATACTTCCGCTTTACTGAACAAATTCTCCCTTGCGTTGGTCAAACTAAGCCTTTCCGAGTTACAGCAATGAAGTAGTGGACTACTTCAAAATTTTGTCTGCTACTTACAAGGTCACTTAACTTAGGTCGGGCTTTCGAAATGAGACACATATGTTTGGAATCAGCTTGAAACGCTGATTTCAAATCTGCTTTCCCTAGCTGCGAAGCATTCCTCTGAAGCGAGTTATGAGCTTTTTCCTGAGCAAATTTTGCGTGTTGACCGACTTAGGCATGCTACGGTATCATCATCTAGGTAGTGGATCAAATGCATATTATACCCTATCAAAGCCAAATGACTCAATTTGATGTTATTTTGATTTTCCATCACTTTTTGGGCAGATTTTCATCCAAAGACCTTCTTTCCATATTCAGTTGTATGTCAATGACACATACTAAAAAAGCTCATAACTCGCTTCAGAGAAACGCTTCGCAGCTAGGGATAGCATATTTGGAATCAGCGTTCCGAGCTGATTCTAAATATATGTGTCTCATTTCAAAAGCCCGACCTAAGCTAAGTGACTTCCCTTGTTAGTATTAGTTTGTTATATCCTTGAATATGCACGTAATTGCTCAATTTTTCCAATTCCCCAAAATGTCAAGTTTTTCCTTAAATTCTGTCCAAGATATTGTCTGTAGTAAAACCAAACTTCCGCTATTTCGCATTAGCCCTTCCGTCTCAACGACGGCAATTAGCAGTGTAAACTACGACCTTTTCCAAAGTTATGACTAAAAAACTAGGAATCAAGTGGAGCCGCATTTCGGTCCGAAAGCGATTGGGCTGTAAAGTCTTACGATGTTCTGTTGCAGTCTAAACGGTCAGAGGCTATTGCATCCTACATTTACTGTATTCTATTGTTTACCTGATAAATCAGTTCTCATTGTCCATCGACACTTTCAATCAAATCGCTTTTGGTACAGAAAGCGTTCTGTCAAGGCCGTATAATCGCCGCTTTGTTTTTGAAATTTTCATACTCAAAAAGTGTGATCTCTGATCTTATTTTTAACAATAGAATTCATGTGTCGACACACACTTTGTAGATGTTTCTCGGCTCTGCCACTGATGTGATTAGCAAAGACTGCTGAGCTAGCCGAACCTCACAGATTCTCCAAAATCTTTCTAACAATAGGTTTAGCTATCGTGGTTTTTGGCTTTCTTTGAAATGAGCGTTTTGGTAAGCAGGGCCCCATCCCGCATATATGACTAACTTGGTACTTGATATTTTTACACTCCCTCTCCCATTATGTACTTTTTGTTATTTTTGGAACTATTTTTGATGTTTCTGGTTGATAATGGCAATATCGCCCCAAGTACTCAAGTATGAGCGTGAGAGGATTAGTCAGTGGCTTTCGATGTATTTTTACAGACCTCTTTAGCCATGCACTTTTTGAAATAACTTACAACATCGGAATGGCTCACTTCTAGCCATTACTTCCTTCAAATTATCTTTTCTTTTCAGCGCTTTTGCGCTAACGAGAGATCATCAATCACGAGAATACGGCTGTTCATGGCAGCTCGTAAAAGATCGTAGACATATGTGAAAATCTTAGGATCTAGAGCTTAGGCGGGTAAAACCAGGCTCGGTTTGAAATTCTCTTCAAATCACCAGATACTGAGACAATTTCAGCATTTCTAGTTTTTTTTTCTTCTTAAGATTCATTGCCTTCCAAGGATAAATGATCTTTTGCATTTGAAAACACATGAGACACTTTAACAGCTCTCAGATTTTGGAACGAACACTCAACACGAAAAGAAATACCCTGCGTTTCCCTTATTTTCCAAGTGATATCTTTTTTCTTTTTTTGCTTTCACATCTATCCTATCCTTTTAGCAAATAACATCCATATTTTTGCAGTCCTGTGTAGAATACAACTTGCACGTTTTCTTTGTCCCGTTTTCAAAAAACTCGGGGAAAAAGCTTTGAGACATATTTTCGCTTGGCCAGTCTCTTGGAAATTTACTTTTTGTGCAGGATCATATTGCTAGTAATTTGAGCTTGCCTCTTCTATGCTTCGCTTCTTCTCACGTTTGAAGCATATTTTTCCATGTCGAATTCCATGTAAGATCAAATGCTATGGAAAATGCCTATTTTTTTACTAATAGGCAGGGCTCGGCACGTGGTGGCTCTTGAAAATGCAAAAAATGGAGTCCCCCTTGACTTTTTTTCAAATTTTACGAAGTCCCCTTTGACCCTAAACTGTAATCCTAAAAATCAACAGGAAACGAAACGCCGACCAAAATAATTTTCTGTTTTTTGTTCCGAAAACAATATTCAGCTTTCTACAAGCCACCGTGCCGAGCCCTGCTAATAGTTTCCTGGATTCCTGAATGAAAAATCAGAGGGAGTATTGAACAGTATCCAAATTTTTCAACTGTTAAAGAGCCTTCGAAGCAAAAGTTTTCACCAAAATTCAAAAAAATACCTGTCCTAATCTCAATTTTCACCTCCTTCTACCTACTCCACTCCTCCCGCTCTCTACTGTTCCATTCCCATTGTGTACACTGCTTGATTCAAATAAAGTGTTCGCAAGTCCAATTTACCGCCTATGTATCTTCCGTTGCAAAATGGTGTTCCGTTTAAATTTTTTAGATAGAGTAACGCAATTTTGCACAAACTACTAATCATTCGTTGAAATGGAGGTCATGAATTTTTCCGCACTCATGACGGGCACACTCTGACATCTCTACGTAGGAGGGTTTTTTTTGAAGGGCTGGGAAAAGTGGCGGTAGGAAGAATAATATCACCAGCAGCCTATTTTCCTTTCTCTCGCGCCCACTTCCTTACCATCTCTCAACATTTTTTTCGTAAAATAATCCACAACTCCAAGGTGTCACAGTGGTTCTCGCCAGCAGTGATGCATGAAATCAAATTCACCGAGTGAACTATAGAACAGCCGTGACCAAGTGAAATAGAGCACTTCACCGAAAAATACACAGCAAAGACCTTGGAAGGATTAACGCATTGAAAAACGTTTTGTAGAGACTGTGACTAGGCGTTCTGGTTTTTTGCAGGGTCTTAAATAAATATGACGGTTGCAAGGAAAATTGTTCATTTGAGTTTTTTAGACATAGTTACATAAGTCACTAGACCACGTTTTGTATTGTACCATAATTTTGAATATTTCTCCCTTTTTGGACTCAAATTAAGTCTATATATCCATTCGGCATATGTGTGTTCTTGACCATCAAGCTATCATTTTATTCGTCAGTTCACCTAAATGTCTTATTCATCCAACGTGAAAAAAGGTCGACGAAAAAAACCTAAGAAATTTAATTTTGTTTTTTATCCTCTTCTACCCTGTCATAAGACTCTCATTTTCATGTGAAACTCGAGCTTTCTGAACGTGACTTTCATCTCTATATATATAAAACTCAAAGTGTGTTTGTCTGTTAATAAGTATGTTTTTTATACAAATCTTCTGAGTGGACTAAATGAGATGAAACTTTGAACACTTATGTTTTGGACCCCGGCGCAGAACATAGGCTTCTTTTCGCGGCGATTTACTAGGTCCTTCTATTGATTTGTTGATTTGTTTACTTACATCTGGAAAAATGAGGCTTAACATGCTCAATCCAATCAATTTGCCGTCAAACAACCAATTTGCCGTGATCAACCAACCAATTTGCCGTGACCATATAGTCGGGGGATGGTAAAGCTCATTTTAATTTCAATGTCGGAAAGATGCGGGCAATTCGTTTCAAAGCCCTTTTTGCGCAGAAGAAGCTCAAAAGCGTAAGTATAAGTAACTTCTCCTTAGCTACTGGAGTCCCAAGTGAAACCGGGACCGCCGGCTGGTAATACAATATTCTCTACATTTTCACTTACTTGATTATATCAAATTGTAAGAATTTGAATTTTTAGAGTCTTGGTTCGCTTTTATTAGCCATATTAGCTTTTATTCGCCGAATTCAAGCTTGTCGAAGTCACACATCATATTTTCGACTTCTAGAGATGTTTCTAAATATAACGCATGTAGGCTCGGGATGTACTCCACCTTCCGCTCAAGTCGAAATTCAATACCCTGTTTGTGTTCACGTTTTCTGATATGAAATCCTTATAACTGGGGATAATTCAGTACTACTGGGGACTTTCAGTCATTCTTTTGCCTGTCGGAACTTTTGGTGAAACAGCTGTATGACTTTTGGAGGCTTTGTTCTGTAATCTTTTCTCCCTACACGGATTGTTGAAAAGAGAACCCTCAAAATGCAGTTTGGCTGACGTTTGAGGACTTCCATCATGTTTTCAGGGATCACTAAAGACGAAATAAAGCCAAAGTGCTGTAGAGTGATTTAGACAAGTTCTTCAAGGCCGACCTTCTTGATGAGTCACAGAATCTACGACATTCTCCATAAATCTTCTTTTTGGCTTTCGCCTCGACTTGGCCCGGGATCAGCCAGCTGATTTCTTGCTCTTCTTTTTTTTTCCATTTCTTCTCATAATCAATTGATAATTCAGTACTTCTGAGGACTTTCAGCATTCTTTTACCTGTCGGGACTCTTGGTGAAACTCTACCTGATAGTCTGGATTAACATATTTGCGCTGATCATAGTTCATCCAATCTCTTGAAGTTAAACAATAAAGTTTTTCACAGCTCATCTGTTGCTAGTAGCGAACACCTGATTTATTGAACTTGTTCTGAATAATGGATAGTGTACATCATATGTAGAGTTTGTGCACCGGACCGTATGACCCTCAGCGACAAGTGCGAAGATCAGACAAGGTCCAAAAATTTGCCTCTATTTTGAATTTTTATGAGTTGAAATCGAATCATAGAGATTATTTGGGCTTTGACAAATGACCTCTGGTATCTGGACTTCCACAAACAACTCTTTGGCATTCAAAAAACTTGAATTATCGATTGATAGAATCCTAAAAATTCGGAAACTAAAATTTAAAAAATTTACTAACTAGTTCTTGGTCTGCCTAAACCGATCCTCTGATGATCAACATTCTTCTCTAACCACTGAAGCGGGCAGTTGTAAGGAAGGAATTATTCAGTGACCTTTTTGATACAAATTAATTTTTGTTACCCGAGGAGATCAAATGCCTGTTGGAGAATTTGGGTGATAGACTTACTGTGGAGGATAATTGCCAGCGAGAAACATTTTCATCCATTTTTTATGTTCATCTCTCTTTTTTATGGCTCATTGATTGCAAAGCTCTTGTACAACGACTGTATCTTTGTCGCAATAACATATTGTGCTCGTTGATGAATTACTACTGAAGTACTTGAATTATTACTAAATTTTTTGCAGGTTGCACTTCTGCACCAATGAAGCGTGGTCATCACATGCTGCACTTAATATTTTGGCTTATTATAAACTGTCACCGAACCGAATGTCCGAGGCCTGTATTTGGATTGTTTACGGCGTAAAATTGCACTTCTGCTTCTTCTATCCTATAATCAGAGTTTGAAGTAAGTCAGTGTAATCGCCAGAATTGTCGTTTGGAGCGTGATTTACAATTTCTTGAGATTTTGTGAGGGATTTTGGAAGAAAAATGAAAAAGAATGAAGAGCACAAAGGATATTTTTTTCTTCTCTCTTCGAATGTTTTGGAGACATTTTCTCATTTGCTTCTACATGCATATATGCATATGCTTGTAATTAATTTCCTTTTTTTGCTACTGTGAATGGATTGCTTTCTAGAAGTTTTAATATCCCCATTGTCTAGATGTTCCTATAGCTTGCTAACAGTGAAATTCTCGAAAAAAACCAGCTTTTATGAGAAATCTCTATTTTTGCTCATTGTCAGATCATTTCGCACTCAAAAATTTTTGTGCCATGTTTTGTGGTCTTCAAATTTCAAAAGAAAACGCTAGATTCAATTAAACAGCTACTGTAAATCTGTAATGCTGTCAAATTATTAACTGAAACATTTGATATCTTTCAATACTTCTTTCAACTCTTCTTTCACTTTCGTCCCACAAAATCCACATTTCTTTAGCTACCAAATCTATCCTACTGCACGAATCCGCAGTGGAAAGCGGGTGCAAAGGAAATCAAGTTTCCAAGGAAAAAATCCTGCTCGTGTTAGCAACCCCAGATTTATCCGATTTTTTGTTGTCTGTATGTCCTCTTCTAGCCCGCGCTCTTAAAAATGCTAGCTTTTTTTCAGTTCGCAAAAAACTTTATCAAGCTTGAAGAGCTTCGATTGCTCTCATACCATCGCTCCATTAGGATTTGGTTGCACTTGATGAGGTCATCGAATGCCCACTTGCAGACGTTCTCATCATTGGATTATTTATGGAGTTTGCGTGAATTCAATTACTTCGGTAGCAGGGTCAAAGAGAATTCATACGGTTGAGGATTCAAATCGTCTTTCCGCAATCTCTCACATTTCTCTGCATATGTTTCTTACGTTGTCAACAGTAACTATGCCACGGTTACAATAATCTCGATAAAGGTAAATATTGCTGAGACGATGAGAGAGCGAAAGAGTTAACAATGTCTAAAACGGCAAATTGACGGCCGATTCTGGACTGCCCCAAACTACAATATGTTGCTTTTGGTAAAACTCGTTTTACCTTTTTGAACCTTGGTAAGATATATTACGTAACACCATTCAATGGTGGAAGTGTTGTTTTGACCTTCATTACAAGATCTTGACTACTTCTATCCCTAACAGTACGAATCATATTGTCTTTGGCATTGCGGGCCACATTCCTTGCAGATGTTTCTCGGCAGTCAATGTGATAAGCAAAGACCTCTGGGCTGGCTAAACCTCGGATTTTTGAAATCTTCTTGATTTTTGAGTTTGGCTGTTATAGTCCTGTTTTCGCCGCTCAAAAAAGTACTTTTTAAGGAGTGGGACCCCATTATATATGTTTGGTTGGATTTATTCTTTATCTCCCCACTTTCGTGAAAATTCCCTAAAATTTATTGCCAACTAAATTTTACCATCTCTTCCCGTTAAATGTATTCCTTTTTAGAATAATTAATTTTTGCATTTAGAAACACACGAAAACCCTCTGCACGTTTTTATCCTCTGAAAAGTCTATTGACTTATGGGGAAAGCCCTTTGGCATAAAAAGGTTACACTTTTCGTTTCCCCTTCTTTTCACAACATTCCCCCTTTTAGTCCCACGTCTATCCGACAAGGTGATATCATACGTAAATACCAACCCACACATTCTTGTCTCAAGTTCTAAAAAAACTTATGAAAAAATTATACTTTTCATGAACGAGATCGCATTTCTAGATAATGTGAGCCTCCTTCCGTCTGATAATATCGTTCTGCCTAAAATCATGCATATTTTCATTTGCCGTATGCTTAGTTTTTGAGAATCGTTCATATTCTTCCTTTTCGATTCATTTTACGAATCATGTAAGTTCAAACAATTAGCAGTTTTATAAATGGTCAAGCGAATGTTAGTGGGGAGTAACCACCAATTTTCTGTGTTTTCTATTCATTGGCATCCAATTATTCCTAAGCCTCACACCCTTCCACCACCACCCTCCCCCCCCCGCCCATCCGATCCTCTTCTCTTGCGTACTTTGCTCAACGTCTTAGTCAAAATGTCTGAGTCAGAACTCTAATGTGACCGCCAAAGCCTCCCGCTATAGGATGATGTTCGGTTACTATCTCTTTACGATGGAGTTGAGTATCACAGAAAGTTTTTGCATACTCGTTACTGCCATTTTCACTCACTTAAGGAAACGTGCGACGAATTGGGCGTCATAAGTTTTCGCCATGAACTCTTCCATTTCCATTGTGTATTTTGTTTAAATGAAATCTTCTGAAAGTGTTCGCAAATAATTGACCGCTAAGCCTACCGCTGCAAAACGATGTTCCGTTAATATCTATTACGATGGAGTTGCGCAATTTTGCACAAACGCATTAATCGCTGAAATGGAAGTCATGAATTTTTCCGCACTCATAACAGGCACACTGACGTCTCCACGTGGGTGGAATTTTTTTCTTGAAAGGCTGGGAAAACTGGCGGAAGGGAGAGTTCTTGTATAATTTTTAAGAACTATCCATTATTATTCTAACTTGATAATATCACCAGCAATTTACTTTCCTTTCTCTCCCGCCCACTTCCTAACCTTCAACATTAAAATAATCCTCTACTCCAAAGTCTCATAGTGGTTCTCGCCAGCAATGATGCATGAAATCAAATTCACCGAGTGAACTATAGAATAGCCGTGACCAAGTGAAATAGAGCACTTCGCGGAAAAATACACAGAGAAGACCGTGGACGGATTAACACATTGAAAAACGTTTTGTAGTGACCGTGACCAGGCGATCTGGTTTTTTTGCAAGGTTCTAAATAAATACGACGGGTGCAAGGGAAATGTTCATTTGCGTTTTTGAATTCAAAAAAACCTGGATTTCTTTGCTTCCCTGCCACTATCACAGAAGTAGTGAGTTTTTGAAGTTATTGAAGCTAGGATCTTTACTAAAGCGTTTTTTGGCTGAATATTTCCTTCCTTGGAAATCGAAGTCTTTTATACCCATTCGGTATTTCATGCTTCTTGAACATTAGCTAGTTAGTTCACTTATTTATTCATTAAATCGTTCATTGATGCACTCATTCATCCAATACATCCACTTTTTCCGCAAAACATTGAAAGAAATCTAGTTCGTCTTTTTTTTGTTGGTTCCTCTTTACAAGCCCTGTTATAAAAGTACTTGCGAACAAGATTCCTACTAGAAACTCGAGTTTCGTTATTTACAACTTCTCAGTTATTTGAATCCTAATCTCGAAACCTAATTTTCTAAATCCTTTGCTTGCCTTTCGCATCTCACTAAATCAAGATTCTCGCAGTTCATTCATCTTGTTTCCGACTTTCTGTGATGTTGATTTGTTTCTAAATATAACGCATGTATTCTACACTCCAGCTTCCGCTCAAGCTGAAATTCAATACTCTGTTTGTGTTCACGTTTTCTAGTCGGAAATCCTTTTAGCCGAGAATAATCTAGTGATCCTTGGTGACATCTAATCACTTTTTTGCCTACGGCAGATTCTTGAGCAGGGCAACTGCTTTATGGTTCTGGATAAATAAGATCTGTTCTGTGGTCTTTCCTTTCCTTGAAGGGTTCCCAAAAATACTTTGCATTTTTGTCATTTATAGACCAGACCAGTTTTTGATTCATTTTTTGGAGTTCCCTGAATCAAAATTCTGGAGACATACGAGAGAAACTAAAGTACATCTCTCAAATTTATTGTAGAGTGTTTTAGACAAGTTCCTTGAAGGCCGATCTTTCCTTGATGAGTCACAAAACCTACGGCTTCCGCTATAAATCTTTTTCTCGACTTCTTTCGTGATCAGCTGTTTTCTTGCTTTTCTTTTTGTCCTTTTCTTCTAGCAAATGTACCTAGACACCTAATAACCCGGTATTAACATATGTATGCTGAGCACTCTTATCTCATTGAATCTCTTGAAGCTAAACAAGAAGTTTTTCGCAACTCATCTATAGTAAAACAACATCATGATTTATTGAATTTGTTTTAAATAATGGATAGTGTACTAGATGTAGAGTTGTGCACTGGACCGTATGACCCTCAGCGACCAAAGCGAAGATCAGACAAGGTCCAAAAATTTGCCTCTATTTTGAATTTTTATGAGTTGAAATCGAATTATAGAGATTATTTGGGCTTTGACAAATGACCTCTGGTATCTGAACTTCCACAAACAACTCTTTGGCATTCAAAAAACTTGAATTATCGATTGATAGAATCCTAAAAATTCGGAAACTAAAATTTAAAAAATTTATAACTAGTTCTTGGTCTGCCTAAGCCGATCCTCTGATGATCAACATTCTTCTCTAAACACTGAAGCGTGCAGTTGTAACGGAGGAATTATTCAGTGACCTTTCCAATATAAATCCATTTTTGTTACGCGGAAGAATCAAATGCCTTTTCGAGAATCTGGGTGGTAGACTTAATGTATGAGGATAATTGCCAACGAAAAACATTTTCATCCATTTTTTATGTTCATCTCTTTTTATAGCTCATTGATTGCAAAACTGTTGTACAACTATTGTATCTTTGTCGCAATAACATATCGTGCTCGTTTCTGAATTACTACTGAAGTACTTGAATTATTACTGAATTTTTGCAGGTTGCACTTCTGCACCAACGAAGCGTGGTCATCACATGCTGCACTTACTATTTTGGCCTATTATAAACAGTCACCGAACCGAATGTCCGAGGCCTGAATTAGGAACTTCCCACCATGAATTTACACTTCTGCTTTCTATCCTATAATCAGGTATTGAAGTAAGTCAGTAATCGCCAAAATTGTTCTTTGGAGCATGACACCAAATTTTTCTTGAATTCTCGTAACGGATTTTGGAAGAAAACTGAAAAAAAACGAAGAGCACGGAAAAAATCCCCTCTCCTCTCTTTGAAAGGTCTGGAGGCATTTTTTACTAGCTTTTACATACTAAGTGCATATGCTTATGATTGATTTCCTTTTTTTGTGCTAATGCGGATGGATTGCTTACTAAAATCTTTTCTATCCTCATTGTCCAGATACTCCTATCCATGTTATTGCATAGCTTGTTGACAGTGAAATTTTCAGGAAAAAAATAAGTTTTACGGCAAATCTTCATTTTTACTCATTTTTAGAGTTTGTCCTGTTTGGTTGAATGCTTTTATGTTCCAAAAATCTTTTTAAACGTCAAAATGTTATCGCTAGACTTACTTGAACCACTACGGTAACACAGCACCGCACTTGCGTCATTGTGGTCCCTGGAACCCTTGGTACCCTTTCTATATTCGTCCTAGGAATTCATCATTTGATGATCTACAATTCTTCCAAAACCGAGAATCCGCAGTACGAATGCGGTTGCAAAGGAAGTCAAGGCCAAAAAAAATCTTGCGGCGCTAGCAACCCCCACATTTAGCCGATTTCTTGTTGGCTGTATGTCCTTTCTTAGCAAGCGCTCCAAAAATGGTATATTTTTTACAGTTCACAAAAAAATCTATCAAGCTTGAAGAGCTTCGATTGCTCGTCTTCCATCGCTCCATTAGGTCTCGGTTGCACTTGATGAGGTCATCGGATGTCCACTTGCAGACGTTCTCATCATTGGATTATTTATGGAGTTCGGTGAATTCAATTACTTCCGTAGCATTTAGGTCAAGGAAAACTCATACGGTTGAGGATTCAAATCGTGTTTCCGCAAAATCTCATTCTATTGCATTCTGTTTTTTTTTACGTTATGAGGATGGTACCTGTCTTACTGTTATGGTCATCTCAACAAAGAAAAAGTTATTGCAGGGAAGCTTTCAGAGTAGTGAGGGGGCTGAGAAAGCGAAGAAGTTAACGATGCCAAAGGCGGAAAATTGTCGGCAGATTCTGAATTGCATCATCGAATTAAAATATATTACTTTCGGTCAAACTCTTCTTACCATTTTTAATTCTCGTAAGACAAATATATAAGAGACTCCATAGGCGGGACAAGTTCTTTTGACCTCCATTCCAAGATGTTGACTACTTTCCCTAACAGTATGAATCATGTCTTTGGCCTGGCGGTCCACACTCTTTGCAGATGTTTCTCGGCAGTCACTGATGTTAGCAAAGCTGAGCTGGAAAAAGTTTAGATATCCTAGGTTTTAAGTTTGGCTATAGCCTTCTGTTTTCGCTTTTGAAAAGATCTTTTCGAGAGCGGGTTTCCCATCGCGTGTATATGTATGTGACTGGGTTAATATTCGATCTCCCATAATGCACTTTTGTTGTCCGAAGTATCTCTTGATGTTTTCGGCTGATAATGGCAATATTGTCCAAAAATTCAAGTATGAAGATCAGTCAAGTCGTTGTCGTGATTTCTATATATTTCACTCATGCAAAATTTCTTCGTTGCATTTTGCGTTTGAAAGGAAAAACATTTGAGTTGCAAGCCACTTTCACCTATTCTTTTCTCCAAATTATCTTTCCGGCTTTGTGCCAAGCGAGAGATCATCAATCAAGACACGGCTGTTCATGGCACCTCGTAAAAGATCGTAGACGTATGTGAAACTTTTCGGGTCTTCACCTCAGGCGCGTGAATCTATGCTCTGAAAATTTGAATTTTTCCACAAAAAATCCTCAAGTCAAATTCGGCTTGCATCTTTTGCCTCACTTGCTTCTCACGGATGAATGACTTTTTGCATTCAGAAATACATGGAAACCCCTTTGCGGGTTTTTTATCCAGCCAAAAACCTGTTGAATTATGAGCAAAGCCCTTGCACACATAAAAAATGCTTTGCTTTCCGTTTTCCCTTCTCTCCATGACATAATTCCTTCCCTTTTCCTCCCACGTCTGTTCGACAAAGTGACTTTCATGTATGAATACCAACCCACACATATTTGTCCTAAGGAAAAAATTTGTGAAGAAGTTGAGAGACATATTAATCGCATGGTCGGACTTTTGAAAAAAAAAACTATGCTCTTTATGAAAGAGATCGCATTTCTAAATGTGAGCCTCTTTCTCTGCCGGATGAGTTCGTTGCCTAAAACGCAAATTTGCAATTGCTGTATGCTCAATTTTTGGAATCGTTCATATTCTCCCTATTCGATTTATTTCACGAATTATGAAAGATTAATTAGCAATTTCATTTATGCTTAGCAACTGATGGTGGAAAGTAATACCAATTTTTGTGTCCTCTATTCATTTCCATCTACTCTTGAGCCTTACACTCTTTCACCACTCTCTTCTCCAACTCTCGTTCCCCCCCCCCCCCCCACTTGTCTCCGTTTTGCGTACTTTGCTCAACAGATTCCTTCACAACTCTAATGTGACCGCCAAAGCCTCCCGCTATGAAATGATGTTCCGTTACTATCCTTTTACGATGGAGATGAGTATTACAGTAACGTTTTGCATTCTCGTTACTGCTATTTTCTCAAACTTATGGCTTGATGCGCGGCGAATTGGAAGTCATAAATTTTTTCGCACTTACAACATGCAAAATTTTTTCTTTTTGGGAACGCTTCGCCTTCCAGCCGTCAAGCCAGTTGAATCAAAGGTTACGCCTAGTTGATAACGTCAACTGCAACTTATGCCCCCCCCCCCCACTTCTTTGTCATTCTAGCCTTTTTAACAATTTTTTTCAAACAACAACCCAATACCTCCAAAGTATCACAGTGGTTCTCGCCAGCAGTGATGCGTAAAATTGAATTCAACGGAGAACTGTACACAATAGCCCTGAACGAGTGAAATAGAGCACTTCGATGAAAATACACAGAGAAGACCGTGGAAGGATTAACTCTGAAAACGTTTTGTAGCGATTGTAGCCAGTCGATCTGGTTTTTTGCAAGATACTAAATAAATACGGCGGGTGCAAGGGAAATGTTCTGAGCCTTCTGTAAGCATTCGAAAAATTCTGGAAGTTTTTCTGCTTTTGCTCAATATCAAGGTTATTGAGAATCTAAAGTAGGTAAAACATGAATCTGAATCTACATTTTTTATTGGATGCTTTTTTCTCCACCTTTTTAGATCGAAATCGTTACTGATCCATTGCGTTCCCGTCTTCTTGAGCATCAGTCAGTTCATTCATTTATTTATTCAATAGATTGTTCATTGGTGCAAACTTTGATTCAACTGGATTGGCGGCTGAAACGGGGCTTCGTAACCTATTTTAGGCAGTTTGCGCCCGCGACGCAGTCTGCGTCTCTCTCGCGTGCGTACGCTCTGATCATTCTCTAGCCTTAACTGGGTCACGAAGCCCCGCCTTCCAGCTGCCAATCCAGAATCAAAGGGTACTTATTCAACCAAGTCATCCGCTTACTCTTTCCGACAAAAAGATGAAAATTTTTTTTTGTTTTTCATTCTTCCCTAAGAGTCCTGTCACAAAAACTTTGTGTTAAAATCAGTAAAACTAGAATTCTATTTCAGAATGCGATTTCTTTCAGATTATCGAATGTTCTCTACATATTCAATTATATCCTTTACTCATTTTGCAAGCACATTTTAGTTTTCTGAACTGGCTTTCTTCTTATCCCTCACCGTCTTTCCGAATTTCACACATCTTGTTTTCGACTTTCAGAGATGTTGATGCGTTTCTAAATATAACGCATGTAGGCTCGAGATGTACTCCAGCTTCCGCTCAAGTCGAAATTCAATACTTTGTTCGTGTTCACGTTTTCTTATGGCGAATCTCTTTAGCCGAGGATAATCTGATGATTTTCGGTGACAATCCAGTCACTCTTTTGCCTACGGCAACTCTGGGCAGAGCAGTTGTTTTGCGGTTCGGTTACACTGGATTTTGTTCTGTGGTCTTTCTTTGGTTTTTTGGTTCTTTTTAAATTTCAAGACTGAGCTGCAGCCACAAAGTTCCTTTCATATGGGAATAAATTTTAGCTTAGGAACGTTTAACAAAAACTTTTTGAGGACGTGCAAGAAAAAAATAAAGCCAGATCTCTGATTCGTTGTAAGGTGCTCTAGACAAGTTCTTTGAAGGCCGACCTCTCCTTGATGATCAAAAAATCTTCGGCATCATCCATAAATCTTTTTTCGACTTTCGCCTCGACTTGTTCCGAGATCAGCCAGCTGTTGTCTCGTTTTTCTCGCGTATTTGAGCTAATTGCGCTAAACTTATGTGAGCAGAGTACGTAAATACACAAATCACATTTTGTGCATCCGAAAAGAATTTAAGTCATAGTGTATTCCAACCCATTTTCAATTACTCTCCATGCGCTAAACATCAAACATTCTCGCAGTTCATCTTTTTTCAGCAAGGCGCACCATCATGATTCATTGAATTTGTTTTGAATTATTGATAGTGTACGTCCAATGGAGTTTGTGCACTGAACCGTTTGGTACCCCGACGACCAGAGCAAAGACCAGACAAAGTCCGAAAGTTTTTCGAAAGTCTATTTTGAAATGCTGGAGTTCATCTCGTAATCGGCTTATGTGCATTCACACACATCGTGTCATACAATTTGAACTAACTTAAAGGCAATCTAAAGATTTGGAATTCGCTCACAAACCTCTGACTTGCCATGTAGTCCCAGCTTCAGTTTATCGACACTGAGGAAATCCCATATATTACAAGTAACCGGAAATGAATTTTTTATTTACTGGATATGCCAACAAGAAGCAACTTTTATCTTATTTTATGTTCATCTCTGTTTTATAGCTCACTCATTGCAAAATACTGTACAACGATTGTTTGTCGCAATTACATATCGTGCTCTTTGAAAATTAATATCGAAGTATTCGTATTATTACTAAATCTTTGCAGGTCGCACTTCTGCAGCACTGGAGCGTAAGCAACCATCCGATGTACTTCCTATTTTCGCCTATTCTAAACAGTCAAGCAGGGGACCATCGTATTCAGACTGTCAGCGGCAAGAAATTGCACTTGTCCTAATCTCTGCTGTGGTCTTTTTTAAAGAGATTAGAGTAAGTCATATGTGAACATAAAGCTCAAAAGCTTAGGTTGCATAATGAAATGAAACATGAAAAAAGACGCTCTCAAAGGCTTAACATCACTGAAATATCCGCTTTCGCACCCCTTTCCTTCTTCATCCAGAAATGCTAATGCTCTGACATGTTCCTAAACTGGAGCCTCGCAGAGGGAGTGTGAATGCAAAGGAAGTGAGGTTCAAAGAAAACAACACTGATCGCCTTGGCATACATGGCTAGTTTTTTATTCTTCGCTGTCTGCATCTCCTTTCTCACAACATGAAAACTGCCTAGTTTTTTTTACATAGGTGGCAAGAACGTCATCAGCTCTTGCACTTTAAAATCGCTTACCTGCTTCATCAAGAGAGTTTGAGGGTTTCGACGCCTCTGCACTTGATGAGGTCATCGGTGTCCGTTCTCCAATGGTCGCTCTCATCACTGGATTATTTCTGGAGTTCGTGTGATTCACTTACATCAGTACCATCTGGATCAAGGAAAACTCATGCGGTTAAGGATTCAAATCGTCCTCAATCTCCCATGTTTTTCTTGCATTCTGTTTTTTTCGCTGTAAGCATGGTACCTCTGCCGCTGCTACGGTAATTCCAATGAGGGAAAAGTCTTTGCTGAGGCAGCTTTTAGGGTGATGGAGGGGGGGGGGGGGGGGGAGAAGGGAAAGAGCTTGCAATGCTAAAGTGCGCACTGATGGCAGATTCTAGATGCACCATCATATTACGTTTGAGACTTTCGGTATGACTTTTCTAAATTTTTTGAAGTCTCGTAAGATAAATATTAAATAGACTTCATTGGCGAGACAAGTTCTTTTGAGCTTCACCCTAAAATATTTATTACTAGTCCTATTCTCATCCCTAACAATACGAATCCGTCTCTGCCTTGTGGCCCACAGTCCTTGCAGATGTTTCTCGGCAGTCACTGATGTGATTAGCAAAGACTACTGAACTGGCCAAACTTCAGATTCTTTGGGATCTTCCTGAGTTTCGATAACTTTGTCCTGTTTTCGCCGCTCAAAAAAGACCTCTCAAAAAGAGTGGGGTCCGTCCCCATTATGTATAATCAATTGAGTTGGCATTGATCTCCTCATAATGTGCTTTGTTTGTCTGTATTATTCTTTGCTGTTCTCCGCTGATAATGGCATTATTGCTCCAAATATTCAAGTGCGAAGGACTAGCTAAATCATTGTCGTGTTTTTTATTTATATTTTTCATAGGCAAAATTGTTTTGCAGCATTTTGCATTCGATCAAAAAACCTTTCAAATTGAAGCTACTCTAAGCCGTTTTTTTCCTCACTTTATCTTTCCGACACTTTTGTGGTACATAGGCGAGAGATCATCAATCAAGATACGGCTGTTCATGGCACCTCGTAAAAGATCGAAGACATATGTGGAACTTTTCGGATCTGTAGCTCAGAGGCGTGAAACCGTGCTGATGGAATTTAATTTTTTTTGCAAACAACCATCAAGCCAATTTCGGTATCTTGCATCTCTCAAATATTCGATTGCTTTCCAGGAATAAATGATTTTTTGCATTTAGAAACACATGAAACCCTTCTGCGAGTTTTTGTCCATTTGTAAAGTTATTAAATTATTGAAAAGCCCGCAGGCATAAAAAGGTTATACTTTTCGTTTCGACTTCTTCCATGACTCCCACGTCTATCCAACAAGATGATATCCATATGTGAATACCAGCCCACACATTCTTGTCCCAAGTAAGAAAAAACTTGTGAAAAAAGTTGAATGACATATTTTTGCTTGGCCTCTACATAATTTGAGCCTCCTTCTCTATTTAATAAATTCGTTCTGCATGCTTTTAACAGCAACTTTTTGCATGCTCTTTAGTGCCATTTTCAGAAAGGTACTCTAGTGATGGCGAATTGGAGGGCATAAATTATTTTTCCACATTTACAATATGCGAAATTTTTCTTTTTGGGAACCCAAGCAAATGCGATCAAGAGGCAATTGTTCGTCTAGCTAGAGTTTCACCTTTTTGTCAACGTCAACTGCGACTTACTCCCCTCCCCCTCCCCCCCCCCCCTCCCCGACTTCTTACCATTTCAGAGGCCATAAGAATCATTTTTTCCATACAGTAACCCTATCATACTGATTCTCGCCAGCAATGATGCAAAAATTGTATTCACCTGTCAATCTGTATAGAATGGCCGTGACCGGGTGAAATGGAGCAGTTTGCGGAGAAAAAATACACAACGAAGACTGTGGAAGGATTAACGCATTGAAAAACGTTTTGTAGCGATCTGGTTTTTTGGGGGCCCTAAATAAATACGGTGCAAGGAAAATGTTTCTTCTTAAACATTCAAGCTGAGTCACGTAGACCGGGGATTCAAAGTTCAAAGTTTCAAGCTTGGTTCAAAGTTCTAGAAACTCCTAGAGAGTGACCCTAGATAGATAAAAAATAGATTGTGCGCATTGTTTTTGTATAGTTTATCCAATTTTCTATAGAATATCTTGCACTTGATAAACTTCGCTTAGCCGCACTTATTTCGTTGCGGTTTTAAATTTTTGATAAGTAAACTCCAATATTCTGAAATTTTTCACATCTTTCACCCTTGCTGAATCCGAGCTTTTCGAAGTTCACACGTCTTGTTTTCGACTTTCAGGGATGTTGATGTCTTTCTAAATATAACACATCTATGTAGGCTCGAGATGTACTCAGTCTTCCTCTCAAATTGTTGAAATTCAATGCTCTAGTTTGTGTTCACGTTTTCTGATGGCGATCTGATGATTTTCCTTGACAATCCAGTCACTCTTTACCTGCGGCAATCTGGGTGGAGCAATTGTTTTGCCGTTCAGATATACGAGTTTTGTTCTGTGGTCTTCCTTTAGTTCATGTGCCTTTGAAATCACTTTGCAGCCATAGACTTCCTTTCAAATGGGAATTTATTTCACTTTTAGGAACCTCTATCAAAAAATTTCTGAAGACGTACAATAAACTAGTAATAAAATTGAAATGATAACGCTTCTAAAGTGTTTCATATCCAAAATTGAAGATATTTCAGGCTATTTTGTGAGAACACTAAACACAATCACTGCTTTTCGTTCCTTCCCTTAAGGGCATCCAGGGATCTCTATTTCCTGTAGGGTGCTCCAGACAAGTTCTTTGAAAGCCGATCTCTCCTTGATGAGTCACAAAATCTGCGGCATCCTCCATAAATCTTTTTTTCGACTTTCCCTCGACTTGTTACGAGATCAGCCAGCTGTTTTCTCGTTTTCCTCGTGTAATCTACGCTAATAGCGCGGAACTTACATAAGTGAGCTGAGTTCGTAAATACACAAATCATATTTTGTGCATTCGAAAAATATCTTAAGGTATCTCATCCCAATTCCATTTACTCTCTTTTCTTGCGCTAAACAGCAAACATTCTGGCAGTTCATCTTTTTCCAGCAAGGCGCAACATCATTCATTGAATTTGTGTTGAATTATTGATAGTGTACATCCAATGGAGTTTGTGCAGTGGACCGTTTTGGTACCCCAACGGCCAGACCAAAGATCAGACAAAGTCCGAAAGTCTTTCGAAGTCTATCTTGAAATGCTCGAGTTCATCTCGTAATTGGCTTATGTGCATTTACACATATTGTATCGTACGACTTGAAATAACTCAAAGGTAATATAAAGATTGTAATTTGCTCACAAACCCCTGATTTGCCATGTAATCTCAGCTTCACTTTATCAACACCTGACGGAATCCCATATATTTTGAGAAATCAGACATGAATGTTTTATCTACCGGATATGACCACAACAAACAACTTTTATCCTATTTTATGTTCATCTCTATCTCAAAGCTCATTCGTTACAGAGGGAAGGAATGAAATGGAGCCGCATTTCGGTCCGACAGGGATTGCAGTTGTAAACTATGGCGCTATTCTATCTGTCGTAGCATTTGTACTTGATAAAGAATTCTTCTTATTGTTCGAAATTTTGATCTCTGATTTTATTCCAAGAATACGAATCTTGTTCTCAAATCGTGGTTCACACTCTTTGCAGATGTTTTTCGACCTTCACTGATGCGATTAGTAAAGATTGAGCCAGCTCAGTTCTCAGAAATTTCATAGAATTACTTCGAAGTCCACTGCTATCATGCCTTCTATAACCTTTTGGAAAAAAAGGGTGAGACCTCCATTTTTATGTAAGAGTGACTTGTATCTGATATCTCCACACCTCCTTTATGTACTTTTGTTGTTTTTGATACTATCTTTTGATGCTCTTAGCTGATAATGGGTATATTGCTCAGTTCGAGTAGGAAAGATGGATGGCCACTGCTGAATTTTTCTGCATTTTTTACAAACCTTGGTAGTGTTATGCTTTTTTAAACCCTATAACATTGCAGAAAGCCATTACTTCCTTCAATTTATCTTTTCTCTTTGGCACTTCCTTTCATTGGCGAGAGATCATCAATCAAGAGAACGCAGCTGTTCATGGCACCTTCGTAAAAGATCTTAGACATATTTGAAACTTTCCTGGATCTGTGGCTCACGAGGGTAAAATGACATCAACGTATATTTTAATTTCTGCATAGATTTACACAAACTGGGAAACGCTAGAAATGTCACTTTGGTTTTGTTAGCCGCCATGACAGATTTTCACATTTCATATTTTCGCTGGAAAATTATTGCTTTCTAGAAATGGATGATTTTTTGCATTCAGAAATACATGAAAGCTGCCTTTTTCAGTTTTTTATCCAACTGAAAAAGCTAAGAATTATGGAGTGAGCACTGAGACGTGCAAATTATATTCGACACAATAGCTAGCTGATTTTCTGCTAAACCAACTTTCGAAAAGCTTGTTTTCAAAGTAATAAATAGGTTCTCGTAATTTGAGCTCCTTTTTCTTCCAAATAATCTCATTCTGCTCGACAACAAGCATGCTTTTGACATCTAGCAACTTAAGTTTGACTTTTTTGAATTGTTCGATGCCATTAGTAGCAATTATTATGCTAAAGATGTAACGTTATTTTGAGGTATCGAATAAATAAATAAATAAATGCGCCTGTATAATATGAAGCGAAATTGAAGGGTTTTGAGCAGTTTCTCACCGATTTTATACTGAAACTGATGTCCTTAAGTCGTCCGATTCTCACTTACTTTTACTTCCACCTCCCCCCCCCCCCACCTTGCCCATTTTCTACTTTTGATCTTTTGCCCTATCAAAATGCCATAGCAGTTAGTTCACTGTTGTGACCGCTAAAACCTACCGCTGCAAAATGTTGTGCCGTTAACATTTCAAGAAAAGTGAGAGTTCTGCCAATTTTTTGCAAACGCGATTTTGCACAAAAATACTGGTCACATTGCCCGCTGAATTCCAAGTCATAAACCCGCATTCATAATGTGCACCACAAACTTACAGGTTTCCTTGTAGGCGGAATCTTTTCGCAAAGTTGGGGAACTTGTTGGTAGGATGAGTTTTCAAACAAGCCTCACTTTCATTTGCAGTCTTCGCTATACATTCAACTCCTTGGTAATATCGTTTACAAGTTACTCCCTATCCCCCCCCCCTCCTCCACCCCGCTACTTCTCACTTACCACTTTTTTTTTCTTACAGTAAGCCTCTACTTCAAAGTGTCATAATGGTCCTCGCCAGCAGTGATGCATGAAATCAAAATCACCAAGTGAACTATAGAATAGCTGTGACCGGGTGAAATGGAGCACTTCGCTGAAAATACACAGAGAAGACCGTGCAAGGATTAACACATTGAAAAAGTATTGTAGCGACTGTAGCCAGTCCATCTGGTTTTTTTTAGCAGGGCACTAAATAAATACGACGGATGCAGAGGGAATTTTTTCGTGCACATGCGGAAAAGTGCTCTGGAACTCCACTTTTGGTGCAAAGCATTTTTGGTGCAAAGTTTTGAAAACCAAAAGTGTGAGCTCATATGATCAAATCGGACTTATATTACTCTCTGTTTCCGCAGAATAATCTTCTTTTGTCCCAAAATTTTTCTCTTCCTGTAAAAAGACATTGTGTACCTATTTGCTTCCTGCTTCTTCTGTTCCCTCATAAATATTCGCTGATTAACTTTGTTCTGCTTATTTGATGTTCAATGCCAATATAGTCATTCAGTAAGTAACTCATATATCCATCAAGCATCAAATCATCCGGTCATTTATTATATTTTTCTTGCATTTGAGAATCGGTCTTACTGAGAATCACAATCAAATACAACTGTAACTTTACTCAGTTCTCTCAGAATTCTAATGGGGTAACTCACTTCGGCAAATATTTTCGATCCAAACTATCTTTTTGAAAAGTATTTGCCTTTCATGTTGTCTATTCTGTTCTCTGTTCTCTAAATCTAGCTCTCCAAGTCTCAATCTTGTTTTCGACTTTCAAGGATGTTTATGTATTTCCAAATATAACGCATATAGGCTTGGGACGTATTCCAGCACCCGACACTGCGATTCTTGTTCAAGTCGAAATACTCTGCTTGTGTTCACGTCTTCTGATCGCAAATCCCTTTAGCCAAGGATAATCTGATGTTTTTCGGTGACAATTCAGTCCTCTTTTGCCCACGGCAACTCTGGGCAGAGCAGTTGTTTTGCCGTTCGGATACACTGAGTTTTGTTCTGTGGTCTTTCTTTGGTTCATACGTTTTCAAGACTGAGTTGCAGCCCCAAAGTTCCTTTCATATGGGAAGTTATTCCACTTTTAGGAACGTTTATCAAAAAATTTCTGAGGACGTACAAGAAAAAATAAAGCCAGATCTCTGATTTATCGTAGAGTGCTCTAGACAAGTTCTTTGAAGGCCGACCTCTCCTTGATGAGTCACAAAATCTGCGGCATCCTCCATAAATCCTTTTTTCGACTTTCGCCTCGACTTGTTCCGAGATCAGCCAGCTGTTTTCTCGTTTTTCTCGCGTAATCAACGCTAATAGCGCGGAACTTATGTGCGCTGAGCACGTAAATACATAAACGATGCTTTTTTCTACGACATCTTCAACGAACGAAGTCTTCACCTCATTTTCACTTGTGCCAGAATTTTTTTTTATGTGTGTTGTTTACACAGATGTCAGATAAGCGAACAAGAAAGAAGAAATGAAAGAAGGATTGAGTGGACTAAATATAGCTCAAAGATGTTTTTTCTCTACGTAAAAAATACTCAATATTTATTTTTGCTTACTCATTTACTTCCTTAATGCATAATTCATTTACTCTACATATTTACTCTCACTGCCCTTTTTACCATCATCTGAGTAAACAAAGCTTTCTGATCCGCCGTTTAGATTTTGCACTTTTGGGTTGCATCATAAGTTCCAAGTTTCGAAATTATGTGTAAACCTCATATTATGAGTCACTATCTCAAACCTCAAGTTTCTCATGCGTCATTTGCTCTGGACTCCCATAATTTTCATTTTTTTCTTGTAGCATTGAACAAAGACTTGTAAGCAAAATAATTTTTCAATAGTTGTGTGAGCTAGGGGTAAACCTAGGGATACATCTTACTGCTTTGTATAGAGACAGATTCTTGCAAATATGTGGTTTGAAAGAAAGGCACCTGACGAAGTTCCAAAACTACAGCTTGTAGTTTTACTCAGCCACTTTGAACATGGCTGGAAAAAGAAAATTTATCGAATGAAAAATTTATGGCAATTTAATATGTACATTAACAAAAGGCTTTATGCATTGGATAGATAAAATACTAGACGCGTAGAAAAAAGTCTCATAATTTCTTATACTATTTGTTCACCTATAAGCTTTACGCCCCTTTATTCTGCTCCTCTCCACCTCAGAAATCAAAATTTACAGCTCTATCTTTTCGAATTTCTTCCTATTACTTCCATTTGATTTGTCATTTCATTTAGTACATTCTTAATTTTTCTAAGATTTTCCCTCGTTACTTGTGAATCTGCTGTTTATCGGCCATGATTCGAATTCTTGCAACAAACAGCAAGGCACCAAGCCATTACTTCGCGTGATTCCTGCGGTGAAACTGCCCATTTATGTCTGGAAACACAACAACAACACGTACGCGATTTTCACAGCTGCATCGTCGGTACGCACAGTTTTTGATAGTTTGGAGTAGGGGGGGGGACTACTGGTCTTTGCTCATTATGTTTTTCCTCAAGATCGTGTCCGTGTTTTCTTGTGTTCTTCCTCTCAGGTGTTCGATAGAGCCAGTGCGATAAGGAAAAGAATTCGAGCGCGTGCTTTTTCTCTAGAGAATATCGTGAGCTTCTCTATCCGGAAAAAATGTTAATTTATGCTCGTAAATCCCCTCATTCTCCAAGAAATTTTCTGAAAAATTTTTAGGAATTTTTCTCGTCCTAACTGCGCGATAAATTAGCTGCTTCTTACTGCAGTCATGCAAGATGACATGCTTGCTATGTTTGATGACTATAACCATCAATCATACATAAAACGCTCTTTCCCGGTGAGAATGTGAATTGACTCGCTTGTCCTTTTCATAAAATGAATTATTTGCAAGATTCGATGCACGTATATATGAAAAGAATTCATGTATGTGCAGATGTACGATATGGAACTCGCGCTTTCTAAAAAAGCTTTTAGTGAGAAAAGTTCAGATCTCTACCATCTAGCATTTTTAATCATTTTCAGAACTACGCAGGAGTTGGCTTCACATCAATTTTGCTTAATTTATTATATATTATTTATTCACTTATTTATTTACTGTGCTTATTGTGCTCCTAAAATACTTGAAACGAATTGAAAGATTCAGATGGAAGTCACTTATTGTGAGCACGCTAAAGAAAAAATGAAGGCAGAACTACATATTCTCGAGTTCGCAAACTACATTTAATTATAGATAGTACAAAATTTTCAGAATTTTTGGGGACCATCTCAACTCTTGTGAAATCGAGTAAGTGCAAAAATTTTCCGTTTCGTTTGGTGAATTAAACGAATTTTAAGACATTTGTTTGGTTCTGCGATGAGTGTAAGACATAGCTGTTATTTTTATATTCGTTTTGATTTTCGTTATTCGCAACTCTATCTTGTTTTTTTTCGACTTTTTCCATTAAAGGGACATTTCTCATTTATGCACGAAGCCATGGCGGAGAAAGGGGAGGAGCATGTTAGCGATTTTTTGACATTATCAAAATTTGTGACGTGTTTCCACTTTTTTTTTCGCTAATCGTCAATTCCTTTAGACTTGAATTTAGCTTTGTAAGAGTGTTTTTCTCTTTTTTTCCCAAATTTAAGGGATCACAGATCATTTTCCCCCAAGAATTCTGGAAATATCCTTCAAACATCTCCGAGGACGTGACTGTGTTCTGGCTCCCCCCCCCCCCTCTCCGCCCGGAAAAATTTCTCAGTCCTTGACCGCTTCGGTGTGAAAAAATTTCTCTTTTTAATCACTTTATCAGCAGATTATCTTGATCTTCATGCACGATAATTTTGCCCTTCGAAGCTTTGTAAAAAAAGGCATTTCGAATTTTTTGAATTATGACGCAAGGTGCATTTTATTGATGTTTATCTATTTATCTGTTTATCTTACTGAATAAAATTGTATTCTAGGACATATACTTTTATTCCAATCTGTAGAATGCAAACTGGTGGTCCATTCTTAGAACCTCTTCATTTGCTTTTTATTTTTCTTGATTATAGTTGCTTATTCAGTCTATTTCCGGTTTGAATTCTGTTTATTCTAAATAAATATTCTACTTTTTTAACCTAAAAACTCAGACAAGTGCAGAAATTTTGCTCAAGCTTCGACTTTTCAAGAACTTAGGAATGAATGAAAGCTGCTAAAGCCGTTTCTTCACAATGGAAAGGTATTGAGGCCCATGCAAATTCTCTTGCAGGGCTTTAAATTACCGGAAGTCATAAGTGGCTGCAGGGTACGGCCATAGGAACGTTTAAGGCTGGCAGTGTATTCAGGCATTTCTTGAAAAGCCTGAAACTGCTAAACTTCAATCCCATCATTCTTATTTTCTACTATCGCCATGATTAATTTTCTAGGCAAAAAAATCAAAAAATCTCCAAATCGATGTTTCTGCAAATCCTCGTGAATCGCCAGTCTACTACCCATGCTATTATATTTGCAATGGGCAATCACAGTTAAGAGGATGACAATCTACGGAAACATGTCCTTCCATCAGAAAAACTACGGAAAATTTCCGAGTGAACAACTATAAACCAGTTAGTTGCTGGTTTTCATGAAATTTTCCCCGTGTTCATCCGAACGTCCTTTCACTAATAGCCGTTGTAGCGCTATTCATGGTGAGGTCCTGGCTATTTGTGACTATTATGGGATTACTGTAGGATATTTTTAGATGGATATTAGTCATTCATAGCTTTGTCTATAGGTTCAAAATTCTTCTAGAAATAGATTATATTCATCGATGAGATCTATGGAATAATGCCTAATCTATCCAGTCCTCAATTTCCAGTTCAGTTTTACATTCTGCAATTTAATGCTTTATCTAAGTATGAATATCGCAAACTACTCACAATCGACTCTGTTTTTGTCTTAAAGACACTATTATAAATTATCACTGGCGCTCACAATTTTATAGGGCGAAAAGGTTTACTTAGTAAAATCTTTGAAACATGTGTCTTGACAAGTTCTTCATATAGTCAAAAACTCGGAACTCTAAATTATTTGAAAAGGTGTGGTCCTATCTACACTCCAGTTGCGTAGTTCTTGTCACATTTCCGAACATAAATGCAAAAAATAACTTCCCTAGTAAAAATCCAATAAGTTTCAGAATTATTTTGTATATCTGAAAATAGAAAATAGCGCTCATTTAGGCCCTCTTCACTACGAATTCCTAGAATTTCTTTCCGCTCTTTTCATTTTCGGCGTCGGGCACCTCCTCCCCCCCTCTCCCCTTCTGCGCCGAATACGGTATTTACCAGCCCCAATCCTATCCCACTGCAGCTTCAGTTGGTTTTTGGACTTTTATCCTATTATCCGTTCGCTCTTCTTTCTATGAGATGGGGTAGGGGGCCAAAATTCTAGCTCCTCCTCGTTTTTTTTTGACATTTCGCTTTCAACGGACATGACAGAAAATAAGAATTTTTGTTTTATCGTTGAATATCATCCTCTGATAATTTTTCTACTCAGCATCTCGTTTGCTTCTTCTATTTTTCAAATATTTCTTGCCTCATATTTTTCTCGAATTTTGTCGCATTTTTCCGCGTTTTTCGTATCTCCAACTTACTCAGCGACAACTCCGCCCACACCATTTATATTTGCAGATGCTCCGCACTCTAATACTATTCACTTGCATCACATATACATTAGCAGTTCGTTGCTATGATTGCTATGACACTGGTCCGGATCACACCACTTGCACTGAGGATCGAAGTTGTGAAGGACTTGCATGCATGATATGTGAGTCTTCTCTCAGTTTTTTCTTTTCTTTGCAAAAAAGAATTTTTTTCTGCTCGGTCTCGATTTTTGCCCTTGCCTTTTTTCACTTGCACTTTTGCAACGCTTGGGCGATCGTGTGAAATTCAAATTTGTTTGCTTAGCTGCTGTGTAAAGGCTAGACGGAAGCATTGCGGAATTACCGTAACCTGATAGCGGAACTTTCGCACATAATGTGGACCATTTTCTTGCACTTTGATGTTTATTTGGTCGACTAATCTAAAAGGCTAACCGCTAAAATAGTGAGGAAATGCAGTGCGCATAGAAGTAAAGGTCCTGAATTTTTTCCGAGGGTGGGTAAAATTTTTCTGAGAAGGGCTTAGTAGCATATTATACTGAAGATTTTTTGATAAATTTCAAGATTTTTAGCAATTTTAAAATTTTTATCTAAAAAAAACATCCACGCCTTCAAAGGCTTTTTTCACTATGGTGATAAATTTTCTATAAAATTTGGAAATCAACTGGCTGACAACAAAAAATGAGTCGCTATAATTTTACAACTCAGGAAGATCTTTTTGGAATTTCGAGACCTATCTTTGGGTGGCGGGGGATAATTTGCCATTGGCGTATAAGCATCTATCCATCAATCGATAATCGATCGCTTATATTGAAATCAATCAATTACAGAGTTGAATTCAATTTATTCTTGCAAATTGCTAACCTAGTCTTTTTTCTAGTTGATGCTGGAGACAATGCCACAGCTACAGCATTCTGTTTATTGGCGATGAGAGGTCAGTTACATGGTACCAAGTGCCCCGCCCCTTCTTGGACATCATTTAGAACTCACTTTTTTCTTCTCTGTCAGTCTCCGCGAACATATTTAGGAGGTGAAAGTATCACTCAAAAAAGCGGTTGCTGGTTGGAACCAGATGGTCGCGGTAGGCATTGCATGTGCCATGAAGATTTCTGCAATCGCCTAGTTCCACGGGGGAAACAATCACCAAGTAAGGAGTTCAATTACCCAGGATTCTCTCTACCGTGAACAAAATTTGATTTCATTTCTTACAGCTGATCCAATGGTACCACTGTTGCCAAATGCAGAATTTCTCAAGCAAAATCCATTGTTAGATTATCATGATCATCTTGGAGATTCATCTGAGGTATCACATATTTATTTCCTTTTAATTTTCACTCAAGTAAATTTTTTATGGCAGGACGGTGCAGCTCCAAGGCCTGAGAATATTTTGTTCCCCTCGGCCGTCGCGAAAGATCCAAAAGTTGCTGGTGGATCAGACGACGATGGTAATTTTTCTGATTGTTTAATTGAGCATGTTTAAGAAGAAGAAATAGGAACCAATGCTTTTTATTTTTAGATTTGGTGCCAGTCGATTTTGCAGATTATGATCGGGAACTTTCGGCTAAAGAACCGAAGTCACAGGTGAGAGAGGGCGACCCCTTGCATCATCAGATTTTTGAAGGGACCATTCAGATTTTTTGTTAAGTGTAGAAAATGATTAAAACGCCTTTCCTGTCTTACTCAAGTCTTGCTCAGGCGGCAGCTTACATAATTCATTTGTTAACAGAAAAATTAACTCTAAACTTTCGCCCAGTACCGTAATTCTATCGGAAAGCGCACTCAGTTACGGTAGTGGGCGAAGGAGCTTATTTGATCGATTTTCAATGGCAAAATATTGTTTATTTATAATTTATCTATTTACAGACACCCAGCAGTGTATCCGTTCACCCACCAGCTTGGATGTTGATGACGATGACATTGGCCACATCATTGGCTCGCCTTTTCGCTTAAATCGAACCTCTCTCCCTTTAATCCCTGCCACCGTAATCTCACTACCTTTACTAGCAGTAGAAAGTTGAATGTTCTGTTGAACTAGTCACTTTACCAGACAACTTCTAAATTTTACTATAAAATTTGTTCCAAAGAGCTTGATTCATTTTTACCCTGAGATTAATGAAAATAATAAGGACCTAAGAATAACTGTGATACTTATAAGGTCTATTAAAATTTTCCCGGAATTTTTTTAACGCTGTAAAATTGAATAATATGTGAATGACCTGCTCTGATTTTATTTTGTACAGTATTCGGGTTCTGCCAGATCGGTTGGTCAATTTACAAATACACTGCACATAATAGTTTTTTATATCATATGTATAGGCATTGAATTTTGTCATTCCGATTCATTGTACTGCATAGATTCACTTTTTTTAACATCTTCGTCATAATTAAGTATTTATAATGTCTTTCTCATGTTCCATTTTTGTCAATGAATATTTAGACATTGATAACATTGTTGCGACACTATTTGTCTTTTGGGAATAACACGCATATGCACATAACGGTTCGAAAAAATGGAAGCGTCAAAGACTTTCTGCTCCAGCGGTTGCTGAATGTCTTCGAAACAAAAGAGAACAATTGTAAGTCATGAGAATTGATATGAAGCAAAGTCAAAAATAACCGAAATTCTGCTTCTAGTTTGAGTGAAGTAAGGGATCGCAAGCTGAAATTAGGTAACTCCACAAAATGGTTACTGATTACATAACCTTTGATTCAACTATCTTGGCGGCTGGAAGGCGGGGCTTTGTGACCTAGTTAAGGCCGCTCGCGCCCACGCTGCAGCTTGCGTCTCTCTCGCGCGCGTACTCTTTGATTATTATTTCTCCTCAAACAGGTCACAAAGCCCGCCTTCCAGCCGCCAAGCCAGTTGAATCGAAGGGGACCTATGATTATCTCCAGCATTCCAATTGTTTTGTTTATATTCTAACGGATTGGCATATCTGGCCTCTCATGGCATAGAAGTAATTTCAAACAAAAGCTTTCCCCATCTCTTTCCGTATTCCTATGAAAGAGTGAGAAAGAAAAAGCATTTGAAAACTAACTGTCGTTGTTATCACTTCAATACATGACTCTACATTAGTATATCTATTATAAATTGCTTGAAGTGTTTCTAGAGCGTAAAAATCTAAGTATGGTTTGTCTCCCAGAAATGTACCCATAAGTAACGGCTACCGCATGATGAAGGCGCACAAGCGGTATTAGTTGAGCGGGCGCGAACTGACGCGCGCGTATCCTCACCGTTGTGAATCCCGCGCCTCATGCGCTTTGCGGCTAATAAAGCCGCGTTCGGGCCCAAAAATATCGCGCCTTCTTTATGCAGCAGCGTATATCATCAACGTGGCTGCCTTTCGATCGTTCCACGTTGACTCCAGCAAATTTGAGGCGCATTTCGAAGTTGATAAGTTGAAACGATCGAAAGGCAGCCACGTTGAAGGTATCTATATATAGAAACATTTCTGGCAGACAGACGATAAGTTGAACTCAAGACGAAATTCTGGTTCCAACTCAAAGAATACTCAGAGAAGCCTTGTGTGGCAGCACTAAAGACATGAATAGGGTAGTAGATACGCAACTGGTAACTCAGAGGTTGGACTATATGTCGCCAAAAAGGGGCGACCCCCGCGGTCACTGCAACAGATACGCACCCCTGCACATTACGGAGGTGCGTTTTTGCAAGAGCCCGCCCGGGACCCTCCCAGTTCAGCGACATACAGCCCTTTACCCGATTTCAGGATTAATCTGTGAATGCTGGATGACGATCATAGTGTGTTCACGTCCACGACAACATTTACGCATAGATAAGGAGCTGTGCGTTCTTTGGCAACTTCACAGCAGCAATTTATGAGCTGGCTGACTGCATGCACGATAGTGGAACTGTGATCGCACAAACCTTGCCTTTACCGCAAGAGATAGGGTAGATTGCGTACAATTTGCGCGTGAAGAAATAGCTACACCCGTGACGCCGGCCAATTGCGCGCGCAGAATGCCGGCATTACTGGCGTGGCTAATTGTTTACGCGCAAATTTCAGCACATTTCACCTACCCTCGATATCATTCCATATGTCTTCCCTCAACATGACGTGGATTACGTGGCTTAATGAGGCGCTGCCTCGCCTCGGGCTTGCGCCACGTTGCGTGCGCATTTTCGGCGTGATATGGCAACAAGAAGAACGTGGAAAAGCCTGCGCCACGTTGTGTTGAGCGCCACGTCGCGCCAAATGATGCGCTCGCAACGTGGCGCGAGCCCGAGGCGAGGCGGCGCCTCATCAAGCCACGTAATCCACGTCATGTTGAGGGAAGACATATGGGATGATATCGAGGGTATATTCCCCTCCACAGATCGTGCTACCCTTGGTCTGCGTCTCCCTGCCACGTGAGGCTAACATGTTGGCAACGTTGGCAGCAACACGTTGGCAACATGCAGCAACATGTTGGCGTGGCCAAAATGTTCTGCCAACATGTTGAGGCATGTTGCAAACATGTTGTTGCCACGTTGCCAACATGTTAGCACACGTGGCAGGTCTGAGACGCAGATTTGAGTCTCGCATGCAGCCTTGTGGCGTCCTGCGTGAGCAATGTCCGCAGCCGATGAGATTTTCACGATCTGCCAATGCCCTATAGCAGGGTGTAGGCAATAAGTAAAGTAAAAAACTAGTGAAACTGGACATAAAGCTAAAGCTTTATTAATGCGGCTGAACAAAAACAAAAAGATCTTCAAAGTAAAACATGATTTGATGAAGTTTTTCGAAAACGATGATTCCACTGTGAGAAGAAAGAGTCAGCTACCCGAACATAGCTAGAGTAAAAATCAGAAGAGATTAAGCAGATGAATGTTTAAAAAAAGTGGGTATATAAGTACACGAATCAGAAAATTACACATAATTAGCCAACCGCAGCAAAGATTTCGGGGCATGGATTTCGTATTCTCCGCATTTATGCTGCCAATGAACGAGGCAGCAGGTGCTATTGACCTGTAGTACCTCTAAGTAGAACTAATTAGCTTGGTGAATCATAAATGAATTACCTCCATCACGTATCCTATATGGGGCTCACTGACAAAACTGCTTGGAGTGATGAAATCACTCAGTGCAAACCAACCCTCACTGTCTGTTACTTCACTCATCTCCATTCCGAAATACCTTGGGATCCCTTCGTCTTCTCCGTACAATTCAGATTCACAGACCATGCAATTGTTTCTGTAGCCAGAGTAGTAACAACTGAATGAATTTGCTATGATCAAGATTTACTCAACATATTCAAAAATGTAGGTCTCACAAAAGTTCGCACAAATACCGCAGCGCGGCTGACGGTCATAGGGTATGTTCAGAGTTGCCACCGCCGTGCTGATCGATAACCGCGCGCGTCCATGTGGACTGCGGCCGGTGCTGCGACGCTTGAACGCCTGCCTTTATAACATTACCCGCGCTGCAGGTATCAATGTGAAGTTTCGAAAGCAGATTTTACCCTCTGTTTCATTAGGAGTGGACTTTCGTGCAGCTCGGGCCCCGCGTGACTGCTTCGCTTGAGAGCTGCACTTCTTACTTGGGCGTGCTCTTTTATCATTCTGTCACACCAGACCTAGGAAGGCCGAGCTTTAACCCATTAACGACGACGCCTAATTTTGCGTGGCGGCGCCGTGGGACGACGCGATTTTGCACAACACTTTCGGTGTGTGAAGGTTTTGTGCTTATTTTCGAAACGCAAGATTGTTTGGCGCTATTCGGCTCTCCGGGCCCCAAAATTTTTTGTCATGGATTCCGCTCAAACTTGGCCCAGAGGAGTTATCTGGCATGCTGATCACGAATATCACCTTTTCTCCGCAGGAAAACGCCTCCCTGCAGGGTTACGGTAGGTTTACGGTAGAGGGTCACAATCATAGATTTGGATGAAACTTGGCCCAGGGGGGGGGGGGGTTATCCGGCCAGCTGACGCTGAATATCACATTGGTTTTGTACCGTAGCGTCATTTTCTCGGGCTACGATGGGTATACGGTAGGAGATCAAAATCTCAAAATCCGCTGTGACTTTGCACAGAGGGTTATTCGACATGCTGATTAGAAGTGTCACACTTTCTCCACACGAAAACGTCTCCCTGCATGGCTACGGTAGATTTACGGTAGGGGTCCCTCTGGGCCAAGTTTTGGGCAAATCCGTGAGCTTGACCCTTTACTGTAGTCCTACCGTAACTTCACCGGATGGCGCTGTCGCACGAAATAAACAACATATTCGTGTTCAGCATGCCAAATAACCCCTCTAGACAGAGTTACGGGCAAATCCGTGATTTTGACCCCTACCGTATACCTACCGTAACCCTGCAGGGAGGCGTTTTCCTGCAGAGAAAAGGTGATATTCGTGATCACCATGTCAGGTAACCCCCCTGGGCCAAGTTTGAGCGAAATTCATGACAAAAAAATTTTAGGGCCCGGATAGCCGAACAGCGCCGAAAAAAATATTAATATTTGGAAAAAATAGTAGGCCTGCAAATAATATGACTTTGCAAGGGGTGTGGGCCACCGGTGGTCCATCGTCGTCAATGGGTTAATCGCTCAAGGCAGCATCCAGGCAGACCTGGACATATGGGGACCTTACGTGGATAGTAATTTTGGGGCCCTAACTAAGCCACTGCCCAAGCGGCAGCGAAGATAGTGCTCTAACGGCTGAGATATACACCTCGAAACTGGAGCTCAAGATCGTATGTGGTATGGATATGGCGCAACCCATCAGTTTCGCGTGGGTCCTCACACATAACTGATGGGTTGGACATGAATCCATGCGAAAATCCTGGGGTCCAGTTTCGAGGAGTATACCTCAGCCGTTCGATCATTACGCCTTAAAATTATTCCCACATGATACTCCATACGTCCAGATTTGCCTGGGCGCTGCCTTTAAGAGCGGGAAGATTAGAAAACACGCACCGAGAAAGGTTCAGAGCACAGATGAGCGGGCGCGGGACCAAGCCGCACAAGCACCCATCACTCCCAATGACACAGAGGTTATTGATGAATAACTTGCAAAACGCACAACTCTTCATTCTCACAGCGAAGCATATAGCATCTATCGATAGCCTTCTTCGTCCATTTTACTTTATCGCCAACATCGCACGCGCACAAGTTTGCAAGGCCAGGCAGATTGTAGAACTGCAATCTTATTGGAGTAGTAAGCACTGGCTCTAAAAACACTGATTTACCTCAGCTTCGTTCCGTAAACTGTCGCGAGTATCATCATTTGAAGGAGGAACAAACCTTTCGCCGTCTCTCAAGTAATCCAGTACCTTAAGCAATAATTTGGCTGGTTATTTCAAAACGTATGATGATTGGCAACCTTTGCAAAATGTGTCGGGTCTCTGTCGATGAATACATGTTCTTGTCGAGAATCAGCAACCAAAGCGAAAAGCACCTTCAAAAGTCTTGCATGAAAAATGACCGCGCCAAAGCAAGCTTGACTTACGCTATTCTTCGCCCTTGTGACAGTTGAAAGAGAGGTTTCGAAAATAACCCCACCAACATTGATTTTCAACAGCTCGCCATGGTTTGGATGCTCGTACTCCTACATATCTATTTCAGCAAATCTTCATGGTCAATATGTTAGCGTGATACGTGACAAACTGTGATTCGCTAAAAGTTCATAGCTACAAATTTAACGCCTCATGATTTATAAGGAGATTCAGGTAAAGATGGATTTATCCATCAAGAATGAACAAAAAACTGAAATTCTCGATTTACTATCACTGACACCCTTGGTTAATGTGACTTACCTCCAATTTAGATGAGCAGATATCGACAAGACCAGGTAAGTTGTAGAACTGCAATCATGCGAATGCTCGAAAGTATTAGTTTTGCTTAGGGTTGGGCCAGACTGCGCGGCGTACGCGACGTACGCAGCGTACGCCGCGTATGCTCCTATGATGAAATATACCGAGCGTACGCTGCGTACGCCGCTTCCCCGCGAAGTCTGGCTCAACCCTTACAAGGGAACGATACTCAATGTCCGTGGCCTTTTAAGATGAGGTGTATACCATTACGCTCGCCTTCGAACGCTGATTCCGAATTTGACTTCCTATTCTGCTAATCGCTTCAAAGATGTTATGATGGATCGCGCGGAGTTTGGCTGCCCAGTGAAATAAGGTAGGAGCGCCGACACTCACGTTGCGCTGTGGCCTAGTGCTTAGTGCAGTACCCTCATGAGTCGATGCAGGCGTAGGTTCGAATCCCTTCATGTTTTTCTGTTTTGCCTTGCCTCAGTTAACCTTCTTTCGCATCTTCGAGCTAAGTGAACGCTTTTACTCTTCAAAAAATGTGTAAATTTGGAATAAATGATTACTGTTTGCGCTAAAATGTATCCAATGATCATAATTCGAGTGAATTTTCTTGAACAAGTGAGGCAGTGCAAAGGTAAAAACACAAAAGGATTTAAACCTACACCTGCTCAACTCATGAGGCTATCGCACTACTTACTAGACCAGAACGTGGCCGCAGTAGAGGCCGTTTCAATGACCATATTTTCCTTGGGCGGCCAAACTTGGCTCAAATTTCGCCATAACTTCCTTCAGAGAAACGATTAGCAGAGACGGAATCAGATTCGGAATCAGCGTTCGAAGACGAGTGTAACGGTATGCATCTCATCTTAAAAGGCCACGGACATTGAGTATCGTTTCCTTGTTAGACCCAATGCCAACTTTTATTTCGATACAACCGCGGATTGTTCTGACATATTGATCAAGAAAAACACAGTCAATGTCAACCACGAGCTCCTTTTTCCGTTGTAATCACGCGTCCGCAGTGATCTTCAATGGAAGTGGCAGATTCAAACGCTCAAAGGCTACGCCCGTGAACGCCGCACATGACTCCAGCCCGCTTGAGCTGATCGGCAAGGGAGCTCGTCGTTGACACGGACTGTATCGTCCCTTCCACAGTTGCTGCTACCCTTGGTCTGCGTCTCTAATCTGCGTAACGTATGGCTAACTTGTTGGCAACATGCAATCACGTTGGCTTTTCGCTGACAGCCAAATCGTTTTGCCAACAAATTGTTGCATGTTGCGAACATGTTAGCCAAACGTGTCGCATCAGATCAGAGAGGCAGACCGAGGACGAAGCAACTGTGGAAGGGACGCTACATACATTCCGCACAATTAGGGAGAAGTCGTTCCTTCCCCTGTGCTTTGAATAGGCGAAAGCCGCCGCAGGTGTCGCGCGCGGCGGTAGCCCGGTGCGGGGTGCATTACGGTAAATAATGCGAACTGCCCTACATCCCCAACCCGATCATGAGAGAAGAACCGAGAAATGGATAGAAGTGGATTGTGGTCAACACCTCGAATATTTCGACTCAAAAAGCAAATTCTGGAACCTGATCCCACCTAGAGCACAAAAAAAAAGCTTAAAATGCGGAATAAATAATTATGTAAATGATACTCGAATGCTATTCTCCAGCGCCAGGTACAAATTTTTTTCAACTTACATCAGCCTCTCTTCTAAGATCTCTCAGAGAGTTGCGATCTTCAGGAAGTACGACGTATTCTCCATCTCTTAGATAATCGAGTACCTCAAAAAGCAAAGTTAGTTCTCCTACTGACAAGAGAAAAAGTACCTTTGCAAAATGAGCTGGATTTCTGTCGATAAACAACTCTTCCTGTCTTTGCCAACGATCAGCAAGCATTGCAGAGAACATCTTCAAAAACTTGTTTCAATAGCACAGATGTAATCAAAAGGACTGAACTTACACTATTATCAAATCTTGTGAGGGTCAAAAGGGAACTCTCGAATGCACTACCACCAACATTCAATTTCACTCGCCCTCCCGAAGCACGACTCTCTGCCTAAAAACACGCATAATCATCAAAAAAAAATTTCAGAATACATTAAGACTTCAATATCCCATTCCGGTACTTTTCCGTTATCCGGACCCATTTTTTCAAAGAAGCATATTGCTTCATTCCTCGTACCATATTTGGTCCCGACTTTACAGGAAGGAGTGACAGGATTATAAAAGTCAAACCAACATCGTTTTTGACTTAGGCGTCAAAAAATAAAAAGTGCGTAACGTCCGCAGAGTACGGACTTTGCATTTAATTTGACGCCTAATATTAGAAAAATGAGAGTCCCTTATTTCTGACCGTCTTTTCGACTCGTATGTATTACGGAACCCAATAGGCATATGCTGAAACTGAGACTTCAAAAAGTACTCCAAAGTGAAGTTCAGTGATCACAATGAAGCTTTATGCAGAAAGATTTATGTGTTTTCGAGGTCCTTCTTTTCAGTAACAATGTCTGTTTTGCGTAAAAGATCAGGACACAGGAGTTACAAACAAATTTTGAAAACGAGAATCCAACGGTTAGAACTAGAGAACCTGTTTTCTAAAATTATTTGTGGGTGATACTAGAGACTTGTTTGTATTTGATAACAGTGGTGCATGTATCTATTCGATTACGGTCTCCCCTTCCCCGCGTTGCACGGTTCTGACCTCATGAAGGTTTTCTTCGGGCAAAATGCCGCAGGCGCACAAAAGTTGTGACCTGTATCTTATGTAGCAATAACTATTAGGTTGTCCGGAAATTAATGTCCCTTTTGCAAATTTTCACTTTGGAAGGCTATAACTCGTTCAGTCTTCATATTTTTAAATGCAGTCAAGACCATCTGAAACAACAAACCTTTCGTAATTTAGCGCGTACCTGCTCGTACTGATATCGCAAACAGGAGGGAAACTATGCGTCAAAAAATTGTAAGTTTTTCTTTTGAAAACCTCTTCTTTGAGAGCTTACAACTCCCTTCAAGTTTTGTTCGTATGGCTGCCAATCAGCTTATTTTGTAGCCGCAGGCCACATGTTTACGTATGCATAGAAAAGACTCCAAAGAAGGAGTTGTGCGAAAAGAAAAGATAAAAATTCAAAAACGTTCACTTTTTGAGCCTACTTCTTGTAAGCTTGTGAGTGCCAAATTATTGAAATTTGGAATTCTTCTTGCACTGAATAGTCAAGTTTCTCTTCAGATATTGTAGTTAAGGTGTGCTTATCTTAAGCTTACACAACTGGGCAAAGCTTTGGCGATTGCCTTAATTATGAGAAATTTTTGACCCATAGAATGCCAGCAGTGAGTATCTATATCGAGGCGTCAATTTCTCAGTCCAGTTATCTCCAAAAATCTAGATGAGCATGCAATAGGTAAACAGTCTTCATCTAATACGGTTGCTATGTTTTCAGAAGGATTGGTTTGTTTGCTCCTGAATTGTGGTCAAGAAACTGAAAGCTATGAAAATTCGATTTTGAGTGCGGATGTGCAAAATGCTGGTGAAATTCTCACAGATGAGGATAGCAACTTATTTTCACCACCGATAGAAAGTTCATAGAGAAAGCTTTCTAATGATGTCCAGATTCTATATCGTAATAGAAAGTTTGACGAAAAAAAAGTTGTTTGGAATCTAGGCCTAGAAAAATGGACATTAATTTCCGGACAACCTAATAGTTGAATGGTATTGTTTCGGAGATATCTCATGATTATTTATAGGTAGATCCATTATCAAGCAGGATTATTTACAGTCTTGTTTGCTACAAGCTGTGCACCTTTTATTGCGAGGTCAGTGATGTCGTAGTATATTATGTGTACGAAGTATCTAAATAAAAGAACTTATGATTTTGGCATGAGCTCTTTATCTAACTTTCACCTTGAACATTTTGCTGACATTGAACTTGATTTTTTGAAAGTTTTTTGAAAAAATGCTTGTTGTTTTTTGTTTTGCGAGCAACCACAGCTAGAAAAAGGAAAACATCGAAAACGTATAAATCCCAGTTCTGGCCATGACCAGTCCACTAAGATTCCTGAACTTCAACCTGGAACTTTTTGGAAACCTCACTTTTAGCTTTCAGCAACAGACATTGTTACTGAAAAGAAGGACCTCGAAAACGTATAAATCCCAATTTGGGCCACGACTGGTTCATTGTGATCACTGAACGTCACTTTAGAGTACTTTTTGAAGTCTCAGTTTCACCATATGCTTGTTGGGTTCTATAGTTCGAGTCGAAAAGACGGTCAGAAATAAGGGACTCTCATTTTTCTAATATTAGGCGTCAAATTAAATGCAAAGTCCGTACTCTGCGGACGTTACGCACTTTTTATTTTTTGACGCCTAAGTCAAAAACGATGTTGGTTTGACTTTTATAATCCTGTGGAAGGAGTGTCAACCTTCTGCCACGTGTCAAAAAAATTTGACATGTCTTTTACATGTTTAACAGGTTTAACCAAGAGTTTGAGTTGCCCTACCTAGCGACGTAAGTTCAATCTTTTTATTAGTCAATAGTGACCCCATTTTCGATTAAACTATCAAAAATGAGCATTGTTATAATAATAACGTCATTCTGTTACTAATTAAACAGATTAGACCTGCCAAGAGTAGAGAAGTGGACTAGGATCCCGTCATCTAAATGACAAAAAAAGCAATAGCAAGGAACTTTGAGCCATCATTTATAGTCCCGTCTGGCTAAATTCGCAAGACGAAAAGTTTGAAGAAAAAGACAATGCTTAATCGTTGCTGAAAGCGATCAAGATGTTCTGATATAAATTTCAGATTGTTTTGCTCTCAGACAAACCAATTAAACAGCTTTTAGGTGATCACAAATGCTCTCTTACCCATAGGTGCGATAGGGGGAGCCGGGCTCTCCCCAGGTGAAGGGGGTCTCGGCTGTTTCCGACCTTCCAGGGTGAAGGGGGTATGTGAGTCTAGGGGGGGGGGGGGGGGGGGAGGAAGAGAGAAAAGGTAAAAAAGCGTGGTATGAAGAGCTCTAATTTGTACCTTATTTAGGCACAAATTGAAAAAAAAATTAAAATTTTTCAAAAAAAATTAAAAAATTTAAAAAAATTGGTTATGAAGATCTGTGCTCCTGTTTCATGCATCAACAAAAAACGAAAGCAATAATGTTTATCCCAAAAGATGTACAAGTTAGGAACAACTTCATTTCCTGCACATCATCATCAACAATATCACTATCGCTAACGTCAGAGACAACAAGTTCGCTGCCTGAAAAATCTTCTTCTTCCTCCAAAAGGTCATCGGAGTAGAAGTAGAATTGCGTGCAAAAGCGTTCTGAGTCGAAAATGGATTTGAAACTTTCTTCTTCTTTTAAGCGCTTTTGTGATTTTTTTCGTGGCCCTCTGGTAGCACCAGGAAGTCAGCAGGTAGGTGATCGGTTTCTTCATACCTTCTTTTAGGATATTTCAAAAAGTCATACGGTAACAGCCTGTCTGGACCACTTATATCAATCCTTTAAATGAAGTTTTTAGATAACAATGTGTTTAGTAGAGGTTGACAAATCTTAAGTATTTGCTTAGATGCTCTATCGTTGTACGACTTCTGTGTTGTGTTCTGATGACAGAGTAGATAGAAAATTTCTTTCTCTACCTCTGCCGTGCTAGTCGGAATGGAAACTAGCTTTGCTAGTAGGTCCATCAGATTTTTGCGGTAAGTAATGGGAAAAGAGCCAGATCTCATATGCTTTCGCAACGCGGGAAGGAAATAGTGTACTTTTTGGGCCTTGTCGAACTCTGGATTCACCTCCTCTGACATACGTCCTGTTAGCTGATTAGAAAGCTGCTCAACTTCTTCTTTAATAGCATCTGCGGAATAGCCGAAAAAAGGAGGTACCATGCTGCGCGTTGGTTTTTTTTTTCAATATCATAGGTCATATTGTCACAAGGTGAATAACTTTCAAAAGCATAAAGCACAGAGTTGGGTTCGCACTCCAGCCGGGATCTAAGCGCAGTAACTATGCTTTGTACTAACACCTTCCTTTTGTTCATATCCATGTTTGTGAATTTAGCAGCCTTGAATTCTTCAGCAACCTGAAGATCAGCAATGGACTTCCTGGACATTTCCTCATTGAAACTAGACAATCTGCTTGGATTCCTTATGCAGGAAATCAGAGAGTTTCGCTCAATTGCAAACTCTGTATCAATGTCGACAACATTTTCGTCGGCGTAAGATTCTCCTTCTGCCTCGCTGTTGAACTGGAACACGTGCGAGTCATCTGCGATTTTGTAAAGTATTCTGCCTGCCGTTTCCTCTTCAAACTGCCAACCTTTCCAAAACATTGAGGAATATTTCAATAACATGTTATTCTTCTGAATGTCTTAGAGTTTTTAATTCATTGAAACCAACCATTCTCTACAAATTAGATAAGGTGAGTTTAGAGCGTTTTCACGAAAGTGACCTTCTTCAGCACTAGGTTTACAGAGTATAGATTCCAGAAATGGGCGGGTTTTGTGTGAAGGTGTGGAAATTCACCAATCTCCCATAGTTTTTTGAGTGTGTGCTAACAATGATGGCATAACTGTCAATCAAAAGCGCATTTTTTACCAAAAAAAAACATAAACATATAACAACGATAAGCACGCTCAAATAGACGCGTTCGCTCACGTTCCCGTTAGTGCTGATAACGATGTCAATCCACAGCACATTTTTTACTATTAACTTGCTCCACCTCGCTCTTATTAGGTCGTCCAGAAAGTTTTTGCACACGAATTTCAAAATTCATAACTTCTGATTTTTCCAACCGATTTGACTGCTTTCACTTTTATGTGAACGGTAAGCCATGCTCTTTATAATGACATCTCAGCTGCTTAGTAATGGTCATCTGTTGCATAGATAGGAGCGATAGAAGAAAAATGGTAAAAATTTTAATTTTCTATGTAGGGTTATAAAAAATCGGAGACTTGCAACAAAAATCGGAGCAGTCAGTACTGTAGGTTCTTTCATCAGCTCTTTCTAACAGTGCAAAGTTTGCGCCGAGCGTCTCCATGAAAAGTTATGATTTCCCTGAAGAATGCCAAAATAAATCAAATTCGCCTTTTTGTACTGCTTGCTCGGAAATTATAACTTTTCCTGGAGACGCTCAATCGTAGCAAACTTTGCACTGTTAGAAAGAGTTGGTGAAAGAACCTAAAATACCGACTGCTCCGATTTTGTTGCAAGTTTCTGATTTTTTATGACCCTACACAAAAATTCAAATTTTGAGTGATTTTGTTTTGAGCTTCTATCTATGCAAGAGATGACCATTACCAAGCAGATAAGATGTCATTAAAGAGCATGACTTACCCTTTCACATAAAAGTGAAAGCAGTCAAATCGGCTGGAAAAATCAGAAGTTATGAATTTTTGAAAATTGTGCTCAAAAACTTTCGGGACGACCTATACAATGTGTTGGCTTTTATGGGTTACCGGAGAAAATGATTTTTAGAGCCGGGAAGCAAAGAAGCCCTAACATGCTGTATACCATTCGAAAGCTGAGATCATGGAGAATCGACGTAGACCGTCGACTTTTTTCTAGGTCTTCTGTGCCGCGAGATATGAGGGATTTTATGTGCTTCAAAAATTAACTGATTTTGTGTCCTCACTTTCTGCTCTCCAAATGAATGCTACGAGAAAGTCGACGGTCTACGTTTGTTAATGAAGACTTGCTCTTTAACACAGATAGATAAGCAGCAGTGATTAGGTCTTCATTCGGCAGAAATCTGCTGTTGAAAATGACCATGTTTTCAGATAAAATGCTGAGTATCTCTCGATAGAGGGGGGCTAGAAAGAAGTCGACGGTCTAGGTCGAATCCTCTTTTCCTGAGCTTTCGAATGGTATATAGGTTGCTGGGCGAAAAAACGGACCAGTTTTCAAAAATGGGGTGGAGATATTTACTATTAGCTTGCTCCAATCCGGCTCCACCAATGTATTGGCTTTTATCGGTTACCGGAGAAAATGATTTTTAGAGCCGGGAAGCAAAGAAGCCCTAACATGCTGTATACCATTCGAAAGCTGAGATCATGGAGAATCGACGTAGACCGTCGACTTTTTTCTAGGTCTTCTGTGCCGCGAGATATGAGGGATTTTATGTGCTTCAAAAATTAACTGATTTTGTGTCCTCACTTTCTGCTCTCCAAATGAATGCTACGAGAAAGTCGACGGTCTACGTTTGTTAATGAAGACTTGCTCTTTAACACAGATAGATAAGCAGCAGTGATTAGGTCTTCATTCGGCAGAAATCTGCTGTTGAAAATGACCATGTTTTCAGATAAAATGCTGAGTATCTCTCGATAGAGGGGGGCTAGAAAGAAGTCGACGGTCTAGGTCGAATCCCCTTTTCCTGAGCTTTCGAATGGTATATAGGTTGCTGGGCGAAAAAACGGACCAGTTTTCAAAAATGGGGTGGAGATATTTACTATTAGCTTGCTCCAATCCGGCTCCACCAATGTATTGGCTTTTATCGGTTACCGATGAAAATGATTTTTAGAGCCGGGAAGCAAAGAAGCCCTAACATGCTGTATACCATTCGAAAGCTGAGATCATGGAGAATCGACGTAGACCGTCGACTTTTTTCTAGGTCTTCTGTGCCGCGAGATATGAGGGATTTTATGTGCTTCAAAAATTAACTGATTTTGTGTCCTCACTTTCTGCTCTCCAAATGAATGCTACGAGAAAGTCGACGGTCTACGTTTGTTAATGAAGACTTGCTCTTTAACACAGATAGATAAGCAGCAGTGATTAGGTCTTCATTCGGCAGAAATCTGCTGTTGAAAATGACCATGTTTTCAGATAAAATGCTGAGTATCTCTCGATAGAGGGGGGCTAGAAAGAAGTCGACGGTCTAGGTCGAATCCTCTTTTCCTGAGCTTTCGAATGGTATATAGGTTGCTGGGCGAAAAAACGGACCAGTTTTCAAAAATGGGGTGGAGATATTTACTATTAGCTTGCTCCAATCCGGCTCCACCAATGTATTGGCTTTTATCGGTTACCGGAGAAAATGATTTTTAGAGCCGGGAAGCAAAGAAGCCCTAACATGCTGTATACCATTCGAAAGCTGAGATCATGGAGAATCGACGTAGACCGTCGACTTTTTTCTAGGTCTTCTGTGCCGCGAGATATGAGGGATTTTATGTGCTTCAAAAATTAACTGATTTTGTGTCCTCACTTTCTGCTCTCCAAATGAATGCTACGAGAAAGTCGACGGTCTACGTTTGTTAATGAAGACTTGCTCTTTAACACAGATAGATAAGCAGCAGTGATTAGGTCTTCATTCGGCAGAAATCTGCTGTTGAAAATGACCATGTTTTCAGATAAAATGCTGAGTATCTCTCGATAGAGGGGGGCTAGAAAGAAGTCGACGGTCTAGGTCGAATCCTCTTTTCCTGAGCTTTCGAATGGTATATAGGTTGCTGGGCGAAAAAACGGACCAGTTTTCAAAAATGGGGTGGAGATATTTACTATTAGCTTGCTCCAATCCGGCTCCACCAATGTATTGGCTTTTATCGGTTACCGATGAAAATGATTTTTAGAGCCGGGAAGCAAAGAAGCCCTAACATGCTGTATACCATTCGAAAGCTGAGATCATGGAGAATCGACGTAGACCGTCGACTTTTTTCTAGGTCTTCTGTGCCGCGAGATATGAGGGATTTTATGTGCTTCAAAAATTAACTGATTTTGTGTCCTCACTTTCTGCTCTCCAAATGAATGCTACGAGAAAGTCGACGGTCTACGTTTGTTAATGAAGACTTGCTCTTTAACACAGATAGATAAGCAGCAGTGATTAGGTCTTCATTCGGCAGAAATCTGCTGTTGAAAATGACCATGTTTTCAGATAAAATGCTGAGTATCTCTCGATAGAGGGGGGCTAGAAAGAAGTCGACGGTCTAGGTCGAATCCTCTTTTCCTGAGCTTTCGAATGGTATATAGGTTGCTGGGCGAAAAAACGGACCAGTTTTCAAAAATGGGGTGGAGATATTTACTATTAGCTTGCTCCAATCCGGCTCCACCAATGTATTGGCTTTTATCGGTTACCGGAGAAAATGATTTTTAGAGCCGGGAAGCAAAGAAGCCCTAACATGCTGTATACCATTCGAAAGCTGAGATCATGGAGAATCGACGTAGACCGTCGACTTTTTTCTAGGTCTTCTGTGCCGCGAGATATGAGGGATTTTATGTGCTTCAAAAATTAACTGATTTTGTGTCCTCACTTTCTGCTCTCCAAATGAATGCTACGAGAAAGTCGACGGTCTACGTTTGTTAATGAAGACTTGCTCTTTAACACAGATAGATAAGCAGCAGTGATTAGGTCTTCATTCGGCAGAAATCTGCTGTTGAAAATGACCATGTTTTCAGATAAAATGCTGAGTATCTCTCGATAGAGGGGGGCTAGAAAGAAGTCGACGGTCTAGGTCGAATCCTCTTTTCCTGAGCTTTCGAATGGTATATAGGTTGCTGGGCGAAAAAACGGACCAGTTTTCAAAAATGGGGTGGAGATATTTACTATTAGCTTGCTCCAATCCGGCTCCACCAATGTATTGGCTTTTATCGGTTACCGATGAAAATGATTTTTAGAGCCGGGAAGCAAAGAAGCCCTAACATGCTGTATACCATTCGAAAGCTGAGATCATGGAGAATCGACGTAGACCGTCGACTTTTTTCTAGGTCTTCTGTGCCGCGAGATATGAGGGATTTTATGTGCTTCAAAAATTAACTGATTTTGTGTCCTCACTTTCTGCTCTCCAAAATGCTACGAGGATAAATAAATAATATAAATAAACATAAATACCGTTTCTTTAGTAAATTTATGAGTGTACTTGTTGTTTGAGGTACTTAGCCTGCTTTTCATAACGATTTTTATCATATTCTCAGAGTACGATACCAATCTCAGCCCAGGTGAAGGGGGTCATCGGGAGTTTGGCCTCAAAGTGAAGGGGGTAAGATCCATCACTCCCCCTATCGCAACTATGCTCTTACCTCACCGGAAGTGATTTCGAAAAAAACTTGTCAAAATGGACCAAAACATGTTAATATTTTTCTGACACGTGGCAGAAAGGCAGTCCTCGTGGAATCCATAAAAGATTGTTCTTAGACTGAAGAACGTATTTTATGAGAGCTTTTTGAAGAAATGGGTCCGGATAACGGAAAAGTACCCCCATTCCTCCTTTTAATCAATAGGAAACAACTCACCATGGATGTACAAGGCGCAATTTGTGCCAGTCAACGCCTGTGAAGGAGCTACAATTCGAGCGTAAACATTGGAGGCCTCAAGACACGGAGTCCCAATCGCTATAGGACCCGCTCGAAATGACTTCAAAATTGATGTGCCTGTTAACCTGTTAGTGCGGTTAGGTTGACTCACATAGGTACTTTAGGATGGGATTAGGTAGAAAAAGCTTTCAGAAACATGATGAGAGGACGTCGTTGGGGGGGGGGGGAAGGATTTTATTGCTACTTTTCGTTATCGATCGATATTGGTCACAAGGGTGTTGCATCTGAGCTGGAGAGTGAGCATGGTGATGGAGTTTTAACGCCTACCATATCCAGAATGGCGCTAGTGTGTAAAATCAATATAATGTTTATGACCAGCGTAAATAATTCCCGGCGCTATTCCAGTATCCGGGCCCCAAAATTTTTTTTTGACATGGACTTTGCTGAGACTTAACTCAGGGGATGGCCCGCTGACGCCGAATATCACATTGGTTTTGTACCGTAGTGTTATTTTCTCGGGTTACGTTGGGTACACGGTACGGGGTCAAAACCTCAAAATTCGCTGTAACTTCGCACAGAGGGGTTATTCGACACGCTGATTGGAAATGTCACGCTTTCTCCACACGAAACATCTCCCTGCATGGTTACGGTAGTTCAAGGTAGGGTCAAAATCACAAATCGGCAAATGTATCTTTTCCCTATGCTTTGCTTAAGCAAAAGCCGCAGCAGGGACCAGCCGCGCGGCGGTGGTCGTGTGTGCAAAGCTTCTCATCCGAATCGCCGTACACCAGTTTCAGGGTGCCTTCATACCGCGCCGGCAGCCGCCGCTAGCAGCCGCCAGAGCCGCCAGCAGCCCGCGGCAGCCTGTAGCAGCCCGTAGCCGCCGCTGGCCGCTTTTGTTATAGAAGCGCAGAATCATTACAAAACTTCTTTGAGTGCTCCTGCCTATTCTCTGTTGTTGCCAGTGGGTAGTTCGATCTCACAAATCATATTTGTGTCTATTTCATTACAATGTCGCCCATGGCCATCCTGTTTTGAACCATAGTTCGCAGAAGTTTCTTTCCGGTGTGATTCCTTCTGACTTAGAACGCGTCCAGTTCTTGCAAGTGTGCAATTTGTTTACTTTTTGAGTATGCTTTTGCTACAATGTTCTTCTTGGCTATCGGTACATATCTGCATTGCATTCTACAATTTCGCAATTTCGCCGAATTGATACGCGGGTGGGTTCTCTCAGTTTTGAAAATGACTCACATTCGTTTTAGACAAGACAATTTGCAAAAGTGAAATTTGGACACCGATGGGATGCGCTGTGCGGCAGCAGAACAATGAACACAAATGTAATATGCAAAATCGAACTACACACTGGCGGTAACAGAAGAAAAAGCGTGGAAGATGAAAAGCGTAGGCAGGAGAACTCAAAGTAGTAGGATTCTGATGATTCTGATGATTTTGCGCCTCTTTAACAAAAGCGGCCAGCGGCGGCTACGGGCTGCTACGGGCTGCTGGCAGCTGCTACGGGCTGCTAGCGGCGGCCGGCGCGGTATGAAGGCACCCTCAGGCAGATCTGTTTTCTTCACCCGTTACCGTGTACCTACCATAAACTGAGAAAATGACGCTAAGGTACAAAACCAATGTGATATTCGGCGTCAGCGGACCAAATAACCCCCGTGGGTCACGTTTCAGCGATTTCTGGGATTTTGACCCCTTACCGTATACCTTCCATAACCCGAAAAAATGACATTTGGCACCAGCGCACCGAATAACCTTCTGGGCCAGTTTCAGCAAAATCCATGCGAAAAAAAATTTTGGGGCCTGGATACTGGAATAGAGCCTAATTCCCTCAAAAATTTTCGGGCAGCCCTCTACAGTACAGCTGCCACCATGCGGGGAAGCGCCTCCGTGCAGGAAAGTATGATATTCGTGGTGGTAAGTCAGAGATGATCCTTGTGGACGAAGTTTGAGGTAAACTCGTGTCTCGAAAAAATGTGGCACGGATAGCCAAAAGCGCCGATCTTACAAAGAAGAATATCTGATAGAATGTGGGCGCCCTTGGAGTGCTGCATCCATGGACAATAAGCTGCATATTCGAAATCAGAAATGCAGCACTGTGTGTAAGCATCCGCACATGCTCTTGACTCCCTCGGATGAGCTGAGCTAAAACTGTGCTCTGCACCTTTTGAAGATATCAATAAATTGCCCTCCCGTACGTGGAAAGTGCTGTTTGTGGGGCGGGGGGGGGGGGGGGGTGGGGGAGGGGGGTAACGGAACCTTCCCTTCTTACAAGGGAAGGATTCTTGGTTGAAGTGGAGTTTTCGTATGAAATGTATACTATCTTATAGAGCATGGAACGCTGATACCAAATCTGCTTTTTGAATCTGCAAAAGCTTTCGGGAGAAGAGTTAGAGGGGTTTTTTGCGACAAAATTCAAGGGTTTGGTTAGACCGCAGGTATTGAGGTCTTTCCGGCACGTGAAAGGAGTAATGACTAACATAAGCTTATTAAAATGAATGTATCGATTGCGAAAGCGCTTTGGCAGTAATCATGGCCCCATTTGAGCTCACAGACCACAGTTCTTGGTGATTTTACTGTAGCCACGCGCACAAATCTTTGCTTCAAAAAATTTCTTTGCTTCAGAAAACTCTTATAGCATCCCTCCCAGAAGCGCTTTGCAGATACCGAAAGCAGAAATCAGCGTTTCATGGTCTATAACAGTGTTCACATTTCACATTGCAATGCCACTTCGACCAACTATCCTTCCCTTGTTATGATCGGCTGCACGAAATCGCCCAGATCGCTGTAGGCTGGACGCCCGCGAGCGTGCCTGCAACGCGACTGCCGAGTACGGGCGCTATGATAACTCAAGCGCGCGAATGCCAATGTTAGCCCGCCAGAGACCCGCGCGCGGGCATTGAGTCCGGGCGATTCCGTGCAGCCAGCCATAGAACGATTGGCTGTCTATATCTATGGCAGTAACCAATAATCATTTGCCACCGAGATGGATACGATGTCTCCACCTAATCGGATTACACGGCTCTCCAGAGGGCAGCCTTTCGCCTCCCGCCCAAACATTTTAAGTCTGGAAAAGCGAGTTATTGATATCTTTTGAAGCTGCAATATAGTCTTAGAATTAGCTCATCCACGGGAACCGAGAACAGGGCCCGGCATGAGTCCGTTTCTAATTGAAAACAAAGTCCCCCTTGACTTTTGCCAAAATTTACGAAGTCCCTTTTGACCCCAAACTATATCAAAAAGCCTTGAAAAACGAAAACGTCGACTGAAAAAAACGTCGCAGATTTGCGTCTTTTCGGCCAAAAACGATATCCCCATTGCTTTTCCGCCCCTAAAACGAAGTCCAGATCGTTTGCATACGATCTGTGCCAGACCCTGACCGAGAACGCACAACTAGTTAGCTGATGTCATTTGGCGCCATATTCGATGGAAGTCGACGTGGCGTCTTTCCCTTCACAACAACGGTATTTTTGAAATGAAAAAGCCTCGCAAAATGAGAGAACGATAAAAAGGCCTTACCAGTGGAAGATTTTTGTTGTAGCGAATCATGCAAGCCGACTTAATTTCCCTACAACGTGACACCAAATGATGTACTAATTGCGGCGTTTTGCTGAAGCAGGCATCGGTTAGTCTGGCGCCTACCTGACTGCCTCAGTCAGCTTTGCTGCTGCTAGAATCCGCATGAACTCCCAGTTACCAAACAGCTCTTCGGCTGTGTAGCACGACTGTATTTTTTTTGGAAATGAGTGTAGTAGAGAATGCTGACACTGTGCCAATAATTTTTCATATTCTGAACGTGCATGGGTAATTTTAGTATGCCCCTTGCTCCGCGTCTATCTGCGGCACGCATGACTTATGGAGCAACATGCAACATGTTGCATCAAGACTAATTGCATGTTGCCAACATATTAGCCAAAAGTGCAGCAGGTCGAGACGCAAAGCAGTGGAAGAGGCATTAGTGGAATGGACGATAGATCTTACAAAAATGTATTCCGTACACAAACTATTATTGATTCAATTCGATACTACGAAAATGGCGGTCTTCAATAGTCGGGAAATTCATAACATAAAATGACTAACGATAAGAAAAATCGATATCCACACATAGCTAGAATGAAAGAAAAGAATAGAGTAACAGTTAGAAATAACAAGAGTGACAAACTAACGAAAATCAGAAAACTATCTGGAATTCGCCAGATGCAGCGCTGATTTCGGAGCGTGAACATCAAATTCTCCCCAGTTATCCGTGAATTTCACGCGGCAACAGATGCTGTTGACCTGTAATACCGTCGGAGATAAATACAATCTAAGGGCCGCATGCACTAACATCCCCGCGGGGAGGGGATCGCAGCTTAAAAGAAAGCCTTATATTTCGAAACTCCAGATATCTGGATTTCACGTTGTGTACCTATCCGTAAGTATTCCTACTACCCTTCACTATGAACATGTTGAAGAGGAGCGAGAAGCTGTACGAACCGCATTTTCCAGCTTTTGTATGATCCCTGATGATCCCCGGCGCTTTTCTTTAAAGTCATTTTTCTTACTCCGAAGTTAACGAAAACCTTCCAAAGTCGTACTGAACATCTGACACAACAGTGCTAAGCATGTTGCTGATGAGAACAAATGATGTTTTGAAGACATGAAATTTTCGATGATCCACAGTTCGAAATTTGAGGTTTGCCGAAAAATTCGACTTTTGAAAAACTCATTTGTTCTCATCAGCAACATGCTTAGCACTGTTGTGTTAGATGTTCAGTACAACTTTGGAAGGTTTTCGTTAACTTCGGAGAAAGAAAAATGACTTTAAAGAAAGGCGCCGGGGATCATCAGGGATCATACAAAAGCTGGAAAGTGCGGTTCGTACAGCTTCTCGCTCCTGTTCAACATGTACATAGTGAAGGACAGTAGGAATAGTTACGGATAGGTACACAACGTGAAATCCAGGTATCTGGAGTTTCGAAATATAAAGCTTTCTTTTAAGCTGCGATCCCCTCCCCGCGGGGATGTTAGTGCATGCGGCCCTAACTGTGAAGCTCGAGGAACTACCGCCATCACTCGTCCTTTGGTGAAAGCCCAGTCGCTTCCTAATGGAGGCGTCTGCTCTGATCTCAGATTTGTATTCACAGCAATATATGTTCGTTCTCCTTTATATGCAATAAGATTGCAGTTGATGCATTTGTAATTTCCGCTTGTATCTAAATAACATGATTCCAGTTTCAAGAAGAATTAACATTATACTGTACAGTCTTCCCATTCGAGTTACGTCATTATACCTTATTTAATTGAAAGCTCAACTGGACGTTGCCAAAATTATTTTGCACAGAGGGGTTCTTAGGCACTCCTCTACGCACATCGATTGCTGTGTGGGTATAGGATAGGTACGTGAAAATTATATAGATATCATAGAAGGGTGGTGGAAGGGTGGTGGAAGGGGTCTTCAGGAACTTTACTGCGACTATATTGCGTTAGAGTCTTTTCTGCGACTGCGCTGAATTAGGCACTATTACTCGGCGCAAAAGTCTCGTTTGAGCGCTAAAGATATCATAATTGTAAACTCTACTGCAGCTGACCACAATATAAAGCTTTAGGATTTTGGACATTGTTCACGCGATTTCGTCGCCTGGCGATCTTCCCGACAAGACAAATGTTGCAAATCTACTACATGTCGATCACCTTGCCTAACCGTATTCACAACGCACAATTCTTTTCAACCTCAACAGAAAACATTTTTTGAAATGAATTCAAAGGCAGTGGATCGGCAAAATGGGCTCCTGTTAGATTTCGGTATTGTTAGGTAGTAGACCCAAGTCTCGGCAGCCCCAACCTCACCCTCCAATTCATTCGCTAAGTCCTGTAAGGCCTCCGGCAGAGTTCACGCGATTTGATCGTCGCGATTCGATCGCTACAGACAAATGTTACGAGTTCACTGCTGCCGATCTTCCTGCATTTCGGTTGTGATAGTTTTCCAACACGACTAATCGTGACTAACTATCACAAGCGAAATACATGAAGATCGGCATGCAATGAACTCGTAACACTTGTCCTATAGCGATTGAATGCGACGACCAAATCGCGTGAACTCTGTCCGAGGCCGAAAGGAGCTTTAAAACTCCACCAGCCCCGCCTACTTCCATTGAGTGGGCGTCACTGGTGGAGTTTTGAAGGTTTTTTTCAGGACTTAGCACATAAATAGGAGGGTGGGGTTGGGGCTACGGTGTACTCCAGGGGTCTACTAACTGAAACTACCAAAATCTGACAGGGGTCCATTCTGCCGACCCATTGCTAACAAGAAGCTTAGAAGCACTTACTCAAGGTGCAACTAAGGCAGGCTTCAACTTGCTCCATGTTGAGGTTAAAGGCAGTGGGTCGGCAGAATGAGACCCGTGGCAAAACAAGGTCACAGGGTAGGAGCCCCATAATGGAACCTATGGGCCAAAGTTCGATCTTTCTCTGCCACTTCTAACCCCCGAAATTTCAAGGCGAAAGCAGCGCTCATCTCCTGTCCTCTCCGAACCCGCCCACGCCATGGACGAGTGACTTCCGCGGTCAGAGCGCCAGCCGCAATGCTATAAGCATGAGGTCCCGCAACGACTCTGCGTCTTCGCCATGACGGGCTTCGCGTTCACTCGTCCGTGGGGTGGGCGGGTTCGGAGAGGACAGGTGATGAGCGCTGCTTTCGCTTTGAAATTTCGGGGGTTAGAAGTGGCAGGGAAAGGTCGAACTTTGGCCCATAGGTTCCATTATGAGGGCTCCTACCCTGTGACCTTGTTTTGCCACAGGTCTCATTCTGCCGACCTACTGCCTTTAAAGTTACCTTATATATTGCCTTGAGCGTGCATCTCAAGCTTATTACCTTAAAGGCAGCGTCCAGGCAGATCTGGACCTATAGGGCTTTTACGTGGAAAGTACTTTTGGGGCCCTAACTAAGGCACTGCCCAAGCGGCAGCTCAGGTAGTGCTCTAATGGCTGAGATATTCCCCTCAAAACTGGCCCCCGCGAACGTATTCGCATAGATTCATGGCAGTTTCGCGCCAGGATCCACGCTTTGCGCCATGAATCCATGCGAAACACGGTCGCGGGGTCCAGTTTCGAGGAGAATATCTCAGCCATTACAGCACTACCTGAGCTGCCGCTTGGGCAGTGCCTTAGTTAGGACCTCAAAAGTACTTTCCACGTAAAAGCCCCATAGGTCCAGATCTGCCTGGACGTTGCCTTTAAAGGCACCGTCCACCCTAAGTTGAGGGTGTTGAGCTTTTGGCAGCATATAACAGTAGGGCCTCCTATCAAGCCAATGCCCAAGTCGCGGCGCAGTATGCCGCTTCGGAAGCTAGAAAATCGCTTCGGAATAGCGAAGATGCACGAGGACCCCCAACCATGCCCCTCCCCATCATGACCGCCCATTTGTGCGTCCGTTCTGGAAAGCAGGCATGTGGGTCCTCCGAAATGGGGACTGCCGGGGTTTTCGCGGATTTTCTTCATAATTGGAATCGGGACATGAGAAGGCCCCGAAACGACAAAAACCTTGAAGTCGAGAATCTGGGTGAATGGTGCCTTTTAGGTACATTTTATTCTTGAGGTTTGTGAATACGGTAAATCGCTTTCTGAGTCGACCCATATAGTTGACTGCACGAAATCGCCCAAAGTGAACGCCCGCGAGAGTGTCTCTTGCGGGCTAACATTGGCATTCACGCGCATGAGTTATCATAGCGCCCGTGCCCGGTAGCCGCGTTGCAGGCACGCTCGCGTGCGTTTAGCCCACAGCTACCCGGGCGATTTCGGGCACTCGACTTTACCTCAAGGTATTTTTTAACCTTGAAGTAACAGATAAGCGTACCTTGTTAAGCCTTGTGTTACCTTCTGGGTGTATCCCATTACTTGTGACTGCCAATTACGCAGGCGCCGCGCGACAGGCTGGCAGTAATCACCGCGGAGAGCTCGGGTAGCCGACTCGCAAGGCATACTATTCCATTTTTGGAAAAGTTTTTACACTATCGTATCAAATTTTGTACTGTTTAGTGGAAGTTTGGCCCCAAATCTCGCGAAAATGAAAAAGATAGTGAATGGAAATATGAAAATTACTATGTATGGTCACAGAATATGTACTTTTTGTTCACTATAACAACGTGACCCCTAAACATTTCCTCTGGGACATTTCCTCTGGCCATACGTGTGCAAAGGAGGAACATGGCCTCTCCAGGGTGAAGGTGTCATAGGGGTCCCGCCTCTCCAGGGTGAAGGGGGTATGAGGGCCGACGGGGGGGGGGGGGGCAATGTTCGTCATCATTGCTTCTCATGTTCTTTTCATTCACATGCATCAAGTGAAATTGTAGTCAAACCGGATTAAAGAAGAATATTGAAATTCGGAGAAGAAAAACTGGAAGAAGTGAGATTAAGAAATCAACATTTTAAGCAAAATTATAAAACTATCGGCATTATTAAGATCAGATTCAGTGAATGTTGATTCTCAATATTATTATTATGATTATCAAGAACTTATTTGCAGGTTTACCGAGAAGTACGTCGGAAATATGCCGCCTATTGTTCACTTTTGAAAAATGACAAAAAGCCTGGAGAAAAACTTACGTGTAAAGCCTTCATGTATATATTTCAATGAAGTTACTCACGTATTTTCTCAAATAATAAGTGAAATAATAGGTGAACTTCGATGATCGGTGCGCAGTTGAATCGCATCCTTTTAAGGGAATAAATTTCTATGCAGATGGCGGAATCCGTGAAAAGTCATTGACTGATTCCTTGAAGAGTCATTGTTCCAACTTTTAACATTATTTCTAAACTGTGACAGAGATACTAACGTTTGCGTAGAGAAGAAGGTGCAACTAAGGGCACGTATTACATCGAAGGCTAAGTGTAATCACGATTAGTGTTACTGACAAAATACAATAGCTACGAGGATCTTGGAGTTCTACAATCCGCCTACTTGGACGATGATATGGATGAGGAAGGACAGCCAGAAGTGCATTGTTCCACGTTGGAGCACTATACAAGAGAAGAAGGACAGTCGTATATGATCACTGCGTGATTATTCTGAAAAAAAAAATTTGTTTTCCATCGAAGAAGATTGAGAAATATAAAAGATCCTAGCAGGAAAACGCGGTCATAATTAGCCTAGTCTAGTTTAGAAGTCTAGTTTCCATCCGCTTTTAGAAAACATACAGCTTGCCAGGAGAAAGAGGAATTTTATTCTGCCAGGTAGAGATAGTTTTAGTCATTTTCTCAAAATTGTAGAATTTTTGTATAAAAAATTGTAAATTTTTGATATGAGAGATAAGAGAGTCTCTACCCATACATTGAATTACTCTTGTTGAAAGCTTTCAGAAAATATATAGCTTACCAAGAAAGAAAGGATTTTCCTGTAGGGTGAATGTGGTCGCAATTGTTTTTCTAAAATTAAGGAGATTTTTTTTATAAAAATTCATAACTTTATTATATAAAAAGCTAGAAGAGTGTTTTGCACTCTACTGGAATCCCTTCGTCGTCCGCTTTCAGAAAATATACAGTATGCCAAGAAAAAAGAGGATTTTCCTATTGGGTGAAAGGGGTGTAATCTATTTTTCGGAATTAAGCCAATTTTTAAATTTAAAAAATCATAACAATTTTATATGAGAAGCTGGGAGAGCGATTAGGCGTTCTTGATTGATTCCTCTCGTCGTCCGCTTTCAGAAAATATATAGGTTGTAGGGAGAGGGATGCTAAAAGTACGTGGTGAAAGGGGGAGGAACATGGTATAATGGAAATGTTCCATTCTGTACTCAAAAAACGTCGTTTTAAGGAGCTAAAGGAACATGCCCATTACACCATGTTCCTCCCCCTTTCACCACGTACTTTTAGCATCCCTCTCCCTACAACCTATATATTTTCTGAAAGCGGACGACGAGAGGAATCAATGAACGCCTAATCGCTCTCCCAGCTTCTCATATAAAATTGTTATGATTTTTTAAATTTAAAAATTGGCTTAATTCCGAAAAATAGACTACGACCCCTTTCACCCGATTGGAAAATCCTCTTTGTTTTTGGCATACTATATATTTTCTGAAAGCGGACGACGAAGGGATTCCAGTAGAGTGCAAACACTTCTAGCTTTTCATATACAAATCCTTTCTTTCTTGGTAAGCTATATATTTCCTGAAATCTTTCAACAAGAGTAATTCAATGTATGACTAGAGACTCTCTTATCTCTCATATCAAAAATTTACAATTTTTTATACAAAAATTCTACAATTTTGAGAAAATGAAAACTATCTCTACCTGGCAGAATAAAATTCCTCTTTTTCCTGGCAAGCTGTATCTTATATATAAAGCTGAATGTCTGTTTGTCTGTATGTCTGTCTGTATGTATGTCTGTCTGTACGTATGTTCCGAATAGAAAATTCTTTTGCCCGATCGGGACCAAACTTGGCACACATACACTTCGGGCCCCGGCGGGTGTCATAGGCTACTTTTCGTCATCGATCGATATCGATTTTATCGATTTTTTGCAAAATTTGTGCTAGCTGGGAGTTGGCACAGGGGGGTAATCGAGCATGCTGATCACCCCCGTGTGGGTGATCAGCATGCTCGATTACACTCCCCTGCCAAATTCCAGCCCCCTAGCTCAAATTTTGCAAAAAATCGATAAAATTGACATCGATCGATAACGAAAAGTGGACTGTGACACCCGCCGGGGCCCGAAGTGTATGTGTGCCAAGTTTGGTCCGCATCGGTTAAGAAATGGAATTTTCTATTCGGAACATACGGCGGAGCCGGGTAAGCCAGCTAGTACTTTCTAAAAGCGGATGGAAACTAGACCTCTAAACTAGACTAGGCTAATTATGACTGCGTTTTCCTGCTAAGATCTTTTATATTTCTCAATCTTCTTCGATGGAAAACAAATTTTTTTTCAGAATAATCACGCAGTGATCATATACGATTGTCCTTCTTCTCTTGTATAGTGCTCCAACGTGGAACAATGCACTTCTGGCTGTCCTTCCTCATCCATATCATCGTCCAAGTAGGCGGATTGTAGAACTCCACGATCCTCGTAGCTATTGCATTTTGTCAGCAACACTAATCGTGATTACACTTAGCCTTCGATGTAATACGTGCCCTTAGTTGCACCTTCTTCTCCACGCAAACGTTAAAATCTCTGTCACAGTTTAGAAATAATATTAAAAGTTGGAACAATGACTCTTCAAGGAATCAATCAATGACTTTTCACGGATACCGCCATCTGCATAGAAAATTCATTCCTCTTCAAAAGAATGCAATTCAACTGCGCACCGATCATCGAAGTTCACCTATTATTTCATTATTTCAGAAAATACTTGAGTAACTTTATTGACATATATACACGAAGGCTTCGCAAGTAAATTTTTCTCCAGGCTTTTTCGTCGTTTTCCAAAAGTGAACAATAGGCGGCAAGTTTCAGACGTACTTCTCAGTGAACCTGCAAATGGGTTTTTGATGGTCATATTAATGATGTTATGAATTAAAATATTACTAAATTTAATTTTTATAATGTGGATAGTTTTATAATTTTGCTTAAAATGTTAATGTCTTAGTCTCACTTTTTCCAGTTCCTCATCGGCCGTGGTTGAAGGGGGGTTAGCTGGGCCTGGGCCCCTGGGGTGAAGGGGGTAGAAACACATTATCGCCTTTTCACATGTATGCCTCTGGCCCTGCTGCCTCTCGCCCGACTTACTGTGTTCCCGCGTCGCGGCAATTTCCAGTTGACACCCACAAGTAATGGGCGCCCCCCCCCCCTTACCTTGTGCGTTGCGAGTACGGGTATGCGCTTCCTTGGTATATTTTATCTCGAAGTACATTGACGAATACGGCGACAGCTTGCCAAATACCTCTCTGGACAACGATTGAGCAAGGCTCACGATCTGGGCTCTCGGTCAACAAATGCGAAACGTTACCGAGTCCTCAAAGCGACCGCCGTCGCATACAGTCATGCCCTGTTTCTTACAGCTAGCTTCTCCGCAGCTTACAAGTGGTGCTTGTGAAAAATGCACTACGGGTAGTACCAAGTTGCGGCAGGAACTGGTTAAAGATCGAATCATGAAGTCAATCTTACAAGGAATCAAAGCGTATGTGGTGATAGCCCTCGTCGTCCACTTTACTACATCCCCTGCATGGCATGCACACATTTGTGCAAGATCCGGTAGATTATAGAACTGCAATGGATTTGATAGCATGAGCACCAAAATACACAAAATCTTTACCTCAGCTTCGCTTCGTAGACTTTCGCGGGTGTCATCATCTGAAGGAGGGAGGAACCTTTCTCCTTCCCTTAGGTAATTCAGTACCTTGAAACATCTACATTAGAATTTTCAAAACTCATCTAATGGTACCTTTGCGAAGTGTGTTGGGTCCCTATCAATGAACACCTCTTCCTCTTTTTGCTGACGATCAGCAACCATAGCGGAAAGCAACTTTAAAGATTTTAGATGTATCATATTACATTATCTTGACAAGAGCGTCACACTTTATAGACCGCCTTAAAGGCAGTGTCCGGGCAAAAACACGATTTTGAGATTTTGTGCTTACTTGGGCCTATTCGCTACGCTGAATCCGAAAATGCACACTGGAAAGCGCGAAAACGGCAAAAAAGGGCTCTAACACAGGAGGGAAATGAGCAGGTGGGCGGGGTCCTCCCCACTGTGAATTCACGTTCCCGGCTTCCGGAGCGACCTTCTCGCTCCCGGTTTCAAGTCAATCATTCGCACTTGGCCGGTATCGATGTTAGAACGGCTAGCGGAATCGAGAAAATCGCTCCAGAAGCTGGGAGCGTGAAATCGCACTGGGGAAAGCCCCGCCCACTTGCTGATTTCCCTCCTATATTAGAGTCCTTTATCGCCGTTTTCGCGCTTTCCACTGTGGATTTTCGGATTCAGCATGGCGAATAGGCCCGTATAAGCACAAAATCTCAAAATCGAGTTTTTGCCCGGACACTGCTTTAACATGAGTGTCACAACTGCAGCGGCTCAGACCTTCGCGGCCGCCTCGCTCCGGCCTTGCGCCACTTCGCGCAGTACCCTCTAGGTCTCACGACTAATTATCGAATGAACGGTGTTGAGGCTTGAGGAAATGGCGAACGCAGCGCAAAACACAAGCGAAGCGGTCGCTAAGGTCCGAGCCGCTAGAGCTGTGATACTCACATTGCGACAGCCTATATGCGGCTCTGGCACTCGCGGCAGCCTCACTCGGTCATGCCCCGTTCGGCCGTCGTACTCTGGTCTGGTCTTTTTTTTTTCAGCATGAGTGGCTGGGCACGGTGCCCAGTAGATACGACAAACGAGCACGAGCTAGTCGACTGCAAGCGGGGGAGCAGCTAGAGCTGTGGCACTTTCTGGAATAGCCTGTGGGCCGTCCGCGCAGGGCGCGGAGAGTGCGCAAGGTGTGTATTGCGCGTCACTCCTCTTTCCCCATGCACTCTCGCCGCCTGTTTTCTCTGCGCTTCTTTCAGTCGTGAGTTGTCTTCAGTGTACGCAACAGCGTTGCTCTCCGTGCGCAGCGCGGACGGCCTATATTAATCCTAGAAGAAGACTCACACTATCTTTCACGCTGTTGACACTTGTAAAAGAGGTTGTAAAAACAACCCCACCAACATTGATTTTTACGCGCTCGCCACAGGATGGATGTTTGTGCTTTTCCTGAAATTTTTGAACCAGTAAAATATTCCCTGAAAATCTTATATATAGGCGACATTCATGCGTATAGCGGGCGTTACCCTGCAGACATCTGAACACGTTAAAAAATGTTGAACCTCCATTCTAAAGCATTCATTCTCGTATAGTCAGTCTCAAACACATGCCCCTTTTCCGCAGCAACTACGCGTTCCAGCGCGCCTTCGCGTACGCGGCACGGTGCTGTAGCGTTGAGTTAAAGGCAGCGTCCAGGCGTCATACAATTCCAATTAGGAGTTTGAATGTCAATGAATGTCAATTTCCCAGCGACTAACTGGACATTTTCTTTTTCGAACTAAAAAAACTGAGGATTTTCTCTTACAATACTTCGAAATCTTTCATATAAGACCTCAAATGGGCTAAAAGAGTTAGGTCACCTCAACGACAACCTCATTTTCACCTCTCACTAACCAGCAGTTTGGAAGAGCATAGTTCGACAAGGCCAGGCAAGTTGTAAAACTGAAATCAATTGAATGATTAGGTACTAGTCTTGCATGTCGCCCACTTCAGCTTCTCTTCGAAGACATTTCAAAGAGACATAGTCTTCCGGTAGAACTACGTATTCTCCATCTCTTAGGTAGTCGAGTACCTGGAAGCATAAAGCTTCTTCTCACCAGTGAGAGAACATGCAGTACTTTTGCAAAGTAAGTCGAGTTCCTGTCAATGAACAGCTCCTCCTGTTGCTGCCAGCGGTCAGCGACCAAGGCAGAGAACATCTTTAAAACTTTGCGTTAGCGAAACGAACGCCAGCAAAAGCATTGGACTTACACTACCGCTGTATTTTGTCAGAGTGGATAGCGAAGTTTCGAATATAGTCCCGCCTACGTTCAACTTCACTCGTCCTTCGAAAGGTTGATCATCTGCCTGAAATCTCCAATACTACCAGAAGAAATTGCTCATGTACTGTATTAGAAACTAAAGAATCATTACAAATACAATTTTCTATCCCTCAGACTAATCAAAAACTCACCATCTTGCAGACGCAACTTTCGGCGAAATTTGATTACGAAGATTAGCTCTATTTGAAAAAAGCGCTTCTGCAGCCAAGATACTGTAGATCAGGATCGTGTCACGACCTGCTAAACAGTCGCGAATCTGGCGTGGTTTTTACGATGCCTTCATGCAGGTGGGCTGATTCGCATAGATTCTAGGTGGAATGAGGTTTGAAAAGGCTCAAACCTGAACGTAGGTTCCGTAAAAGGGAGTCGGAGTTTACCTTTTGAGATCATATAAGGACACATAAGTCACTGCACGTCGAATTTTCTTCTATGGCCTTCAAAGATCCAGAAGATCCATTTTAAAAGCCATTGCGTCAAAAACAGCACTGATAAAGCTGCTCGAAAAGAAATCCTAGCATGGAATTCCCTCACAATGTTTGCATTTCAATGAATTTTTGATATGACTGCTGAGGTGATAAACCTTTATTTAAAAAGAAATTTACGCTGCCCTATGGCCTAAGGCATACTTTACGCGATTTGGCGAAATCGCCACTTTCACGCGACTTGGCGTTTTGCCAGATTTCTACAGATTTATCGTGCGCGCTTCTCGAACGCATGGGCGGATAGCTTGTGTAAGTTGTTGCAAATTGGTTAAGTTCTGACCAAAGGAAACGCATTAACGACGAATTTCAGCGAGTCGCTGTTGTGCCAAATCGCGCAGAGACAGGAATCGCGCGAGGTATGCCTTAGCCCTATAGGCCTCGGACAGAGTTCACGCGATTTGATCGTCGCGATTCAATCGCCACGATTCAAAAATATCGGGCTGGAAAAAGTACCAGAATCGAAATGCAAGCTGGTCGGCATGCAATGAACTCGTAACAGTTGTCTTGTCGCGATTGAATTGCGACGATCAAATCGGGTGAACTCTCCCCATAGACTTCTGCAATCGCTCGCAAAAGTGGTGGTCCCAAGACTTTCGTGCGTGGGGGAGGGGAGGAAGGGCGCGATAAAAAATTTTTTGAATGCAGGTTCAAATATATTGAAATGCTTTTCATGTTCTTGTGGACCCATAACGCCAAATCTTCAGAAAAAGGGTTTGTGACGGCAGCCGTGTCCTTGAAAACTTTACAGCATTAACTTATTTGAAAAATTGGAAATTTAATTATTTAGAAGAGTCAATTGCACATTTTTTAACTCATGTAAGCCTTTTTCAATCCGCCCGTTCCTCTCTCACTCCTTTCGATCCGCCACTGGCCTTCAGCTGTAGTTATGAGAGGTGAAGAGTCAACAATTATGTCTAAATAGAACTGAGGGCCGTCTGCTGGTTTTCTTTGTATATCCAAAGTTATTTTGCCTACTGCACCCGATCATTGTGCCACAGTACAAAATATAACTCTTGAAGAGATTATTGCAAGATTATCATGTTTACCGGCTAGAATGAAATCGTTCAACATGACTCAATTTTAGAAGAACGTTTCGAGAATGACATAGAATGACATTTGTAACAAATTTCATGGAAACTTGACTTTTCTTTCTCTATCTATATCTGGTGACAGTCGACGTAGCAAACAGTCCCAGCCGACTTAGCAGATATGATCGGGGACTTTCGGCGAAGTAGCCGAACTGACAGATGCTGCGTCCAGAGTTGACGACACTGCAGTATGGGAACATCGATTGATCGGCGCGTCCACGTGAGATCTGAACAACACTGGCACGACGCTGTAACGACTTTGGCCGAACGCCAGCATAAGAGCAGCTCTGAACGATTTCCAAGTAATGCGACATTACCTCACTTTTCAGTTCGGGAAAATTCGGAAGAAATCCGGAAGGAAATCTTCATGGATTGATTTTGTATGTCATAAATATTTGGGTTGATTTCTACCTCCGTGAATGGCATTTGTCTCGCTATAATCATCGATCTAATAAAACCTTCACCGGATACAATGTCGACCAGAATTTTTTTGCGACCTCTTCTGCTCGTAAGCTGTGCACGCATATTTTGACTTATGATGAGGGTTTTTTCAAGCAATGAATGGAGTGCCTCATGAGGACAGACCCAGACAGACAAAAAATGATGGCAGACCTAATATCCAGCCAACTCTCCAAGAGCTTTTGTTTCATAAATCTCATAGTCAGATCAGAGGTACGATGGGTGGAGCCGGGCCCCCAAAAGTGAAGGTGGTTCCAGCTACCACTGGCCGGAAAAAGTGAAGGTGGTAGTGCTGGACAATCACCTCCCAAGAACTTCGACCGGAGGGAGGGGAGCGAGGGAGACATTTGAAGGTCGATGTCGACGGGAGAAGTGGGGAGCAAGCTCGAAGTTACTTTCGCAAAAAAAATTTCGTTCTAAAAAGCTCCATAAGCTTTTCCAGTGACTAACAGGAAGGAGAAATAAGAAAAACAATTTTAAAGTTAACAAAAGCCTTTTTCTCGCTCATTTTACTTTAGGAACTTGCCATAGCCTACTGCGAGCACCCAAAGGCCACCCTAGCATGGACGCATCCAAGCCTCAGCACTTCCCACAAATTCGGAGGACAAAGCTTCTTGGTTAATTTTGAGAGCTCTAACCCATCACCCTCTTTAGAGCCACAAATACGATGAGTACAGCGGCATAAATATTTGAAATAAACGTGCTAATCAAATGGTGTATTTATAAGTAAGACTTAGCTAGACTTAACGTATTTTATTGAGTAAATTTTGTTGCAACGTACTGCGAATAAAGTAGGTCGATCCAGGCAGCAACCACCGAGAGCCAGAATCATGACTTATAATAAAGCGCTAAACGTCTGTCTTTTTTTTTGTGTGTGTGTTTTTCGGATAGCAATTTTCATCTCTGAACCGATCCGGACCAAAGTTTATACAGATCCACATCGGGGCGGGAAGTGTGGTAAGCCATTTTTCGTTATCGGAGATGGGGGGGGGAGAGAGTAAGTGAGCTTGCTGATTACGTATGGTTGACAGAGCTGGGCGGAGCCTGGTTTGCCAGCTAGTATTTTATAATCTCCTCATACTAGACCTCATAATAGCAATTTATATTTGAAAACAGACAGAATTGATCATCAACAATTTAGTCCTGTTGTATCTGAACTGAGGCATTAACTCTCTTATAATTTTAATGCATGTGGAACCTTTCTTCGAAACAGAATGTGGCCAATGATTATATGAAACTATCAAATCTTAACCCTTTCGGACTTATTGGTGGCATTTGCCACCGTCAATTCACAGACCTGAGATACTGGCGTAAAAGCATATTTTAACTACACACTGCTATAGATCGCTTCAAACAGCCTTTGCCTTCCAAACGTCGCTTTGAAACCGTGTTTCATTTGTCTTCCTGTCGGCATCACACAAATTTCTGTATACAAGTAAATGACAACCAATTAATAATTTGTGCCGGGTCCAGCACCGTGTCGTAATAAAGCTTGAGTGGGATGTTGTGCAAGTGTAGTTGCTAACTGTTTGCAGGCCTACATGTAATGAAGAAGATTTGAAAATCAAACATACAAACTACCAAAAAATTAAAAAAAACAAAAAGAATTAGTTTATAAGGTTAAAAACTCCAAACTCCGCTGTAATGTCATCCATATGGTAGTAAGTAAAAACTATAGGAGAGAGGGTTCCTTGCTCACTCGCAGAAACTCAGTTCCGAAAGCATTAATGTTAGCTTCAAACAAGGTTCGTTGAGCCAAATCTACTTTCGAAACCACTTTACCTCGAAAAGCTGGTAGAATATGTGAGCGCATTTATAACCGATATGCTAAACAAGAAGGAGGTAGTTATGTAGTAAACATCATTGAGCGGCAAAAGCACGGATTATTTCGATACCAAAGTTCCTAGGCCCTGGACTTGACTAAACACCGATACTCTTTGGGTTGGACAGTCATGCCAAAGGTCCTGTCCGTAATAGGTGGAGCAGTACGGTCCACGCATGAGAGCTAAAAGCAAGTTAGTATTGAAATGCTTACATGTAAAGATCAGAATTTCCTTACTTTGGAGCGATTCAACAGATTTGCTATGAAAAGGAATAATTCCATTTTCGCTAATCCTTCACCCAAACATTGTCGTTTGCCAATAGAAAATGGTATCAGTTCGTCAACCTTTGCAAAATAACAGAGTTCCCGAATGAGCTAGCAAAACAAAATAAACCCCACCTTTTTCAGCTTGCCATTGGTGTCGATGAATCTTGATGGATTGAATGTCAGCGGACTGGGGAATAGCTTAAGAAACCTTAAGGCATTTCCGAGACAAATTATTTCTAGTTTGCTTACCTCTTCGTCATATAGGACATTGCTAATCTGAGCAATGACACCGGTTTTGGCTGGGATGTTCCATCCTCCAATGCGGACGTCTCGCACTAGTTCATGAGGTAAGTTCATTGGAAGGAGATTTGCCATCCGTTGAATTTCCTGAAAAATGTGCTATCTTAATTTACGGCGAAGTACTGAAATTCTTAGGAAATTTGCCAAAGAACTTTCCATTAGGCGGGTCCGAAAGTTTTGCCGTTTTTTAGACCTACCCTTAAATCATTCAGAATAAAGATAGACAAACATTCTAAGCAATGTTCTATGCAGAATTTCTTCTTCTTTCCAGCACTAATATATTTTTATTCGAACCTTTTGATATTCACTTGAAAAATCGCCAGGATCTTAAGCCCATGGTTCACCCTATCTTCTGCTATTTTTTTTACACTTTGGTTCTGGAGTTTCGGAAATGCTTTAATTACAGTTAAATAGCGTAAACAGAATGCGATGTAACACAACTTTCTGCCATCGGTAGCCGGCTTTCCAAATCTTATACATAAAGCTGAATATCTGTTTATATGTATGTGTGTATGTCTGTATGTGTGTACGTATGCTCCGAATAGAAAATTCATTTTTGAACCGATCCGAACCAAACCATACACTTCGGGGCGGGGGGGGGGGGGGGGGAAAGGGTGTCACAACTACCTTTCGTCATCGATCGATGTCGATTTTATCGTTTTTTATCGATTTTTTGTAAAGTTTGACCTGCAGGGCTGGGAGTTTGCACATGGGATGATCGAGCATGCTGATTACGAATACAATATTAGTTCTTAGAATTATCAGCCATTTCTATCGATTTTATCGATTTTCTTCGCAAAGTTTGAGCTAGGTGCTGGGAGTTGGCACAGGGGAATAATCGAGCATGCTGATTACTAAAACAGTAGAAATAGGGATTTGGCATGTAGACTTGGGCATAGGGAAAGGTTGTTCAAAAATACGGATGAGAGCTTTATTATAGTGTTTTGACAGGGCCGGGCGGAATCGGGTAAGCCGCTAGTATTCTATTTTCATTTGGATGCTACCAAATCTGATATTTGTTTGTCCCAAGCCTCGTAGAACATCATACGGCAAACGCTAGGGTGTCATTCGATGCAGCTTCTTCTCCTCTTTTTGACAGATGTTTTCTCTTTCTGATTCGTAGAAGCCTCATGGGAAAAAATTCCACAATTTTTTGATGCGCCCCAGGCTGCACCCGAAAGTTTTAAAAATTCAATATTTCGAGGCGGTAAAAACTCATTCATCTGTTGAAATTAATGTTCAATCATAATCGATTCTTGGAAGCTTCATTTTGCAAAGATTTCATAGTATTCAAAGTGTTGTATATTTTACGACTTCGAAAATGTAAAGACTTTTGGAAAACTTGTTAAAATATAAAAAGCCACCTTCGATGCCAAAAATTTGGGTTTTTTGGCATTTCATTCACTTTATCCAACTGGGGGGGGGGGGGGACTTTTCATACGATCAGGGACTTAGCACCTAGCCTTCGCACCTACCTTACACCTACATCGCACCTCTCCATCCACGTAATGAGTAAGATTTTCCACTACGCCTAGGTAAGGGGGGGGGGGGAGAAGGGGGGCTTTTCATACGAACGCTCCCCGATCACTTTGACCTTCTAGCGGTATGCTAGGGTGCTGGTAATACGACAGTTATCGATTGCAATGGACTAGAATGAAACGTTTATTATCAAAAATGCGTAAAGTAAAGAATATCTTGGTTTTATCTGTTGTATAAAGCTTACTTTAAACGTTACTTCAAACATCCAGTAAGCCAATAAACTTTGTCCGGCACTTTTTGAATTCTCACATAGCATGAAACTGGAGTTTTAAGTTGATGACACCCAGGAAAATCGCGCCCCTTGACCGTCTCCCTCTCCAATAACACCTATGGGAAGAGCAGCACTTCCAGGTCATGCTGAAGGCTCGGAGAGGCATGTGACAATACTCAATCCAACTGCTATCAAAGCTTTTTTCCAAAGTCGAAAACGAAAATTTCAAAAAATAAAATTTGAGCATGTAAAAGCATGTGTTGGAGATTGTGGCGATTATCCAAAAGAGCAGTGGAAGAACCCGAACAAAGACACGCTGCTGAAAAGAGAAGGGGATTTGCGTAGAACAGCTTAGAGTGTTTGTCTATCGTTATTCTAAACCATTGCGTCACCTCCGCTTCACGGAGGTTCGCACTGGCTCTCCTACCCGTATGCCTTTCTCATGTTCGCATAAAGATGACATTTAAATTCCTCAAACGATATTAAACAAAATGAATTGTAAACAGCTGTTCATTCTTGAAGTACTCCACGTAAGATCGGTAATTTTGAGAAAGAAAACTTTTTCGCAAAGGAACACCTGCGAATTTCAATGGATTACTGAGTTTGTTTTGGCTTGTAATCGTTGGAAGGATTATATTGACTTTGCTTACATCTCCGTGCGAAAATATTTTAAAATCATAAGTTAAGACTTTGCCAAATCGACTATCTACGGGATCAACATTTTTGGCGCTGTTTTCGCAGAAAAGCAAACTTTTTGAGCTATTTGCGACAGAACTCGTGGGGCGCTGATTTATCTGGCAGGCAAATTGTGGCTCTGCAAAAAATTCAAATCTGAACTCAATTTTGCCGGCTTAAAGCCGTGTGGATACGTTTGACACAGAATTTTTGTAGCATCAACGCATCGGATCCGCTCGAAATTTTGCATAATGGGCCTAGATGCCGGCAAGGTGCTATGACTAAATTTTCAACTCAAGACATTTGTGGAACTCGCTCTACGAATTTCGTGACAGACAGACGTACAGACAGACACACAGAGAAACAGACATAAACAACCCTTAGCCCTTTATTATTGAGCCATGGATGATTTGAGGATAGCGTTAAAAAAACGGCCGGACTTTCGGATCCACCTAATAGAAAATGAAAATTCTTCAAAATCATATCTTACCGGATAATACTACTACATTTAATGTCCTCTAGACAAACATTCGGATTGGGAAACTGTTTCTCCCAATTCTGCTCTCATTGTCTGCGGAATAGCGAAGAATTCTATCTACTGGCTTTTTGAAAAGCAATATCTTCGGTTTTATAGTACGAAAAAATCTAAACTATAGAATTTTTGCGAAGAAAAACTCTAAAAAAGCTACAATAGTGTGACTCTTTTCGTTAGTGACTAAGGCCGCTCGCACCCGCGACGCACCTGCGTCTTTCTCGCGCGAGTGCTCTCTGGTCATTACCTAGCCTTAATTAGGTCACGAAGCCTCGCCTTCCCGAAGCCAAGCCAGTTGGATCAAATGGTACTTACATTGATAACTGCGTTAACATATGGTAAGTTATTCTTGTCAGCCATAGTGATCGCTCGATTTGATCCAATCACTCGGTCCAGCTCTTCATGCATTTTATCCTAAAATCTCAACTATCAAACAATCTTCTTAGTCCATTTTGCCTGAAAGTTCTACCTGAACATCCGGATAATTCAGAAGATAGACCGCACCCCAGGAAAGGGTATTTGATGTTGTTTCCATGCCAGCAAACCACATATCCAAGCAAACATTTGTTAGTTGAACATGACTGTAATTTACAGCTAATCATATACTTTACCACTGAGAAATTTTTCCATTATTTCTTATTACCTGAAAGATTCTTTATCTCCTTCAGCCTCCCTTCGTCGTTGTTCTTTCAAAAAAGCTTCCACATAGTCGTTGGCCTCGTTCGTATCATAATTTATAACTTTCTTATGTTCAGCAATTTGTCTATCGAAAAATGAGAAGAAGGCGTCGCGATAGCTTAGCATCCTGTGTGGAAATACAATTTTTTTGTAAAATTTTTCAATCGATACTGTGAATTCCTCACATTTTAGCTACAGTGTTGAAATATGGGAAGGCTGCAAGCCATGGGTAGAGGAAAAACATGCTGACTGCTGGATGTGCACCATCACGCATTTGTTTTGAGATGAGAGTTTTCAGCTCCCGAAACTCGTCAAGGTGCTTCTGAAAAATCCGAAAATTAAGTCACTCATAAATTTACACTTTTTGTTTTAGAAGATGAACAGCTTTGACTATAAAAAACTTGAGTAGTAGCGATCGCAGAATTTTTTTCGGGGCAGGGAGTGAGAAAAAAAGCAAAAGAAATTTCAACTTTGGAACTGTTTAGGGAAACGCCCCATAAATGTCTATAAACACTTGGGCTTAGGAACTAACTTTAGAAAAAAAGAGGCTCACTGAGCTGATCAGAAATTTCTGGATTTTTTGAGTTTGAATAAGAAATATAATGGTTCCAAATACTGACAACTAAACATCGAACGTTGAAGACGATGGAAAAGCTTCAGAAATGCTTCCGCATCACGTAATAGGCTCTGCATTTTCACAGAAATTTCAAAAACATTTCACTTTTTTATTTAGCAAACTTCTTTAATTTTGATTTATCAGATTTACCCTTTGAGAGTTATTAATTGAAGCTTAGTGTCTTGTAAGCGATAATTTTTTTGTTCTATCAGTTTTCAAATAACTCCATGATCTGGTCCCCTTTGCAAAATGTGCACTCGTTTTTCTGGTGATTGGGCCGATACCTTCCAAGGACGTCTAGCATGAATCTTTGCTTCGAGAAGAAATCTGCATAGAGGGAGGGTGTCCCAAAAAATGGCGGACACCCCTCTTCCCCCTTTTCTCATCCCCCCCCCCCCCCCCGAGAATGTTTCACGAAATCTCTGATTACTCATATGAGTTGTAAAATTGTGTGAATTGCTTTAACTTATGAATAATTGAAAAAATACTAAAATACTGAAATTTTCAAAGATCATGAAGAATCCAAATGACTTTGTAAAAAGATGCGGCGGTCCAGGGTCATAGGGCGGATAAAACGTTGAGAGGCATCCCAAAAAATGTTTTCAGAGGGCGTGGCTTACACCCTTTGAAAATACTTTTTTCGTGCCACGTCTCTTCATTCAAAATTTCGGCTCCACTGCTACATTAAAACTACAAAACCGCGAAGAAGCTGTACCTCATCAAATCGGTAGCCAAAAAGAAGCTGATTAATCACTGAACCGATAGCCACATCGAAAACATCCTAAAAATTTTTTTTCATTTATTTCCTTCCTCAACTCATTTTATGGTACATTTTACCTGTATGTTGACTTCTTTGCCTTGCTGTGCTTCCAATACATCTGTCATGGCTTCTACTTCCATTAGGATCTTTAATCTGTACATTTTGCGAATTAAGAGAATTCTAGATTTTTGTTTAGCCATTAGCTACGGAAACTTGAGAAGAGAAAGATTCGATTAACAAACTTTTGCCAATGATTTATTCTCACCCTCTGCTCCATGCCATTCTTGCCAAGACCAAGATCTTTCAGCACATGCAAAACAAATCTTCTCTGATCACGCCATCGTTCGCCCGAAAGCTCAATGATTCCGTAGTTTCCTCCTGGACAAATGAATTTTGCAAAATAATTTTCACAGTAATCGCTCACCTCTATAAATCGTTGTAACCTCTTCGAGTTGAAATTTTCCCGTATAAGCATCGCCATCTTTGACGAAGGTCTCTTTTAGTGTGGGATAATCGCTAATCATTACGAAAGGATGTGGTCCTAAAAGTTTGTGAAATGTGCAAAAGAGCGCCTCTAGGGTAAGCTACTGTACATGCGCAAAAAATTCGGTGAAATATTTCAACAAAAAATTCAAAAAATTTTCAGCTTTGGCTTTTTCCTTTTTTCGTTCTTTAAATAGTATAAAACTTGAATTAATATAGCAAGAAGAGTACACACCCATCCAAAAAGTATAAACTGGTCCATACTTTCGTCTCCACATCTCATACGCAGTATAGCCTGGTTCGTGTCGAATCAGCGTATGAAGATTTCCGATAAATGGTAATGGTGTAGGACCTGAATGGATGATTGATAATTTTACCTGCTTCACCAAAATACTTCTTTTGCCACTTGAATTGAATTAGATTTGGTTTAAGTTCACAATAACAACTGTTGGAAACTTCAAATCATGCAATAGGTTGGCCCGAAAGTTTTGTTGCATCATTTTCAAAAATCAGAGCTCGGCACGAGCTGGCACTAGGGAATTTTTAAGACGAAGTCCCCTTGATTTTCGCTAGGATTCACGAAGTCCCCTTCGACCCTAACCCTTAAATGTAAAAACCCTCAAAATAGGAAACGTCGACTAAAAAAAACGCAATTTTTGTCTTGTCCACAAAAACGATATCCCCAGTGCTTTTTGTCCCAAAACGGTATCCAGCTTGCCCCATGCCAGCTGATGGCAGGCCCTGTCAAAAATTCATAACCTCTCGTTTTTCTAACAGATTTGTTTATTTTTATTTCTGTTTGAAGAAGTAATTCATGTCGTTTCCTGGAAGCTTTTCGACCATGTATTGCAGAAATAAAAGCGTAGAAAAAAATCACTCAGATATTGACTTTCTGCGTCAGGTCGCCAAAAATCTGAAACTTGTACTAAAATTCGGAACTATTCTACAGGTTGTATGACCTGCTCTTTCCACCAGTGCGCAAATTATGTCTGAGCTTTTCTTGAAAAATAATCAATTTCGAAAAAAATGCTAAAAAATTCAAATTTGATATTGCAATTGAATTTACAAGTTTAGAGGGTATTAAGTTATTGTTTATGTTATTTCAAAAGCTATAAGCGTATTCATCTTATTGAGATACATAAAAAGATTTCTCTGCGGAACTCACCTGGTGGCAGATTCCGTCGCTTCCAGTAAAGTTCGTAGAAAAGCCAGAGTGATATCAAAGCAAGCACGAGTTCAATTATCATTATCTATTCAAAAATCAATATTTTTGTCTTTCTTTCAAAGCTTGTTCGATCGATTCGCGATCGAATGCCAATTGCACAACGTTCGTTTGCTCTTATTTCGAGTATCGCATAGTAAATGTCTATAGTTTTTAATCTGACAGAGTAGAAATAATTAATTAGGTAAAGACCAAAAGCTGCAAAAAGCCAGGACGTCAAAACATGACGTTAAATGACAAAGGCGGCTCCGCTTGACTCTGATAACAAATATTTTGCTTGTTTGCGTTCTCTGACTTGGAGGTGTTCTAGGCAGAACACTGCTATGTTTGCTGACTGGTAGGATCGAAGAACAACAAGGTCTTGCGAATACAGGAACAGCTGACACTGCTGATTTCCGCTACTGCTTTGCTTTGAAATCGTGCACACAATAAACGTACCTTTTTCAGCATTTCTCACTTTTTTGGAGGCCTCGTATACACAACTACTAGGATGGTCAATAAATAAGTTCGCTATAACATGCAAATGCAAATTCAAAGTTCAGTAGTAACAGTAACAGTTCAGTAGCAGCTATTCTGCTAAGATTTTTTTGTAAGAGGATAGCTTCAGGCCACTCTGAAATTTCGAATAGTGAAGGTTTCTGCCACCAAAAATGGCAGTTATACCCTTATGTAATTTTCTAAACAACTAATTAGACTTCTAACTAGACTTCTAAAAAATCGCTTTTTTGTAGTATCGTTCTCAGCCTGCAGTAAGTGTACAGTCGAGCAAACTAGTGTTTGGATACATTTAATCTTTGGCTGGATGGTGAACCACAATATAGATTGTGACCTAGTGTTTGTGCATTTCTGCGGCCAAAAATGTGAATATTTCAAAAATGTTTTTGAGCGTGGATGTCAAATTTTGAGCAATCCGTATTGGTCGAAGTTGACCATCTACGGCCATGCAAATGGCTGAAAACTCAAAAATTTGTTCTGTGGGTACGAATCTACATTCTTCATCTTACTTCAGTTCGCTTTTCGAGCACGACTCTACGAAAATGGGGGAAAAATCTGACCATTCTTCCCAAAAATCCTTTTCGAAGTTTATGCGAACCACCTCTTAAATTTCGAAAAGGGGCATGGTAGCAAACACGCCCTGAAAATTTGCTTGCTATCTCGATTACCTATTGATTTGAAAAGTTGTTTTCAGTTACTCAAATATAGAAGAAAGCCTTTTTCACAGTCTTTCATATAGGCCATTACCGAAATTTTCTTCAGGAAAATTTTTTTTGCAGAACTTATCTCTCCCCCGTCCGCGCGGTTTGCCACTGCTATGTACATACAGAGTATCTCCAAAAGATGTATCGAACTCTGATCTTTGACTACTCTTGTCACGAAGTATTCAGAGAAGCTTCAGGTACCATTTTGTAAAGCTGGCTTCCTTAGATCTACAGTATGAACGAATACAATCATTCTTCATTACCGAAGTACGGTAGGAACTTCCGGCATATGGCGTCATTGTGAAATCTATCGTTTTACTTTATTTTAGTAAAATCTGGGAACTTGTTTGACATGGTTTTCAGGAGCTGAGATTGATACTCAACTTTGTGCAGATTGTGAAGCTTTCTATACGGTGTAGCACATTTTTCAAAACGGCTTCTAATGCTTACCTGGCACAACTTTTTAGCGAAAGGCTATGATAAGATTTAGACATAATGTTTAGAATCAGCTACTCTAACTAGCCTAATGTTAGAGTTCTCAGGTCATGGCCCTTCATGGCTGGAAAACCTCTTCAAGGTTAGCAATGAAGGGGGGTCGCTGATTTGCCCTGTAAAACTAGAAAGAGAAAGAAGGTCGGTCGGTTATAGTCTTTCTCTGTCTTTTGAATCACGTTTTACATCAGAGTGCTCGCTTTGAAACGCTTATCTAAACGACGCTGACGATGAGCAATTTTCTCAAGTTTGTTCTTGTGGACGAGATGTTACCGCGCATTTTTACGCCTGGCTGTATGTATGTATATATGCATGCATCTATTCGTAATGTATGAGTGTGCATGTGGGTGGGGGCAGTAGCCCACCTGTGGGAAGCTCCAGCAATTCTCAGCGAATTCGTCAAAACCGGCCGCGAAAGTAGGCGGAGCTTGCAACTGAGGAGCGGAGCATACCTGACAAGGGGAGGGGGGGGGGGGGTAAGTTCATAGCTGCTTGAGGCTCCGGGAATTATTGGCGACCTCTTCTACGCCTTTTGAGCACAAAAAAGTTTCTTGCAGAAGGCAAATGGAGTGGGCGGAGTTTGCCAAAGCGGGGTGGGGCACGAAAAACTCCTGAGCTCAAATTGATTGTATGGGCACAAACTAGAACGATCGAGCACATAAAACTCTCAGAATTTAGGGTGCCGCACACCAGTGCGCGGCACTGTCGTGACGTACCCAAACTATGTTTGTTATCTGCGGAATGCTTTTCCAATAAATAATGGTACTTGCATCGAACGCAAAAAGATTCTTACCGATAGAGATCAAACCGGATTCATAGTGCATTCAAGACTTTTAGACCTATCTGCATTACTCGTACTCTCGTGCAAGCATGTCAGGCTGCCTTCATACCGCGCCGGCAGCCGCCGCTAGCTGCCTGTGGCCGCTTTGGCACAGTATCCTAGTATTCCGAGGCCTTTACAAAACATCAAATGATTAGATATTTGTAATCAGAATTCCAAATAAAGACACTAAACCATTATTGAGCAAGATTCGTAGTTTCATATTGAAGGCCCGGATACTGAAATAGTGCGCAAAGGCGGCTAGCGGCGGCTGCCGGCGCGGTATGGCACCCCCAGATGCAAGGAGATACGGTTTTTCTAATATATCGTACCGCAAATAACGAACACAATTTTGAAATCAGCATTAAAAGGAGAATGTCATGACATATCTGGCATATCGAAAGGCACGGCCGCCCATTATTTTCCCCGTAAGACGGCGTATTTTTTAAGATTCTGGTTCTCGACAGACAACACTTAAAAGGGAAGGATACTTGGTCGAAGTGCAGTATTCATATGGGATGTATACTTTCTTATAGAGCATGGAACGCTGATTCCGAATCTACTCTCGTTGTCTGCAATGAGCTTCTGGGATGGGAGGTATGGAACTTTTATGAGGAAATAATTCAAGGTTTCGGATAGGGCAAGAACGAGTACTTCCGGCGCTTTCCGGCGCTTAAATGGAGTAACGACTAGCTTGAACTTATTAGACTGAAGGTATCAACTGCACGAAGTCTCCCGAGTAATCATGACTTCATCTAAATTCGCAGACCACACTTTTGAATGATTTTATTGTAGCCAAGTCTTGGAATTTGCGTCAATAACTTTCCATAACTCCCCTTCCGGAAGCACTTTGCAGATAACGAAAGCAGATTCGGAATCAGCATTCCATGCTCTATAAGATAGTATACATTTCCTTAAGAAACGCCACTTCGACCAAATATCCATCCCTTGTTAGATCGACCTACTTTTTTCACTAATTGGTAGAATAACACTACCAAAACCTTTAGAAGGTATTCTCGTTAAGTTTCACTTCCAAACGCAACATTTGATAAGCACGATTATTTGAAATATTTAGGCTGCTCTATTCATCGCATTTGTGGCTCTAAAGAGGGCTGTTGAGTCACATCCTTGAGGTCATCATTAAACGTTGTTATCCGAAATTGTAGGAAGTGCTGAGTCGTAGATGCGTCGATGGTTGGTGATATCCGGAAATTGATGGTCTTTGAGTGCTCACGATAGTGACGGTGAGTTCCCTAGATGAAAATGCATGCTAGTATATTTTTATCATGAGGAGTGTACTTTTATCAGTCTCTTTTGCATTCGTTCTACTTACCTTCCTTTTTTGTTTTAATCAGTGAAGAAGTTTTTCAAACCCAAAAGTGGAGGTCTTCACATGTACCAGCTCAAGAAAGAAGCTAGGAGAAATATTGGCTCCCACTATCACAACTATGATGGTAGGAACTTCCGGCATAGGCGTCACTGTGAAATAGGCCTTTGATGAAAAAAGTCCCGGAAAATTCCGGGTTGTATAACAGGGATTTGTGGAAGCTGATTTCTTTACACAACTTTTTACAAGGTTTCTGAGCTTCTTGGTATGTAATCACGTTTTTTGAGGACTTTGCAAAAGCAATTGTTACGCTTACTCGCATTATAGGGGCCTGCAGGATCGCGAGAGTCGGACGCGCGTACGGCCTTTGCGCCGCGCACGCCTGATATCGCTGGGTCGTAGTCGATTAAGGCTAGATAGGTAAGTTTTTTTTGTTTTTCTTTACATTTCACGCCTTCTTTTCTTTTCAGACGGTGAGCACATGTTGGTGCGGAGAAGTTTAAAATCTGAATTAAGGTGAGGTGCAGGATTATGCTCAATACGGACTCAATATTGCAGACCTTCCATGCCTGCTGGTTGAGATGTTGGATTTTCTGTCCTGGCTGCCCTGTTACAGCAAACTGTTCTATTTCTACCGTCTATTCTACCTTATCTTGCATATTGCTTGTGATGATGATGATGATGATGACAATGATTATGATTGTGATGACGCGCATGATGCAAGATGAGGTAGAACAGACGTTGCAAATAAAACGGAGTTTCGTAACCGGGCAGGCAGGACGAAAAATCGAACATAATCGGACAGCCAGAACAGAAAACTCAACATTCTTCAAAGCAGGGGTGAAAAGTCCACAATATTGGCCCGTATTGAGCATAATCCTGCACCTCACCTTAATCTAGATCTTAGACTCCTCTGCACCAACATATGTTCGCCGCCTGAAAAGAAAAGAAGGCGAGAAATGAGAAGAAAAACAAAAAACTTACCTATCTAGCCTTAATCGACTACGACCCAGCGATATCAGGCGTGCGCGGCGCAAAGGCCGTACGCGCGTCCGACTCTCGCGATCCTGCAGGCCCCTATACCTGAACTTGCGTAACAATTGAAAAAAAGCCTGGTAGTAACACATGTTTCCAAAAATTTTGACCAAAAGAAGAGAATTTTCCACTCAAAGGCGGCCAAACACTTTTCTCCAAAAAGCCCTACTTTGCAAACCGTAACTTGCTATGATAGTACAGCACAAACCATGATATTCTATGCGCCACAGTCGGTTGAGAGGTAATCTCAGGCTATACTATCCGCTCAACTCATTCTCAGCAGAAATTGCAGTTTGAGTTTACTTTCTCGCCGACAACGGGCAAAGTTTCAGTGTTTCTTTGTTATCAAAAGTTTTACCCAATAATTTTCATGTTTCAAGCTATTCAAACTCTACAAGCATTAACGGAGCTGTTGCATAAACACGCCGGCACTATCAACATGTTTGGCCTTAGTAGAGCGAGAGTAATGACCCTGGTTAATGTGTTTAAATTGTAACATCTTCAAATGGTCTGGGAACTAATATGCCCAGATTCGCGGACTGGCCATGGGTCAAAGGGGCACCGGTCATCTGCTTTATGAGCAGAATTGGGGAACCAATGTTACGACGAATGCCTTTGATGTATTGCAGATACATCGACGATTGTTGTGTAATAACTGCAACACAGTCCGAGATGGACGAATGTTTCAAAATTCTGCATGAACAGTCGCAATACATCAAATTTACATGCAAACAACCACGAAGCGATTGGCTGCCCTTTTTAAAAACCGCAATCAACTTAGCCAACGGCATCATAAGAATGAAATGGTGCCGCAAGGAGAGCAGCAGGATCATTCTCTAAACGCAAAATCAGCACATCCTACGCACGTTAAACGAGCTGTAATCAAGAATATGTTCAAAAAGGCAGAAAAGGTGTGCTCCGGTGAGAACGAACGCCAGGAATCGCGAAGCTTAGCTCTACAGATAGCATACCTTAAAGGTTATTCATTGCCGCGTTCAAAATGTTCTCAATGCAATGACCGCACCAACTACAGCAGCATTAGAGATAAACTTCCACTTTGCCTTTCATTCATTTCGGATAAGATCAGTTCCGCCTTTCAGTAGTGTATTTTTTGAGCGCAGCTACAGAATGAAGTAAAACTAGTAAGCACGAATGACAGCATTAAGAAGAGCTCGTCAGAAATAGACTTTACGACCGTATATCAGAAGAGTGCGTAGTATGTCCACATGGAAGGGTAGGAGATTGCGCAAAAGTGGGAGTTGTCTACCAAATAAAATGTCTCAGCTGCAACGCGCTTATATTAATGAAAACAGGACGAGTATTGAGCATTCGCATCTGGCAAGTAAGAGACGACAAAGTCGGGTAGCACCGCTTGGTAGGCATAGGAACGAGGTTCATAGCGGAAATGATTTTGAAGTCAAATGCACGTTATTAACTTTTGAAAAGGAGATCTCAGCTAGGAAGGCGCTCGAAGCCTTCTGGATTTCTACCAAAAATGAACAACAAGAACGAGTGCCCGTCGACAACTGCTGAATTCTTATCCTTCGTATTCTTATGCGAGCTGTAGAGTGTAGATAACATTCACTGCACACTCTACTGTGTTACTCATTCGTCTGCCATGGTCACTTACTTCCGGTGGACGACATAGCGGTGGTGCAAGGGTATAGGGTTTGCTGATTTTTGCGGAGTAAACTCTCAACGACGTCGAAACTAGCAAGATTAGAGGAAGCATTTGTCGGCCTGGTGTCGCAGGTTTTACTTTGAATTAATTCCAGGCCTTTAAGGACGACGAAGCTGTTGAAACGTTAGGCTGATTGAATAAACTTGCCTCCCAAACCTGTTCGGCACAGCAGAGTCTTGCATTGTCTTATCCAAATTTATTGTATAGAGCAAGGCTTCGCGGTGTTTCCTGGGGATCCCCAAGGGATCACACAAAGCAGTGAAAATCACTGCTGTCTGAAAAATTTTACTATTCATTATACTTAGGTATCAAGGTATACGAACGTTCATAACATGGAGAAAAAAGAAAAACAGATATCTGGAGTAGCGAAACATAACGCATTTCCTCTCAGATCCCCCGCCCCCTCCCCAGCGGAAATGTGCGTGCATACGGGCCCTAAAACTACGAGAGCATGCATAAATAAAACGAAGGGGTGTCGTAGAAAGTTTTGGGTGTTTACAAAAAAGAGATTTTCTTCATTGCAATGCAAAGAGGCACAAAAAGGACAGAACTTCTGAAATGCCCCATTCATATAAACATATGTTGCATTTTTGTGGTTAGCGAATAATAACAAAAAAAAAGAAAAATAGCATTTCACTTTCAGCAACCTGCATAATACAGCAGCAAGTACAGAATAAGAATAGATTCAATGCCAAAGGATATTAATAATTTCACATTGAATCCCTAGACAACCTGATACATTTTTCATTTTTTCATTTTCATTTGTACGCTCAAGGCGTTCCAATACAAACAAAAGAAAAAGAAACACAAAACACACATCGGAAGTTAGTAATACAGCGGAATAAGCGATAAACGAATGCAGACATCATCATATGAATCCGAGTCTAATCCTAGTCAGACTAATGTAAGAAAGATGAAACGGCTTGCACTGAATAGGTTGATAGGCTAATAGCTAGATATGTACAAAAATGTAGGCATTGATAGGCATTGATACTCATAACTCCAAAAGTTATAACTCCAAGGAGATGGGACTCATGCCCCCTCGTTGCCAGCGGAACGATCTTTGTATTATATCTTAAAAGCAAACCGACAGCTTATCAGGCGGGTCTACTGGCACAGGTTTAATAACCATAACCCCGCCTAGCCGGAATGCTGGGGAGGCCCAATGACCCCTAAGGTGAAAAGATTCACATACAAATCACTCGGTTGAATCAGCAAGCTGTATGATTGAATACTGAATAGCTGAGCGAAAAAGACTCGGACTAAGACGATGATGAGAGACTGGTTAGTAACTAGAAGAAAACGAGTACACCAAAATTACAAGTATGACGCAACGTGAGGAGACACACGAAAGACGTCAAAGCCATAATTTATAGCCATAATTGAAAAGCAAACCATCATAAGACCAAAGAGCACCTGAAATGGCAGATTTTAAATATGAAAATTGGAAGAAAAAGTGGTAGGAAACAAAGCCTATATCGGAGATCCTTCCATAAACACAGCCGTATAGCACATCCCAAGCAAATGAATACAAGTCCAGCATCTCTGATATAAAAAGGCTATGACCGTCAGGCAAAGCTAATCAATTTCAGCGATACTTGACAAGTCAAGTCTTCTTAGTCTACTCCTGAAAATATGACTACTATCTGCACTAGTGGTATCAACAGGAAGTCGCGAAAGCCACCTAGCTCCCCTACAAAACACATTATTAAACATCAGTAAGTATTTTCTGCGTCGAATTCTTGGATATTGCAGGTTAAAAGAACCAGACCTTTCACTGGTAGGAACAAAAATCCAGTACTTGCTAGCTTTTAGTTTGTTCTCTCTCCTCAAAACTTGAAAGCAGAATACAAGGTCCGAAAATAATCGCCGATGTGTTAAAGACTGCATATGAAGCTTCTTAGGACGGTCGTGGTATTCAGGTGGGGCCATTCTGGGTGATACACGTCTGTACAACAACCTCGTAAAAAGTTGTTGAACCTTTTCTACTCTACGCATATCTTTTTTGCGGAAGGGAGACCATATCTGAGAACAATATTCCAGGTGAGGGAGAACAAACGCTTTATAGAGCGATACCAGTATCCTTGGGGAGTTGGTACTAGTATTTCGAAAAAGCATGAAAAGCGAGGAATACGCTTTCTTGATTGTCATATCGACGTGCTTAGTGAAGCTAAGGTTAGTATCAATCAGGACGCCCAGATCTCTAACAGCATCACATCTTTTCAGCGTAGTGCCTTTGATGTGATAGGAGATTGTAGAAGCATTACCAAGATGAAGCGTTGAGCACTTGTTAAGGTTCAACGCTAGATCCCAGCTATCACACCATTTGATCAAATTATCAAGAGAAGTTTGCAAAGCCAGCTGAACTTCTGAGGCTTTCTCTTCATCATATGCTCCATAAATTTTTATATCATCAGCATACATTTTTACTTGTATGCTAGGAGAGGTTCTCAAAACAGATGGTAGATCGAGGGTATAAATCAGGAAGAGCAAAGGGGCTAACACACCCCCCTGAGGGACACCACTAGTGCAGCAGTACTTTTTGGAGTAATGATGTCCAACTCTTACAGTCATATGTCGACCATGCAAATAAGATGCAAACCAGGAAAGCAGATTACCTCCGATTCCGATTTTGCTTAATTTAGTCAGTAACTTAGGATGGCAAACCTTATCAAATGCCTTAGTAAGGTCAACGTAAATGATGTCAACAGATTTGCCCTCATTGATCGCCAAGCTCCAATCGAACACACTGTCAACCAAATTGGTGGTGGTAGAAGCACCGTTCAAAAATCCATGCTGTTCATCAGGGATTAGACCCGAGTTGTTGAGCCAATTAATTAATTTACCTCGTATAATTCTCTCCATGATTTTGACAGGGGTAGGCAGTAAACTGATAGGGCGAAAACTGGTGAGAAAAAGTGCTCCATCAGCTTTAGGTATGGCTGTAACCAAGGCTTCTTTCCACAGAGGCGGAACTTCTCCCAACATCATAGATATATTGAAAATGTGCGCGAGTGGAGCCGCAAGCGATGACGCGCATTTCAAGTACACAATTTGCGGTATACCATCAAAAGTCTCCGTATGAGAGGGCTTGAGTTTTCTAAGGAAGTTGTACACACTAGATGGATGAAAGTAAACGTCAACACAGCTATGAGTTGGCGTCACATTAACATCCATCGAAGTAGTGTATGCAACATAATTACTGACAGGAGAATAAACACTAGCAAAGTAAGTACCAAGGGCTTCGGCTTTATCAGTATCACTAATGTACGAAACACCATGGGCATCTTTAAGAATGGGAAGTTTAGCAGTAGGTTTCATTTTTTTTCTCAAATACAGAAAAAGGTGTTTGGATGAAGTCTTAGCAGCAAGTTTCTTTTCACGATAGGCTGTGAATTTTTTTAAATGATGGTCTATGTCGGCACAAACTTTTTTGTAGAGTGGGTCACAAAGAGGGTTATCTATGGTATCAAAAAGATGTTGTTTCTGCAAAAATAAAGCACGCATCGTACTAAACAGAATCGTTTTTATATTTTGGATTCAAAAAATGCATAGATGAATGTTGCACCATATAGCACCTTTTCACATAGAAATGGAAACAAACAATAGACGGCGATGATATAGCATTCATAATGTTTTATTCATGGCAGCTCGACATTTCCTATAATATATCGCTGTTTACAAAGGTAATACTGTTAACTGAGAGCTTAGCTTGGCAGCTCAGCGTAAGCGAATGACTACTTATTCCATTTTCGTCTTTTCTGTGTTAGCCACCGTCACGTGAGTTGTGCTTAATTTAACTCTGTCTTACCTTGGTGCAGTTTTTCTCAGTTTTTCTTACACATTTATTTTGCAACGCATATGTTTTCAAAAAGCTTCAAAAGTTGCTTGAAATTCATTATAGTTTTCAATATATCGCTACTATCTTGAAATTTGTTCTTTGAAGGCAGTTAAGAACAAAACATTTAGGAGCTTATACTGTATATATACAATTTTTGTATATATTTGGTTGAGCCGAAAGTTGTTTCGCAATATTTTAAAAAAAATCGTAACTTCTTTCTGTTACTATAAACCTGAACTTCAAAAATAAAATCAGGAAGAGCGAAGCGTCTACTTTTTGAAGACGCCTTGCTTTCTCTTTATTAGGCTTTAGTTGCGGAGATAAAATTGGGAAAATGAAACCACTTCAATTTCGGAATTTTGAGGCAAGCCCATTAAAAATTCAAAAACTATGCCTCAAAACTGAAGACAAGCAGTGAACTGGTTTTTTGGTCCCCTCTTTTTAGCTGAGAAAAATTCGCGTTGATCAAGCTCTTTTTTGAAAAGTTATGATTTTTGGGAAGAAACGCCAAAAAATCAGTTTCTTGAGAGAATTGATTTTATGACATTTTTTCTCAAAAATCATAACTTTCAAAAAACAGTTTAATCAGGCATGTTTTGCTCCCACTAGAAAGAGGAGGTCAAATGATTTAGGTTACAGCCTGTTTTGGAATTTATGACGCAGTTTTTGAATTTTTAACGGGCCTGAAAATTCCGAAATGAAGTGATTTCCTTTTCCCAACTTTATCTCCACATCCAAAACTTATTAAGGAGAAATCAAGATGTCTTTAGAAAGTATACGCTTTGCCCTTTCTGCTTTTTGTTATGCAGGATAATATAGTAGAAAAAAGTTACGATTTTTCGAAAATGGTGCGAACGAATTTTATGTTCAACCTAATATATATATACATACACAATTTTTGCAGACAACTGTCGAATTTCTTTGACTAATCCATCATGACCATAATTTTGATAGGAAAAACTGACAATGAACAGCCTCGTTAGAAGTACAGAAACCTATTGTTACGTAAACATCATGGTCAGTAGTAAACCTAACGAAACATGCAGCTGAAAGTCAGCGTCCCTCACATTAAAAACTCTTTACCTACTGTATAAAGGTATCAGAACTACCAGACAAACCCGACCTTAGACGCGCTTTGTACAGCAAAAATAGTGAAAAGGCGTGCAAGTCACTATGCCACTTTTGAGCGAATCGTTTCTGCCTTTGACGAGTTTTTGTGTAGAGATGAGTTTCAGTTATTCCAACTGGGACACGCTATCTCAAACTTACGCCTTAACTGGTGAATATTGCCAATTTTTACAGTAAAGAAATTGAGAAAAGTTGCAATTATTCCTACGAGTTCCTCCTCAGCGGCAGAATGCACATGCCGCCATAATTAAAACCGGAATGTCTAGCAGTTTTTCATCTCGACCTTACTACTGTAGCATTCGTCTAAATTTCCAAATGACTCTGTGAGACACTTTTTCGTCATTTTCGTGCTTTGTAAGATAGATTCTTGGTAGCGCAGCTGTACAGATAAGCAAAACCGAGAATTCGAACTTTAGCCGAACATTGCTTTCAAGGTGCTCATGCTAACTTTTACTGCTAAAGCACTAATCCGCTGTGGCTCTTAAAGGCATCAACGAAGAGGCTATTCAACGGACTAAAACATTCTAAGTGCCCATGAAATTAAGCCATGAATAAGCGCAAATAAGGCAGATATGGAAATCGCGAGTTTGCCGGGCGCTTACGTAAATTCAAAGTTGAGAACAAGGATCTAAACAGACTCACTACAAAACAACGATGTTGCAGGATCACCTGTATCATCTGTATCCCCGTACTTTATTGTATTATATCAGCAGCCACCATCAATGCATTCATTCTTTTCTGTCGCGGGCCATTGTTGACCACTGTTTGCGTATCGCATCAGAATGTATCGTTTGTTCTCCAGCAAGATTTTCATAGCTACCACGTCATCTCGCTGCCTTTCTTCTGAACATGATAACCTTGTCAGTTCCGTAAATAATCCCAGGAGAAACGTGTCAAAAAGAACGATAGGCAGCGTCGCACCACCTATGCACGCTGGTTCACAAGGGAACTTTTCTGAGGCACACAGGATAGAGCGCTTTGAATGACTTCATTAAAGGACTCCGTGAACATAACTGGCCATTGCGGCGTTTGGCATCTAATGGTATCCAGTCTGTTACAGCTCTCGTCCAGCGACTGTCGTCAAAGTGCAAGTGTCCGGCCGATCTTATCCTGTTCTGCGTAGCATATGCAATAGTGTCCCTACTCTTCGTTCATTGACGTAGGGTAGAACGTATTCTTCTTTCACTTGCGTGAGTCGGTTCACTCCTCACATCGCTCCCTCAACATCATGTTCGATTACACTAACAGCGTGTGCATTCCGCATCCTCACTGTCCATAATTCTGTGGCGTACGTCAAAGCAAGAAGAAGCCTTGAGTTGAAAAGGTGTGCGCGGAGCCAGATTTTTTGGTCTTCTTCACTACGTCCTCGATTGTCATGTTTCCCCTCCTCAAATCCGAAATTACACTGTTCATCATAATGAATTCCCGACCTAGGTAGGTGTGGTTTGAGAATTGAGCGTTTGCTGGTGTCCGTTCCGTTAAGCATGAAAAGAGCATCAAGCACTTTTCCGTTCCTCATAAACATCGTCATCGCTAAGCTTAGCCATAGACCAATCTTTCACATACTTCGTTAAACTGCGCCAACATTTGTTCCGCTTGTGCGATGCTTGGTGTTGTCAACACGATGTCATCAGCAAAGGTGATGTAGTTGCCAGTCTCGACTAACACTCCCATTCGTCCCATTCCAGATTACGCATGACGCTCACTAAGGCGGCACTAAATAGCTTGCGACATTATTGTCTTGTCGTACACCTCTCTTCACGTCAGTGATGACGTCCCTGTAGATTAATGTGAAGGTGGTTGTGAAGCTGTATAGCTAGAATTACCTTAATATACTGAGTGGGATATCCTGGTTACTCAAGGCATCGATGATGGCTTTGATCTCAACCGAGTCAAAGGGTTCCTTTATACTACGCCGCAGCATGCCGCGTCCTGCGTCGTGCGCCGATGCAGTCGCAGTGAAAATATACCCTCACGGCAGCACAGCTCCGCCGGTTATGGATGTATATCTATATATAAGTGGCGTACCGAGGGGGGGAGGGGGGGGAGGGCGCGCCCCCCCCCCCCCCCCCGCGAAAATGGGTCGCGAAATTTTTGAAAGTTACTTATATGGGTTATAAAAATGTGTAAGTGACTTGTTTATTTTTGTAAATAATTAAAATAATTTTTAAAAATTTTTAAAAATTCAAATTAGCCTTGTAAACAAATTTTTTTCGGGGGCGTAGCTGACGCCACGCCCCCTTTTCCAGATTTTAGGGGTCGGGGACCCGAAAAAATTTTGGAGAGCACTCCCAAAATTTTTTCGGAGTGCGTGGCTAACGCCACGCACCTTCTTTAGAAAAAAATTTTTGTCGCGCCCCCCCCCCCCCCGAGCCGAAATCCTGGGTACGCCACTGCTATATATCTATATTTGCTGCACGTTCGTGTTCTTCGAGAGTGTTCCTTCATATCGAGCGAGCTTATAATTCCACTGCGACTACAGCGGAGCACGCCGCGGGAGGCGGCGTGCTGCGGCGTGCTGCCGCGTGCTGCGGCAGGCTGCTGCATCCTGCGGCGTAGTATGAAGGAACTCAAAGGCAGGGTCACGCGTGCGTTGTGACATGTCACACCTGGGGGTCGTAATGAGGAGTACGGGAGGCGACGGGTCGTTATTTTGAGATGGTTCTCATGTTGGCGATGACGTGATATTCGTTAACATTGTTGGATAGGCTCAATATGCAAAAACACAACGATGTTTTGGCCTACCGTCCTATACTACAGTAAGCATAATAAAAGAGCCCTAAAGCATAAGAGCATCACATAAGTAGCATGCCAAATAACCTCCCTGTGGGTCAGTTTTAACGAGTTCTGATTTCCACATATTGGGCCACCCGACTGTGATGGTCATTTTCGAACATGTTATCTTTGTTTTAATGTTGAGTGAAGTACTTCTTTTTACGCTGTACAAAGAGCTACTATTTTTTGCTCACACTAGGAATCTTACTCCATATAATTCCCAAACTAAGGAATTAAAGGCACCGTCCATCCTAAGTTGAGAAGAGCTTTTGGCAGCATATAACACCAGGGTCTCTTACAAGCCAAGCCCAAGTCGCAACGCATGTGGCGCTTCGGAAGCGAGAAAATCGCTTCGGAATAGCGAAGATGCACGAGGAGCCCGCCCCTCCCAAACCATGCCCACCCATTTGTACGCGCTCATCCAATCACCTTTCTAGAAAATCGGCCTGCGAGTTCTCCGGAATGGGAATTGTCCGGGTTTTCGCAGATTTTCGACTTCATATTTGGAATCAGAGACACGAGAAGGCCTTGAAACAACAAAAACCTGTAAATCGAGAACCTGGGTGGACGGTGCCTTTAAGAGCAAGCCAAAATCTCGTTTGTTTCATTTCTCGCTTTCAATATCTCACTTAAGGAAGATCAATCAAGCTTAATTCATTTCTATATAATTCACGAAGCTTAGACTATCGAACATATTGATTCCTGTCGCCTCTCTCGCGATTTACGTAGTATCGCAGACTTAGCATGTTATTGTAACCCAATATCTTCGCAGTATCTTCCATTTTGCGTAGTAAGGAAAAACTACTATATCTTTTCTCAAAAGAAACATCTCAAATGAAATTCCTACTGTGTAAAGAAGAAGGGTAAGCTCGCCAAAACCGAACATCCCGGAAATTTGACATGAGAGGTTGCTTGCACCCCAAATATGAGAACAGAGCAGGTCCAAGCGCATAGCAAACTGCCCTTGCCTAGAAAACTGCCCCTGAACCCGTTACGCGCAAGCCATTCTAATACGCGCGTACGAGCTTGCGATTTTCCTTGACCGGTCAGAGAAGGCATGCCGCAATGTTTTAACTGCGAGGGTCCCGCAACGATTTTGCCTCTCTAACCATGGCGGGACGTGGTTCACTCTTCCGTATTAAAAAAGGGAGGCCTTGGGAAGTGGTGGTTTTTGCCATTTTCGCGCTCTTCAAGTGGATCTGCGGAATCAGCGCCTCGAATTACCACAGGTAAGCAAAAAAAACTTTAAGTGGAGAATCTGCCGAGCCGCTGCCTTTAAGCGGTAGCTACGATATAAAAAGCGCAGCTAGGGGTAATGATAGGGATAGGGATAATGGTTCGAAGGTAAGTCAACGGGGTGTGGCACAACTCCTAAAAATGTGTGACAGACACAGCTTTTCTTGGGTTATGCCACACCCCATGGACCCACAAAAAATGTTGCAGAATAAGTCATATACTGCTCGACTCGATAGCCAAAACCCCGTAGTTTCTGTAAAAGTGATTAGAGCTGAATTCGTCTTCTTTCGAGCAATAGTTGATGGAAGCACAGCCCAATATTGGGATCCCTCAAAATTCGTTAAAACTTGGCCCACAGAGGTGATTCGACATGATAATCATCGTCGTCTACCCGGTGCACGTTGGGCAGATTGCAGACATTTGAACGCGTTGGTGGCTTGATAAACCTCTACTGCACAAAGTATGGTTCTTCGACTCTCTGATTTGCCACGTATACATGCTGTTGTCGTACGTGGTAGAGTTTAGCAAGAGAATATAAAGAACAATGCGTTGCAGTAGAGGGTTAACAAGTTTACCAACTTGTTCAGATGTCTGCAAATGCTCCATCGAACGTACACTAGGAAGACGATACAAATATGTAATTATGCTTGGTAGAGCCTTTATATCAAGCCTACGTTAAGGAAAATGCAGGGGGGGGGAACGTCGAGACAGAACTTAGAGGTGGGAGTCGTATGTGCCACACCTCTTGCTCGACCCTGGTCAAAGCCTTCTTCATGTGGTCGCGATCAATGAATTCTGACACCATGTATATGTGGTCTTCTATTGAATCCTCTTCGATATCCAGCTTGCTCGCATGGTTTCGTCATCTAACTCTCTTCCAATTTAATTGAAAATGACTCGCCTAAAAAGTAGACTACGGAGAACAGGCAGATTGATGATAGTTGCCAATGCAGCGGGATCTCCCTTCCTGTACAGTAACGCAATCTTTCTAGCCTTCCATTATGAAATCTTGCCTTCCTACAGTTACCGCGTGAGGAGCCTTGCCAAAGTCTTGATGAGGACTAGCAGAAAACTCTTCAGATATTCTGCCTTGGTCCTGTCCTGGCCGAGCGCTGTACGATTCTTCATAGACATTATAGTATGACGAATCTCCCAAGGAAGAACAAACCGTGCGACATAGTCGTTCCTCCTGAAGTGACTTGATGGGAGGTGGAGTGGCTGTCAAAGAGAGTTGTTGAGTTGTGAATGACCCTCTCCATTGATTCGGAAAGCAGCTACGATTCGCCTTAGCGGCGAAGTGCGATCATTTGGTCTTGAAGATTCGAGCTGTGGAGCTTTTACCACGATAATCCTGTAGAAGCTGTGATCTTCTCTGTAAAACCCCTCCAAGTACATATAGAAGGGGATCAAGCTCGTTGACGTCGTAGCTTGGTGTTGGCGGACACGCTGTGAAGAGGGTCAAATTCGGGATTACTTACTTGCTCAGATTACTCAGATGACCCGCCCTTACTAGTCGTGCGGGCCCCAACTTTTGACCATTCGTTCCTGTTTCGGGCAATCGTCATCCATGAACTTCTTGGTACATGCCTACGATTGCTGGTTGGTCCTGAATTAGATTCCAACTACTGACGCAGTTGGTTTACGCGCTTAACAAATACGTCGCACCTTTCGGTGGTCTACCACGTGGACGTTTAGAAGCGCTTGAAATCCTTTTCAATGTTATTTTTGTCCATCTGTCGTCTCTCTTCTCACTATATGTCCTGCTCATCTATGTTTGTTCTTCGACACGTACTCTGCTGGATCTTGTAGACGCGAAAGCTGTCTAAGGACAGAGCTCCGAATCCTAAGTCTATACCGGTCAAACTCGTTTTCTTTAGAACCTTCCTCTCAAGCGCCATGTGTGCTGTTTGTAACGCCTTCGTAGATGCTGAATTGTCAACTCAGGTTTTGGCTGCGTAATATAGAGCTGGAAGAACTGTAGCATCAAAAAGGTGAGCATGTAGGCCCGAGTCACCAACTCAGGGACATGCGATTCATAGGAAGCGAACACCCGCCACTAGAGCAGTAGCAAATCCGAATAGACGTAAAAAGAGGACCGAAATACTCACGGAAATGGACGATCCTACACAGAAGGCGAAGGAATTTGCAGCAGTAACTTCCCATATACAGGGCTCCTAAATTGCAGAGTCGTTTGCACCAGCGGTCGCGCGACCGTGTCGCGCCCGGGCATCAATGGCGCCGCCTCGATCGATGGCGCCGGCGCCGGCAAAATGCACGGGCGCGACGCGGTCGCGCGACCGCTGGTGCAAACGACTCTGCAATTTAGGAGCCCTGTACTTGAAGTGTGACGCGTTAATTGTTTGAGCCATTGAAGAGAGACAATATACAGAGCTTATCAAATAGAGTGTCGTTTGCATCAGCATCCATGTTCGCGCTGGACTCTGCGTCTCTTCTGCGGCACATGTTCCCTAACCACTTCCAATCGATTGAAGCTCCGCCTTTCCCACGCTCGCCCTGGGAAAGTGCTTAGAGAGCAGTCCCGCAGAAGAGACGCAGAGTCCAGCGCGAAGATGTAGATGCTGGTGCAAACGACACTCAATTTGATAAGCCCGATACTATATCTCACAGCTCAGGAGCAAGAAGGCAAAACCACTCGATGTAACACCAACCAGGGTAAGAGTCAACCAAAAAGAAGCAGAGCTACGAGCAGCGACGCTGATGCCAAAGCAGGGCTCGGCACGAAGTGGCTTACAAGCAAGCTGGATATCGTTTTTGGGACGAAAAGCAAAGGGGGTTTCGTTTTCGTGACCGAAGAGACACGCAAAATTGGCTATTTGGCGACGTTTTTTTTTAGTCGACGTTTCGTTTTTTGGAGGATTTTTAGGGAATATGGTGGGGGGTCAAAGGGGACTTCGTAAAAATACCCAAAAGTCAAGGGGGACTTCGTTTTTTGCATTTTCATCTAGCCACCTCGTGCCGAGCCCTGTGCCAAAGAGCACAGTGGCTACTTAAACGACTACTTCGCCATCAACGGTGCTGCTGCACTCGTTTGCTAAGGCCGGAGTGTACGAACTCTCCATGTTCGTATTATGCTTTGCGCCCGAAAAGTTCCGCATGGCTGACAACGACTGAAGCGCAAAATTTCTCACAGGCTGCTCTATCTATTGATTTTGTTAGCTGTTAGCTTATCTGTGATATTCTCGTCCTTACTGGAGTTTTGTTTGCAATCGCTTGCATATAAACGTAGGTGACAGAGCGTAGTGAACTAATGTGTCCCATCTTGTTTGATTTCCCTTTCTTGTTTTGCCTTTGTGTCATACATTTTATTATCCATATATATTTTTCTTGCATCCTTCACAGTCTCTCACAGATCCTGCACAGTTTCCTCTCAATTCACAGGACCACTACCACATAGTTTTATTTGACCGCTACAGTTGTATAATCCAGTTTAGTATACTGCTCTTGCATGTTTGATATATCGATTATCAATAATATATATAATAAAGTTTAATTAACTAAGTTTGAGGTTGCTCAACCGTATATGTATGCGTATAAGTCCGGCGTGGCAACCCTTTCGAGCTCATCACCAAAATCCAATTTAGATAACCTCCACAAAATACCTAAAACTTGGTTAGAGAGGGGTGGGAACTCAATAGGCTAATCATGGAAATAACTATTCCACATAAGAGAAGCTCCTTTGTGAAGTTGTGGTATGCCCTTGACGACAAAGAACATTGACATCCAAGCTGAGGATTTCAGAGTTTTACGTAATTCTCTGAGAGACTAAGGTAATCACCCTTTGCTTCCAAGATCGCCTGTTTTTTATAGACACGACGTCGTGAAAGGCCCTAAGGATTTGTTGTGGTACTATTGGGCAAGTTATTTTAGATAGGACAGGCGGAGGACAAGCGTTATCTAGGTCGTTGAGCGGCTGTGTCTTCATTAGCTCTCTTTGTTTTCTAATTTCTAACTACTCTTTCACGTTTTTCCTAGAAATTTTTGTGCTGTAGATCTCTGATGAAATTTTTCCCAACCTTCTATCCGGTTTTTTTCGTTTCATTCTCTTCAGCTCCTACATTTCTTGTAATTCTACTTTGAATTCTCTTCCAATCAATAGTCTAGGCATGTCATCACGTAGTGGTAGGTCAAATTCTCAGCCCACTTCAGGTCGCGTTACTGAAAAAAAGGCTACTGTTCCACGTCAACCTCTTCTAGGCGTGAATTCCATCGATGAAGATGTTCAGGAAGACTTTACAGCTTTGTCTGCCAATGAACTCCTTCAATCGATTTTGGAGAAGAACAAAGACCCGGTTATCAACAGGATGTTGCTGGCACTAAAGGATAAGCTCCCTCAAGACGTGGAGGCTGAAAAAAGGGGAAGGAGCATTGTTTTAGCAGGGCTAGAAGAGTCGGACCCCAGCAAGTCTCTCATGGAACGGAAGGCCGAGTTAGAAGCTGGTGTTGCCAAGGTGTTGGAAACGTTGCGAGTTGACTGCTGGCCCTCAGAGGTTTATAGGATGGGGAAGTACGATGTAGGTCGTCCAAGGCTCGTAAAAGTGGTCTTCCCCTCCCGCTCCTTCTAACTCCAAGCGCTTTCGAACGCACACCTCTTACGACGCTCCGATTCCAGCAAAATTTTTGTTCGAAGAAGTATGACAGCCGAGGAACGAGCCAAGGAGTACGAATTAAAGGCAGTGTCCCGGCAGATTCGGGTCCTGGGGGATACACGTGTGGTGGGGTTCCTGGTCATCTCATCGACCTCCAGGCGCAGTCCGGCTGGGTGATGTTCCCCCTGGGCCGAGAAAATGGCCCTTGAACCGGCGCGCGCAACCCCAACTGGCGCGCGCTTGGACGGCCTTCCTCGCCTGTTCGGCGCGGGACCCCACGAGCGCTCTCCCCCATGATGCATGCTATCCAAAGCAAGAATTACAGGCGACAGGGTCTTCGTCTGAGGACCTTATCTGAGGATCCCAACTTTCCATTAAAAATCTCGTCCGAGCTGCTTTTCTGGAATTAGGAAAACGCCCCAAAATCGGCCTTTTCAGCCCGTTCAAAGCTCAAATTCGGATTCTACGTGGCGAAAAGGCCTAAAAAATGTAAAAAGGTGGAGGTGCAAAATCTGCCGGGACACTGCCTTTAAGGCAGATTGCGAGAGAGCGGAACAAGGCGAAACCACAGAGGGAATGTTTAGTTTATAGAGGGGAGCTGCACCACATCTCTGAATTACCCAGACGTCAGACTCAGGGAAACGCGTAAATCTGCCCGGTTCTTTTGCACATCTTCGCTGTTTCCTTTTCAACGCTCGCAATCTGGTTAACAAAGTTCATCTTTTGCACACATTCTTGAGTCTTCACGTTCCTGATATTCTCTTCATCACCGAGACTTGGTTCAATTCCAACATTTTTGATTCCGAAATCACCTGTAATCTTCCGTATTCTCTTCATCGTGTCGATCGGCCTGTTCGTAGGGGTGGGGGAGTATGCTGCCTAATCAAAGAGGATTTCGCAGTGAAACGAATAAGGACTGGTGATGGGCACAAGTGGGACATGCTTGGCTTGGATCTTTGGTCAGCTTGTTCTCCTTCTCCACTTAGATTTATCCTTATTTATAGACCCCCCTCATCCAACATTCACGACGATACTATTCTAGCTGATAGTATAATCGACTTATGTGCTGGTCCGCTCCAGCTGTTGTACTAGGAGATTTCAATACTAATTTCCTCTCTGAATCTCTCCTCACCGATGCTCGTTTTCTCTGCTCTCTTCGCGATGGTAACCTCACTCAACATGTGACTTTTCCAACTAGAGGAAACTCAGCCATAGACTTGATTTTCTCAACTCACGAAATAGTTCAAAATGTCAAGCGCTTCCCCCGTTTGGCTCTTCTGACCACAATGTACTTTCTTTTGATATTACCTTCATTTTCACTGAAAAAAATTTTTACCCCGTTCCCTGATTTTCGTAGGGCTGATTTCAAAGAAATAAGTAGGTCTCTGCAGAATATTGACTGGTATGTGACTTTTGACAACTACGAAAACGTTGATGACCTCTACTATCGCTTTTGTAGAAAGCTATACTATATTTTTTCTCAGCATGTACCTTTCCGTTTTGAACCATTTCAAGAAAGGACATATCCTGCTCATATTAAAAATTTACTTGAACAGAAAACTAGACTTTTTTCGACTTTGCATGATCCTCTAAATCACCATCTCTACAAAAAAAGTTTGTCAAGACATCAACTATCACGTCAGAAAGTTTCTAGCTAATCGGGAACGCCGCCTTTCCAGATCTAATTACAAAGAAATCTATGCATATCTCAGGAGTAAGGTAAAAGGAAGTCAGAAACTTTCTGATCTGATAGATGAAAGTGGTAACATACTCAAGAATGACAGGGAAAAAGCGGAAGCATTGGGCAACTTTTTTGCTTCCTTTTCCACAAATTCAGAAACTAGTAGAGGCATAAAGTTACCTCATCCTCCCATTGTCCGTATAAATGCTCGTTGTAATGAAATATGCATTGATCCTGCAAAGGTTTTTGGAATTTTGAGTAAATTGCGTCCCTCTACTACTGTCGCATACGATGGTATTCCTCAAATTATCTATCGCAAATGCGCCCAAGCTTTGGCTTTTCCCCTGTCGCTAATATTCAATGTTTCAATGATGAACGACGAAGTGCCTAAGCTTTGGAAAGAAGCTTTAGTAACGGCAGTACCCAAGTGTGAACGCAATAGTGCGCTCCAAAACTTCAGGCCTATAAGTATTACTGCTCCTGCAGGGAAAATCCTCGAAAAACTTGTCAAAGATAAACTGCTTGACTGGTTAGAAAAAAACAATATTCTTCCTTCCGTTCAAATGGGTTTCCTTCCCGGGGGCATTACTTTCAGATACAATTTTTGACTGGATCAGTGCTGTAAACAATAATAAATCAGTGGATGTTGTATTTTTTGACTTATCGAAAGCGTTTGATAGAGTTGAACATTCGAAATTACTTTTCAAGGTTGAAAATTACGGAATTCGCGGACAATTGCTCAGCTGGTTTGCATCTTACCTCCATGACAGAGGCATGACTGTTCGCGTTGGAACAAGCTTTTCAAGGCGGTTTCCCTGCAGAAGCGGAGTACCTCAGGGCGGCATACTTTCGCCACTTCTCTTCCTCACATACACCGCGGAATTACCTTCACTTCTCAAAACCCATCCAAATATCAAAATACAGATTTTTGCCGACGACATCAAAATTTACTTCTGCTATAAGGATGAAGAACAACATGAAGCATACACTGCAATTGCTTCTTCTATAGAAAAAATGATTTTTTGGTCAAAGCAATACAATTTACCCGTAAATGCGCTTAAAACCAAAGTGATGCATCTTGGTAATTCTCCTACTCAAACTTATATGTGCGATGGCATCGAGCTGGAATATTGCAGTGGCACTAAAGATTTAGGAGTTTTCGTTGACAACCAGCTCAGGTTTTCTCTCCACAGTGATTCCGTAACCAAGAAAGCTTTATCTGTCCTCTTTCTAGTTCTCAGAAGCATACACATTAATGACCCGGCTCTTTTAGTGAAATTGTACAAAACTTATGTTTTACCGATTTTAGAGTATGCGTCGCCGGTATGGAGTCCTTTTTTGAAAAAGAATATTGATAAGTTAGAAAGAGTACAGAAGACTTTTTCAAGAATAGTTTTCTACCGATGCTTTCCCGACCCTAATTATCCTCACTCATTACCACCTTACGCTTCCAGACTATCAACCCTGAGGTTACGTAGCCTCAGATACAGACGCGTGTGCCACGACCTGGTCTTCTGTTTTCGCATTTTGCGACTGGAGACCAGGCTTGTACCCAGTAGATACTGGGTTTTTAGGCCATGTCGTAGTCGAGCGGTAGGGTTTGCTTTGGGATATCGTAAACTGGGATCCAAGATTTTTTCTACTGCATTCAACTCTTTCGTTTGTCGGACTGCTAGATGGATAAGTCTATTACCGAAAGACATAACTTCTTCCAAAAGCTCTTTGGAATTTCGCAGAAAGTTAAACTCTGTCAACGTTTTAGAAGTTTTGAATATTTCCGATGTGTGATAATTGCGTTGCCTCTTTAATGGCGCCGCATCTACCTCAGTCTTTCCCAACTTTCGTTTGATTTTTTGTTATGATTTTTTTGCAACTGGCTCAACAGTTTTTGGCTATTTACGGCAGATCTTTGGAATTTTTGCATATTTTTCTCAATACCTAGCACTAAAAAAAGTTTTCTCCTAATGCCCTATTGCACCCTTTTCGGCAGAATTTAGATCGCTTCTTCGTATGTTAGCCGTTTGATGATATCGACGACTGATGAGCCCTTTACCTTGAGATCCCCCCACCCCGCTCGCCCAGGGTCCCTGACGGATTCGTCCGTTCCGGGTTAAGTTAGTCAGCCAAGCCCTGGTAATTGTGACGTCATGATGTTGCGTTCGGGCATGGGAACAGGAGCTCGGCAAAGGTACCCCTCATCGTTCGAAGGAGGAGAACGACCTGAAGAACCAGGAGGACGATCATTGTATTCTGTCCAGACGGTCCGCTTATGTTACCTTTGTTGTTTTACTTTTGGAACACCATGTGTGTGTATACATAAATAAATAAATAAATAAATAAATATCAACAATCTCAGAGTTATCAAAATTTGATAAGCCATCGCTCGCAAGCTGAGGTTTTATCAAAGATCTCCAGCCACATTCCAACTGCTCAATGCCGAGCAGTTGTAATAGATCCTCAGTACAATTCACGACGTTTTCAGTTTATTGCAACATAGGCATTCGAAAACATGAGCTGGATTTCTAAAGATCCCCAGGGAATTACGCAAAACAACAATGTCCAGCTTGTATGGCGATGTTTTGGCATCCATTATGCTCAATTATCAGGGGCCTTTTCAAGAAAGACAGACAAAAAAGAAACCGACACTTGCGGTTGGATTAGAATTGAGGCGTTACGCTGAGCAGTCTGGCTCAACCCTTACAGCGGCGAGAGAGACGCGCCCCTTCTCAGCTGCATCTCCCTCTTCAGCGAGGTACATACACTCCTTGGTATTTGATCTTGAACGTAGATGTGGGCTTCTTTGATCCTCATATTCTTCACCTAGCACATCTTACAAGCAAATCAATTCCATATTTCATTTTTTGTGAAATACGCGAATAACTGAACTTTGAAGCTCTCACAACATAAAACCGTTCAACGTCAACGAGCCTCTCGCTTTGACAATATCTCCCAAAGTTTGGAATCTTCTCGAAACGAAGGCTACCGTCATAGAGGATGCAGTAAAGTCAATTGAGGTTCCGGAAGTCGGTGATAGGGTTCGCAAACATTTAAATGATTTGTGGAATTTTCCTTAAAATTGTTCTCGCAGAAATGGTGGTACATGTTCAAAGCCTGGAACATCAAGTTTACAAAGTTCAAGGTGCCCAGATCTGGTGTTTCGTTCGAAAACATGAGAAACGGAGTGTACATTAAGGTAGTATAATTATTATTACCATCTTTCTTCTCAGTCTCCATAAAATGTTATTGAGATAAAAGGAGCACAACTAGAAGCACGTGCAAGAGCGAAATTTAGACTACTTTTCGTAACATCGGGATCTGGAGACGTGATGTGAGTAAAAAAGAATTTTCAATCTTATTGAAGTATTCTGCATATTCAGGGGGACGACCGATAGACTGAATATTGACGCAAGACTGTCGTGGAGCGATTTCAGTTTCACTCCAAAAGTTGACTTGGACTCAAACTTGAGACTCAAATTCCATGGCCCCATCAAAATATTGAACTTAATCAAGAAATTCCTGGCCCGCTTAATCGACAAAAAACTCAAGAAACTAGTGAGAACAGATCTTTTGGTTGAAGACATGCGGCGTCTCTACTCACTTATATAGGCTGTTCGGGCAATAGAGAAAGAAGTAAATCCTCACTTGCAAGAGTTTAAAAGGAAGATGGTAGCTAAAGGCCTGACGTCCTACACCGTGCAACTATCAGTTCAGAGAAACTCCCTCCATGTTTCGATCACGCCGAAGAGGTATTCTTGTTATATCGTTTTAAAAGCCTTTTTATATCTGGGCAAATGAAGTTCGAGTGTTTCTCAATGGAATTGATTTCTCTTTCATACTCATCACAAATTTGATTAAGAACGCGAATGACAAAAACAACCATTTGGGGAGAGAAAATTTTGTCGTACTGTAATTCGTAAAATTCGTACTGCTATTTGAGACGCTAATTGTGCAACCCAAGCTCACAGACGCCGCCGGCAAAGTGCCAGCATCTCGACAAGAGGGCCAAGGTGCCGGCAATTTCTCACTCAGAAGAGCACACTATTTCTTATGCTCTCTAAACTGCCGGCAGCTCCCACCTTTCGACAAGGTGCCGGAAGTTTGCCAGCAGGTTAGCTCGGTAGCCGGTAACAGATCATACTTTTCTCGATATTTTATGGGGAGAAGAAGGGTTCGAAAATCCTCCAGGTTTGTTCATATTCGCTATGACATTCTCAACCAGGCATTTTTTTCTGAAGAGGGGTTTTACGCTTTGAATGTCATAAATTTTGACGACCTTGCGCTGAGTTGCCTCCAAACGGGGGGGGGGGACACTACTGTCCCAGGTGTCCGCCGCGAGTACTCAAAAAACTCTTAGTACCCTAATTTCACGCGTACAAGGCGCACCTTTTTCGATTTTTCGACTAAGCCCCTCAGCCGCTTTAAATTATTTCGGAGAACAATCCTTATGCCGTACGATTCTCTTAAGCAATATATAGCAAGGCATAGGGTCCTTTGGTTGCGAAGTTCTTTGGCGCGTTTGGGCTGGTCGATTTTGGAAAAAAATTCCCCCGCGCCTTGTACGCGTGAAATTAGGGTAAGTCAATCACAATTATTGTTTTTTCGAATTCAATAGCGTCTCGAGAATCATCATGTTTTCAAATTCATTGGCATTCAATTTCTTAATTTCCTTCAAAGAATGGCTCTTCCGCACATCATAGCATCAAAATAACAGCTTACTACTCCACTTATTATAAGTCTTGTTAAGCAACACTCACTGATATTCGTGAAGTTTGTTTAGTGTGTGAGATAAGGGATCTTTTCAGAGAAGATGTTTCCGTCAATTTCTCTGCAGGTTGTTTAGAGGTACAACTTACGATTTTTTCATAATTCACATAATGCTGATCTAACTAAATCCAGCAAAATGTGATGATATAAAATGCGCAAATTTTAGTGCTGCTAATGTTATCACTCCATTGATTCCAATCAACAACATGGTCTGTTTGAATGCGAATATGCTTTCGCTAATAAACGCAATACAGGAGAGGGAGGAAAGGAGTGTGGTGAGTTTTTCTTTTTCAATGTACCGTGCTGTAAAGTTCGCGGGAGCAAGAGCTCCATCACTGCGTCTTCAAATAAGCGTGATACATCCTAGTCATATGAAAAATCATGGTCAATGATAGAACAGATTAGGTTTCTCTCAATAGTTCTGCGCAAAAGTCATGAATGCAACGGTCATAACTGAAACTCGTCCAAACTTAGCTTTTGAAAACGAGGTTTTTTTCTTTGCAGCTTCTTAGCTAAATCGGAAACTGTCCTCTCTCAAAAGTAGAGTTTAGCATCGTTTACAACTGAGCTCTATGAGCTCCTGGTTTTGACTATAAAACGTCCGTGGAGGTCAACGGCTCCCGCAAAAAGGCAGTTATTATTGCCGCCGTGTTTTCCTGTAAAAAAATTGTGATTTTAGTAACATTTGACAGAACATTTTGCTAGCTTAACTGGATGGGTCGCAAAAACTTATATTGCTTACGCAAATTTCTGCAACCTCTTCAGCTTTGCCACCTAACTATTAGGTTGGTGCAAAAGTAATGGCCGATTTGCGAATTCTCATTCGTGCTATAACTTTTGGAAGAATTCACAATTCCGAATGCGGTAGAAACTATCAGAAGCAGCAAACCTTCTGCAATGCAGCGCACATTTATTTATACTCATATCACGAACGGGCAGAAAAATATGGATTGAAAAATAAAAAAGGTTCTTCTGCTAGAACCTTGTCTTTGACAATTCATATCTTCCTTCAAAGTGTGTTAGTATAAATGTTAAGTAGCCTATCTTGTAGCCGCAAGCCAGTAGTACAAAACGCAATAAAAAGAATTCGGACAGAAAAGTTTGCGAAAAAGAAAAAAAATTGATGAAATTTCTCACTTTTTTGAACATTTTTTCAGTGTGCCTCAAAGTCCCGAATATAGAATTTTTTGATTTTCTAGGTACTGAACAGCTGGATGTTTTTGCAAAAACTGCTAACAGGATGCCCTAGCCCTACGCTTACAGAATTGAGCAAAGCTCCGGCGATTGACTTCTTCAGAAGAAAATTATGGGTAATAAAATGACCGCAACAGCTACCCATGTTTAGGCGCCGATATCTTAGTCTGTTTAGCCTCAAGGAACACAGTCAAGTATGCGTAATGTAGACAATTTCTATTACATACAATAGCTAAATTTTCGAAGAAATCCCATTGATACGCGCTTGAATTCTGGCCGGAAAAGTGAAAGCAATAAAATTCTGAATTTGGATGCGGTTATTTGAAGCTCAGTAACTTTATAACAGATGAGGATGAGAGCACGTTTCAAGCACCGTTAGATAGAGCATGGAAACAGCTTCGCGACGGTGTACTACATTCATTGTAAAGAAGAAGTATTGTTGTAAAAAAGTTGCCCTGAAAAAAGGTTTGGAAAATCGGCCATTACTTTTGCACCAACCTAATAGATGATAAGAGGGAGTGGTCAGAACTTAACCCAGCCATACTAAACATGCTGTGTATCATCGGACTCGTCTTAAAACGCTGATCACAATTATATGCTTATTATCTGCCAAGCGCCTATCTGGGAGAAATTATGAGCGCTGAAATGTGCGATTTGTTAAGCGTTGTAGCCCACGAAATAGGTTTCAAAATCACTTATTTAGGTTTTCAGTATATGTGCTTCTTCCTTGTAATTGAAATAACCACAGCCACTGTAAATCCGCGCCATCAGGCTTCCTTCTAAGTAGATATATTCGTCAAAACTTGAAGAATCTCTCATACATGAATACTTATAATTCCTCCCAGATAATCGCTTGGCAGACAAAAAACATATATTTGAAATCAGCGCTTTAAGACAAGCCCGATGATATACAGCTTGTCTGGAATGGCTAGGTTTGAGTTCTGACCATTTCCTCGTAAGATGGGTCTGCATTTTTACAAGAGCTGGGTCTTCAAAACATGACCTTTGCTTCCACCACAGGAAATCCAAAGAGGAATTTTGCTTTTTTCAGTGGAATTCGACAAGTTATTCTGTCTAAAGCAACAAAAGTTAGAGACCTTTTATGCCAAAAGACAGATTTACTTAATGTTTTATTGAGCACGCTTATTCAATTGGGTGAAAGTAATCACGTTGAGTCAGATACATGCGCACGGATAGTCATATGTTTTCAGCATGGCGATAAAATCGATGTTACCTGTTTATCGCCAGAACTCAAATGTGAAATATCCAAGCTCAAATGCTCACTTTGTTCGGATATCGACATAAAATACACTTCAGGAAACTCGGACAAGTTCCACAATTGTCTACCAAAACTGCCGTTCTGAATAAATAAAACTTTAAGCAACAGTGTTTTACAAGGTAACGCCTTTGAGAGATTATGCCGTATTGACTTGTCTTTGACCTCAGGATAATGACAGACAAACATTAGGAGGTTTTTAGAAAGCTTTAGCAACTAAGTTCTCACACTGCTTTTTTTATGAAAGGTTAGGTAATCGTCAAAGTTGTGATTGTTCCAACCTGGTTCAATTTTACCGATTTTCTAATAATGTGTTAATCTATAGATCAAACATTTTGCAATAAAATGGTCCCTACGTCTGATAAACATGGAGACCGATTTGGGAAAAAACTAACAGGAGAAGAAGAGCAGCCTAGTATGATTTTGAGAATCTGAGGGAAGCCACAGACCAATGACAGACTCGGATCTTCGCGCCCACGTTCAGCTCAACCGTTTTCCGGCACTCTGCTACGCGTACCTGAAATCTAGGCCCATACTCTACATAGAGTATGGCCTACATACTGCCGTTCTCTACAAGAGAACATGGCCCCACATAGAGCCATGTTCTCTTGTATCTGTTCACTGTGGGCGATATAATGAGCTTCATGATTTAGTTGTGAGTCAACATCAGGGAATTCGCTCCAATGACTTCTTTTTTTTACGTGAAGGTTGTGTTTGTATAGCGAAAAAGTCTTCAAAAGTATCCCAGTAAAAAGGAAAACTTGCGTTTTATAGCCCTTTTGGGACTAAAACAAGGTCTTTTTGACATTTTCTTTTAGAACTAAAGACGGCATTTCTCAACTAACCTCTTCTTATTGTTAGATCATGAGTGAGTTTGAATAGCCCGTTAAAGCTGCTAGAATTTGATAAAAGACGAGAAACTGCGCTTGTACAGTCGCTTCATTTCATATGATCATGCGTGCCATTGCACACACAGTCCACTTTGGCGTCCTCATCCTGGATTTGCAATCGCAAAAACGCAAGAGACTTACCGATTGTTATCGATTACATCAATTTGAGGTGACTAGTAACTAAAAAGGAAAGAAAATGCTAAGAACACCTTGGAAACACTTACCTGAAGGCTTGTTTCTCCCACGAATCCAGGATGGGGACGCCAAAGGGAACTGTGTGTGCAGTGACACACATGATCATATGAAATGAAGCGACTATATTTGGCACAGAGATTCGCGCACAAAACTGCTGCTTTAACTTACTAAGGAGTGACTTCTGACACTGCTTAATAAGATAATGGCATTGTCAGTGCTCCTAGTCGTGTCATAGCGAACAGAAACTTATATATAAAGCTGAATGTCTGTTCTTGTGTCTGTCTGTATGTGTGTGCGTATGTTCCTGAATAAAAAATCCCGTTTCAACCGACCTAGACAAGAGTTTGCACTTATATTTCCACGAAAAACTCTATGAAGTAGATCCACTTTCTCGAAAAATTTGCGCTTTGTTTTGTCCAACCACTCAAACAAAGTTTTACCTGTCTTCCAGATATATAAAAGCTTACAAGTCTTGCGGGGATTGATTACTGTATGCTCTTCATTTAGAGCAATTACGAACCCTCCCTTCTCCTTTGAAGCTTTTAAGACCGCCACTGGAAGATGCATTTGGTATTTTCTAAAAACACTGCAATACTTTGAGAAGTGCTTCTCCAACTACTTACAATATGAGTTGTCACATAATTAATCAATATTCACAACTTTAGAGAAGCAGTGGCTGAGGTATACAGCTTGAGCGGGTATAAGGTAGACTTTTCTAACTCATTCTTAATTTAGTCCTTTCCAGACTACTATTGTCTAGACTTTACAAAACACCGATATTCTCTCGGTTGGACAGTTGTTCCAAAGGTTTTTTTCATGGTGGGTGGGTCATTAGGATCCACAGGCGAGAGCTGAAAATGGAGCAAAATCAAGAAACGTACTTAGTCAGATAGTTCTCTTACCTTGAAGCGATTGATTAGATTCGCAACAAAAAGGAAAAGCTCCATTCTTGCAAGACCTTCACCCAAACATTGTCTTTTTCCGATAGAAAACGGTATTAACTCATCAACCTGAGAAAATTGTTGAATCCTTTTGCAGCTGATTGTAATCATCTGGTAATTACCTTCTTCAGCTTGCAGTTGTCATCGATAAATCTGTTGGGATTGAACACGAGCGGATCATCAAAAACCTAGAGAGGTAATTTTACAAGCCCTCTTTGTCTCTCTCTAAATAAAGTACTTTACCTCCTCGTCATAAAGAACATTGCTAATCTGACCAATCACACCGGTTCCTGCCGGAATGTGCCATTTTCCAATTTGAACGTCACGCATCAGCTCGTGAGGTAAGTTCATGGGAAGGAGATTAGCCATTCGCTGGGTTTCCCAAAAAGAAAAAAATTCCACTCATCTTTGCAAAAAGTAAAGGATCCATTTTACTAATAAAATGTACAGATACTAATTTCTTAAGGGTTTTTTTGCTCAAATTTCCCATACATGATACCAAATCTACTTATCATTGTATTTATCCACCGATTAGAGTGCGCCTATTCTCATTCAAAATATTGACAGAGTACGGATGTAGTTGTAAAAATATAATATTGTAAAACCATATAATATTAGGTTGGCGGATAATTTCTGTTACACTTTTTTCGTGAAATTGTGAAAATTTCCAGAAGTTCTCTAGAATCTTCGAACTTGCTCCATATGTAGGCCACGGCAGAGCGTACACAACGGTATGACTGGTGCCGCAAATGCACAATTAGCCAGCAACTTTACGACAACTTTATAAGCACACTCAAAATTGTCATTTTTTCTTTGATTTTTTCTCTGCTTCTAATCGTGTTTTTTCTCTCCCACAATTTTTTGAGACATATTTTCGCATCCTCTCTTTTATGGTAGCACTTTGGTGCCGCTAGCATGCCAAAAACAAGGGGTGAAAAAACAACTCAAAAAATCAAAAATTTGTCGAAAATTCTTTTTGTGTGCATGGTGTTGGATTTGAGGAAAGGTTGGAAATAATTTTTGTAAATTTTTAAAGAATGTTCTTCATGTCAAAATGTCAATGTGCGCTGACATGGTGCAACACGTAGCTCAAGTGATCCCCTGCGGACATGATTGTGCCATTCCCCTACTCAGACAATCGCCGGGGGCAGGCGGGCACCGGAAAAATAGATTGCTGATCTCTCGCACCCCGCTCGCGGATTTTTTGGAAAGCAATCAGGACTTTTCGGAAGACCGCTTGCTGAGTTCTCGATTCCTCAGAGGTTCAGAAATATTTCTGCAAGAAATAAGAGCGGAAAAAAATTCAACAGGCGGTCTCTCAAAAATCCGCTGACTCAGCAAACGGTCTTCCGAAAAGTCCTGATTGCTCTCCAAAAAATCCGCGAGCGGGGTGCGAGAAATTAGCAATCTATTTTTCCGGTGGCCGCCTGCCCCCGGCGATTGTCTGAGTATGTCCGCCAAAAACTATGAACCATACCCTGCCTGCATACCCCATCGCCCCATCTCTTCCCAGCCACCTGGAATAATGCCAGCCCGCTGACAAAAATGTCCATAAAATGTACTCCCACCGATAAAGTGGATGTTTTGCGCAATAAAATTAAAAGTGTAACAGAAATTATCCGCCAACCTAATAAATGAAAATGAATCAAATCTATGATAATACAACGTGAAAAAATTATATAAAAAAATTTAACTAACTCTATAGAATGGAAATTTTCCAAACTCTACACATGCTTGAAATATCCCGGAAATTCCAGATGAGCATCTATCTATATATAAGCAAGAAGTAGAGTAAAATAATCTATAAATAAAAAGAGGCATTTAATAAAAACTTATTTAAACAAGCAGTACGATATCCAAGACTCAAAGGAATTCCTATATCCATTCTGAGTAATTTCAGAGCGTCTGCACTTGGATCCTTTGATCAATTATTAGGTTGTCCCATAAGTCTTTTCATTTTTTGAGTTTTCGCTGTGTTAAGTCGTACACTTGTTATTCTAGATAGACATCAGGATACCATTCGATAGAGCAAAGCAAGCTCTATAAGGTGGCGTTTGTGCTTTTGCACCAGCTTCGATCCACCTCAAGTTTGAAACCAAAATCTAATAAGTTTCGGATGCCCAAAAAATCAAATTTTTTAAATATCTTTATTCAGAAAAGTCCTACAAATCTCTCACTCGCTCTTGCATAAACACTCCACATCAGACACTCATTTGTGCTGTTGCTGTAGTTTTTTATTGGCTATAAATCAAAAAACCGAAAATTTCCATGTTTTTACCAAAGTGATGCTGTGCTCTTCTTATACTAACAGTTGTATACTTCGGCCCCTTAGAAGTACGATCGTAAATTTTCAGCTTTATATAAGCTCTGGTTTCTGAGAAATGTTGAGTTAAACGTGAAAAACCTGAGTGAGGAAAGCTAAATTCGATATTTCTCAGAAACTAGAGCTTATAGAGAGCTGGAAATTTACAATTGTACTTCTGAGGGCTTGTAGTATACAACTATTAGTGTAAGAAAAGCACAACTTCACTTTGGTAAAAACATGGAAATTTTCGGTTCCTTGATTTCTAGCCAAAAAAAGACAGCAACAGAACATATTACTGTCTGATGTGGAGTGTTTATTCGTGAGCGTGTGGGAGATCTGTAGGACTTTTCTGAATGAAGATATAAAAAATTTTCAGTTATCTGGGCATCCGAAACTTTTTAGATTTTAATTTCGAACTTGAGGTGGATCGCTGGTGCAAAAGCACAAATGCCGTCTTATAGAGCTTGCTTTGCTCTATCGAATGGTATCCTGATGTCTATTAAGAATAACAAGCATATGACTTATCACAACGAAAACTCAAAAATGAAAGACTTATGGGACAACCTAATATTACTCTTATTTGCATCCTCATGGATTCGCGCCGTGCGAGCGGTCCTTTTATAAGGGCTAGCGTACAAGCGGACGACATAAGCCTAAAGCTTCCGTGCGTGCGGCAAACAGCCGAAGCGCCGTCCTAGCGGCAGGCAATGTTACCGTGCAAACGGCATGCAATACGGTTGCTCGAGCGAGCGGCCAGCAATGCGTCCGTCTTATCGGTCGGCAATACCTGTTGCCGTGCAAGCGGCCCACACACTGTGAGCGTAAACGGTACCTGCGTGAGATACGACGCAGTGTTTAGGCTGGCTAAGCGTTGACATATCGTGTTATCAACATCTTCTTTCACCAGCAAGGCTGAAATGAACCTGTGTGGGAGGCTACAGTTATCAAGAGTGATGGTGTGGGCTTCCCCACGAAAAGTTTGGCCAGTGCTGCAGGCTTCGATCCATGTGTCCAAAATGTGAAAAGATTGATCTATCCAAGAAAAATTGGTCAAAATATCCCATATACATTTACTCCAACAGCAAGCGAGCGGCCGACCTTTCCCGCGCAAGCGGCGAGCACTAGAGACCCTTCGGGCGCCCCATGTTAACCGTGCCAACGGCCCTTGACGACCATACAATCGCACACACCGACGAGCGATTGTAAGGTTGTCGCTGGCCGCCCGCTCGGCGCGAGTCCCTGAGTCAGTAACATTGGACTTCTGGCATGAGAAATGAATAAATTTTTTCTTAGAAGCAACTAATGCAATAGCTGTCTGAATATGCAGATTACCTAATCGCATGATTCTTTGTAAAATTAGAAATGTGCTTTACATACTCACATTGATTACTGCATTGACGTAGGGTAGATTATTCTTGTCAGCCATTGTGATAGCTCGATTTGACCCGATCACTCGATCCAGCTCTTCGTGCATTTTGTCCTAAAGCCTCAGATGCTAATATTATAAAAATTTCTATTATTTGGCAAATAGTTCACCTGGACTTCTAGATGATTTAGGAGGTAGATTGCACCCCAAGAGAGAGTATTCGATGTTGTTTCCATACCAGCAAACCACAAATCCAAGCAAACATTTGTTAGTTGGATGTGACTTAATGTAAAACGTAAACAAGATTTTTTGAAATAATGTTCTCTACCTGAAAGATTCCTTATCTCCTTCAGCCTCTCTTCGTTTTTGTTCCTTTAAATATGCTTCTACATAATCATGTGCTTCGTCTGTATCGTAGTTCATATTTTTCTTATGTTCTGAGATTTGTTTGTCGAAAAATGAGTAAAATTTGTCACGATAACTAATCAGCCTGGAACAAATGACTTTATATTTGGAAACTAAAGGTCATGGGATACTTACGTCTTGAGTAAATCCTTAAAGTATGGCAGCTTTCCAAGCCATGGATAAAGAAAGACAATACTAGCAGATGGATGTGCAAAATCTCGCCTTTGGGCCGAGATTATAGTTTTTAGATCTCGAAATTCTCCAACATGCTCCTGCAACCGACGTAAATTTCATCACAACGTTCAGTTGTATCTCATTTTCTTGAGGGTTGCTGATTTTATTATTATCACGAGCAAATGGGGACATTTGTGGAGCATTCACGACTTACCTCATCGAAACGATAACCAAACAGTAATTGATTGATAACTGACCCAACAGCCACATCAAACACATCCTAAAGGCTTATACCGATTAATCTTTGTTAATCATTTAATAAAATAAAGGATGCTGAATGATTGGATGGACCTGTAGATTAACTTCCTTGTCTTGCTGCGCTTCCAAAGTATCTGTCATAGCTTCCACTTCCATGAGAACCTGAGAAAGGTACACTTAAAAAACGTATCAAAACTGTGAGAATCCTTTGAATATGACTTCTGGTGAAACGGATAGAAAATTTCTATAAATGGACAAAATTACAGCAACGCGTTTTGTTTACTTCATTCATTTCTGTTGAGTTGTGTATGCGAAGAGAAAGATTTGAACAATAAAGCCAGCTTCCCAGCATTTTCATCTTACTTTCTCCGGCAAACTTCAACGGCAAGAAATTCATGTCCATTGTTCCAAAACCCTTCCCTCTTTGGTGTAAGGTTTCTTGAATTTCTATGGGTAAAAAGTTCATTGAATAAATTTCACTACATGATATTCATAAAGTTGGCCTAAGGGTACTCACTTCACGTCTGATTGATGGTAGGAAAAGTATACGAAAATCAAATCCATAATTCTAATACTTATAATGAAATTCTTCAATCTTTTTCTTAAATCCAAATTTATTCTTTGATTTCAAGCAAATCTCTGGAAACCACGTCCTTTTTATTCGGCTAATCCACATGCTTCTTACCACTGTCTTGAATGTTACTCCCCATTTTAGGCCTAACCATAAGAATGGTCTCTGGCGATACTTTTTGAGACCCCTGTTCCTGTGAATAATTTGCACCCACTCTCTGTTCCATTCCATTCTTGCCAAGTCCGAAATCTCTCAATACATGTATCGCGAATCTTCTGTGATCACGCCATACATCGCCTACCGTATCCACGATACCGTATGCTCCACCTTAAAAATTCTTATGTGCTTCCTTGTTCAGTGGGATACCGACACATACCTCTGTATATTCGAGTAATTTCCTCCAAATGGAATTTTCCAGCATATGCATCGCCATCTTTGACAAATGTCTCTTTCAGTGTGGGATAGTCGCTTATCATGATAAAAGGGTAAGACCCTAAAAGCTATCAAAGGATGATACAGCAAAGAATACTCTGGTGCACTATTGAGAAATAAATGTACAAAATCGATTACTCTGCCTTTCTATCCCAACAAAAATACGAAAATAAATTGCCTACCTACCCATCCAAAACGTATAGACTGGTCCATATTTCTTCTTCCACATTTCATAAGCGCTATAACCAGGTTCATGCCGCAACATTGTTAGTAGATTTCCGACGAATGGTAAGGGTGTAGGGCCTAAATTGCTGGTTTTCACGTATTTTTCAGATTTTCGAGGCTTTTGCGCTTTTTTGTTTAAGTGTTCAACTCAGGTGTTTCCAAATATCATATTTGATTCTCAAATTTTCCTTCCAAATGTGGACATAAGAATGAATTCTTTATAACATTATAGCGACATACAAGTTATACTATGACTTGAGCAGCAACAGTTTTTCTCATTTATCTATAATTCCGCTTACGATTTCGAAAAGCTGAAGTTGTTGAAATACTTGTCCATATATAGCCTTTGAGGGCAGATATTTGAGAATTAAAAAATCAAATGTCACCTAACGCAATATCTACATCGATACAAGGACTAGATTATTGAAAGTTCGGGTAATAAGGCGCTTACCTGGCGGTAAGTTTCTCCGCTTCCAGTAGATGTGATAGAGGAGAAACAATAACAGGAAGACGTTAGCAATCTCAAACAGCATATCGCCTGCAAATCAAGAATTGATTTATCCTTCCAAATTTTACATTTAATGATCCTTATGATCCTTCATGTGAGGACACATACTGTCCGCTTTTACAAATAGTATATAGATGAGTGGACGTTTTTGATTTGTGTGCAATTACACAACATCACGTGAATACGCGGAAAACCCAGTACGATGTGCTTTTTCGCGCATCTTTTAGTCGTTTTATTTCTCAAGTTTTTCTTGCATTTATCGAACGAGTAGTTTTGCTTAAGATAAGTGCCAAAACCAGCTCAATTCGAGATATATTCCCCGCGTTCCTGTGTAATTGCACATATCACGCCAAGGAAATATTAGTATGAACAAGTTTCTCATTAGGCGCTTGCCATCCACATGCAGCAAAACCCAAAAAATAAATTTCTCATACAATAACGAAATATGCAGTAGATAATATGGTCATGAATTTCATGACCCACGCAGGACAACTGCACTTTGAAGTGAAACGATGGATCAAAATAACCGGATTTTTGAAAATTGACCATGAGAAATGTACAATAGATGCCAAGGATGTTGAAGAAACTAATAGCAGACCATGAAAAAATATTTTCTTTGGCACTGAGTAATCTGTTTGATAGCGCCCCTCCAGTATAGCTCAAAGATCGTTGCGATAGCAGCGCTCTATGTTTGCCGAGTGGCAGAAAAAGCGACCCAAGGTCAGTGCAAAAGCTCCATCCGAACGAACAAAATGAACAGCTGATGACGCAAATTTGCTCCGACTAAAATGTCTCTCTTGGTTGAGTAAGGAGTGAGTTGAAATCAAAAACTATTATTGTTCTACTTTGTTTGTCATCTCGGCAACAAACTAATATAACCGGTATTTGCTTTCTAATTGATTTTATTTTGCAGACCTCACGGAAACAAATGGTAGATGACTTTATACCATGTTTGATTGTGAATTAACGTTTTGAAAGACACTAGATAATTGAAAAATCTTCTCTCAAAACGATAAGAATGAAGTAGGAAGGGTTGGACGATTTTCCAAGTGTTTTCATCACTTTTAACTATGTGATGTTTGTTCAATTTTTTCTGGAATTATGCCACTAATGAGCAGACAAAGCAGTTACGGACTATACGTCATACATATGTAGTGTAGAAATACAGCAACAAGCGAAGCTTCTCTTTTCTTTGTTTACGATGAGAAATTTGCCTAAAATTCAAAAAAATAAGTTATGCGCCTTAAATCACTATATATCGTATTATGCGATATTCCACCATTTTAGCTGAAGAGGAAGGAAAATTCATGGGAAAGATTCTGATGTACAAAGCAATGGTTTGGCGTTTGTTTTCCTCTGTACATAAAAAAATTAAGAGAATGAATAAAGGGATTATGTTTCCTTATGACAACTTGCATACCGCTCCCATTGAGCTTATGAGAAATTTGTGGGATGAAAATGGTGTTTATTTTGAAATCATTGGATAGATAGGATATTTTGGATTGGATCTACTCAGTCTGCTTCATTTACAAAGATTAGAAACATTTAGTATCATCTTATTAAAACAAGTGTGGTCGGAGTAAGATGAACTTGAAAAGTGGAACAATCCTTGCTGAGATTACCATCATAAATCATAGAGTCTATCAGAAGTACAGTTTAACATGTGACGGCTCAGAATGGAACAAACATTGGAAAAGTTCATCTGTGGGTAAAATGGAAATTTATAATTTTCTTCGCAATTTCGAGAGAATCCCGTTGCTTATTCTAACGAACAAATGCTTAAAAAGGTCATTTTTGATTGTGGTAAGCGTCCGCTTTGTACGAATGATGACAGAAGAACTTCGCTTTACACACACAAATAACTCCTGTGAAAACTGAAAGTGAATGGTTCAGTTTGACATTTTTTGTCCTGCTATATTTTGCATTTAACTATAACATTTCCATTTTGCTACTATTTCTGTTAGAATCAAATGCACTTTTGTAATAGTTTTTCTATCAAAACATATACTACACTTCTTCTTTTGGGACTTATATCCTGCAGCCTTATGTATCCTCTGCACACCTTCCAAAATGAATGTTTTTAGCTCAGTTCCAACGAAAAATTCTCACCACAGCGCACTCTGACGGGTAAACGGCATGTGGAATTCTCATCATAGCTCGGACTTGCCCTAACTATGCGGGACACGTCGCGAAAAAAGCGGCGTATATTGCGCGACTTCGCACAACATGACCATCATTGGAATATTGAGCGTGCGCTGACATTTTCGGCCCGACTATTATTGGATTGGCAACGCTGGCGTAGCTCGCCTCTCTCAATGGCCAAACGTGCGCTACCCTATAGAACTTGGATGATTTTTCCAAACTGGAGCTAATTTTGAAATTTCGTAAAGAATGAGTTCCTGAGTTTTACTGTGAATACCAAATCATGTTTTATAATCGCTGCTACAAGGTTGAAATGGTAAAGGAATGTAGGAAATGTCGAAAGTTGTTGGAGTGGTTGGGGATATAGCTCAGTGGTAGAGCGCTCCCTTAGCATGGGAGAGGTCTGGGGTTCAATTCCCCATATCTCCATGAAGTTTTGCACTTTCTGCCCTCGTTCACACTTTTCTTGTACATGATCACAGTGGATCCAAATCGGGTCCTCGATGCCATTTTTCATTCCAACTGCAGAATTCTTATGAATTTTTCTACTATAAAGTTCGAAAAACTGTTTTTTCCCCCGAAAATGGAGCGTTTTTATGTAAAAATCTACATGTAAAGAGGGAATATCATGGAATGATTTATCCACATACATTTACAGAACAAGACTAGGCAATTTTAGCTTTTTTGGCAAATATATCATCGGCATTGTACATTCTGGGAGCATCCGCCATTGTAGCCGCATCTCTAGGAACTTGAGGAGCTGTTGGATGCGCAAATCGACATTTATTCCCCCGTCTGCATTCGCCACGTTGAAAAGCACTGAAAATAACTTGCAACAACTGCATGAACTTCCGAAAATAATAAAATGACCTCTTTTCTTTATAAGCTGTGTGTACAGCCTATCATACTGTAGGATAAAACTGGGGAACAAAGAGCTCCTAGAGATTAATTTTTTTCTTTTTATCTTACTCTAACATTCTGTCCCTGCTTGCTCCTACAAAAGGAGAGTAACGTGGGTATTTAAAATGTAAGGCCTGGTACAAGAAGTGGAATCACACATAGAATAATCTTGCAAAGTTAAGGGAGTGTTTCTTTGTTTCCAAAACATGTCTTCTGTGAATGGAGTACATTTGCTTATAGTAGAGCTACACTGGTACGAGTTAGTACCTATACCTAGAGGGCGGAAATCAAATTGGAAAATACCTTTCCTTGTACTAAGCTCTTACTGCCAAGAAAAAGATATCCAGAAAGGAGGAAGGTAAACAACTTTCTCAAATTTTCCAAGAAAAAAAAACCGTATGAACCCACCGGCAAACAGGCTTTTTCTTTGTTTCAACTTTCTCAGTCAACGGCACATGCTGACTGAGGGTAAATTGCTGTGCGAGATCTTCTTGTTCACGCTCACTTGAAAACACGCTAGAACCCTGCAATGAGAAAGCAACACAAAGATGTAAGTGAACGAAATTACACACGTCAGATTGATAGGTAGTCCAATATAGAGAAAAAGGAGAACAAAAGTACTGCTTTCAAAAACAAGTGTTGTAAATCTCACCGCATGTTTGCCTTTCAGTACGGACATCGCACTTGGTAGGCGACGGGTGCCTAGAGACATAGGTGTAGAGGAAATAATGGATGCAAGAAGAAAGAAAACATTTGGACGAATAGAAAAAAACTTGAACATTCATGACACTTCTGACCTGAATTGGGCTTTTCAGAGGGTTCCGAAATATTTTTCGACTGATTATCCCCATCGTCATCACTGCTGCCAGATTCTTCACCACCAAAAAAGAACGATGATTTCTGCAAAATTTAGATTGGCTATGACTAGATAGGCACTTCGATCGACCTTAGGGACCCGTCATACTTCGCCGAAAAAGCCCAAAAGCGCTCAAAAAAAACCCAAAAGCGCCAGAAAGAGCCGAAACGCCCTCTTCCGCGCCCACGTTTTCGCGCTAAGGCATGTGTGTTAACTTCGCAACCGAGTTTTTTGGTTCATTTCCTGTCGTCTGCCCATCAAAATAATGTCAGAATTCTATAAAAAGGTCGTTTCCGCGTACCGACTCTTTCTGATGCTTTCGGGCTTTTTTTGAGCGCTTTTGGGCTTCTTTCGGCGAAGTATGACGGGTCCCTTAACGATCGTTGGCATTTTAGTTCACATTACAGAAAAATCTCTTTAGCGCAACTAAGTGACTGCAGGATTTGATTGATTTCTTCTAAAAAAACTATACAGAATCCAATCTCAAAAAGCAACAGATTGATAAATAAAGAATTGAGGATCTGCAGCAATAATTACAATTGGCTACCTTCTCCGACGAGAGCGCTTCTTCTGGCTTGACGGTATCCGTGGTCGACTTATCCACTGGTTCACTTCCAATACTGTCAGTGTCATCATCGCTGTCATAGGACGAAATCAGATTCAGTGCCATTTCCTGCAAAATAATCTTGTTCACACTGAAAGGATATTTAGCAGAAGAAGCACAGGTCAGGTTAGAAACAACTGAAGAACATTTGCCATCGAAGTCGTCACGCTGAGGGCAGTTTACGGCAGAGCCAGTTCCATAAAATTGATGGATGTAAGTTGAACGATTATAAGGCGCTACAAAGACTTGATACACTCCCCCTCGAACCAATATGAAGTAGGAAAATAGCGAAGTTCAATCCTGATAGCAGTGCAATTCTGTCGAAACTTCCAGACGAGGAAACAAACTGATGATTTGTAAACCCCATACAAATCTACTACAAAACACTGAGCAAAAAGTCAAAACTAAACTGCTGGCAATGGAAAAAAAGTTGGTGAGCAAAACTATTTCGCGGCTGGAAAGGCTCGAGCGTGTAAAAGCGCGTACACATGCGGGATCGCTTAGCTACAGTATGAAGATATATTCTCAAGTCGCAGGTTTTTTTTATCCTACCTTAAATGGTAGCTTTGAAACTCTTCTCCTTTTCGTGAAACAAAGTTTCTCCTAACTTTTGCTGTAAATGGTTTTATGGAGGGTTAAGCATATGAAAATTGCATGAGAGCGACTCTACAGTCTGTCCTTATCCGGATCGGGGCAATGAGTAGAGGAACGAGCACCTCAATTAGACACCGCCTCCGCGGACTGCTGGTCCTGACACGATGCGCAGTAGTAGGACGGAAGGACCAGCAGTCCGCGGCGACGGTGCCGAATTGAGGCGTTCGTTCCTCTACCCGGACCAGCAGCCCGCGCAGGCGTTGCCTGATTGAGCTGTTCATTGCTCTGCCACATACCAAGATTGGAGTGATGCGCGTCCCCGTTGCAATTTTGAGTCAGGTTGCGGCTTGTCTGTTTCGTTCAATTTCTTGGCCATCTCTGACAGTGCGCTCTAGCATCAGCGCGCAAATTTCGCCAGCGGTTCGGCCAGTTTCCGATTGAGACAGACTGTACGTGTATATCAACGTCAAGCTTGATAAACTATGGCGCTATTTCGGAATCGCAGCCTAAAAATTAAGAATTTCGGGTTTTGCTAAAACTTTGCATACAGGGTTACATACATATAACAGGGTGTATGTCAAGAGGCGCGATTCTTATTGCCAGGTGGGCAGCATATAGCACATATTTAGTGTTTTAAGAAGTTGCAGAATTATTTGAAATTTCAAAAGAAGTATATTAGAGAATTGCAGGAATTGCTCCATCTTATCATTTTGAAATCGATTCAAAACAAAATTGTTGAAGGCCAAAAACCCATGAAAATGCAGTTTATAGCAATTTTGTAATTATTTCGATCAGTTTTCTAGCAAAAGTCGTCGAACTTATTAAATGGTTACTTCATACAGCTAGTAAGCCGATGGACTTTGTACGGCACTTTTTGAACACTCCCATAGCAAGATACTGAAGTTTTGAGTTGGTGACAGCCAGGAAAATCGCGCCTCTTGACCGTCTCCCCATATAACATACTGATCACGAAAATGATATATTTGCATAAAAGGACCGCTTTTGCGGGGTTACGGTAGGTATACGGTGTACAGACAAAATCTTAAATTTGGCTGAAATTCGATCTAAGGGGGGGGGTTAGTCGATATACTGGTCATGAATATGACATCCATTGCCATAGCGTCATATGATGGGGTGATGGTGGTATGCGGAGCGGGGTCAACATGTCAAGAATTCGCTGTAACTTTGCATTGTGGGGTTGATTGACATGCTGATCGTGAATATCGCATCTATTTCGCAGGTATAGAGTATGGGGTCAAATTCTTAGTTTGGCTGAATAGCGCCATATGGGATAGTAATAGGTCCATCACGTAGTGCGAAAGACTGCAGAATATTGAGGTAAAAGTCAGCCACTTCGACGTGGCGTTTTCGGCCCCGTCCCTCCACCTCTTTCTAACTGCAACATTGAGTGATCTTCCCTCTCCCCCTCGCATTCCTTTAGTTGCCGAATCGAAGGTGAATGTCACCGTTTTTACTTTTACCTGTGTTGAAACTCGTATTCGAAAGCATTAGATATACTAATTGTAGGTCATGCGTGCTAATTTAAATCTAACATTGGCATATGGCTGTGTTCCTTACCTATGACGCTCCGCCGGCTGGAGGAAGAACTGCGCTATTTCACGCTTGCCCACGTGTACGAAAACTTGAAATGGAAGAAGAAGATTTTGAGAGCTGGCTCAGAACGATTGGACTTCTTGCAACACCCAGATGTTCCACTTGCGCCGTCCGATGAGCCTCTTTGCACCCAGGAAGGCTTGATATTGCCATTAGGAGGGTTTGTCACACCGGACCGAATGCAGCCACAACGCCAGTAGTGTGAGTCTGTAAGAATCCCTTCTTCGACAAGTGCGATTCCGTTGATGATAATCTTTGCGCTCTCTTAATTCTGGCTGCACAACTTCGGATTGGTGGAAGATAAGGAGTTCGAGCTTGAAATTGGTCACAATACCACCGTGCAACGGAAGCAGTACTTCCGAGATATTTGTGGCGAGTATTTTAGGATATTTCGCCCTGTCCTGTGAGGGTTTCGGGTATGTCTTTGAAATTGATGAGAGCTGTGTGACGAGGAGGAAGTATGACCGAAGACGAGTGGTACGCCGTCATCGGTGGTTGTTGGGAGGCCACGAACGAGGGAGCGGCAGGTTTTTACTAGTTTAGGTACGCCAGCGGGACCCCAGGACACTCCTTAGGCTGATTGTGAGATATATTCCGCCGGGAACAACCATCGGTAGCGACTGCTGGCGTGACCACGTGACCAGTCGCGTCTTGCCGCAGGAGTACCGTCACCCAGTAAACCACCTGATAAATTCCGTTGACTCCAACAAGGCGCCCATACGCAACATATCGAAAGCCCCTGGCGAAATTCAAGCTGTTGGCGGAGCAAAAATGCGGCATCAACAACAGCCGCTACGCTACCTTTAAAAACTTCTTTGAAGATAGAAGTTTGGCAAGCGTGAGGAGTCGCTTTATAACTTCTGGAGGCAGGTATCTGACTTTCACCTAGTCGCCTGTTAACAGCCTAGCCTTGTCCCAACGGCGCTCTTCAAGGCCACCTTCGGTACATAAGGCACATCAACCAATCTTTCAAATGAAATAATAAATTTGTTTAGCTTGTCGGTCTCACTCTTACGAAAGGTTACAGCAAATTCTGAATCTTTACCCACACCGCATAGCCCACCTTAACCTCATTATATTGCGCTATAGTGAGAAATGGATGTGATATTCATGAATGACCAGCGTGTCGAATAATCCCCTTAGACCGAATGTTAGCCAAAACTAAGATTTTAACCCTACACCGTCTACCTACTGTAACCCCACTAAAATGGTCCTTTCACGCAGAATGAATATCATTTTCATGAATCAGCATGTCAAATGGAGGTTGTGCAGGAGGAACCAAAGGCCTTGCCGCATGTATCCGCAGGAACTAATTAAGAACGAGCAATTCCGAAAAGATTTGGTATACCCGAAAACCTGGCACTGATATCCTGTAGAAACAAATCTTCATAACTATGCTTGTAGCAAATCTTGAAAGATTTGAAATCAGTCAGTATTCAGAGGCGCATTTAGTGGACTTACTCGTAACTAAAACAATGATTTACTTCATTAGAAAATATACACTTTCTTCACTATGAAGCTCCATGTTTCAAATTCTCGAAAAGTCAGGCTTCCATTTCAAATTTTTCCTCAACACGTAATTTTGCTTCAAATTAGAAAACTACATCTTATGAGATAGATAGAAAACACCTCTGGAAGCTTAGTGAAGGAACCAAGATTGAAACGCTTTCTCTTTTCAGGGTAGTCCTTGTTTCGATGCCCAGCGGTTTCACCAGTTTTTCTAGGATTGATTTCAACTTCTTCGATACTTTGATCGATGATTTTGAGAATATACTCAACAAATGAAACAGTAATTGAAGTTTTGGTAAGAACACGTAAAATTCCAGTCTACTGTTATCATCATTTTGAAACATGAACACTTTCAAAAAACTGAAATTCTTACAAATGCGCTTTCATAGAGTATTGAACTCACTTTTTCAATTTTCAACGGTGACGGTCAGAAGTTTTGTTTCTCTATAATGTTTTTTCTGTATTGAAATAGAGTTAAAATGGCGAAAGCATTGTTTTCCGGAGGAGTATTTCGAAAGAAAAATTCATTCAAACGTTGATTCCAAATCTCTTGCAAATCTTTCAAAATTTGTTTGGAGCAGAATTATGAGGAACTGTTTCCAGAAGATATCCTTGCCAAGTCTTGGATCCCTGCCAAATTTTCTCTACGTTGCTCGTGCTCAGGCAGTGTCCAAGCAAAAAGTCAATTATGAGATTTTGTACTTATTCGGGCCTATTCGCCATGCTGAATCCGATAAATTACAATGGAGAGCGCGAAAACCCCAAAAAGGGCCTAACGCAGGAAGGAAATCACAGGTGGGCGGGGCCGTTCATACCCTGACGTTACTCTTCCAAGCTCTAGAAGCGATCTTCTCGATTCCGACTTTATGCCATACGTTTCGCAGTTGGCTGGTGGTGATGTTAGGGCGACTAGCGGAAGCGAGAAGATTGTTCCTGAAGCTGGGAGAGTAACGTCATTAGGTGAACGGCCCCGCCCACTTGCAAATTCCCTCCTCCGTTAGAGCCTTTTTTTCGCCGTTTTCGCGCTCTTCAGTGTTGATTTTCGGATTCGGCATAGCGAATAGGTCCAGGTAGGCACAAAATCTCGACATCGACTTTTTGCTTGGACACTTCCTTTGATTATCTCCTGCGGTTACAGGCGGCAAGCCTTTGGTTCCTCCTGCACCGCCGTCATTGTCGCGGATTGCGCGACTTCCTTATAGGGAGTTTGCCACCGCAAAGCGATGGGTCCTAAAACGCCAGTCCTCGCGCTGCCCCGCCTCTCGTTCCCACGTCTAACTTCGCATAAGTCACGCATTCTCCCACACTTGTCTAGCAGCGAGTGGTCGACACCTCAACTGTCTATTGATCGCTCGAGCAGCGCATCTTTCGAGCCAGCGATGTTCAACACCTGCACGCTAGGAGGATTGGCACCTGCACCGAGGTAACCCAGCTGTGCGCTCCTTTCTTGCCGCAGGGCAGAGGAGCCACTTCGCGGGGGGTTTCTTTTTACCGACCCCTAGGTGAGATCTTTGGCCGGTGTGTACTCTGCCCATTGTACTGAGTTGCTTGTGTGTTTGGTTCAATTAGGGATAAATGGTGGGCACTTAGAGGTGTGGTGTTTTGACTCTTGTGGTAGCCATAGCCTCAGGCCTTGGCACAGTTATATCTGTATGCTGTTGTGTTTCTTGTATACTCATGTCTTGTAAGGATCCATCCGTCGGAAGACCAGGCACGATGCATGCTAGTGCCTCAAGTTGCAAGTATACACACATGTCCATGAATGAACGGCTCGAGATGGTCAGCAGTAGGCATTAGGGGGTTGGTTGGTAGCTTAGGGCCCCTAATTCGTGTGCGTTGAGCTCATGGCAGGCCATAAAAGCGTGGCGCAAGTAGCTACCATTTCCAGACGTGTCGTTACTCTATCTCACGGATGGAGTCCTCCGCTCCTGTCGCCGATGCAGGAGAGCACGTTACCACTGACGTCTGGAGCGGGGGACCCCAATCCGCGACAGTCATGTCAAATAGCCCCTGCATGCAGAATTCAAGCAAAATCCGAAGTTTTGAATTTTTGGATTGTGTGGGCGTAATCTGGAATAGTACCCTTTCTATCCTATACTCTGCGCATCTGTTAGTGTTCCTATTTCGCTTGTTTGATTTGCTTTTCATCATTTTATTTGTCTTATCGACCAGAGTGCATGCCAGAACTCCTAATCTCCGCACTCTTCAGTTACCTCTCATGTCCTGAAGCATAATCCCTACTGGCAATAATGGCACTTGTGTTACGATTTCTCGCTTCGAACATAATAACGAGTTTACTCTGGACTACATGTATCAAAATAGAAATAAAGAGCGGCACCTTTTTGCCATAAATTCGACAGCAGGGATGATCAAATGACGATGCTCTGCAGTGGCTTCTCGAATGTCAAGCAACACAACTTGGCCTTTGCGAAGTGTCTGAAAATAGCACGCGAGTAGGATTTTGGAATAGGAGTACGGCGGCGGAAAGCCACGCAACATGCCGCTATGCTTGCCCCAAGGCGGTTTCTCTACAAAAAGCTACGCCTTTGAACTGCCATATTTAGACCAAGCCAAAACATCGCCAACATTGAACTTGGAGGACAGAAGTTCTCACCGATGTTACACTTTTTCACAAACTCTTGATCTTACATACTTTTGAACAGCCGTGAGACTTGACTAGAGGCCACCCATCCAAGGTCAAGGTTGATAGAGCTAGTTCTACTTTTATAAGTAACTCTTAATCTGTTATAAATGCCCTGAAACAGTTTTGTTGTTGTTCGAATACTCCCCAGATGCTTTGATCTGTTCTCGTGTTTAAGTGTCTCCAAACACGGATATGTTAGTCTTCTCCTCATCATTTTTTGCCTTGGTCGGATTTGTTAACGTTTTTCTACATTTCTTATTCTTTACGTTCAGTCTACTCTATTGCCATTGTTTTGTCTTTTTTGTCATCTTTTCCTAACTGAGGCAGAACGTAAAATTTTACAGTCTAAGAGAAAAATTTGACGATACTGGGGAAGCACTGATTCTTCCAACCTATCGGAAGGTCTCGGTAGATAGTGTAACTTCAAGCAACTCTGCAGTAAGGGAGATCAGTTTATTTTAATTCTGGAATGAAGTCGACGAGTTGGGAAAGTAGCTGAAAGTAAAGTACGGGGAATTGCAGTCCTACAGTGAAGAAAAGAACTCGACGACAACCTTCACAGGGAACACGACTAAGCGCGGAGCGCCCACAAGAAGGTTCATTTCAAGAAAAGATGCTGAAAAAGGGTGCATGCATACTGTATTCTAAACAGGAGAAAATTTTTTCACTACCTTAGTAAGGGATTGATGGAAACATTTATCGAACTTATCGATCACGCGAGGGAAGGATGAGGGTCACTAAAGACAGAAAAAATTGTTCGGTGTTTTTTTAGAATAACTTTTCAACGTATATATTTATAAATCTTTCTAGCTCCCATGCGCTCGAGCCATGGAAGGCGATTCAACATTGCTAGGAGGATAAAGTTGGCGAACAAACAATTCGTATTTGGTGGTCATAGAGGCCACATTGCAAACTACTAACGCTACATCGAGTTACGACAAAGTTGTCTCAAGTTGCTGCACCATACATGGCAGAAATAGAGCAGATGGACATTTAGTACCTGCACTGCAGTTTCCTAAAGGAGCTGTGCCGAAATCGTGGGAAAATTTTTCATCTAGTCAGCTATATGGATAGCGGCTTTGACTATTCCATTTTCACAAACATTCGCTGCTTCATACCATGAGAAACAGCTCGTACAGACAATAACGCAGTTTTGAATTGTGGAGGTCAGCAGTTCTTGAAACACTATTTCATAGGCTATGATTGTAGAAGCAGTTTACCTTTAATGAAAAGCTGAAGATGTATACTCCCTCGATTTGCTGAGATTTACGATTTGAAGGTTCTACGGATGCCAAAATATTCCATAATTGAAATCAACCCCTTTCAAAATTATCTCGGTTTCAGAAAATTAAGGCTTGACTAATTTCTTCGGTTTCGAGTGATCCGGGGTTCAAAGTTTCCCGAACTTGATATTTACAAGATTGGTTATTCCACGATTTTTAATGAACTCAGTATTTTGCAAACTTTATCTTGACACTTGGATTGTTCGCATTTTCGAAATCGATATATTTGTTCCATTACTTGCATGTGTTTGTTTGAAAGGATTATATATGTTTTTCAAAATGTGCAGCTGATTGAATAGACAAATTTGCAGTAAAGCTTACCACACAGTCGTTGTTGATGCACATCGCGGCTTGCAACCCAAACCAAGGGGGGGGGGGAGACGGAAGTCCTTAGGAAAAAATAGTTGCTCTGTAGAAAAATTGATTTTTATAGGTTGGCACATAAGCACTGCAGCTTTTTATAAGACTTTATCTTATTGCCTATGACGTGTCAGGAAGAAGGGTCTGCAGTTCCCTTTCCTGAGCCTGAGCGGGAATAAGAGGTTCGATAACTCATGATTATAAATAGTTTTATTACATAAGGTATATACTTGATAGAAAAAGGGGGGAGGGGGTAAGAGATGGAGCTAAGCCGTGACGACAGCCAACCAGCTCCGTAGTCGTCGTCGTCCTAGGAGAGTCCGACTCTTCTTTTTGTAATAGACTCGACCTCCACAACACCTGCTTCAGGCAAGCTTGAGCGTGGGGAGTCATGGATGACAGATGGTCTCCCGACATCTCCGTTCCTACGAAAAGCTCGACCTCGAGCTTATGTCGAAACTTCGCGAGTATTTATCACTTCAATTATTTTCAGACAAGTCTTCAAAGATCACAGCGTGGTCGGGACAATCTCTGAAGGAAAGCTTCTGGCAAAGCGAGTGCCCTGCGTCAAGGTTTTGGGAGAGCATAGATGCAGATGTCGACTGAACTCACATTCAATATTTATATGTATTTAGTATTCACTCAACACACAAAAGATCATCCTCAAAAACTACGCAAAGTAAAGCACCAAACGATTATGAGAAATGAGATCAGAAATGAGCAATAAAATCTTGAGCATGGTGAAGTACAGCGTCTCAATCGGAAACGATATGAACTGAACATGTTATTCTAGATGGTGTGACGTGGAAAACAGGAAATAGAAGAGAATACATACTAACTACCAATAACGGACAGCTATTTTTCTGCAAGTTCTGTATCTCAGACAATAAATACATCTATAATAAATTATATCTGAAGAAGAATAACAGGCAAATATCTTCAGAGTTGTTTCTTCCTCAGTTCTCTAACTTCGTCAGTTTCAGGCGGATCCAACAGATGTCCCTCCATATAGTGTTTTGCAAAAAGTCGCCCCTTTCTTCGCACTGGTTCTGCTTGAGGTATTGCACACAGCCAGCGCTGTGCCATCGCAAATCCTGCGACGGTCACCACTAAAATAATAGAGGTTTCGAACAAAACCACAGGTTTGAAATGTGCTCACCTTGTACCACAACCCGAACGACGTTTGGCACTGTTGTATTTATAGTTTCGTAATAAAACATCTCCATTAGCATACTCAGGATGTATAAAATTGTAACGCTAATATGGCAGGCGTGTAGTGCGCTAGATTCGAAAAACCCCAAAAGAAATAACCTAAAACAAACCACTTTACAAACATGACTTTTACTCGAAAGTTTGTCACATACCTTACCACACACATAACTGCAATAGCCACAGAATGCTGCCTTGCAACAACAGCGGGAACGCCATTCTTGAACAATTGTGCAACCTGTCCCGTGTAGCACATCCATATGGCGCCAATATCTTGCAAAAGTACGAACGATAGCCATGCTCTGCTACAACGGCTAAGCGAGCTCATCTGCTGTGGGCAAAGCAATGAATAGTGACGAATATGTTCGTAACCGCTAAATACTAATGTGGAAAGTACTGAGTTGCTCGGATTTCTGCCAATGAAGGTTAGGAGATATGGTCTTATCTAACTTCATAAGTAGTGGATGTCAATCAACGATAATTTGGTAGATAGCGTACCAAAAACCTTAGGCCCCGGACAGACTTCACGCGATTTGATCGTCGCACTCAATCGCCGACATTTCCATTCATTTTCATTTCACATTCAAAAATTTCGGGCTGGAAAAGTATCAGAACCGAAATGCAAGTTGATCGGCATGGAATGATGTTGTAACAGTTGTCTCGTCGCGATTCAGTCGCGACGATCAAATCGTGAAGTCTGCCCGGGGCCTTAGACTACTGACTAGGTACTAGTTGTTTCAAAAGTTCTGTCCGATACGCGATTTTTGACCTAAAATCTTACAACTTTTTTCAAAATCAACATCTTTAAACAAATTAAATTTTGTTAAGCTATCTCATGGCTATCACAGGCATAGTATGTAGTGTAAGGAACGCAAGTGAGAGGAGGAAAATTTTAGAATTCTGCAAGGTTTTTTCAAAAATCCAATTTGACGTACTCATGCTTCCATATGTGGATGGGCAGACATAATTAGCTGCCATCATTACGTAGCCTATACTTCAGAGATTCTTTTGCGGCTGATGAGAATCCGAGTTAGCATTACATATTCACTTCTACGAATACTGCGGAAATTCTCTTCATCTCTTCATGGAAACTTCTTCTTAGATGACTGCATTTTGGCACCTTTGCTTAGGGGCTTGAAACTTTGTCACTGGGAAGTTAATTCGCAAGCATTAATAAGCACTAGAAAGAACAGGAAAAGTGCTTCTAGATGGGGTCATGACACTGCCAAAAGTGCAAAATTCTAAGAAAATAACTGCGCTAAAACAAGGCAACTGAAAATCGGACAGAACTTTTGAAACAGCCTAGCCTACCAGAAATAATACCTACCTAAGTAGCCTATCAAGTTAACATATCATATCTTGATATATCATGAACGTTATTCTCCAAAAAACAAGCTGTGTTTCGAAATAAGCGAGAAACTCAATTTTTTGTCGAATTCAATTATGTACCTGCTTAAAAGAAGCCCCAGGTACCGAAGTAAGTAATAGTTAAATGTCGCTTTTGATCATTAAAAATATAATACGGGTTTTAAATTTAAGTTTCTGTAAGATCTGCACTGCATGCCTATAATCTAAAAAATCTTATATATAAAGCTGAATGTCTGTTTGTATGTATGTCTGTCTGTCTGTCTGTCTGTCTGTATGTCTGTGTGTACGTATGTTTCGAATAGATAATTTCATTTCTAAACCGATCGGGACCAAACTTGGCACACATACACTTCGGGCCCCGGCGGGTGTCATAGGCTACTTTTCGTATCGATCGATATCGATTTTATCGATTTTTTGCAAAATTTGAGCTACGGGGCTGGGAGTTGGCATAGGGGGGTAAGTGAGCATGGGGATTCCGAATACAATATTAGTTTTTAAAATCGTGCATTACTTTTATCGATTTTTTTGCAAAGTTTGAGCTACGGGGCTGGGATTTGGCACAGGGGGGTAATCTAGCATGCTGATCACCCCCGTGGGGGTGATCAGCATGCTCGATTACACCCCTCTGCCAAATTACAGCCCCGTAGCTCAAATTTTGCAAAAAATCGAAAAAGTCGACATCGATCGATAACGAAAAGTGGACTGTGACACCCGCCGGGGCCCGAAGGGTATGTGTGCCAAGTTTGGTCCGGATCGGTTAAGAAATGGAATTTTCTATTCGGAACATACGGCGGAGCCGAGTAAGCCAGCTAGTATCATCATAAAATAGTCACGACAGGTTCATCATTCAAATGTTACTGCAGACGAAGGCGCAGAAGCAGTAGTTGAGCGGGCGCAAACACAGGGCGCGTGTATCTTCACCGTTGTAAACCCTGCTGTTCTGCGGCTAATAAATCTGCGTTCGTGCTCAAAGATATTGCGCCTTCGTCATGCAGTAGCCTATACATGATCAACAGTCGAGCAGATTTTCCGCTTAATATAGTGTGCTTGCACTGAAGGTGAAATGCGGTAAAATTTGCGCGTAAAGAAATAGCTGCGCCTGTGACGCCGGCCAACTGCGTGCGCAAAAGGCTGGCGTTACTGCCGTGGCTACTTGTTCACGCGCAAATTTTACCGCATTTCACCTTCAGCGCAACCACACTATATTAAGAGGAAATTTTACCCCACTGTAACATGTTCTCGTGCAGCGCAAAAATTCAAAATCTGCTGCAAACAAGCAAAAACCAGTTTACAGACAAAATGCAATGATACGACACCGAATATGGTGTGCAATTTGATTATTTAAATTTAGTAAGTTTTTCGTCCTCTCTTGTTGAATCCTCGGCATAATTCAAACTGTGTCAGTATAATGTAGCCAGACAGTAGTGCCAATCGATTGACACTACTGTCACTAAGGAAGCGGTCGCACTATATCATCAAGTGACCGACGGTGGAGCAAAGGCCTCCGAAGACGACGAGTAGTCGAAACGCGTTAGGCCACTGATGTAATAAATCGCTTCGCCCAAACCTCGTGCTGGCTACATTATACTGACACTATTTGAATTAATTAAAATTCATAAGAATTCAAGTAGATGAAAGGTTGCTGAACTTTTTTCCGAATTGACTGAAAAGGTTCCATCGAGGTGCCAGCTGAGCTGGAACCGATCTTTTGCTCACATTTTCATATTTTTTCCACATAAGGTGTTTTGTTTCAAAAGTTTTCATACGGGCAAAAAACGGTTTCATATTTCTTATCTCGGGCTTTTTATAGCCCTCGGAATTTATTTGGCGGGTTGTAAGAGGGAGAGGTGGAGGGTTTCTTGGTTTTTTGTTTCTGGTATTTTGCCCTTTATTCTAGGTTGATCCACCGCCCAACTTAATAGACGAAAAACGAGTATAGAGTAATGAGGGAGCATTGAAAATGTCAAGAGGGACTTCGTAAGATTTTTAGATACCAAAGGGGATGTTGTTTCAAAAACTTGGTTCCAGCTTATACCGAGCCCTGTGCGCGGAACCAACAAAACGGTTATATAGCGGCAGTCTCAGCTGTCTGCTCACTTTTGTTTTCATCGTTTTTCGTGATGATTTAAAAATGAGTTGGCGCACCACGTACCGCTCCAGCAATGGTTTCTTTTGCAATAGGAGCGGTCAATCAATTGTCTGTGATTTTAGTTAATCGAGCAGCTGGATGAATCGACATTCAACAAGGAGACGACAAAGGAAGACACTGAAATCGCCATTGGAATATCGTATGGAAGAACCTTTCACTCATCTAGAAAGCATTATAGCAGGTATTCAAAACTCTTTATTATTGCAATCAGTTTCATGAAGATAGAAATACTCTAATATAGATCTCAAGTGAAGGAAACAATGAACGCTGCGAGTGGGAAGGAATTCAATAAATCACTCAGATAAAGAGTTGTGGTTATTATTACTAAGTAGTTACAGGTAAACAAAGACCACACTAATCAGGATACTGAGGCGTAAACATTCTTGAATAGAGAGTACATGAATGACTAAAAAATTATGAATTCTCGAATACTCATCGCCGCTCATCATCCAACGAACCCCAAAATTCGATGGAAAACAGAAGGATTGTTTACCAGACAGTAACGTTTCGATAACGCCGAGAAATGCAGCTACAACCATTATGAAAGCGCAGAGAGCACATGCTATGATTCAGTCGCAGTTTATTAGATACATTGCAGTAAAAATCATAAAAGTCATCCCAGTAGACAGCACAAGTACTCAACATATAGTCTCTATCAACCCATTCTCTATGACAGAGATACAACCAAATAAAATTTGTGGAGTAAAATGTTTCAATGAGAGATATACTATTGCGAGAAAAAACTAGTTTGCTAGCGAATCGGTTTAGACTACCAAAGGTACAACAATCAAAAAATATACATTGTGGAGCTTCTACACACAGCGCAAACCCGAGTACGAACAAGTCATCCCGACGACATCATGAGCGAGTTGGAAAACCTGAAAATCAATTTGTCGTTACAAATCGTTGCTTTCTTTAAATGGATGACAATACACCTCAGAATTAAGGTTGAAAAGGGCATATTTGCTTATCAGTTACATGCAATAAGTGTAAATGAGTGATTATGGAATACAAAGCGTCTTTCCGGACGAAGAAAAAAGAAACGATTACTAGAGAAAGAATAATGCGGAAATCAAAAAACTAACGTGAAAAACAAAAATTTGCCTTCCCAAAAACATCAAAAACGAACTTACTTGCAAGGAAAATGACAACATAGAACATTTGTCGACAACCACACATCACACGTAATAGTTCGGTGAAACGAATAGATCTCGCAGCACACATAGTTGGTCTTCGTTGAACTGAGATTCATGCTCGCGCCAAGAATCTTGATGAGTACGTTTGAATTCGGATAAAGTTTTCTTTACAGTATCCTGAAATAGACTTTTAAGACATAGCTTTTGGATAACCAAAATTATCGTTAGGGCACTGACCCGAATAGGCTGCTTTTCCGAAGCAAATCGGCATAATCTCATCAGAACATCTGGAAGATAGGATGGAACCGAATATGGCGCGGCGAGAACTATCGCTGATAGACTCAAAACCCCTCCATGTCGGATAATCGGATCTTTTGAATTTGCACGATCATTGAATGCATCCTAAATGTTCGTGGTTTGTCATGTGATTACTCAAAATGCATTCCAGCCCTACCAATAATTCCGGCGTAACGGTGAAGAACGAGCTCTGTATCAAACCGGAGAGAGTGTCAGCCGCAGTTTGTCGGACCTCCAACTGGCAATCGCTCAAACTGCCCATCAAAAGTTGGCCTTGAGAAAGTATATTTCCACAAGGGTAAGGAAATTCCAGCATAAAAGGAGACTATGGAATTATGACCATGCCTGGCCATTATGGTTTCATGAATTGGAAGTCACAAAAACAGACAAAAATTTAACAAATACGATGAAAAACCATACGAAAGAATGAGGAAATTGAGAACCCACCAATTTCTTCACGTACAGTGGCGAACACATACAAATTCGAGAACACCATGACTTTCATGAGCCACAGCATTGTGACTTTCGATTTCCACCAACATGGCGACTGCAGCATCTGCAAAGAATATAACATTATCAACATCTCCGCTATTTATCACTGAGTGAAAAAAAAAAGGTTTCTCGAAAGCGCAAATCAACAAACCTGTCGGAACACTTGCATGATACATGGTAGATTCGCTTCGGGTATATAAGTAGCTTGCAGTAATCGTGACATTAAGGAGAAACACTGCTTGTACAACTCTTCGTCACTAAAGCCATAAAATAACAAATATGTCAAAAGCAATGGAACAAATATCACTTACCCAACATCGTTACTGTAATGACAAAAGACTGGTAGCAAACGAAGTATGGAAGGTGGTATTGCTGTTAGAGACTGTCCAGCGACGTGAAGGGTATATGCCAGTGCACCTTTCAATGCAAGTCTGGCCATGCGTTTCACTTCACTATCGCCGTTGCCATTCTGAAAGGTAGATGAAGCCTAAACTTACGATGTGAATTAGAAAATATGGTGAAGATAAGCCAAAGCTCACCAGATCTTGAGGTTCAATCGACTCAGAACAGGCCAGCTCCTTCACTCGAGTTTCTTCCCAACAGGCACCCATCTAGAAGGGATTATATGAGTTTAAAAGACCAATAGAAGCAAGTGGAAACCTACATGCTGATCGTAAAGACCAATGCAGTGCGCTATAGTTGGTCCATGCAGTGATTCCGGAATATCTGGGCTGTAGTAAATTGTCGGTATGTCAAACCACGAAGCTGTCACGAGGGAGCTGCAATCGCCAATTTTATCGGCTGCATGAGCTAATAGGCCGAATTAATGAGTGAAAACAGATCATGATACTGCACATCTTTTATGTGCCTAACAATGGAACAATAAACACACATCGCCATTCGATCCCGAAGATTGGCATACTGTTGGACAACAGCACTTTTTGATAGATGGTCCACCACTTTGTTCCAAAGTTCGATGGTACGCCATTCAAACTGACATAGGCCGCCTTGCAGCAGGAAAAGTCGTCTGAGAAGGTTTTGATAGCAAGTGTAGAAGAATTTCGACAAAAAAGAAAGGAGAATTCAGAGCGAAGTAGAACTCACGACTGGGCGGAAAAGGCACTTTCTGTTGGTCTATTTACGAGAGCAAACAATATGTCAATCAACGGTTTCAACATCCTTGATTCAGAACAACCGCACACAGTTGCTATGCATACTCCCCAATTCCTCATGGCTTCCTCCTAAAGTTCAAAGCAGATTGCATAAATTGATTTAACAAAAATAAATTAATGAATTCAAATTAATTGAGAAAAACGAAAAATGGGACGGCGCAACGATACCTTCATATTTTCCAGAGCTCTCGTCAACAATGGTGACAGCCATGACCACATTCGACTTTGGCGGCTCCATTTCCAGAGTTTTGAACCGTTGATGAGCCCTGCTACTATTTCTGAGGCCAATTTTTGGTCACTTGCCTGAACGTGGGTTCTGACGTCCTGCACCACTCTCACATCAAATAACAAAACAAAAAAATGGGCTTTCCATACAAAAAAACTAAATTCTGAGTGAGACCTCACCTTCGAGCTCACAATCAAGATTTCCAAATGTTCCTTGAAGGTAGTACATAGTACGTCATTGAAGCATCGAAATAGTCCCTAGAATATAAGCATAGAAGTGAATGGGATCAACTTTCTATCATAATTTTCACCCAAGAAATCAACACTGAAAATACCTGGAATAGTGAGAACTTTACAGCATCAAATGTGTCTTCCTTTGTCTCTTCAACAGCGAATAACGTGCGTAACTTGGTAGCAAATTCAGGATCACGGAATGTATCAACAATGAAATGCTCAGTCTCCGAAAGATCTTCTTCTGTTCTGTCGATTGCTTTTTGTTCACACAGAGGTGCATATCTGTTACGGAAGCAGTGAACATCAGAACAGTGTTTTATACAAACACATACGTTATCAGTTTCTCTGGCCATGTATAAAATCCCCAATGTTGTTTGCCACAGAACTGGAAATTGTCCCATTCTTTCTCCGTCTTTGGGAGTTTCTGAAAGGTTCTGCCTTTATGACATAACAGCAAAGAACATCTGTCTAAACTGTCTAGAGATGATTCAGACAACTCCCGGTTCTCTCAACTTTCTTCACTATGACTCAGGAAAGAAGTGAAACCGACAAACAAAGGTTCTACTTTGCGATACATTCATTGTAAAAAAAGAGTAACTCAATGTGGTCAAGGACACTCAAGTGATCAAATGATACTTTTACATATCGAAAATACAACAGAATTACCTCTTCCTCGTACATCATACAACGATTGTCATCTCGAATACCGTAGCGAATAGGCCATCGTGCACCAACAGATGTATTTGGCTCCTGAAATATGCTTTGGATAAGATACATGCGCACGTTCCATACAGACTCGGTTTCCAGGTGGGAGCAAACCTTGTAAGTGATAACCCATTCCCTCTTAACAGCTTTTGGTTTGTTCAGTTTCAACCAACTAGCTACTACTGCCGTTGCCATCCTTCGGGCTTTTACCGTATCGTGTACCAAAAGCTTTACCCACATCTTCAGCACCGGTTCCGGATAAGCTATATCCCTGAAAAAGAATGCCATTACCCAAGCTTTCCGGCAACATTAACTTTACCTTCGCACTAATAAAGACAAGAATGCCTGAGCCATATCGACATGTCGCCAATGAAGTTCTGGGTCTTGAGCCAGCGAAAGGAGCCTGTCAGCAAGTTCATAATACTGCCTACAAGGAAGGTAATGCGCAGTTGGAACGATTAAAGGAAAAAATAACAACATATGATGATAAAATTAAATCGCAAACGCTCTAACGGAGCAGGAAAAAATACGGAATCTACAAAAACCTACTGAGTGAATTTCTGCTTCAATCGCACCAGATTATCTTCGTTAGCTTTGATCAGTTTTTCTGGTGGCATTCCCTTGCTTGCGTTCAGTGGGCAAGCTTCCTTCACTTCAAGAATCGATGCAGCTATAGACCGCATTTCTTCAGGAATCTACAAAAAAATAATGTTCACATAGCATATATTCAAGACAAATAAGGCTGACTTCATATTCTATCTTATAGCTTTCATACAGCTCCACAATCGAATTCTGTGCTTGTTCAAGTAAATCGATAATCGATGGCTTTTCGCTGTGTTGGGTAGCCACAATGGCTGGCATAGCTTGAAGCTGCACTTCGAATCCGTCACCTGCTCTCAGCATTAGCGCATCACGTTTATGATCGGTGAGCATGTGAAGAGCTCCCTGAAATTAACAGAGGTTTGTAAATTGTAAAAACTGCAGAAAAAGCAGAAAGCTAAGGAAACAAGAACTACACCTTGACTTGTTCATGCGTCGAGTCACTCTTGGGGTCAAGGAATTTCACTAATTCACCGAGGATGCTCTTGTATGCAAATGGATAGTCTTTGAGCAGATTCACTAGCACTAATTGTGCTTTGATGCGATTCTAGAAAGAATGGAGTCAATGGAGACTTGGTTAATATGAGATGGAGGCAAATTACCTGACTGTAAGTGCTAGTTCCTATCCTGACCAACATGCGTAAGATCTCTAGATGTTGAGACTTCAGCTGATAGCCACTTTGAGTAACATTTCGTTTCTGAAGACAAATTCCTTTTCTACAAAAACTTTTGAAATGTTTCACAGAATGGACAACAATAGATTGCCAATTTGGACAACTCCACTGACCTTATGCATGAGCAAAGTGTACTCTTCTGATAACATTTCGATATTGCCTCGATTTCCCGCAAGCTGGTCGCTGAGGATTGCTTTCGTGGTACGGTAGCTTAGCACCGATGTTACAAACAACTCCTGAATATGTTTTTTGGGGAAAAATAATAAAAATAATAAACGATAAAAGAAAATACAAGAGAGTAAAATACCTACCGAGTTCAATCCCCGGCAAGACGCCAAAGTATTCAGCAACACAACAACTTGCTGAATTGACTTCACATCATCTTCGCAATGCTCAAAGAGATAATCCAACAATGTTTTCATGTTCTCCAGTACGATATCACGAACATTCTTGCCATCCAAGGTAAGTACTGCAACATGTGACAATTAAAGCATGTCAAAAAAGAAAAAACTTAGAAAACGAATGCAGAACTCACCGGGAGCATTTACGGGTCTGGCTACAGGATGATCTATCGCTGCAAGTGACGGCGAATCCTCAAGGCAATAGTTTGGACCTTCGAAAAATGGTAGCGAAGCTGAAGCTCCAAGTACTGCATTTCGAACGAGTAGAATGTGATGCATCATCTCTTTCCTAGAAAGTATTAAAGGCATGAAAAAAGTGGGAAAAAATGAAAAATGAGTTTCTAAGAGAAGAAAAACGAACTTTTCCATGCCCTGTGGTGATGCCAGTGCCTGTAGCTGCGGCATAACGAAATCGCGGAAAAGTTCTGCAGCTTTGTCGATGTCTTCTTGTGAGGGGACATGCCTGAAGTAAAAATCGAGATAATCATAAAAGACACTTGCTGCTCATAAAATATTAGGAGGGTCCGAAGTTCTGTCGTTTCATTTTCAAAAATTTGTAACTTTGCGCTATTTCAACGGATTTGCTTGCTTGTAATTTTATTAGAAAGAAAAAGTCTTTCGCTTTCAAACGCTGTTTTGTAACGCTTCTGTTTCACACTGGGTGTGGAGATAAAAATGGAAAACTAAGACCATATAAGCTTTGACCATTTTAAATTAGGTCACCAAAAATCTGAAATGCTGCAGAAAAAATCTGTAATTGTCAGTACATATGTTTTTCGGCCTAATCTTTGCAACTATGAAGAATGTGTGCTGTTTGGACGTCTCTGTGAGAAGTTATGATTTTTGAGGAAATTGGCAAATCACTTAATTTTGACGTTTTTCGTAGTAAACTCGAACTGAAATTTATAACTTTTCACAGAGACGTCCAAACAGCACAAACTTTTTACAGTTGCAAAGAGTAGGCCAAAAAACTACTGACGATTTCAGATTTTTCTGCAGCAATTCAGATTTTTGGTGACCTAACTTAAAATGGTCCAAACTTATGCGATCTTACTTTTCCATTTTTATCCCCGCATCGTGTGAAACAGAAGCCTGACAGAGTAGTGTTCAACAGCGAGGGTGTATCCCATTACTTGTGACTGTCAGTTACGCAGAGGCCGCGCGCGACATGCTGGCAGTAATCAGCTGCGAGGAGAGCTCAGGTAGCCGACTTGCAAGGCATACTACTCCATTTCTCCATTTTTTGTAAAGGTTCTTACACTATCATATCAAATTTTACTGTTTGATGAAAGTTTGGCTCCAAATCTTGCAAAAATGAAAGAGATAGTAAATGGAAGCATGGAAATTACTAAGTATGGTCACAAAAAATGTACTTTTTGTTCACCATAACGACGTGACCCCTAAACATTTCCGCTGGGACATTCCCCCTGACCCTGCTACCTCTCGCCCGGGTTACTGTAACACCGCGTCGCGGCAAATTCCAACTGACACCCAAGTAATGGGCGCCCCCCCCCCCCTCCCAAAAAAAAGAGAAAGACTTATTCTTTCTAACAAAATTACAAACAAGCAAATCCGTTGATAAGCGCAAAGTTACATATTTTTGAAAATGAAACGACAGAACTTTCGGACCCACCTAACATATATGAAGAAAAACTCACCATTGGGGCTGCCAAGTCTTTTTGTCCACAGTGGCTGACCAATGCTAAAAATGCACTGATTAGACAAATTTTTGCTAGAGTTTCCTGCAAAACTTACCCTAATAGCCAGATCCTCCTCCATGCTCTTATCAGCATTAGCTCGACGAGTAGGCGATTCAAGGAGATAGATACTACAAAGTCCCTCGAGTACGCTCTCCAGAATAGCAGTAGCTTTCTGAAAAGACTCATCTCGAAAATAATCTTTGCAAAAACTTTTTCTTTGCTATACAAAAACTGTTAATTTCTTTTCAAAAGAATCCCCGTTAACTGTTCCGTCAAGAGAAAAAATTCGATTCGCATACGTAAGAAGGCTGTCGCATAAAATTTCACGAAGCACTACCATCATGTCAAACACATGCCATAACAAATTTATAACCTTCCTACGCCTATGAAAATGCAGAAACCGGATAATTTCGTGAGGAGTGCCTACTTACCTCCGTAGCCAATGTACATTTCTTCAAAGGGAGCACTATCTCCAGCAATCCTCGGACTTCATCCCAGTTTTCGAGAAGATACTGGGATGGAGCCTAAAAAAGCGGATTAGAATGCTTTATTTAGCAGACTCTAATAGTTTCGAATATTGTTTACCTTTAGAACCCGATCAGCCATAGAGAGCCACCATATCACTTGGAAGTCGACTTTCTCTTCAGAATATGTTTCAGCTGAACAATCATGAATATACGAGTGAACACGACTCACGACTATAGTAAAAGCTGTAACCTACTCGTTATGGTTTGTTTCAACTTTTTCTTGATCAGTGAGAAGAAACGCACGAATGACAGCGACGGATGCATCTGGAAGAAGATAAAATGTTGAAACAAAGTGGGAAATGAGCTTTCTATATGATGTATATTACCTTCACTGCGACGAAGACCATATCTGCTATGGCTGTCGAGACTGTTTTGCTATCAAAAACATGTTCGTTGAGGAAACTGTATAAGCGATCAACAGCCACCTGAATCCAAACATTTTTAGAATGAATGTAATCATTTAGCATTGTGATTATCTGCAAATCATAAGACATGGGTAATTGTAGTTCTTACCTTGTACAACTCGGTACTAGAATTCCTGCAGATCCCCTTAAATACTGATATCGTGCCTCTAAAGTAGATAGACATTCAGAAACCATGAACTGAGGTGAGCGCAACCCCCAAAAGAATGACAAAGTAAAAACAAATGATTACCTATGCAGAATGTGGTCATCCATATTCGCCCTTGTCTTTGCATTGATGTTAGTGTGTGAACCAGTAAACACTGCGGCTTCGCCATACTCGGTCATTATTGAGAGCAACCTAAAGTGCATATTAGTTTGCCCGGAATCATTATAACACGAAAATTTGCGCGTAATTGGCATTGAATGAAAAACGACAGAAAGTGCAAAACAAACATAATGATAACCACTTACTTGTCCATAAACATGGCGATGATACTGTCGAAGTTAGCTGTTGCTGAGCACAGCTCCTTCTCATCTTCGGATAAATCTGAGCGCAGGAAAATGGCTTCAGAGCAGTCAACCAACGGGATCAAGTTAACCAAAACTCCCACAATCTAGAATGTGTCAATAAGTGTACCTTGAGAACACAAACGAGAAGCGGAAATTAAGAATTAAGTACGAAGAAGCATACCTGGAAGGTTGTCAAACATTTTCCCATGTCATTTTGATCGAGGCCTGGTAGAAGTGAATTCATCAAATTGACAGCATGGATTCTATAAAGCAATCATAATAGTATAAAAGCAGAAAAGTTCAATGAATGAGGATTAAGTAACTCAAGAGAGAAATAAACAACTTCAGCCTACCGGAATGTCTTCCCATCTTTGCCAGGTTGATCCTTTGCGAGCACAGGTGCTACAGCAACCAAAACTTGCAGAGCTTGCAATAAACGATGAGGTTCGGTTAGAGTCTCTAATGCTGGGTAAACTCTAAAAAAAGCAGTGTGCACACAATCTTCATACTCAAAAAAACTCACATATCCATCACTGCTGGCAGTACGATCTTTGGACTAATGCTACAGCAACATTTCACGATTGGTGCGACAAACCTGAAGCGGACACAAATGAATAACTGAGAAAAATGACTTATAAGCAAATTCAACAAATCCCAGAACAAGTATCGCAGCGATATAGATGGATAACGTACTCATTTCTGGCTTTAGAGAACATCGCCAGCTTCAAGCATGGCAACATGAGGGTTACAAACTGGTCCAGCTGAGCTTGCGACAGTCTCATAGAACATGGGATCTGAAAGTGGAAGCACCAATTCGGTCATTCAATGACAAATAAGGAAAAAAAACGACATGGAATGCAAACAAGCTTGAATCCAAAATAACCCCTACCTTGATGAAAGTACGCTGTTTGTTAGACGTTTTCTCCATTCGCTCTCGCTTCACACGAGAAAGCAAACATAGCGAAAGTCTGAATTATTCAAGCACTCAATTACTGAATAGTGGTTAAGCAGCAACTAATCTAATGAACTTCTCGTGGACTCACTTATTCATGAACATCAGCAAATTCTGTGTGTGCATGCCGTGATTTGATGGATGCAAGTAGGATTCAACAAGCAAAAATACTGACTTCAATTTCTCCATAAGCCTAAAAAATAAAGCAGATAAAAAAGAGCCTATGATAGCGCACATAAACACTTTTGACTTACTCATCGTGACATTCTGTGCCCATAACGTAAGTAATGAACCCAGAAGCACCTTCCAGATTGAAATGTTGGCAGAGACCCACCACATTACCAAGTCGGAAAGAGCGGATAAGCTAAAAGATAAGTAAATATAGCCAAAGGAATCATATCTTATCTCAGCCAAAAGCTCGAAAGATAAAAATTAGATGAAATGCTCACCCTGGTGAAGATGACATCGAGCTTATCGCGCCAGTTGACCGAGCCGGGACATTCAACGGAAAGCCTGAAATATCAACTTTCACAAAAAAAAAACTCATTTGAATCCATAAGGCTTGGCTCGTTAGTATACCCACCGGACAAACATCTTGAGTATGGAACCCTCAACCAGGTTATTATTTTCTACTGTCACAAACCAATGCCATGCTTCATCAAGCCATAGCGCACTTCCTACATAGAATATCTGCTTTATTCACAAAATGAAAAGCAATTATACAAAACATACCATGAGTCAGCTGTTTTTCAGGAGGAAGGTTCATAGGCATAAATAATTCAAGAAGTCTCCATGCTCTCACGATTGACTCATCCCAGACGCACATCAAGGGTCGTAACTTGAGGAAATCTTTTGTGATGCGCATGAAAAACGGAACAGTGTGAATAAATACCTCATCCAGTAATTGTTGAGGAGCATCATCAGAAAAATATCTACGAGCATGTGATATGTAAGCTTGCAATTCAGCTCTGAACCCATCAGGCATGAGAAATATTCCATCTTCCTGAAAAACGCACACGCTATAGGAAAAGTCCCCACAGAGAAAAGGCAAAAATGTTCACGAAATGTACTGCCTATGAAATCCTAGCTGACTGCTTTGAGCAACGCACCTCTAGGTTTTTATATGACACCTCTACATAAAGCTCAAACAGCGGTCGCCAATCGATTTCCAGATCACCGCGAAGAAGAAAATCGCGTTTGCTGGAAAGGCAGCAATGAACGACCATAGACAGAATTAAAAAAAGAGTCACTGGCTCAAAGTCGAAAGGGCGAAACTCGAAAAAACTTACCCAATCAACTTATTCAGACAATGCAAAGCAATTTTGACGTCTCGGAATGTGTTGCCTTTTTTGACGAGACAATTCAACAAACGAACAAACAATATGTGATCTTCTTTGCTTATGCGGCGTCCATAATAGTCAATGTACCTGGAATAAAGATTCACTGGAAGGAAGAGAAAAAAAAGGAGAAAGGATGAGAAGAAAATAACAGTTAAATATTAGACAAAGGAAAAAGAGAAAACAAAATACAAACCTTTCCAGTTCTGGGACCCAATGCATGAGACCAGTAACAGGGTCATTGAGGATTATTGAATGAGCAAGGCCGGTCTCAAAATGAACATTTAGAAAAGATATGGTACCAAAAAAAACACTAATTTAATAATTAAAACAGGTCAGAAACATACCTTGACATCAGCCAAAGTCTTATTCGCTTGTTTTTCAAGATCCTCATAGTAAGGGAGTTTACTAAGCTGCCAAATTTCCTTCTGATACCATTTAACCGATGAAGAATTAGAGAATGCATCAATATCGTTGTCATCACCTAAAAAGTCATTTAGATCGAAGTGTCGCCACAATTACAGCCGATTTAGTTTTGCAAAAGTGGGCATTCCAAGAAAGAAAAGAGTAGACGGGCGCATTCATATCGTTAATGGATAGGTTTCCATAAATCAGTAGGCGTGAACGAGTTTTACCGTCTTCTTCGTCCGAATCTTCGTCTTCATTCAATACTTTGGAGACCTTCTTGCTATAAGAGCCACTTTCTAGTAGTAGTTCACGAAAGCTGAAGAGGCCTGTTCTATCAATGCAGTTAAATTCCATGCAAATTGGCTCTCCGCTATCGATGATAGTCATTGTACCTGTGATGTACTTGAGCAAAAGCGTACTAAGTTAACAGATTCATTTTTGAACGCACTACAGCCCGTCAGAATGGATTAATGAGAGCTTGTGTAACTTGCGATGATAGCATGCTCAACCAATGAGTTGAGTAAGAAAAAAGATCAATCGAGAAGTTAAGTCAGCGTCCAGAGAAATGCGAGTGGATGCAGAGCTGACTGGCAGGCCTAAAACTAAGCGATTGCCGAGAAGCAGATCATATGGTCCATTCAAGGCTGGTGTCAGCTCCATACTACTTCCACCCAGTACCGTACTGCTTCCGAGCGAACGAATCAGAGTCCTCCAACCGGTCGTGAAAAAATCCAGAGTGGGACCTCCCAGAATGAAATTATACGAAATGCCGCAAGGGCTTTGGTGTTGAACCCACAAGTCAGTTTCCACATAGACACGCGCAGATTTGAATCGCTTTGGTTTTCGAAATGTGGAAAATAAGTGTGGAGCGCTTATACATGATACTCAGTGAGTGAAATATGGAGTGAAAGGTTAGTTTTCGCGACTTTTCCAGAACATTCAAAAAAAGTTAGTTGAACAGATAACCGCAACAAATGTGAACGGACAATCGATTTCAATTGTACACCTAGATAGCATAGAAATTTTAGATATGATTTTGCTTCGAAACTTGAAATGAAAGTCAGTAAGCACTCCTACCAAGTTGGCAAGGAAGTTCTCAAAAACCTGATATGAGAAGACATCCACAGTGGATAACGGAAACATACATTTGCATATGCTTTCTGTGAAAATAAACATTCAACACGTAATTTTCGATCTCGGAACCTGCCCATATGAAAATATAGTGCTAATTTTCATAGATGCATTAAATCCTAACAAACAGAGATTTTATTTCAAAATGTTCGCGAGCTCTCATGCCAGCCTAATAAAGGAGAGAGCTTTGCTCAAAAACAAAGCGAGAGGCTGATTTCGAGATTTAAAAGATGCGGCCTGCTCAAAAACACCTCTCGTGATTGTGGTTTGTGTTATAAACATAGCGCAGAGGTCTTCGCAAAGAAAAAGACCAGAGCAAACTGGTTGACAGCGGATACTTCCTCCACTGCTTTCAGGCTGCACTTTCAAGCGATTAGCGTTATAGCAGATTTGCTAGATTTAAAGCATTATCTGGTTTGAGAGACGTACCGAAACATATACGCAAGCAAAACAAGCATCAGTTAGTAAAGCGACTAGTGACAGAGAAGTTTCGAACAATTTTTAAGAAATAAAAGTTAGCGCAGTGTAGTGAATGCGTTGCAATACTGAGTAGCACAAACTACAATGTCAGTGACTCTAAATCAGCACAAATGGCCATGACAAAGCAAAATTTTAAGAATCAGGTGTTATTAAGATCAAACCATTCCAGAAGAAAAGATAGGACAGCAAAAATCAACAAAAAAATGCAAGTCTAACTCGTATGGTAGAGATCTAGCCAATCTCGGATAATCTCCGTCTTTTTCTCTCTGATTTTGTCGTGTACAAACTGACGAAGAGATTTCTTTAGCCGAGTAGGAAGCAAACCACGACGACATCTGACTTCCATCACAGCAAGCAGATTTATAAGTTTGCTAGGAAAAAATATTGCTAAGAAAACAGGGTTATAAACCAAAACAATCAGGTAAAAAATGCAAGTATAGGAAAATGGCGCTATTCCAGTATTCGGACCCCAAAATTTTTTTGTCGTAAACCTAACTAGGCAAAGTTTGGAGCAAATTCGTGGTTTTGCCCTCATACCGTATACCTACCGTATCTCCATGAAAAGGCCGCAGAATGCAGAAAGAACTTGATCTTCGTGACCAGCATATCGATTAACAACCTAGGCCAACTTTCAGCGAAATTCGTGATTTTGACTCCCCACCGTAACCTCAAAAGAATGACGCTATCATACAAAAGCAGTGCGATATTTGGCATTACCGGGCCGAATAACCCTCCCAGGCCAAATTTTAGCTAAATAAAGGACAAAAAATTTTGGGGCCCGGATACTGGAATAGCGCCAGGAAATTTTCGTAAAAAAAACGATTTTAGCATCTAAGGACGCCTAGAATGTTTTAAAATGTGATCAACAAAGATGAATCAGAATGAAAATGTCATCAAAACGGAGCAGAAGATCTGTGAAAGCGATCTGAGTCGCAGAGATGACGGGAAGAAAATTATTGATTGAACAAACGCAGAGCTTGTTGAGTGAACCAGTTCGCCTATCTAACGATTAACTCAGATCTTGCACATGAACCAGACCTTGAAGCGGAAGTGAAAAACCTTAATTTGGGGAATTAGAAGCCGACAACGATTGAACAAAATTCAGAGCAGACATCTCAACGGCTTTTAATTCACTAACAAAAAAAGAGATAAAAGAAAGAAAAGCGGTTAGCTCGATAGACGACAAATCACAATTCAACAATGAAGAAAAGAACACTCTGTTGGAATCCTAAGTCAATCAGAAGGTTCTCGTACATGTCAATTCATGTTAGACGCGATGGACTAGGGAACTGACACGTTGGCACCAGATATACCCATTCTAAATGGGTTGCAATGAAATGGAATGAATGATTGTCGCATATTTCAGCCGGAGCATTTTACAGAGACAGTCAGGTGTCTAGTTCCTATTTGTCATCCTTTTTGAACCTAATCTTTGCCACAAATAATTTTTTTACAAACCAAACATCAAAATGTGGAAATAATTTAAAAGCTTATACATCATGATAAAATGACATTTACTTATTGTTGGTTGCAAATCAGAGATTCGGCCTGCGGCGAAGGTTGCATCAGTACAGGTATTTCGCAAGGCAGCCCTATTTGATGACAATTGAGCAAGTGATGACATTTCCCGAGTACCTATCATACATTTTATACCAGGAGACGCGGGACCGCATTGCACATTGTCTAAATAAGCCTAATCCTGTACTAAGCAGGTTTATACTTGTTATTTATCTCGTCCGATTTATTCACTCTTTGGAAACAAGGAAGAACAAACTCAAACTTGTTGAAACAACGTCCGCAATGCAGTCTCGCGTCTCTTGGTCATAAAATAGATGATATATACAGAAGGGACTGGCCATACTGTTCCTGTGATTCCTGCAATTCCTGTGATTCCTGCGTGTCTCATAACAATGTATATTGCTAGAAAAAACACTGTATACTGAAATTCGCAAAGCGCTCCATAGTGCGGCATCGGAAGTCGAGAAATCACAGGAGTTGCGGGAATTACACGAATCGCAGGAATCACCTCCTGGTATAGCATGGAAGGTCCCGAAGGATAAAGTGTGAAGTGACCAAAATGAATACCGTTTTTGTGAAAAGTACACCAGTAAACCCTGAAATTCGCATTATAACCTTGACTCGCCCACTACGGCAATGAAGAGCAAAGTAGAACCAAAACTGACTGCAAATGGCTATGATATTATATGATTAATATTATACTGATTAACATCACATCACAAAATGCCCAGGTTTTACAAAACAGAGAACACATAAAAATTGCCAACAAGGAATTTCGATATTGATTGCACAAAGTAAAACAAACCTGGAAATTCGAAATCTAGAAATACTATTTCATCAAGATGTAGCATCAGTATGAATCCGAATAGCCCGAAGAAGATATAGGAACGCGTTCGAGAACTCAAAAAACTAAACAGAAAGAATGTGTGATGCGATAGCAGATTTCGCACACTAAAGCTGAATGCAGCAAAATAGTGATTCATAAGGTCGCACTGTGCGCTACCAAGATATAACTACAATTCGAGAAAATCAGCTAGTAGTCTGAATTTCCTCGAAACTATGCAATTTTGTAAGCCTAATGACAGAGGCGCGCACAGAGATATGACATCGGACAGATTTGTTCACAGTAGAAGAGTGTACTGCCATATAAATCAAAAACTTTCGCGACACTTTTAAGAAGACTTACATCATGTTGAAAACGGCAAGTTCAAAGCGCTTTATCGTCATGATGACACATACTTCTGACGAAAGCGTAAAAAAGGTGAAGCCAAAATAAATCGATGACGCCGGAAGCAATAAAATGTTCAAAGAAAAACGAAATGTAATCTCTGACATAACCGAGATCATTATAAAACTCAAAACTATTTGGAAAGTAGCTTTGAATAATCAACAGCGCTGAGCAAGCTGAACACAAAGAGGCTTTTAGATCAGAGGTGGATGGGGCGACACTTCAGAATTTTCCCCTTCATCGCGATGTCTCCGAGCATTTTTCATATGAAACTTCGAAGGCATTGAAGCTCACCAAAACCATTAGCTTCATTAGTAGCTTTTATAAAATTCTGGAACGCTCAAGAGCGATCAAGTTGCATATATGAAGAAAAATATGTGGAATATATATATGATGCAGAGCCATACGAACACTACACAAACAGAGGAGTTGACAGTTGAATTTTTATTAGATTTATTCGCTGCAAGGAGCAAAAAAGGACAAAAATATGCCTGCACTTTCTACCTCAAAAAACTTAGGTAATAGGATAGGGGTAAGAGAATGAACTTTTGAACGCAGTTGCTGTAAGGGGTCGAAAAAGATCCGCAAAACCCAATCGCCGAACGCCGAACACCATAAATTCTAGGTGTTTATGTCATCCGGTATTCGGAAAACATTACTTTGATCATAATGCCTTTCAAATATGACTGACGATCGCCCTTTCCTTGATTGGAAAAATTTTGTAACATAGTGGACTTGCCGCTTGGCCGAGTCAAACATATGCAAGCATCCAAGCCAAAAACGATGAACAGATAAAACATTACATTTGAAAAGAATGCTACGAAAAAATGGCACAATGATTATGCACCAACATAATACGTCTCTCGACGCACACCAAAGGAAAAACGTTCACCCGAAACTCCCCCAAAAGTACTTACAATCACTAGCTGGCGCATCATCATCTGCCATTTCAACGTCAAGCTCATCCTCTTCGACTTCTGATCCAGAAACGGAGATTTCGTCTTCGCTATCGCTCTAAGACACAAATTATCAGCATAACGATACAAGACATGGGGAGAATGCCTAAAATCTCTAGCCGATCAAAATTTACCATTTTATAGCTGTGCGTTTGCCAAAGGTGTTCTTATGAAGTGAGACACTCGCTGACAGATGTTGCAGGATCAATGACGAGAGCGCGGTTATTTATCAATATTGATTCTCGAGGCGATTATGGTGTGAGACGCCTAAAAGATTGAGCAGAATATCCTAGAAGAAATGAACTCAAAAGAATAAAGCATTCGAGACCTCAGAACATCTGATGGTAGAAGAGAAACTGAGTCATTACACAAAAGTCCAGAAACAGATTTTCGAACCAACAAAGCTCTACCAACTCTACATAAATTTGAGTTCATTCTTGAAAATCAAACTCTCAAAGAGTCAAACTGCCCGAGAAAGTTCTCAAACAATGGCAAAATGCCGTTTGTCACACTCGCATGGGCTGATGACGCGCATGCATAGTCATCAAGGTATATAAGGTGTACTGTATTGCGCAAGGTACGCATTTCGCTTGCACAATTTCTGTCGGAAGGCGATGATATTCTTTGAGCGACGTTGGTGAAGGTCTTCTGAGATGGTTTAATGTCCTACCAAAAAGTGTGATAAAAGTGCTTGAGGGAATTATAATGAGCACGGCGAAGATTCGAGAAACTGAAACTGCTGACAATTCTGTGGTGGGGAAAGGGGCAACACTTCGCTTAGTCGAGTTTGGAGTGATTCGATTCCTGGGAATGTGACGGGATTTAAGCTGATCCCATCTCTTAAGACTCTGTGGTATGCTACAGTGGTCGTATCTTGAGGTGTGTCGATGCACAAACCCTCCATATTGCGCGTGCTTGCCCAGGAACCGTCCTTTTCCAAGTTTGAAGATTCTCCCTCTGACACGTGGAGTAACGGGAGCTACTACGACGCTGAAAAAACGCTTATTCTGATTAAATTCGTCATGATAGGCAGTGTCTCGGCAACAATGAACGTCTCGAGATTTTGTTATGGTAGGTTGTTTCATCCCAAACCTGAAATCGGAGCAAGTCCGAGCCCACAGCATGTTGGCCTTGCCAGGAAAACTGCCCCCAAAACCCAGCGCGCCGTACTCGAGAGTTCTCTCCCATCGCCGAAAGCGGTATGCCGCATTTAAGCATAGGCCCTTTAAGGCAGCGGCTCGGCAAAATGACAAATTTGGGATATTCTCGTTCTCGGTTCCCCTGGAAGAGCTAAATCCAAGACTGCGCTTTGCAGCTTAAAAAGATATCAATAATCCGCTTTTCCGGAAGCGAAAAGTGCTATTTGGGCGGACGGCGCATACCTGCCCTCGAGCGCGATTGGCTCGCGGGAAAGCCAGGTACGCTGTCTCCACTTCAAGCCAATCGCGCTCTAGAGAGCAAGATACGCGGTCCGCCCAAATAGCACTTTTCACGTCAGGAAAAGCGGGTCATTGATAACCCTCTTAGACGTTCTCCTCAATGTCCAGGAGTATATTATCTTCATGTGATAGAGTCAAATTCTTATATATAAAGCTGAATGTCTGTTTGTCTGTATGTCTGTCTGTCTGTCTGTATGTATGTATGTACGTATGTTCCGAATAGAAAATTCCATTTCTGAACCGATCCGGACCAAACTTGGCACATATACACTACGGGCCCCGGCGGGTGTCATAGGCTACTTTTCGTCATCGATCGATATCGATTTTATCGATTTTTATCGATTTTTTTGCTGAGTTCACCTACGGGGCTGGGAGTTGGCACAGGGGGGTAATCGAGCATGGGTATTCCGAATACAATATTGGTTTTCAGGATTATCAATTACTTTTATCGATTTTATCGATTTTTTGCAAAGTTTGAGCTAGGGGGCTGGGAGTTGGCACAGGGGGGTAATCGAGCATGCTGATCATCTCCAAGGGGGGTGATCAGCATGCTCGATTACACCCCTGTGCCAAATTCCAGCCCCCTCTCAAATCTTGCAAAAAATCGATAAAATCGATAAAAGTAATGGACGATCCTGAAAACTAATATTGTGTTCGTAATCAGCATGCTCGATTACCCCCCTGTGCAAAATCCCAGCCTCGCATGTCAAAATTTACAAAAAATCGATAAAATCAATAAAAGTAATCGATAATTCTGAAAACTAATATTGTATTCGGAATCCCCATGCTCACTTCCCCCCCTGTGCCACTCCTAGCCCTGTAGGTGAAGCAAAAAAATCGATAAAAATCGGTAAAATCGACATCGATCGATAACGAAAAGTGGACTGTGACACCCGCCGGGGCCCGAAGTGTATGTGTGCCAAGTTTGGTCCGGATACGGCGGAGCCGGGGTAAGCCAGCTAGTTACTAATGATTCAATAACACCTTGCGTTCCCGACTCTCCATTTTAGATTGGGTGACAATATCTTCTACGCTTGGATGAAAGAATGCTTACGTTTATAGGGCATTTGAAAAATCGTGACGATGGCGCGACCGCGCGCGACGTACGCCACTTCCGGAATGACGAATTCGCGTCGCGTATTTCGCATTTTTTGGGTGTTCATCTCTAGCCGAATGGTCTTTTTGCTTACGAGTGATAATGTCAAGCAGAAAGTGACTGGCTGAATGTTGAGGTGATGCCTCCTTGTATAAGCGTTTTATGCTCCTGTGGGCGCAAGGTCCGAAGTAAACGTTGTCACGATTTTATAAATGGACTATACACCTCTGCGGAGAATAGTCCCCATACATGATCACCATGAAATGGCGTGTCCTCTTAACACATTGACGACAAGGCCGATTTTTCGATTACTGCCACGGACAGGCGCCTTTTTCGCTTCGTCAAATTTACGACCCACCCGCGGGCCGTATTGTCCGAGATGGTAGTCTTTTTGGGAAAAGTTCAAAACATGTCCCCGAAAATTCTTCCAGAGAGGTAATCGAAGGCGCTGATTATCAAAAAACAACTTGTTTTAGTTTTTGGCGTCATACGGTAAGGTTACGGTAGTCGTCCTGTACGAAACCAACACCATAGATTTCCATGAAAAATTGTGTTTTGGAGTTGTTTCACATGCTGATTACGTTTATAGTGTTCACTTTGTTCACTACTGTCCCACAGTAGTGAACAGCAGTACGGTAGAATTTTCGCAGAAATCAAGAAACTGATGTAAGAAGGTGCTATCAAAACTTGAGCCTATCATTTTCAAAATCAGCATGCTACAAAACCTATATATGCAAAGTTCGAGCTTCCTAGAATGAAAAATGCAAGAAATCAATAAAATCGATAATTTTTCGATGGGCTAACTCAGCCTCTTGTCCGCCTTGTATTACACTTACATGTAAACTTGATTCTTCAGAAACATCATCATTTTGCGAAGAATTTGAGCTAAAAGTCTGTGCCTTTCATCTATCTACCGTATACCTACTGTTTGCATTACAGTATCCCGAACCCGGATCACTCTGGCTGGAGCTTCACCTAGGTGCCCCCAATCATGTGCCAAGACCCCGTAGAATTCCATCGTAAACTGGCAAAGATAGCGCTTCATGAATCTTACGACCCACCGGTGGATCGTATTGTCAGAAATGGCAGGACACGTACGACCCAACGGTGGGTCGTATTGTCGTCAATGTGTTAAAGGCAATGTCGCAGCAATAATCCGCTCCCCGGTTTTTCACCTCTTCGGAGCCTTCTCGCCATGCTGAAGCCATATCTAAGCTTTCCAGTGCTTGAAAATGGCAAAAATGAACTTTTTTGGAAGCTCCTCATGTCGGTGTTCGCTCTAACCAACGTGTAAGAAGTGGGCGGGGTCCGAAAGGCCTCCGGGGCGGATTTTGGGCTTTCGGGAAGAACTTTTCGCTCCAGACTTCCATCTGCCTTTATCTGGAAGGTCTACCATTGGAACACTGCAAAATCCCGGTACGCACCATTTTAAAGGGAAGATGCCAGGCAAGCGAAAATCAAAACAAAGTCTGAAGAGGAAAAAAGGTAAGCACAATACGAACTTACAAGGGAAAGATACTAAATTAGATTCGCCTTCTGAAACGAGTCACGCATATTTGAATCAGCTTTAAACGCTGATACTAATTATGCTGTTCCTAGCTGCTTGGCATTGATCTGAAGCGAGTTATGGTCCCTTTTCTATGCAAAGTTTCCGTGCTCCTCGACCAACTGATGTTACGGTGCCGACATCTAGGTGGTTTGCAATTGTATAATGCTCCCTTTCAAAATCGAATAAATCAATTTGATGCCAGTTCAACATTCTAACACTTTTCTCGAGCAGATTCTTATCTACACATCGTCTTACGACATTCAGAAGTTTGTTAATTACTCACAACAGTAAGCCCATAACTCGCTCGTGAATAATGCTAAGCAGCTAGGAATGGCATATTTAGAATCAGCGTTCAAAGCTGATTCCAAATATATGTGTCTCATCTCAAAAGGCGAATCTAAGTTGGTATCCCTCCCTTATTAGATCTCTAAGCACAGCACAGACACAACTTCCGCACCCAAACTCCATTTAGGCTGCATGTGACGCCTGCGAGCAGTCTCACCTCGTGGGTTTCTGCGACCGAATCGTGGGCGGTACAGCCTATATGTCTATTCGTTACAATTATTGAACGATTACTGGTTTCTATGCGTACATACACCATAACTCGAGTACTGCGTGGTATATTGGGCTGGCCTGGTCCTCCAGCTAAGCATTCTTTTTTTGCTTTCATCACATTCATCTTTCAATAAATCTCTTTTTAGATTCTCGCTTCTGTCCAGTGCTTAAATATCACTTTCGTTCGACTGGTTCTGTTCTGGCACGCACCCCTGTCTGCCTCCTTAGATTTTCACTCAGTGTTGATTGTGATTGAGAGAATGTGAGGAGTTTTTTGTTGGATTTTGGTTCATATTTTGTATAAATATAAATGATGTATTTTATATAAATATAAATAAATATCAAATCAGACATACTACATTGAGACTTGATGTTGATTTGGGGTTTCAACGTGCTTATACTTCGTCTACACGTTGGTTTAAGTTCGGTTCACCCCTTCCGATAATTTTTTATGATAGCTTGCTTGGCTTGATCAATTTTTGCATTGTGCAATTTCTTCTGTTGGAGTTCTGCTTCTTCACAGAGAGTGGTTGGATTTTGACATTTCGGCTCGCTTCCCCCATATACAGTTGCTTATATTGCATAAATAGCACTTTCGCTGCGTGCAGGGGGCGTAAGACAGACTCCATTAAGCCTTTACATCAAATATATGATATAAATGTTAGAACAAGTTTAACCCCTTCCTATCCCTAAAAACAAATTTCTGGCTGACTTGAGCTGACCTAGCGGGTCTTTCTTTTTTCTTTGTTCTTGATTATGTTCTGAGTGCTATCGTTGATTGTTCTCGATGTGGCACGCTTTGTGCGTATCAAATAAATAAGTGAAGAAAATATGAATGTGATTGTGAAGGAGAAAGTTTGTCAGTGCGTACGCGCGTATGTATTAGGTCGGTGCAAAAGTTTTGTCAGTTTTTTCGATCCATCGGCAAACACCTTAGAATGGAGATAAACAAACACCTCAAAATATATCCGATGCAGAACTTCCTCTTTTCAGCTGTTAAATTCATATGGTGTTTCGTTGCGAGAGTGACGAGATACCTGCTGGAAATTACAACCACTCGTTTTCACCATGTCCAACTTTCGCTAATTTTCAAAATTTTTATATGAGACTTTCGGAGGATCTCTAATAACCAACAGATAGGGCAAATCTTTTGCCAGCAGAAGCAATTTTTTGTAGCTCTAGGGCTTGTCTTTCAGAATTTCTACGATTTATTTCTTGAAGTGACCCAATTTTACATTCAGCATATTTTAACTTCGTAAAACATAAAATGTTAAACACTTCAATTACCATTCGATGCAGCTTTTTCTCCTCCTTCTTATACATGTCTCTTTTGCCGGGAAAGGCGAAGTTTGTGGGGGAAATCGCAGTATTTCTCAATTTCAGGATTGCGCTCTGAGGTAACCTATGATTCAAAATCATCATAATTTGAAGCGAAAATCGCTCATTTACTGTGTAATGGTAGCGGTAGTAATAATCAAGTGTTGAAACCTCAGTATTCTGTAGGTTTTGCAGTGTTTGGTGCAATAACAGGTTATGCGTTTTTTCCATCACACAAGACTTAGAAAATTATTTAACAAAAGTTTGGAAAAGCAGCTGAAAAAAAATTGCTTCTGTTGACAAAAGGTTCGCCTTATCTGCTGGTTATTGTGGCTTCTCACAAAGTCTCATACAAAAATTCTAAAAATTAGCGGAAGTAGGAGATGGTAAAAACGAGTGGTTGTAATTTCCAGCAAGTATCTCGTCATTCTCGCAATGAAACACAACGTGAGTTTAGCAGCTGGAAAGAGGAAGAAATTCTGCATCGGATACATCTTGAAGTATTAGCTTATCTTCATTCTAACGTGTTTGCCGATGGATTGAAAAAAACTGACAAAACTTTTGCACCGACCTAATATTTTACCTAAAGACGGTGCGATTGACTAATTGGGCTGAAACTTTGCACATATGTATACAATTTCAGCGCAGGATGTTTCAGTGTGCTTTTTGCGTCCATTCAACATAATGTCTTGATTTGCTGACTTATATCTACAAACGTGAAAGCTGAGTAGTTTCACTATACAGATACCTCATTTGATTCTTGCAACGCAGAGATGGGGTGACAAATCCAACAAATCCAAAAAGTGCGAAACTTGCATTTCCCTTCAGAACCATTTTTAAGTGTAAGGGAGGAACAACTCGAGGGAGGAAATAAATTTGCAGAGTTTTTCGAAAACCAGATATGTGGTTCTTTGCCACGCAGCGGACCGGGTAAAGAGCGTTCGATAGGCGTGTGAATTCACGATAGTTGCGTCTCGTTAATTAGAATTAATTGTAAGCACTATCAAAAATGCTGCTTGCAAAAGGTGCCTAAAGGGTTCCTTCATACTAAGCCGCAGGCCCTGAAGATATATGTTCACTGCAACGCCTTTTCGCTGGTTATGTATGTATCTCTATATCTCCTTCACATTCACGTTCGTACATACATAACCAGCGAAAACGCGTTGCATTGAACGTATATTTTCAGAGCGATTCCTGCGGCGCGCCGCGCACGCCGCGTCCTGCGGCGTAGTATGAAGGAACTCTAACAAGAGGTTACAGGGTGAGCTTATCATCTCTATATATATAAAACTCAAAAACTGTCTGTTTGGAGGGTATGTGAGCTAAAACGCATGCCGCTCAACCGATTGGGCTCAAACTTTGCATACAGATGTTCTTGACCCTAGAGACAGTTTCAGAATAGTTTTTACTGAAACTCGCTGGGTCTTCTATCGATTTATTGATTTGTTTACGTTCTTTTAAGGAATGGAGGCTTATCATGTTTAATTAAGCATTTTCCCATGGTTATGTAAAGGAGCTCATTTGAAGCTCATTTTCACCTCAGGATCACGAGGATGCGGTTTCGAAGCAGGGGGGGGGAGGGCTCGTCGTATAGGGTGAACTGTAGCCCGGGCTGGACCGGGAAAGTCAACTAGTCCTTCCATAAAGTCGGGACAAGGGTTTCACATGGGATAGGAAGTTTTTGAGGCTATAGAAGGTATGGGTGATCAAAGTATGTTTAACAAAAATATCTGAACGTTCATCAAAGAATGTCAGACAAGATTTTGGCAAGAACAAAAGCTCACCAGAATGGATGGCACTATGAGATGCAGTTCTACTTTGGACTCATGAAAGTATTAATGATGGAGACAAACTTTTTTCCACTGTTTATGTTTAATAAAAATGAATTGTCATGTGGTCAGCGTTTATTTCAAAGTGAAAGTGTCAATCATAAAGTTGTATTCTATTCCATTGTTGTGCGAATATGTACCGCAGAATGGACATTGCCCCCAAAAAATCTTATCAGTAGTGAAGTTGACATAAGGTACAAAGTGATGTAGATACATCTACAGTCCGCGTAAATCAAATGCTCCTTTTTCCGTAAGCGCAATGAGCTTCGCGTCACGTTCACGCGCGTATGGCTTGGCATTCATATTGGTTTTAACGATTGGAGGTCCGCACGCAGGGACCTTGCGTTGCGCATGCGTAGTTCGCATGCGAAAGGGAGTACGTAATTGACATTGACTGTATGAAACTCAGGGGAGCCTAAAGTGTTTCAGCACATCTACTTGTTAGTTCTATCAATACCATGGCTTTGCCATGGTATCGGTAGAACAAATAAAGGATACTTGATGAAGAATAGGAAATGGAAAAAAGAGACTTCATTTACGCTCATCATTTGCTGCGCGACATTCTGAACAAAGTAAAGGACTTTTTTGGATTGATTTACAAGATCGAGTTCAATCAGCACTCGAATGCAACCCTTTTGGAAACGGACGTTTCTGAAACATTTTACCAAAGCCTGACGCTATGCATTACTATTTTAGATGTCTGCAACGTAAGTTATTCTGCGGTCATTCATGATTACTGAATAAAGTGCAACTTTTTGTAAACGCTCATAATGCCATTAGAAAGATACACAGCTATAAAATGCAGATTAGAATTGGCGTGCTTATGTAAGATGCATTCATTGACACGCAGATTATATCTATGGTGGGAAGAAAAAGTTACCACATTGACAACATGACCCACCACTGAGTCGTAAACTACATGGGATTACGGCACATGTTTGGAGACACCTAGGTAGAGCCCTAATTAGGCGACTATTTATCGGACCATACGACCCATACGTGATCTAAAAATATGAAAAAAGGGCCCCGGTGGTTAGTATGTTCAAAACCAGAATTCGATAAAATGGCCTAGTCATGAATGTGTTAGAATTGCAAATATGTAGTAAACAAAGTTGCTATTGCGAATGTGTGTCCTACTTTCTCATGGAACTTACAGGCCCCGTAAAAGCCAATTGCCCACGCGTCGCTTTGAACACCAACGCGCGGCGCGGCTGGAAACATTTGGTCCCGAAGCGCTACAGGCTTTTTTCGAGCGACAATGAGCGCGCGTCCTTTCCACACATATTTTTTTAAACTTTTGAGGGGGGCTTACGTCGAGATATACCTTGCATTGACGATAACAACATGAAAGTTAAAGAAAGATTTTTTGGGATATAGTGAACGCCGACAGTCGTTCGCGACGACCGTTTGCTTACGCTGGTGTTCAAGGCACGGCGCGGGCAATTAAGTTTTACGGCGCCTATACAATCACGATGAAGAAAATAGTCGAAAGGTGAATAGCAGCACATGAAAGTCTTCCCACTTTCACAAAACCAATAAAATTTTTTTCCGCAATGAAGTTCGTCATTTGCATTTATCCAATCTCGGAAAAAGCGCGAGAGCAGTCAGGTCTTGCCTGCACCACAAATGGTGCAAAAGCACTATATATTCTTTTGCCAAAAAGTGTCAAACAATCAAAGCTGCATTTGCTCGTCAAATGCGTAAGTTTATTGTGAAAATTGAGAAAATCTTATTATAAACATGCAGTCTGTGCCAATTACGCTAGGATGAAGCTTTACAGCAACGCAGCCGCCCGCTGGAGGCTTTGCGAGTGCGCAATTTTGGCATTCTGTCAGTCAGGAATCAAACAGAAGAAACACGTTTTCTAACTATCGAAATATGCTAAAACTGCCGTCGCGATACGGCGCAAAGCTTTGCGCGGCGGACTCGTCTCCACCGGGCTAAACTAATCTATTATAGATAGACTCTATGCTGTTTCATCCAGTATTGGTCATAGGAATATATGAGAGACTGTGCGAGTGCGCCGCAGGCAAGAAATAGTATTTCAGAGCAAAAGTTGGCCTTTGTTCAGGTTTCTGTCTAATTGTAAAAACAACTCACCTCCTGTTTTCAGTAGCACCTTTGTTCAATCCGTACATTCGCTTTTCGCTTGTCTGTCAACTTCCTTCTAGTTTTATTCGCATTGTGCGGAATATAGATCAGCTTTGTTGATAGATAAATCATCAATATGCGGGCGAACAAGGAAGGAAATCTGGCAAGATATCAATCAGTCGATACATTCAACAGTAATTCTAGAAAGAGCTCGCACAGAGAGCTGGAGTACTGTGGTAATGAGTGATAACAGTTTGTTTGGAAAGCTTTGCCAATAGATTTTATTTCGTTTTATCTATGTTATTCACCTGATGTGGCTGTCAATCAAAGATTTTGTCTTGGTCATCTTTACTGACAACTATTAACTATTGATTAAACATATCACAGAGCTGTAACTCCAAAATCTTGCTGATGGCATTACGCTGAAAATCTCAAATCCTTTGACGCTAAACTCTTTGGAGGTTTCCTGGTGAAGGACTCTTAGTACCGCAGCAGGTAGTGGTTGGACTTCACTACTGGCAATTTGTAAGAGTATAGACAGCTTTTACAGTATCCGCAAGTCTGCGAGTCTATCACCATCCAAATGTGCTTAAAAGATGCGCAGCACCTCTTTAACACGTTTCGGACCGCGAAATCGCGCGCGGCGAAAAAGAGTGTACTTTCAGCCGTTAGCCTACAAAGGGACCTTATTTTGCAGCCTGTGGGCCACATTTGTAATCAGCATGTCAGATAAGCTCCATATCCAAAATTCTGAGTGAATTCGAAGTGTTTGAATTTTGTTGCTAGGGACTTTTGTGCTTTCTTGAAAGATAGGAACAAGAACTCAGATTCTAATAGTATTCAAAAGTATCTATGTTGTACACGGTACACATTAGTATTGAAACTACAGTTTTTCTCTTCGAAATCGAAGCAAAGGAAAGTTGCGACGTCGCACGCGTCGTTCGCGTCGCCGCACTTCATTGCAACTGTTGTTCGATTTGTGCTCATATCTTCTAAACAAATATCGGCGGCACAACTCTACAGAGTCATTTGAAAAGTAGGGGCTTAGACCTTTGACTTAACAACTTTAGATTAAAAGGAAACCTCCTGCAAACGCCAGAAACATCCCTCAAAGCAGCGTGCTGCACCATGTGCAGCACCGGTCCGAAACGTGTTAAAGTATTATTTCATGGCTTACAGTAACTCTTTCAGATTGATTAGCGTAATTGGTACATAGTTGGCAAATAAACCAAGATACGTCCCGAGCCAGCGCCTTTCGTTCGCATTCTATTATATTCATCATGGAAAAACCTGGCAGTACTTTTTCAACGATGTGATACGTAAATCAACGTGCGGTTCTTATGATCTCTACCAGAGATCATAAGAACCGAGAGCAGAGTCCACGGGATTTCATTCCCTAACTTGCCTCCTCTAAAAATCAGATGTAACTGCACTCGCAAAAAATGTTTCAAGACATTAGTGCTGTAATTCTTCCTCGTGTCAGGAGCGTGCCTTGTCTGATAAGAATGGCTGGAAAAAGCGCTGAAGGAAATCAAAAGCGAAACATAAAAAAAGGATAAGATAAGTCAAACTGGTAATGAATTCGAGCCTGAGCCGGCTTTTTCTCTTGATAAGGTGCCCATGGAAAGGGCAAGACAGCCTATATTTCATAGTAAAGACGAGATTTTTATGCTTACAAGGGAACGATACCAACATAAGTTGGCGATTGAAGACATATTCGGAAAGTATGTATATCACTAGACGAGTCTTTGAATGCTGCTTCCAAATCCACTTCATTTTATATGGGACAACTTTCCGAAGGAAGCTATGAGCTATCATATGCCCAAAATCGTTGAGCTTTAAGTGGGCTAACAGTTACGAAAAGCTCTAAAACAGCACTTGCAGACAATGTACTTGTTGCGAAACTGACCACCCACTGTCAGGTGCTTTTGTACAGGTTTTCGCTAATTTTCGGCCATTTAAAGCTTGAAAATACTGGACATTCAAACGCTCATAAATTCTGTCGATAAGTTGTTCCGTAAAAAAAAGAAAGCAGATTTGGATTTAGCGTTTCGAGTCGCGTTTAGTGATATACACCTCGTTCTCAATCGCCAACTTATGTTGCCATCCTTCCCTTATAAAATGGGTGACTCGTCAAAATAACCCCAAATTTTTTATACACTAAAAAGTTACGTTAATCTACGATATAAGGGAAAGAGAAGATTGTTCCAGAGAAACGAGAGATATCAGGTTCAAACATCAGCCCAATGGCACTGAACAAGTAGCCGATGTCTTCGTTTTTGTTCAGAATGAATTAAATCGCTCAACAAAATTTGCTGAGAGTCAGCACAAGATTATTGCCACTTTTATTTCAGAGCTATCCAATCCTTCCTATGATACTTTTTCTAATCGTCTCGATTCCCGTGAGGTTGACTAGCAACTGCTTGCGGAAGAGCTACACATTATGAACATTCACCCTTACAAATCTTACCAATGCCATACAACTCTGCTTCATCAGCTGCTGATTTTAGAGGTTAGCAGTTGATGAGAAGAGGTAAAAACTTGAATTGGTAGGATATGGCCTATCGCGAAGATAGAATCTCATGCGTTTTTGAACCTGGACGATAGATGGATGGATGACAAGCTAATCTCCATCGCGATAGAACCTTCTCACCTCCGCATTGTAAATCCGCTGCTGCTACCGTGCAGGATACCAGCAAGGAAGGACGTGCGACAGTCAAGTGACCCCGGAAGATATCACGGACGATATCATTCTTACGAAGAGTATCAATAGAGAAAAGACTGAACGAAGGAGAGAAGAAGATCGGACTACATCAATCAGGGGAGTAAACAAGTCGTAAGGAATGTCCTTTGGAAAGATACCGAAACAGATTTAGATGGCACTTCTATCACTATGGCATTTCCTACATGTGCCTAGGACACTCGAGAGATCAACTTGCACAATGGACTCAAGAACAGATTAATATCTGCTTGGGCCTTTTTCGAGACCTTGAAAGGAGTCAAACAACTGACGATTTGGAGCTCCGCTGTCATATGTTTGACCAAACTGCTTCAAGCTCCGTTGATCAGCTAGACCTGGGCTGAACTGCGACGTTTTGGGAAGTATGTAGTGAAAGCGAAGCATGGATGAGCCTTCACACTGCGAGGAGAACAGAGTTGGATCACGAGGACATTAGAGTGCTCATATCGCAAAGCTTTGCTTCTTTAGATGTTGTTTGAGATACGTATGAGTAAAAGCAATGTCGTAGATTATTTGCGAATCTACGACCTTTACCATTGTAGATTCATATTGTATGCTATATTCAGTATCCACTAGCTTGTCGTTGACAGACATTACTGTTCACGGACCACTTAAGCCGCCAGGTCACCCCTCCACTGTGCTTGATAGTCTACTTGGCGGCGCCTACTTTCATGTAGGCAATCCTTGATTCTGTATGATACTGTTATTTGCCAGAAGTGAGCATTCAGGTTATCCACGCCCAAAATAGTGGCATAAAAGGGCCTGAATACTCAGTTCTGGTGTTGGTTCGATTAATACCACTATCGTCAGCGGCTGTTCCGCATATTCACTGTTAATAGTCAGCGGCTGCTCCGCTACTATCTAATAAACAGTTATACCCGTTGTGGTACCAGCTTGGTGTATACCAAATTGGTGCATCGGCCAACGGATCGTCTCTTCGGTGCTGCTCACCGAAATTCGATAAAAGTCCCGCGTGGCAGGCTACTAACAGCCGATTATTCGACTCTCGTGATTGCTGGTTCATCCACTTTCGCGACCAAGAGTCTTACTAAGCTGTCAGGTCTTATCCACAGCTTAGTAGAGGTTTCTAGCTAACTGACTGGTTCATTCACAGTTAGCGACAGACTCCTCGCACTCCAGGCTACTAACAGCCGATATTCGACTCTCGTGATTGTTGGTCCACCACTCTCGCGAACAAGAGTCTTACTGAGCTGTCAGGTCCTATCCACAGCTTAGTAGAGGTTTCTAGCTAACTGACTGGTCCACTACAGTTAGCAAACAGACTCCTCGCACCTTTCGGCTACTAATTGGCCATATTCGACCCAAGTGATTGCTGGTTCACCACTTTCACTAACTCGGGTCTTGCTAAGCTATCAGGTCGTATCCATAGCTTAGCAGAGGTTTTCTAACTAACTGACTGGTTCACCACAGTTAGCAAAAGAACTCCTCGAACACTTTTGGCTTTCCTAAAGTCAAAAAAGGACTCTGTGATTGCTGGTTCACCACTTTCACATACAAGAGTCAAATTGTTAAGCTATCAGGTCATATCCATAGCTTAGCAAAGAGGTTTCTAGCTGACTGACTGGTCCACCACAGTTAGCAAAAGAACTCCTCGAACACTTTTGGCTTTCCTAAAGTCAAAAAAGGACTCTGTGATTGCTGGTTCACTACTTTCACATACAAGAGTCAAATTGTTAAGCTATCAGGTCATATCCATAGCTTAGCAAAGAGGTTTCTAGCTGACTGACTGGTCCACCACAGTTAGCAAAAGAACTCCTCGAACACTTTTGGCTTTCCTAAAGTCAAAAAAGGACTCTGTGATTGCTGGTTCACCACTTTCACGTACAAGAGTCATCTTATTGAGCTGTCTGGTCCAATCCACAGCTTAGTAAAGAGGTCAAACTAGCTGCCTGGTCAATCCCAGTTAGCAGACGAACCTCACAAGCTCCTTGACGGTTGACCAACAACAGTCAAATCAAAGCTTGCTGCTAGCTATCAGGTCAATCCATAGCTCAGCAAAAGAAGCTACTTCAAGCTCTTAATCAGCATTCAGTTCATGCGAACAAGACAAACTATGTCGATGTTGGCTGGATTTAAGACGCGCATTTCAATGGCCTGCTCTTCGATCAACAGCCTCGAAAGCAAGATTCTGAGTATAGACAAGGCATTTGAATTTCCTACTACAGCGACTGAATGCAATGCCTTCATAGCCGACAAAATGGCAGAAATTGACGAAATACAGATTTCTCTCACGGGTCTGCTAGAAAACCTGGAAGTCCACGTACAAAATGCTATAAACTTCATCGGCGCCAGGAAAGACCAATCAGAGGGTGAAAAGTTGATGAATGAGCTGGACACCTTCTTAACGCCTGAGGCCAATCGCGTACAATTAGAAGCAATCCACTGGACAAACAAGTTGAAGTACCGAATGAGAGAGCTCGAGAAGCAATCGAGCTTGATAGACAACTTCACTTCTTCAACGGCTCAGACACCACCACAAGATACGGATACAGCTAGTACTCTCTCTGCCAGACAGTATAGCGAGAACAAAGTACGACTACCGCAGCTTGAAGTTCCCACTTTCGATGGCAGCTATAAGGAATATCCAACTTTCTGGACAATATTCAACTCGCTGATCCATAGCAACCCGCAGCTCAGCAACGTGGACAAGTTCCTTTTCTTGAGGCAGGCATTAAAAGGAACAGCAGCTTCACTTCTTGGCAATATGCCAGTCATCGGAGAGAACTACGACAAAGCTATACTACTTCTCGATAAGCGCTTCAATAAGTCTGGATGCATAGCAGATCTGCTTATCACAGAGCTCGAAAGGCTTCCACGAGCAGAAGAAGACGCCCAAAGTTGTAGAAAAACTCTGATTAGCGTGAGGGAAAAGCTCACTCACATCGAATGTGCAGGAGTACCCTTGGACAACAACCGAATGTGGAGACGACTGATACTTTCGAAGTTTCCAGACTCGCTGAACGAGAAAGTGCTTCGCGAAGAGCAGAATGAAGGGAAGTCATTCGCAACTGAGAAGATCTTGGACGTTCTTGAAAACGCTGTCGCTTTAAAGGAGACCCTCGCACTGACTACATCCGCATTCGGGGATTGCAACATCACGACACGCTCTGATTTTGATCAAGAAGTTGACGAGAGGCTGAACTACGAAGAAGACTCAATCGCATACACTTCCAAACATCGACAAGAAGTTACATCGCCGAGAGATTTGAGTGCTCAATGCATTTGCGGAAGTTATCAACATGACGCGACGCGATGCACAACATTCCAAACACCAGCGGAGCGACGTGATGAAGCCAGGAGACAAAGGCTGTGCTTCAGATGTCTTCAAACCGATCACAGGATTAGTGATTGCACCAGCTCACAGTCATGCTACAAGTGTTACGGAAACCATCACACTGCCGTATGCATGGGTAGCTATTCAGCATCTAGAGGCACCCCAACCAGGAGATCACAGCAACGATCTGCTCGCGATCAACATCTCCCAAGAGACCCTGAATTTGCACAAAATTCTGGAATTCTCCACAACAAGAGCACTAAGCGAGAAGGAGGAATGCAGCACGTGCTGATGACGGCGACTGCATTCGCATACGACTACACATCGACCAGCTATAAGCCCGTGACTGTCTTCTTTGATGGAGGTGCACGAAAGAGCTTCATCAACACAAGGAAGACCCCAAGCTCTTGGCTTACCAGTGTTGCAAAACACGACTTTCAAGATTGGCGGCTTTGGAGGATCTACCGCAAATTTCACATCCAGTGAAGTCCCGCTTACTCTGAGAACAGTGTCTGCCGGAGTCGCTGCCAAAGCTGTGAAGATACATACGAAGTCAACACTCACTTCCACGATGAGCACAGCTTGGCTAAGCGCAGAGGATAGAAGGTTGATTCGAAAAAGAAAGATTCGAGTAGCACAACCGGATCTGAAGACGCGACGGATCACACCGGATATTCTCATTGGTCAAGATCTAATTGATCAATTCATCTTGAGGGATCGACCATGTACAATTCTTCCGTCTGGGCTTATTCTCACCCCTACTGTTTTCGGCCATGCAATCTCCGGAAGCAGTCGTATGTACGGAATCAAAACGGAGGAGTATTCGCAGAACACCGCAATCACCAGCGCCTCCTACAATCATCCAGGTAGTAAAGGAAACTCAGTGAAGCAGAAGCCAACTACAACTGTTGAACAAACGAACCGCACAAGTTCCAAACGCCGTGTGAAGAAGCTCGACTGTTCGATTCCGGCAAAGAAGCTTGCGCAACCTATGAAGTCACCAACGAAAAGCAGAAGCGATCAACGCAACAACGCCTTCGATGGACTGCAGTTCAATTACAAACGCCGAAAATCGAGGACTCATGGACAGTCGGTGAAGAAGAATACTGAAGCTCAACTGGGACAATTCGCTTCAGCGCTGCGCCTGGCCCCGAAGGCCGACCACGGCATGATGACCGATCACCGTACGATTCTTAGACGAGGACACAAACCTGTTGCAGAAGTCATGTGATGTATGTAATTTAACTAATGTTGTGATGATATAATTTGAATTTGTTGAAGCTTCAGTAATAGTGTAAATTGTATTTTCTTGCTTTCGCGCCTTCCGTCGCGCGCCCCACTGTCGTAGATTATTTGCGAATCTACGACCTTTACCATTGTAGATTCATATTGTATGCTATATTCAGTATCCACTAGCTTGTCGTTGACAGACATTACTGTTCACGGACCACTTAAGCCGCCAGGTCACCCCTCCACTGTGCTTGATAGTCTACTTGGCGGCGCCTACTTTCATGTAGGCAATCCTTGATTCTGTATGATACTGTTATTTGCCAGAAGTGAGCATTCAGGTTATCCACGCCCAAAATAGTGGCATAAAAGGGCCTGAATACTCAGTTCTGGTGTTGGTTCGATTAATACCACTATCGTCAGCGGCTGTTCCGCATATTCACTGTTAATAGTCAGCGGCTGCTCCGCTACTATCTAATAAACAGTTATACCCGTTGTGGTACCAGCTTGGTGTATACCAAAAGCAAACATGCGGAAAGAGAGAAAGGAAAGAGCAAAGGAACAAAAGGATTTAACTTACATTTGATAGTTAGAGATAGGGCGTTAAAAGTGAAGGTTGTTCGAGTTTTTGCCCCCTCCCCCCATGCTTTTAGGAAATCGAAGAAGAGAAAACGATGCAAAACAGTTAGAGAAAGAAGAAGCTCTTGAGAACCTAGTAAAAAATGCCGCAATCGCTTGGAAGTTTATCGTTCGGTGGTATTTCAAATTGCAGATTTTTCTACAGGACCAGGCAGTTCACAGTGCGGGGAAAACGAGGGAAAGCTAGTTTCTTCTTCGTGATAGTTTTAAAAACAAACATACAGGGTGTCCCAAAAAATGTACTCACTGTTTGATTGTAAATAACTCTCATGCAATCAAATATTTCGGGAAGCTTTAGGTACCATTGTGTAGAGCAAGGTTCAACTTAGATTTGCAATATGGAGTGAATCATCGACTGCTCTTCATTACTGTACGATTACGGTAGGAACTTTGAAGAGGGTTTTGAGCCATGAATGGCCATATTTTGCATCAGAAAGCAAACGAAACAGCGTGAAAAGTTTCACACTGGGCTAATTAGAGTTGCTGATTCTAAATGTGAAGTTCGCAGCTTATCAAAATGCTTCAATAAAAAGTTATGCGAGGTGAGAGTAGCGGCCGTTTTTTTCAATGCTCCCGAAAATTGCAATTATACCGTTTAGAAAGCAACCTTGTACATGATTGAGTATTAAACTCAGCGTCCATGGAAACCCAATTACACAACTTTTCACGTTTATTTGAAAATTTTTGAAACCGCAGCTTTTTTCGCAGGGACACCATATGCTTGAAGTTCCTACCGTAATCCTACAGTTATGAAGAGCAGTCGTTGATTCGCTCTATACTGCAAATCTAAATTGGACCTCGCTCTACAAAATGGTACCCAAAGCTTCCCGAAACACTTCATGACAAGAGAGTTATTTACAATCAAACAGTGAGTACATTTTTTAGGGACACCTTGTATTTTGGAAGTGGTGATTATTAAGGACTAGGCAAGAAAATAAACAAAAACATCCATTATAAAAAGAAAAATTTTTGTTTCTCCCTAAGCTTCTCCAGTTTTTGATACATCCTTTGCATTTTTAGCCCCTCGTAGTTTCTGTTTCTGGCAACGTTGTTAGCTCTGTTGTGCTCAGTTCCTGAGCAAAATGGCCCCAAGCATGTAAGAAGTGGTTGCTTACTAACTCCAATAAAGGCCTATGAGTAAAAACGCAGTTTTTGCAGGTTTATGCAAGATATTTCACCACAAAGAAGTTAGCCCCGCCACGTTGTCTACATTGTGAGCAGAAGCAAGGTCTATGGAATGCATAAAAAATCTGCTTGAAAAGAGCTGAATTGAAGAAAAAACAAAGGATTTTCGAAAACACGGTTTTTACCAGATTCCTCATTCAAATTCGAAAATGGAGCTGCGACATTGTCATCGTGAAAGTAGAGATCAAGAGCTTCAAAATGATACACATTTTGTTAGGATTAAATTGAAAACAACGAAGAAAAGGGTATCGGAGCCAAATGCCCCCTGCCCCGCGCTTGGGGTAGCGAGGTAGCGTACAACGCGCGAAGACGCAGACGGAGACAGACCAGAGCATACTTTCGATACATAGAGCCATGTACTCTGGTAACCTTCACTTTGAGGGCTATGAGGGGACACAACCTTCACCTGGGAAAAACAGAAGTCATCCGGGACTTCGCCCCGGATGTTATAATCCTGACTATATTGCAACATGTGTATGAAGCAAGTACAGAAAAGAATATCTTTAGATTGTCTTAGAAAACCGGAAATTTGCGTTTTCATAGCCTTTTTTACCATAAAAAGAAGGATTCTGTAGAATTTTCGCCAGAGTTCAGGACAAATTTGTCAGCTAACCTCTCATTTGAACAAAATCGAGTTTCAAAAGTTTAGGAAAGCTATAGGAGTTAAATAAAAACGAGAAACTGCGCTTAAATCTTGCGCAAAAAGTCGCGCAGGAATACGCCGGTCTATAGCGTTAATGAGTGATTTTCAAAGCTTGGGACGTTGTCAGTTCTCCTTGTCATGTCATGACGATAGAATGATATATAATTATGCAGGGTTTCGTTAACACCCCGCGGAGGTCTACGACCAGAGCCAAATGCCCCGTCGGCTCTCGTCTGTCTCCGCTGCTCGTCTGCGTCTCCGCGCGCTGCGCGCTAACTCGCTACCCCAAACGCGGGGCGCAAGGCATTTGGCTCTGGTACCCCTTTCTTCGCTGTTTCGAACCCAATGTTAGCAAGCTATATATCATTTTGAAGCTCTTGATCTCTATTTTCACGCTGACAACGTCCCAGAACCACATTTTTTGATTTTATTGAGAAATCCGGCAAAAACCTTGTTTTCGAAAATCTCTTGTTTTTCTCCTAATTTAACTCTTTTCACGCGGTTTTCTCGTGCATTCTACAGATCTTGCTTCTGTTCATAATGCTAACAACCACCCAGCCCTTACTTTTCGATTATGGTGGAATTTTTTGCGAAAAATTGTAAAAAGTGCGTTTTTCTTTACCTTGTTCTGTCTCAGTGCTTTCGCATCAATTTTTTTCCAGCTTGGGCGATTGTTGCTCAGAACAATAAGCGCAACAATCCAGACAACGTCCCAGAAAACAGGAACGTCAATGCGGGGGTAAACATTTAAACGCATCAAAAATCAAAACCCCGTTTTGCGAATTGCTGGTCCTGGAGCGAAAACTTGCACTTTGGAAAGCCGCCAGATGAAAGAATTTAAACCTCATTGCAGCGTTTTTATCCGATTTTCAGCAGTTTCTTTTGCTTTTTATATCTGTTTTACGTCATTTTCTTTTTTCTGATCTTCTTTAAACAACCTTCACTATTTATGACGTCAGATGTTCAAACAACCTTCACTTTTGAGGCCCTGTCTCTAAACTATCGAAGGTATGGACCAGAGCCGATGGGGCATTTGACTCCGATTGTGGCGGCTCCGCGATGCGAGCGCTCCTAGAAGTAGAGGCCGGGAGCACTGGTTGCTGCCGCGCTACACGGCGACGATAACGGCACTTTCTTACGTTCGTCGCAACCGCCGCTGGACCTCTCCTCGCCTTGGCGCGTTGACGGGCAAAAGGCTATATATAGCGGCGGCGCCTCATTGCAGCGTCTGTTCGCTTTCGTTTTCGATCGATAATCTTTTCGTATGTTTTCCATTGTGCTCGTGCTGGCAATTAGCTCCCGCCTTTGAGGTTTCTTTCGCGTTAGGGGTCGAGCAGATAGAGAGTTATATTGGATCGAAGTGTGATTTGAGATTCTTTTGGACGAGCCACTTTTGGAGCTTTGAGATTTGGGATATTCAATATCTTGTAAACTTCGGGAGCGGAGAGGCTGTCGCGCCTGGTATCCGGCGACGCGTGGCGGATCTGTATTGGTGAAGCCTCGGGAGCATATTACTTAATTGTGTTTATAGCCGTGCACATCGGTAGCACGGGATGGGGCAGCTCGTCCCGTGTTGAGCTTATTGTTGTTTAGTATTCTGGTTTTGAGTTTTTCTTCGTAGTTTAGTTGTAAGTTTTTGTGTAGCTTTTATTATCCTTTGATGTCATAAGGATAAAACCTTAGTAATTTACCTTCTGTCTGGACGCGCTAGGGCAAGTTAGTAGGGTAGGTTGCGTCGTATGTATTAAGCGGGCGAGCGTGCGGGTGTCTCGGATAAATCTAGGTGCTAGGGCCCACCGATCCGCCACACCGATCGTAGATCTCGGCGGGTTCTCAACGAAATCCCGCACTTATTATATCTTGTTGTGATCCTCACGACGCGACCAAGAGCACTGACAACGGCGCGGACGTTGAAAATCACTCCATAGCGAGATAAACTAGCATTTGTATGGCGACTTTCACGATTCTAGCGAAGTTTCTCGTTTTTATTGAATTCTAACAGTTTCCTGAACTTCTAACGCTCAATCGTAGTCTATGTAAAGGTTAATTGAGGATTGTCGTTCTCAGATCTAGACGGACGAATAAAAGCCTTCTTTTCAGCAGAAAACTACAAGAACGCAACCTTTCTGTTTTCTAAGCTTTTTTTAAATATTACTCGCTACACTTGCCCATTCACATTCACTCCTATATAGCTATGTCAATATATCCGGGCCTTCGCCCCGAATGACTTCTGTTCTTTTCTACAGGTGAAGGTTGTGTCCTATAATGACGCTAAAAGTGAAGGTTACCAGAGTACTTGGCTATGTATCGAAGGTATGGGGCGCAGTATCTCTCACAGCAAAGTTCTAATCAGTTTTAAGAGGAGCAGCGATAGAAATCATTTTAGTCCATAAAAAAACTTAAATCTCATATGAACTCACACAAACACATGCTTTATGAGAATCTAGTCGATGGCAGGGTCTTGGAAGACATCAATTTTGAGAAAGGATACATCCAAGTTTCAAAATCTTTTATGACACTTTTCAAGTATACTCTATACAAATACCCCACATTTAGGATCGCATACTTCTCCGCACTGTAAAAATGCGTGGATAGCATAGTACACGACACCCCCTTTGCTTTTTGCCCCCAAAAACGGAGTCCAGAATATTTACACGACTCCCGCACTGGGCCCTGGAAATAACACGCTCGATATAAATTTGGTGTTTTTGCAGGATAAAGGTTGTGCGTTTCGCTCTTCATCAGAACAAAAAAGACGGAGAGACGACAAATTTGTAAATGCTATTTTCATGATTTCTATAACAAGACAACAACCGTCAATGGTTTATTACAGGATAAAAATCTACGTTACTTTAAAAGTAAATTCTAGTGCAGATCAATAACACAATTCACAGACATACTGAAAACACTCGAATACAAACTTTTAACGAACAATCGGCCAATACTTCTGCTATAAGGAAGAATTAGATATGACAGTAAAGTTTACGTAATATAATGCGTAATGAGAATTAGAACCCATATTTCACTGCGCAAAGGAGCAGAAATTAAGATCGCTTATGTACAAAATCATTAGGAACAAAAAAAAAATAAAAAGATGAGGAAAGGAAATACAGGAATAAGAGGAAAGAGATTTTTTGTATTTTCATGGCTGATCAATTTTTGCGTCAGTAACTGTAATTTCAAAATGAGGACATTGATGTAACACTGTAATTTCAAAATGAGGACATTGATGTAAGACTAACTTCAATTTTGATTAGTTGCGAGAACTGGTCCTCAATATGACCGTGGTCAACGGAACTATGAAATCGATGTTATCATTCGGATAAAATCTCCAGAAACAGTGAAAGATTTTTGGTTAGTTCAGAATGAAAGGCAAAACAATAGCAAACCGCATACGCATAAGTTGGGAGGGCCGGGGACTAGTATTCTCACCGCAAACTTTCCCCCAGAAACAAGAGCAGATCCAATATTTGTAATCAGGTCAATATGCAGAAACTCTGAGAATGTTAAGTAACACAATTTTATCATATTGCACAACAATCTTCAAGTTACTGTATCTTTTTACTCTAAGTGAATATATACATTATGCCTAACCCGTGATAAATCGTTGACTAACTACACTAGGCGTAGTGCTAACAGCTGATGTACTGTAGGATTTTCTATCCGGGAGTTGTCATCACTTGTCGGGGCCAGCCAATTTTAGCATCGTGACGTTTGTAGGCGAAAAGATGAGGTTTGCCGGTTCCTCGAAGATTGTCACGGATCGCATCTGGGCACTCATGGGGTAGCAGGCATGACTCGAAGCCGTTCACGATCAGATACCTAAACGGTTTCAAGATGTGGTACATGTCAGAGAAAGAAAAGGGACAAAATTTATATTGAATGAAAATACTTACAGGCCATGATCTTCCGGATTTGTGATTCCTTGCTGATGAGCAATGACGCGACATAATTTTCCTGTAGTCATTTGCGGGACACCGGGAAATGTCGCATATCTGAACTGATACGATATGCTGAAACGTTTCTCGCCTCCTTTTTTTGAAAATTTTTGAATTGTGGTTATAACTATTTGAAAATTTCGAGAGGACAAAAACTTTGGTAGCGAAGGACTCGAAAATGGTCTACATGAGTCTTAAAATCGTGCAAATGACCTCCTTTCAGTTGCAGGGATCAACTTTAGCAAATTTATGGAAAATTCAAAATAGCTATGTAGGATCTTTTTTCGGAGGATAACAGCCACTTAGCCCCTTTTTTATAATTTCATTATTATAGCGCCAACTGTGCCTCCCTTCTCCCCCCCCCCCCCCTCCCCCTCTCCCCTCCCAAGAATCCTGGAATCGCAAAAACATAAAATATCAATCTTTTTTCTCTTTTTCAGAGTCAATTGACATCTACAAAAACTTCGTTCCGCATTCACAAATGACATTTCATTAGCTGCAGGGGTCCAAAATTAGCATTTTTACCTGATACATCCAGCAACCTCGTCTGGTATAGCAACTTTCACAAACGCATCTGAAGCAGAAGACGATGGCGATGACATCTGATGCGAAAGATCCTATAAGACCAAAGGGAGAGTGTGAACTCGATTAATGTCACTTTGGAGGAACCAAACATACCATGCTACTCATCATGTCTTCATCTTTTTCAGCAAGTTTCTTTATGGCATCTCGGCTCTTCAGAATGTGAATTGCACAAAACAGGGCCGTTAAGTAGTAAGCTGCATCACCCTGCAAGAAAAAATCAGCAATTTGCGAAAAAAAGGGTATACAATTGTAATGAGCATTCTTACCTTGGTAATCATCTGTTGCGGTAACAATTCCCACATATACCAAGCTTCAACTTCACAGCCTACAGTCGATGTTCTGGCCAAAATGTAGACTAGCCATCGTACCAGGTCTGAATTGCAGGATTTCAGTCAGATGCCGGTTGGTCCAAATGGAATAATTGATGAGAAAATTGCACAAAAGAAAATCAATGTAAAATGATCTACCATCAGCCGCCATAGTTTTTTCTGAGCGTTTGTCGTCATTCGGTTGCAATGTCATCACGATGCTAATGGCTCTGAAATTCAATAGCAAAAGATTTCTTCGAAATTTTTCTCAATTATCTAATCGATTCTCTTATGAACAAGAGAAAAGAACATAAAGTGCTGCAATTATCCAATAATGGAACTGGTTGGAAGCAGTTTAAAAGAATTAGTTAGAAAAAACAAGAATTAGTTAGAAAAAACAAGATTTGCGAATGAAAAGGCTATGAATAATCATACCTAAGCAAGTTTTCCAGCTTTTTCAATGGGGAATAATGATGTTGCATCTTCCGTAAACAAATTTTGATTTGTTCCATGACAGAAGCTGGCGGCGTAGACAGCTAAATAACAGTGTTAGAAACAACATAACGAAACAAAAGTTTTCTGTATGCTATAAGCTCAAAGAATATGTTGAAAAACTACCTGATCTGCGTTAGAAAATCCCAGATCATTCAACGATAACGATCGCACATAGGCAATATTCGCAGAAAGTGCTTGTAATCCACCGGCTCTTGAGTTTTCCTTGACCATCACATGGTAGAGATGAGGTTTGACTCGCTCTAAAAAATTATAAATATTACTGCCAAACAATTTTCACTTATATTAGCATATTATAAATTTAAAAAAAAACTTACTCAATAACAACTTATGCAGTACAGCTTCCAATATAGCGTCGATGTTGAGAATCTGGTTTGCATTGAGATGCGCACTCTCTTGGTCAATGAGGGCGTGTAAATCGCCTAAATTGACATCAGTAGCCCTAACTTAGGTCCAGATTTCGTACACTCTAGCTCTGTATAACTTGTAAATTTTACGGAACTGAAGCGGAGAAACTTTACCGACGAATGTAATTTCAAAGCAGTTAGGCTCAGATATGCAAATAAAAAAAACCGAGGAAAGGATTTGATTTTTCTTCTCAGAATTTATTTCCAGAGAAAGACTCGATTTTTTTGTCTCTGCGTAAGGCTTTTCATTGCTTTTCAGTCTACTGGAAGACATACAACACATTTTCAAATTTTCCTCTTTTTTCAAGAAAAAAATTCAGCGAAGTGACAAAAGGTTGAATTAAAGGCAGTGTCCAGGCTAAACCTAACCCCCTCCGAGTGTCGGTCCTGAATGTAGGCCCCAGAAAAGGGGCATGTGCGTTGGTCCGGTCTTCTAACGTTGTCTGCAAATGGAGATAAGGGGCCTGAAAGTCCCTGGCTGGGCGGAGCTCGTCCGCCCCCTCAAGACTGGGTCCCCAAGAATCGGGTTTTTGTGAGTTTTGTAGAGTTTGAAGTTCGGAACTGTAATCAGGGCCACGGAAAGGCCCCAGAATGACGAAAACATGGAGGGCCAAATTCTGGGTGGACGCTGCCTTTAAAGATATCAAACAAAACAAACCTTCACCATGTTTGACCAGATAATTCTTGATTCCATTTATGAATTGCCTCACATTTCTCACAACCACACTAGGATCAGCTTCTTCACTTTGAACGGTACATTCAATAAACCGCTTTAGTGTAGCGCCAAAAACGGTGCTTTCATCTTCGGCAAGCCTTAACACATTCATAAATGAATTCTTATTATTTGAGAAATCATTCGTTGAAAACGGATCTACCTCTCCACATAGCTCTGAAGTGCAGCACTGGAGTCAGACTGGCTTGTTTTTCGTTCTGAGTTTAGGTTAGGCGATAATGCCGGGAGGGAAAGAGGTAAATCGTCTAATGAGCCAACTTGTTGTGAAAATCGGGAGATCGCTCTTGGTAGCTGGAAAGGAGAGATGCGATAGAAGAAGGAAAAAGTACTATAGTGTCCACGTAGATTTGAGAGCCCGCTTTCTTATGTGGGAAATGATTATGTAGCCTAAGCCACTGCCCGAGCTGCAGTTCATATGATTCATTTCTAGCCAAGAAATTCAACTCTAGACCCCTGCCCACTACCGTACTCAAGGACATTGATTGGCGGGAAGAAGTACGGTCTGAGCTGGGGTTAGAGTTGCTCAGCCACAAATCAGTCATATATGCTGCTGCTTGATCTCTGGCTTAGCTAAAGTCTCCCAAACAAAATCGCAAAAGAAGTCCAAGACCAAATTCTACATGGGCACAACCCTTTGAAATTTTTGAACTGAGATTTACCGATTGCATAGAATGCGGCGGAGTTCGAGCACGATCTTTCCGTAACGTCCCCGAAACAGAGTGATCAGGAAAACTGTCCACGGTACCGTAGCTGCTGAAGACAGGATTATATAAGGATTCGCTTACATAATCCGGGATAACTATACCTTGCCACATCGTCATTTTCCCAGGCTTTGCATGTAACCCGATCCGATGGTAACGTTCTTCGAGCTGATGCTGTCATAGACATCCACATTTCTTCATCGAGTTCATCATCGGATTCATGCATTCGGGTAGAACCTCCCGGAGTTCGATCCGAATCAGAATCTTCCTCGTGGATTGTTTCAGACATTTCTAGAAAAAATTCAAGGTAGTACAAAAATATGGACTAGATCATGGCTAAGCTATTGCGCGAGCGGCAGCTCATATGATTCGTTTTTAGCGAAGAAATCCAACACTAAAGCCCTGCCCGCTACAGTACCCGAAGGCCTTGATTGGTCGGAAAGATATGGTACTGGGCGAAAGTTTAGAGTTACATTTCTCGGCCACGAATCCATCAAATGTGCTGCAGCTTAAAGCCTCATAAAATTCTAACAACAACAACAACCAGAACTCACGTCTAACTCCCGGTTCTATGCCCTCATCGCCATGACTTGCCAAATCCAATAAATTCTCCCATACATTCGAATCCCATGGCTCATTGAATACCGTCCCAGCTACGCTCACATTATCTTCGTCTCGCTGCTTGAAATCTGGCAACGAACAATGTCCATTAACTCGGGGAAAAACACCATCTCAGACTCAATATTTGCACACCTGGCTTGCACGAATCCAAACTGCTAAAGTCGCTTAATTGAGCGTATTCGGAGTTTTTCGACATGCTGCCTCCATTCATTCCATCAGCCGTCATTTTAGCTGCCAGACGAGTCTGGAGTGTGGGACGTACCTGAAATAAATCAAATTGGTACGAAGAAAAAGTTATATTAGTTTGATCGGAGGACTTAAAAAAGCCCTCATCAATCCAGAGTCATATTGAGAGATGTTAGGGGTCCGCGCTAGGTTATCTTTGCTCTTTATACTGGACAGAGTCAGAAAATTCATGAAATGAGTAGTTTATGTAAATGGGTGGCTACTTGAGTTTGACGACACGAATAAAAAATGTTTCATATATTTGTAAATATAAATTGTCCAAAAATTTATCGAAAAGAGAAACGATTGTTGAATTCAATTTCTAAGTTCATCCATGACTCAAAACAGTAGACAAAATTAAAAAATGAAGCCAGAGTTTCACCAAATCTTATCGAGATCTAGCAAGCAATAACGACAAGTTGTGATATTTCAATGATTTCAGGGTCAGCTATTCCATGACCCACTGCTAATTCGAGTAATTTCACTCACAAAATTTCATTTCAGGAAACACCGTTGTAAGGGCTATGCGGTACAAGCAATGAAAATCCGTTGCTATCAGGTCGGAACACATACAAGTAAGCCTTGCTAGAACAGAAAATTCAAAAAATGCTTAGGAAACCGCTTCAGTTCAAAGAATATTTTTCAATGTGCACATTACATTCATTTTTTTAAAAGGAACCCCCTCCAAAGAAAATCAGAACTCAAGAAGATTGAAAGACTGCAACTTCCGTGGAGATATGCGATCAACGCAAACTTTTTTGGTGGGAAGAGTAGGTCAAAAAACTCAAATCAAGAGTAAAATAAGATGTTGGCCTCCTAGCATTTTGACCTAAAAATAAGAATGCAATTTTTCTCATCAACTTCTTTGCATCGGACAGTTTTGCTTCGACAACTACTCATAAAGAAGATTTCCTCTCATTGCATTATAATCAGACAGATTTAATGAGAATGAGAAGATTACAGGTATTTTCAAACTGCAAAACTTTCTCCAAAATAATGAATAGTTCTTGCATAATTTTGCAAAAAAAAAAGTACAAGGAAAGAACTGAGGAAACCCCTTCGAAACGGCCTCTAAGGAAATCCCGACTAACAAATTCTAGTGGTGCCCACTACCCACAATGGTAGCAGCTGGCTGGTTAGACTTGTTGTGTAATAACCGTCGGGGACGTAGCTAATTTGATTAAGCTAAAAGGCTACAATTCAGGCGTGCAATGGATGTAATATAGGACGGCAATGCTTTCAGAAAAAAAGTATTTGATGAATCATGATGAAAATATCAACATTACGTTGGCATTGCATTGTCTCACAGCCTCACCAGCTTCATTACAGATCGTTATAACAGATCAATAAAATGTAAGTTCTCTTTCCAGTTCATGGCTTAAGTGCACCAGATGATAACTAACGACGAAGAAATACCGAAGAAGAGCATCAAGTTCATAACACTAGTTGAGCAATCTCGCTAAGAAACTTCTTATGACGCTGCTTGTGTTTACAAGTGTTCCAGATCTGACACTAAGTCATAAACAGCCATAAATAGGTACGCTTCTGCAAAACGAGCGTTCTTCGTCACCGAAATGGCGCTATCGACATCGTAAACCTAGTTCGAATTGCAATTTTAGGATGTGCGCGATGTGAATTTGTAAATTTATTCTGGTTGAGCTAAAATTTGAGAGCTGCTTGGCAAGATAACACACTTCCTTGTAAGTTCGGATGACTGAAATTTTACAAAAAAAAAGACTGGAAGCAGAAAGCAGAAAATGCTCTTCAAAAACAAACACAGTCGCATAGGAGGTACTTTTTGCTAAAGTGTGCAACTGTACATTTTCCAGGATGTTAGCGATGGAATGCGGGTGTTTCAGGCAAAAAATGCAGGACATGCAATCAGTCAGGCTTCTTCAAACACAACTGCGCCTGAGCAACAAAGAAACCAAGAAAAAACACCAGCAAAACAGCATCTGGGCCGGCCGCATGGCCAAGCTCTTCCTCCAAAAAAAGGGCAATTGCACACTTTAGCAGAAAATAAACTATTAGACTGTAACTACTGTAACTACGGCATTGCAGGCTGTACGGTGCATCGAAGAAGATTAAGAATAAACATAAGACAATTCAAAATGAACGACTCCCAAAATAAAAAAGAATTAAATAAGAAAAACTCCGGAAAGATTGTAACACATCTTTATAATTCTTCCCCTTGAGAAATCGCAGGCGATTTGGCAGAAGGAAGGAAATATCAATATGAGGAAATTAAAAAGCAAACGAATATCAAACTTCCAAAAAGACTGATTTTTTGATAAAATGCGAATAAAATTTCACAGAAAAAAACCACAAACCTTCGCAATTCTTTGCTTGCTCTTTAGCTCAGAATTTATAGCCGACCAGCTTGAACTCGGTTGATTTGGAAAGAAACGTGAATCACGTTTCGATGATGGCGATGGCGCCGCAGCGATACCACCACTAGGCTGCTTCTTCTCGGGGCTGCTACAGTGATTCGCTCGTCGCCAAGCGAGTTCGCTTTCCCGTCCACTTCGTACACGTTCACTGTTGAATCTGCAAAGATAAGATGAGATTGATAGATTAGGTGCGATAAAGCCAGCATAACGCTGGCTGTGAAAGAATATGCGATTTTGCAGAAAATCGGCTATTCAAGCTTAAAAACCAGATTTCAGCGCAGGATCTTATGTTAGCATAGTTATCCTTTGCTTCAACTGGCTTGGCGGCTGGAAGGCGAGGCCTTGTTACCTAATTAAGGCCGCACGCACCCGCAACGCAGTCTGCGTCTCTCCCGCGCGCGTGCTCTCTGATCATTACCTAGCCTTAGTTAGGTCACGAAGGCCCGCCTTCGAGCCGCCAAGCCAGTTGAATCAAAGGGTAATTTATTCTGAAGTAGATGAGTATAGACTAAGCGAAAGACCTGCACAACCTGCCCAAAAAGATATACAATTTGGCACAGAAACCATTTGTTAGGCTGCAAAATTTGCAAAAAATTAGCCCTATGATCTGACTGCAGCATAGATTTCGTATTTTTGGAGTTCTCTTATAATAGGAGATTGTAAACACCCAATTAATGATGTCACTCCACGTGCGCCTATCGTAAACAAGACAGAAGATAATCGGATCAGGAAAGAATCGATGAAATGATTCAGATTTTGAACGATTTCGTCACGATTGTGAAGAAAATTCCACCGATTCGATGGAGGAGAGAAAGAGAGAAAGAGGGAGAGAGATAAAACCAATTCTCCATTTTTATCCGTTAGATCTGCTCCACAACAAACAGAAAACAAACATTTTGCAAAATTATCAGCTATGGCTATAAGTGAGTATTTTGTAATTTGAGCTGAGTAATCTGAGTAATTTGCTCGAAAGCACTATGACCAAAGAAGAGAATAACAAATTTCTCATTGATGAAAAAACAAGTTCAGAACGTAATTCCATAGAAAAGGGGATTTTCAGATTTTTAGCAATTTCGTCGCAGATGTGACAAATTTTCTATGAGTTCAGTACGATAAAAAAATCAATCGATTCTTATAGAACCTATTTCTTTACAAAAACAGAGTTTACAAATGCCAGGCATGGCTGACTGTAAAGGATGTGTAATTTGTGACTTTTTAACAAAAAATAAAAATTCAATAACTTCCCCCAATTGTCCGTGATTTCTGAAGAAACCAGGTCAAAAGCACAAAAGGTAGACATATTTAGCACAGATATAGATAACGGATTGAGAGAGAGGGAATTTTATCGACAGTTAAAAGCTTATATCTCCCCCGTCTTAGCGAAAAGAAAAACATTACAGAAATATCAACACATCACAGGAAAGAAAACATTCACTCTCAAGAGCATCGCAGACTTCGAAAACATTGCGGAATTACTGCTGAAACAGCTGGAACTCACAGCAAAAGGACAAACCGGTGTTCGGGTGGTTGGTACGCATCAAATCACTGTCAGAAACATATTGAACGACTCTATCGATGGACTTCTTTAGTCGAATAATCGCAATGTACGAGGTCGGGAAAGTCATCAGCGATATTATATGATCGCGAAAGGACGAGCTTTTGCAGGAAAGATGGATTCAAGTGAAACATTGGAGCGAAATTGTACGTAAATTTGCAGAAACAGTGCTTAGCCGCTAATCACTCTCACTAATAGTCTTTACGCAACGAGACAACCCATCCCTTTCGCAAACAACAACGCTTTAATTCGAAGAAGCACGAACCATGAAGGTCAAACATGGCCACACATTAACCCCCTTCCCTCTCCCCCGTACATTATTAGGTTCCAAAAACAAGATCATTACTCCATAAACTGTTACTCAATCGATAAACGGAATAAAATCAGGATGATGGGATTGGGCGATCGCACAACTCGGAGAGCGAGGAGAATAATGCCGGAATAGGGGTCAATGGGAATGAAGACAAATTGCTGCAAGTGTCACGATCGAGGGGATGGGTGGCTGACTGACTGGTTATCGGGCCCATAACAGAGACACTGGACAATTCGGAAAGGAGCCGGAGATTCACACTTCAGGATATATCCAGCTGATCTCCGGCAACTCGAAAACTCCGGTTTGAGATCTTAGATAAAAGAGGCTTCAGAATTTAGGGAATGCTCTCAAACAGTTAGAATATACGAAAAAATGAAAGAAAGAAACTGGAAGCCATAGAGAACAATTTTAGTGATCAAGAAAACGCGAAAATTTACACTCTTGAGAAAAGCACGATTTCGAAGGCTCAAATCGAATTTTGAAAAATTGCATTTTGAAATAAAAAGCAGTGAAATTTAGATGAAACAAGATGGCAGTGAAAATTTATCTCAATGAAACTTCAAAGTAATTTCATGGTGCCCCAAAAATGTAGAAACGCGAATGTGATGACCTTTGAGAAAGAATTTTACGAAAGATACGAATTTACAAAAGAAAAAAATCACTACAGTTTCACAATTGACAAATACAATTTCGAGCTGCAGAGTAAAATCAGGGGTAGTCGGCTTTGACCAGTTGTAAGTTCCATTTCCAAATTCATACATATACTCAAGATGTTCTTTAAAAACTTCAGAAAAAGAATGAATGGAAGAAAGGAAACTGGAAACCAAAGAAAACAAGATGCTGAGCACTCGAGACAGTTATCTTCAGCAAAATGTCAAAAATGGAAACATGCCGAATTTGCAAGCCTTTGGAACTTAGGATCGAAAATACATGACTTTGCCTGGAAATGCGAACATTCAAGAGCACTGATAAATGGTCCCAGAATGAACTTCAAAAGAATGCTTTGCAGGGGAGGAAACTGGAAATTGGACGAAAAACCATAGAAAACAAGATTTTTGTGGGAAATCAAGACGAGTTATCTTCAAGAAAATGCCAAAAATGGAAACGTGCTGAATTTGCAAACATCTAGAATTTAACGTCGAAAAATACACGACTTTGCCTAGAAATGCGAACATTCAGGAGCTCTGAAAAATGGTCTCAAAATGAACTTCAAAAGAATGCTTTGCAGGGAAGGAAACTGGAAACCAGACGAAACAAGATATTGCTAGACACTCAAGACAGGCACTTGAAATTTCCAAAAACAGGCAATGCTGGTTTCGAGTCCAAAAATAAAAAAGTGCTCCTTTGTGAGCCTTTTAAACAGGAAATAATTTTGGCAGATGTCTTCATCAACCCCAGCAAATGCTTAGTAATATAATCCAACCACAATAAGACTAAGAAGGGTAGCGCTGGGATGCATGTGGCCGAACCAAACCCAGCAGGCGTCGGGTTACCTCCATCGTCTCTTCAAGACAAGTGCGAATAGCAAACACAAGGCGTCTATTCGGAATAAATGAATGAATGGCGCCATCGCAATCGTCGTAAGACCAGGAGGACGACAACGGACATGTTTGGTGAGTAGAAGAAGGCAGAGAAGGTCATTAAAATACAAGCATTGTGTCCGTTGAAAGGGCTAAAAGCCGTTAGCCCCCTTAGCAACGAGTGGCGAAACGATGACGACCCGGTTTAAAGGCATTTAGCGACCGAGCGAAAACGAATAAGCCGCAGAGTCTCTAACTGACCATAGAAAGACTTCATGGTTAGGCGCATTCGCACCGATGCGCGGGAACCATGGGAGCTTTCTATGGTAACGTAACCATGGTGTAATCCGACACCAACAGAACAGACGAGGCGGAAGTGGTTCATTGTGAGCTGGCGCTTCGCCTAATGGAGTTCTAAAGCTTTAGACATCTGTTTTTGTACACGAGAAAGAAGAGGAGCTGTATTGGAAACATGTTCGTAAGATCTTGGATCCCCTTCTTTCCTGTTAGACTCGAAAGTTTCAAAAAGAAAGAAAAATATGGCTCTTGATAGTATGAATTTCGTTAACATGATTTTCAACTTAACTTTTGAAAAACTGATTCAAAAAATTCTCTGAATCTCAGCATATACAGAATCAGACAACTCACGAACTCCGCAATACAAGCAAAATTGATTTTTACCATTGCAAAAATGGAAACTTCGAAAATGGGAACTTCCGCAGAATTTTCACCGTTGAAAACGGGGACTTCCGCAGGACTTTTTATAAAGCGCTGCGGAACTTCCGAAAATGCCAGGATCGATAAATTCTTAGTTTTCTTATCTGTAGCACATACTTTGGATTTCTTGGATAAGGGTCATCCAACTCATTTATACACTTTTTTCAAGCTTTCCATTTTCCCTATAACTGACAATTTGAAATGTTTAGGGAAAAATGGACAGATGGAGAAAATATATGATAAAATTTCATTATGTATTAATAAAACTGATAGAATTTTATTCAAGATAATCTAGCGCATTTGTGGCAGATACTCTCAGTAAAGTAAAAACACTAGGATTGATCCTTCCTACGCTAAAACCAAAAAATTTTTAAATCAATTTTTCAAACTGAAATTTCAAAAGGACTTTACTGAATCGCCTCCACCAAATAATCCGTAATACGTTGTAAACACCCCATCTCATCGATAATTGTACTCCAAAAGACACTTTCGAGCAATTAACGACTGACGACAACATCAGCGGCGGGTCATGGTGGGCAATTTGCTGGTAATAGACAGCTGTATGCTAAACGAAGAAAATGGGGAAAGGCTAACTGGATTTGTGGGCGACGGAAGGCAGAAAGCAAGGAGATATTGGTGCAAAACGGAAAGCAAACAAAAATTAGGAGGGAATTGCTTGTGAAAAAAAGCAGATATTTTCTGCACCAAAAGATGAGAGAAGATTGCTTAGTTAGTGATTTTCACAATAAACCATGTAGAAAGACAAAGATTCTTAAAAGTAGATTGAAATTCAAAATTGTTGCAACAAAAAAGTAACACCTAGCTAACAAAAACGAGCAAAATCTTGGATATGGCTCACCCGTGCACCATCATTTTCATGGTACACGGATGAGCCAGGTTTGGCAAACATTCATTATTCGAGTGCGGAGGTAAAAAACGCACAAATTCAAAGATTTTTAGCTGATTTTTCAGCACAGAGTGTACGACCAACTGGCAAGATGAAATGGACGCAATTTATTAGACTTGGTTCACCCTGCACCACTGCTCCTATGGTACACGGATGAGCCAAGTCTGGCACAGAAATCAGACTCTTTTCTAACCAAAATCAAAATTTTTGTCTCTTGAATAACGACCGAGCAGGTACAAAAGGAGCGAATTATTGGACATGGCTCATCCGTGCACCAAATCTCGTATGGTACATGCATGAGTCAAATCTGACACACATCAAAATTTTCGCTTCCAATGACAAAGAAGGAGTAAGGAATAACATAATCATACAGCCGAATTTTGAAATGCACAATATTTGAAATATAAATTTGCAACATCCACAGCCGCACCCTGAAGCGAAGCGGAACACTGACAAATACGGTGGCCAGGCGCAGCACTACGATGTAATTACAGATGTTTGGATTGCGGTTCGTAATATGCGCGGACGTTGTCACACAGCAGCCGGGTAAAGTGCGACCTTGCGCGGCAAATTACGGGAATGTGTGGTAGCGCCGAGGAGCGGAGGTGGGTGTAAGAAGAAGAAGAAAGATGGGGCCATAGAGACGAGACACCGGTGCCATCACAATAGTGGTCGGGTTTGCGCCTATTGAAAACAACACGGCGTGAAATTAGATGCATCAGAGTTCATTGTACTTTCGATAAGTAGAGGAAATTTCAGAGAATGGAGAAAAAGGACGATTTGCGCTGCCCAAATGGGTCCGGTACAAAAATAACACCATTACGCAAAATTTCTTCTTTGGGTAGGCGGCAACAATTTGGGCAGCCACGCCCACCCAACGATCTTTCACAAAGCAATTTGATAGGATTATTCCCCTTCAGGAAACAAATGCAAGAGGAAGAGGAAAGGGAGTACTATCAGCAAAAAACCGCTTCCTCCTCGCACCAAATAAACTGAATTCAAATCCGAACATTCAAGAATTCAGATTCAAAATTCCACATAGATTATCGCCCGACTAACCCGGGGAGCCGCACTCTAATTAATGTCACATAATGAGCGTGTAGAGAGGGGTAGCCAAAATTAATAGGACTGAAAGCATACCAGCAATTAATGCATGCAATCAAGCGTGAACCCAGGCAAACAGAGCCGTTCGGACTCCTTCAAATTCTAATTAAATCGCCTCTGGGACACTTCAAACACAACTGGCAGCTTGCCAAAGCCGAACGCACTGCCCTATACAGAGAAAAACGTACTCTAAAGCCAGGAAGTAAGGACGAGCCCCTCCCCCCCCCCCCCCGTGTCGGAGAAAAACCGGATAAGCTGCTCTAATGCTACGGTAGCCAGCTGGACCGAAAAGGTGCGTAGGAAACCGTGTCCGTCCGTGGTACATGCACTCACACCCAGGTGGCACCAAAACAGATGTTTCTGGCCAGATTGGCACGATTTGCAATGCAAAAGAGCATGAGAGCAAATAGATAATTTGCGAGCTTTGCTTGGGTAAACCAACACACAACAGGTTGGGGTGTATACAATGGAGAGTGGTGCACCGGCGGGTTGGATAAAAAGCCGTAAGCATAAGTTGAGCGAAAATGCAAACAATAAAGAAGTGGCTGAAAACAACACAGACTTGAGGAAGAAAGTGGTCTGATGGATATGTAGAAAGAAAAAAATCTTAATCCTGTAGTAAACTTGACATCTTCAAAATTATTAATTATCGAAGTCGGAACTGCTTTGGATCAAGATCTTCAACTTCAAGCCAAATCAAATTCTAAATTGGATCTATTCACAACCACTGAGTTAGACAAATTACAGCGAAAGACACCCGAGAAAGCAAAAATTTGAAATTAGCTTCTATACTGCCATGAGCAAGCACCATTCGCAAAGAAAAGTTTCAGAAATATCAAAAAGATTAGATAAGCAAGCACTTGAAAAGATGCAAAACATTTGAATTCATTCTGTCGAACATATTTGGAATGCGTACGGTAAGTATACGGTAGCCTATTCGCCGAATAATTTTGCAAGTTGAAGTGCATACAATATGTAGCGAGATTTCATGATCAAGCATCGTAAGCACCACAGACTAATCCGAATCCATTTCTTTATGTTTTCTAGAGCAACATAAAAGGTAACGTGTTCTCAGTAAAACATTAGGAAATCCCTTGGTACACCAAAGGCCAGCACTTCAGAGCGCGATAGGAAATACGGTCTAAGCGAGAGTCTCAAGTCGAATTTCTCGGCTTAAATACCTATGAGCTCGCGCTCGGGCAATGGCTTACTTGAGGCCCCACAGTTCTGTTCCACTTGAGAAACTAGGTACCGGAATTGACTGGACATTGTCTCCAAAAATTAAAAAACTTCTAGCACCTCTCAAGAAACCGCAAAACCTTTCTCCAGCGAAGGAAACGAAAAAGTAAAGCCGAGGGCTTGAGTACTACTCCAGAGCGATAAATGCACTAGTACCTACTTAGCATCTCACTACCCGTCAATCACTGGCTATGGGAAACACCTGGCTTCACACCTGCTATTGTGGAGCCTATTATTAGCTGCGGTGGAGCTGGCAGCAACTCTGACTACTGCACGAGAGGAAGAAAAAGCAGAGGATAACTACTCTAATAAGTGAAGATGATGGATCACGCTGAGGCGTTGTAAAAGTCGTCCAGATGTAGGAGAGAGCCCGAACATGCATTACACATCCCATAGGATGAGGTGCAGGATATGATAGTTTGACGTGCTCGTTAGCAAAGATACGACATTTGTTGCGAGATGAAGATTGAAGAGGTTTTGGTTTTAGTTGACCACAACTATGAGACGGCACGGGGATGACACCGCAGTGGCACGAAGATGGCACGACAAAGGCACCGAGCTGGCAATTAGTTAGGCATGAAGTACGATGCAAAATTTTGCATTTCTGAAGGAACCTAGTTCAAGACTATTCTTCGAGATTGCACTGGAATGGAATTGAAGTGGCACATCAACTGCACCAAGCTGGCACCAAGATGGCACCAATCAACAAGGCATGGCTTTTTAAGATTGAACGCATTTTTGAGGGCCCAAAGACCGTTCGAAGGCAATTTCCAAACGAAACTGATCCGCATCGTCGTTCCTTTGGCAAAGCCATTGCCGACAACGCCTGACTCCCCTATCACTTGCTGCCATCTACAGTCTTTGGTCGTAAATCGGCACCGCTCCTCGATTTCGCCAAAAGCGTAGCGTCTTTGATAGCGTGAATCGTACATCCATCAAAAACGTCGAGTACACACGACAGTCGTAACCATTCAAATCTCAAGCATTCAACGTTCCGGAAAGGAAACTTTGCTTGTGCATTCAGCGCATGGGTGTGGAATGTTGCCAGAAATACATGTTGGAAACGATGCGCATGAATGGAAATTCAAAAAGTGCCATAGAAGGTCCGAAGAGTGAAAGAGGAAACGAAAAAAAAAAGATGAATGAAATTATATCATGATGGCGCTCCAGAAAGTCAACTACTCAAGGATAAAAACACAAATTTGAGAATTTTTTCTGCGAACAAATTTGCATGTGTTTGTTTACCGAGCAGCTACAAACTGTTTGTAATTTTCAGAGACATTTATTTAGCAATAATCAACTCAGAAAAAGATATGACATTTTCCAACAACTCTATCGTCGAGTCATTTGTAACTTAATATGCGTAGTGCACATTAAGCACGCTAACTGACGAACAGCAAAACTAGAACCTGCTCGTTTCCACTGATTTCTGCTTATTTCCTTGTTTTTTTTTATTATTTTTGTTGATTACATGTTAGTCAACAGAACACATCTACACTTTTTTAGGCTAAAAAATGTTTCACTGGAAAATTACCAGTAAGGGTGCCGTCGCTGATAGGGCTTAGTGTGCAGTCTCACATATAAGTTACAAATGACTCGAGGTTACATTTCAGTGGAAAAGATTTTGAAAGATAAATTACGAATTGCAGAGCATCACAGGATGTTATGCTTTCTAGTGCATCTTTTTTCCATGATTTACTCAAAAGATTCGCTATCCTTTTTCCAAGTCTAGAACTTCAAGGGTAACAAAATACTACCCAGAGACTTTTTATAATCCGAAGTCAAATCCACTGAATCCGGAAAAATGCTATATCTCGTCACGCTCCTTAAAAAATTGCGATTTAAAAAAAACTTTTAGCATTCCATAAGGTAATTATGTACTAACAGAAGTACAAAATGCTGGTTTAGTAACAGCTAGCTTCAACTCACAGTGTTTATTAGCATTCATAAAAAGATTTTGGCTGGTTCCAAGACAAGGAGAACCCTAGATCCACCGGAAATGAGCGATTTTCAAAAAATGTTATAATTCCAACTGCGACTTGCTAGAGAAGGAAAACTACGAAACTATAGAAGCTAGAATTCTTCTTTCCATTGACATAGACGCATATGACGTCCTATGATAACGCTGGACAAACAGCAAGTCATGCAAAAATCATTCGGACGCTCCCATGAAAATGCTTGTGCAGTGACTAATCCAAGCAAATTTCACTTGCGGAAGGCGATATGAAGCAGAAAGAAGTTTGGAATGAGCAAATTATGGAATAAATGCAAGAAAAAGATTTTCCGATATACTAGCTTAACCAAACGTTCCTAATACAAAAAATGACTTGCAAAGTTATGCAAATCTTTTTACAACTTTGCAAGCGATTGGCAGAAGGACAGGCGGAGAGAAGGGGAGAATGAAAAACGCAAGATAACAAAATCATCTTGAGTACAACAAGATAATTAGACAAAGACTGGATGTTCAACAAAAGCTCAAAAAAATGGCACTTCGGAAACGTGGCGGCTAGATCGCTCATTTCCGGACGCGAGAACAAGATTTCAGCACGGAAACCGGCCATGTTAAACAACAGACTTCGAAATGCAAAAATTTTGCAAAATGGGTTTTGAGAGAAGTCTGAGAAATCAATGGGAAAGTGGAAATAAGATAGGCAAAAATTTGATACGATGATGTTAAGGCCATGAAAATTTTCTATATTTTTTCAAAAGCGATTCTGCGAATTCGTCAAAAAGGCGACCATCTGGGAGAAGCCAATCGCTCTTTGAAAGATGCACCGACCTAGAGGAGCTATTTTTACATGGAAAAAAACCAGCTTTCTCTGAAAAAATCGTCAAAAAAGAGTTAAATATGTTTTATCTACCAAAACTACAACTCCCATAGCTTGAGTCGCACGGAAGCAAGCTGAGCTACTCGAACAACTGCTACCAGCTCTCCCAGCTTCTCCTGGGTGGTCAACAGCCCATCAAAGCTAAGAAAAAAATGAACAGGACAACAGCTGAACAAACGACGAGAGGAGGAACGAGATGAAGCGGTTTTTTCAAACAATCGCATTTCGTTCAGGATCTAGTGGCACTTGAGCGCTTGACAAATGCGACAAGCGTCACTTGGACCGGCGTAGCATTCCAATAGCCATCAAACAAACGAAAGCAATAAAGTTTACAGAAGCGAAAAGAATTTCAGCGACTTTTTCAAGTAAGAACAGCCCTAAGCCTTTCTTCACAGCTTTTTCGGAAGCTAATAACACTCATTTGTGTCGAAAAACTTTAGTTTAAAGTCCAGCCCAGACCGTACTTCTTCCCGTAATCGAAACTGTTCCACTTGAGGAAAGTACGGTCCGGGTTGGAGTTCAGATTCTCGATCATGGTTAATCATATAGGCTGCTGTACGAAGAATGGCTTGGTTAATCTTTTCCAATTCATCTGCCCACAAAAATTACGGGTACCGAGAAAGTCATTACCACAAATTATGGTATTAAAATGTACAATGAAACAAAACGGATTGGAACCCTCACAAACATAGAAGCAAGCCCTGCAAAGTGCACAACAATTCCCATTCTCTGAGAATGCATACGAACGACAGGTACGACCCCTCGAATTGTTGACACATGCCCATAAAAAGCAATCGAAGACAGAAATAGCATATCGGAATTTCGCGTAGTTTGTAAACAGTGCAGAAACCTCTTACAAAAGGTCAAAAATATCCTGGAGACACGCAAAGGGGACCCTCCTTATAAGGTTTTAAAAAATTCGTAAATCGTAAGGGATGAAATGATGAGAATGAATATCCTCTGAATAGCGATTTGACGAAGAGATGTGTGTGAGAGAGGAATTGTGAAATTGGGAAAACTATAAGATTATTACTGAGTTGAAAAGAAAGGGAAAATACAAAAGAGATTTTTTTATGTGGGTTTGTTCCAGGTGATGAGAATTTTGCAAAAATGCTGGTTATAGCTGTATAGTTTCCAAAGCAATGGACATAGATAAGTGAGCAAAATCTGAAATTTCGTGAAAAACCACAGATGAACGATACGAAAATTTGAGAGAAAATGATTCAAAAATCTTGGAAACTCATCTCCTTACAAGCTCTATAGGAAGACGAGCCAAGAAAACCAACCACATGCAACGAAAAGCAGAAATTGCACAAACCTCCTCCCAAGTCCTGCGGTCCCAAGTGGAGGATTTTTTTGCTGTTGAACGAATAGAGCCTCCAATGCTTCTCGTCCACGACTGACTATCGAATTCCCATCTTTTTGGTTTCCTATGGTATGTATAGGATGTCCTGAGCCTTGTGCGGACGTATTTTCTCGATTCACATTACAAGTCAATGCTGTGGGTTGATTGAATTGTTTCCGACGGATAACGGGTGTTATCAATCCTTCATTTATTGTCTGAACAAAGTTCAGATCAGCCATTGATTCTCCGTCGGATCGCGAAAGTCTCACCGACAGTTCCCCGTCTCCATTTCTGCCAAGTTTTTCCCTGAGGGCTTTTGCCGATTGTACAACGGCACTTGATGGTTCTGGTGAAAGATTTGGTACGGACATTCGATGATCACGTCGAGAGTGTCGGCTCTTTGAGTCGTTCGCTTCGAAATCATCTCGGTGGTTTGACGCCAGGTGGTGATTTCTTTAAAGGAATTAATCTGGCAAACCAAAAGCTAAACAGAAGTACATACCTCATCGATACATGTGGACTAGATGAAGGACTATGCGAATCGCTCCCAGCTAGCATTTCTGTAGTGGATTGCAATCTAAATAAGAACAGTAGGATGCTATCTGCTCAATTGTCTAGAAAGCTGCTATGTTGTTTATAATAAGTGAATGAATCAGCAGATAGAAGTCAAAATATTGAATTCTCAGTGATAATATTCGCTCAGACCTATGGGACATTTTATATTTTTCATTAATTCTTGCATTTTTCATAAACAATTTTCGTATATTTTTATCAACAAATTTGCACATTTTCGATAAGCATTGGTCAGAGAAATGGAAAGCACTACTTCCAAGATCTGAGCGCAAAAAGCAGAAGGAAAATTGATCGATTAAAAAGACGTAAGATTCGTGACACACCAACAATAAGCCACAAAAAATGTTGTCAAAGGAGATCCCTTCCAAATGATTTTTTTTTACTTTTCTCTCTATCTCCCCCCCCCCCCCCTAAAATATATTGATTATTTTTCTGCTTTGTAAGCAACACTACAACCTTATTTGAATAATAAGTGTAAAAAATTAGCGGAATTTTCCAAAGATGTGCTTTTCCAAATTTAGACACGTCAGCTGCAGAAAGTGCACAAAGCGCAATTTGGACAACTTGATGAGGGCTGGGAAGAGGAGAGGAGAATTGGAAAGGCAAAAAAAAACACAAATTCTATTTATGGGAGGCATTGCAACTGTACTTTGAAGTGAGTACGAAACTGTAAGATAGGAAAGTGATGCCATCTCACTTGTCACATGTGAACATAAACAAGGTCTGCTGACTGATAAGTAATTCATCATCCAGCAAAAAAAGCTATGAATTCATTACGAATCGATCGATATCGAGACGTAGCCCATGAAACACACAAAAATACGCACACCAAAAATATCAGAAAAAAAATACAAAAGTCATACACTCACCTCCTTCTCCGCAATTCATCGATACAATTATTGATAAGCATTGGATCTCGTGCCGTGTCCGGTGGTCGAAGTGGTTGACGCGGCTTCGGTGGATCTTGAGTGGTTCTTAACGCCGTGCTCATCGTACAGGTGGGACCTGGACTACGTTCGGTGTGCTTTGCTAGGCGCATGACCGACGATGCACAAAGGTCACTTCGTTCTCGACGCATCGGGAGTGGACAGACTCGAGCCGACATCAAGACTGGAAATGTCATGGATTTGCATAGAATTGCATGCAAAAGAATTTCAATAAAGGCCGCAAAAGGGGCCATAACAAAGGAAAAACTTGGAAAAGACGATGAAAGCAGAGAAGGATAATAGGGCTTTGCCAAAAAGAACAAAATTGCTCCCAGATAATATTTTGGCGATTTAGAAGAATCGGACTGAAATGTGGCCATTCGTTAGAATCACATGCAAAAGACTTTCGATAAAAGCTGATAAAACCCATTAGAAAAAATTCGGGCATACTGCCAAATAAAAATATTACAGGAAGTTAAGCCATAGAAGATAGAAGTGCTGTATGACTGTGTTACCGCAATTTGCATAGAATCACATGCAAAAAGATTTTGAAGGCTGAAAATAGTTATAATGAAGGAAATGAACATGAAAAAGGTGCACTATCAAGGAAAAATGATATTACAAGACTTCACGAAAAAAGAAAACATATTTCCAACATTTACATAAATCTCATTTAGGAAGAATTACAGTAAAGGCCGAAAAAGCAGCAAAGACGAGAAAACTTTGAAAAAAAAACAACTACTGAAGAAGCAAGAATGTTTTTGAAGATTTGCGGCAATGATAATTCATTCTAATTTTCTTTGACTGAAACCCGTGCTTTGCATAGAAGTGCAAGCGAATTCAGATAGATTCCGAAGAAGAGGCCATGAAAAAGAAAGACTTCAAAGAAGTATAATGCCAAAGAGAAAAGAATATTATAGGAACTTATGACAAAATGAATGGAACTTTTCTCACAATCAGACATTCCCGAAAAGGCAAAAAAAGAACCGGACTGAATTGCTATGATTTGCATAGAACGACATGCGACAGAATTTTGATAAAGGCCGATAAGAAGCCGTAAAGAAAAGAAAAAACTTACAAAAGCATAATGTCAAACGGAAAAAGGATATACAAGACTTCATGTGAAAAGAACGAAAATAATTAGAAAAAATAGTTTAAGCACTGACCTTCATCATAGCAGGGCTTGAAAGTGGTCATTGCTTGATCGTGTTTTCGCAACCAATCGTTCGCTTTTGGCTTTCGTTGCGGTGAACCGATCTCGAACGCTGATTTGGAACTAAAATAGCAAAAATAATCTTTTTTCATAAACCAATAACAAGCACAAAGTACAGACCATAGACAAAGTGACATTTATAACACAGATAAAATCAAATTCTCCTGTCTTCAGTGTGTTTTTAGAACAAATAGAAGGATAATACGCTTAGCAAATCATTCGCAACAGCAGCAAAATGCCCATATGGTTCAGATGATTAGAAAAATCTGGGGGGAAGAGGATGGCGAGCAGTGGGGGGTCGGGAGACGGGAATAGACAATTGCAACGATGTGCAAAATGCCATTGCGCTCCACCTTAACACGGATCAGTTTCCTGAACGGAAGATAAATGAGCACAAGGCGTCTCACTAAGCAGCTGTTTCAACAGCAATCCTAATGAAATTTCTGCTATAACAAAATTCGGATGCATTCGGGTGTTTGTTGATGATAAATGATGATGTGATAAACAACAAAAGGAAGATGAGAAAACAAAGATGAAATTACGCTAAGGCATCTACAGTTATTGACAAGTGGTCGAGGCGTTGGGTGGCGCTCACAAAAAAAATTGAAGAATCTAGAAATGTCAGCTTCTGTCAGCTTGCAAAGTCTTTGGAGAGAGTCAATTTGAGTGATAAAATTGTGCTGTGACTTTTTTATCGAAATTAATTCAAACAGTATGTGGAAGCTTTCAAAAATTCAAACTAGTCTTGTAAAAAAGTATCAGAGTAGTGGAAACTCCTTTTTATTCAAATTTTCGGAATTATAGAATTTGAAAAAGGGTCTCAAAGACTATTCAAAGGCCGTGCCCCCTTCCCCCCCCCCCCTGCCAAAAAAATTTCTCGTACCGCCATTTCAGCAACTCCCATGTTTGGTGATATCAGTCATCATCAGACTGTGAAGAAATTATGGGGTCAGACCTGACCATAGAAAAAAATTTACCCCCTCCCCCTTCCAGTGCTAGAAAAACCAGAATAAGATTTGCAGAATACAATAAAAGCAAAATGACCAACAATAAAATTTGCCCCATAAAAATATCCACGCAAAGAAATGTGAATACAATCCCAATACCTATGCAAAGATTTTGCGCTAAGGCAATCCTCAAACGAGGCCATTACTGTAGGCCTTTCCGAAAAATCAATGAGGATGCACTTTGAAGCGCTTTCGAGTCCAATTCCCCTCCTCGCTCTATATTCCACAAAAGATTCGAACGAAAAAAAAACGAGATTTGCATAAATTCCACTCCATAAAAACAAATTTCAGCGCTCATCTATAAACCTCTATTTGCGAAGTCATGAGTATATCTACGCATTCACCTAAAGAATCAGCTTCATGTTTGCTCCGAGCGAAATCTAAGGGCTATATGACAAAAAAATTCCCACTAAAAGGGACATCACTCTATTGGCATTTTTATTTTCGCTTCCATCAAGGTTTGAAGGTCAAAAATGTAGGCCATTTTCCGAAAAAATAAACGCCGAGCTTTTGTCGCGACTTAACAGAGAAAAATAACTGCGCAGGATATACTAAGCAATGAAAAAAAGCAAATTCACAAGTCACTTTCAGACATGTTCTACTGTAAAAGGGAACGATATCCCACGGTGGCATATGCAGATGTTGACATATTTCTACAATCAGCATAGCTGAGAACGATCTGATAATGGTTGCCAGCCGATATAAAACAGACACATGAGACTGTAGTGGAGAGATCTCGGAACCCCCAGCTGCAGAGCGGCACGCTCACCTACAGATCATCTTGCGCCAACCTCTGCTGTTTACTCTGTACCTTCGTGTATTGTGTCTAGTAAATCATATTATTACCACTTTGTATCGTCTACTAGTAAAGTGAATATCTATTGGGCCCAGATCTTACTGGTAGCAGCGAGTGCAAACAGCAAGTTGGATGTGAGGTGAGTATTCGTTTAGTAAGTGTGTTTAGCTCCGCAGTGGGCAGCGAACGATCTTGACTAACTTTCCGTATGATAATGTATTACTGTTAATGTACCCAAAATTTTTGCTTTTGTTTTTTACTTGTAAAATCGCATGCGTCCAGGCTGAGAGAAGCTTGGTTGTGTCAGGATGTGTTCAGGTAGAGAGTGGCTCCCTGTTGAGTTGTAGCAGTGTCCGGGTTAAGATGGATTCCCCGAGGATTGGTTTTGTGTGGTCCAGGCCTGAGGATTGGTTGTGACGTCGTCCAGGTAGAGCGTAGCTCCCTGTGGGTTGGTTTTGCGCGCTGTAGTAGAAGTAGTTAGTGGGTGGTTCCCGATAAAAACCGGTTTTGGGCTCGAGCAAAATAAGTTGTCACGTGGCTAGGTGTCTTTTTCTTTTTTATGATTTACGGGTTTCGTGCATTGTAACTATGCAATTACATATTTCCAAGTTTTTCTTATAGTGAAGCGCATACTTGATGAGCGAGGCGCGGCAAACATAAACATCAAACGCCGCAACCTGATGTTTATGTTGAATATGCGATAGTGTTTTGAGATCTTAGCTACATAACAACATACCTCTTACATACTTCCCTAATCTGATATTTTCCTCACATATAAGTGCCATAGCGCGTGGGAAGATATATCTCTTACAGCACAGCCTTCCATTCTTTCTCTGGGAACGTTGTTATCTTGGCACGTCGATGGCTCGCTCGCGAGTTCATGCAGTTAATATGCACTCACCAATACCGGGGTCGTAGTTGCCCAAGTCCAGATTCTGATACTGACAACGGAGGATACTTGTCCAGAAATGGAAATCCCTAACAGCTTTTGGAAAACTCGTAAGTTTATATACATGGGACCTTTACCCAGGGTCAAACAAGAGCTGTGGTACACAAGTGCCGAATACGACCCCCCCCCTCACCTTATCTTCCATCTCAATATCCCCCTCCCCCTCACCAGCATTATCGTTTGCCATCCTTAGACATGACATAAAGGCTCTACCATGCATATTCAATCCATTTATAATTATCATATTCTTGTCTCATGGTGTAGGTCCGACAGGGCGGCAAACCGTAATGGTGATCGATCAAGTGTTGAGAAATTTGAAAAGAACACTAGTGAGTAAGCCGCAGCTATGAAGATTTCCTGAAGTTGAAGTAATGAGTTATGTAATGCGTTGCTTAAAATCACCGGCGATAGAGTTTTTGAGCATTCTTGTATTGGAGCAATTATCTAGATTTTGTGCATTGTGACTATGCTACAGCTCTTTTCATTTATTGCGCTTAAAAGCGTCTGTAACGTCATGCTTCGTTATGTAAGTTTCGCGCATAAGGCGCCGCGGGTAAATGTTTATGTTGGCGATGTGATCGCATTCCCAGATACAGCTCTTGGGAAACTTGCGAGATATGAACATAGGGAAAAATTATGTTTTTTTTTTCATGAGATAGACAGAAGATAAGGGTCGGGGAAAATTGGTTTTAGGGATATGTTTACATAATTTTTTTTCTTATCTGATAACGGACTCTTATATATAATGACAGTGTTAGAAGAAGACACATTTCACATATTCTTCGTTTTCTATCGTACTTCTCTTGCGCTCTTTCCTCGAATGGCACCTCCGGTGACTCGCTCTCTACCCATTCGGTTGATACAGGGGTCGTAGTTACCCAAACACAGAGCTTACCTACTACTGGTCCCGTAGAGGACACTGATACAGATATAGCTACTTCGGATAAAATGATGGCCACTCTTAGAGCTACACTAGGTAATGTGGAGGACTCAGATGTGGTGCACGGTCGAGATGCCAAAGCTCTTAGGGATGCAACAACCGACGTCGTTGTTAATATGTGGTACGATACGCACTACAACACCTCGCAGCTAGTACAGCTATTCAATAACAATAGTGCGGCGCTTCTCAAAGGGGTTACGGACAAGGTTGAAGCTATTGACACTCGTATAAGAACCTTGCCCCAAGCAGCGGTCTGCAACCCGGAGGGACACCACATTTACTTGTCGGCATATACGGGATGTGGGGACATGTTGCAGTTCAACACATGGCTCCGCCGTTTTGAAGATATTATGCGGACCCGTCAAGGGACGTTGTCCTCAGAACACAAAGCTAATATCCTTATAACGTACTTAGACGGTATGGCAGTGAAAAAGTCGAGGAACTTTCGCACATCGAGCGCCAGGACTACGATGAAATAGTCGCGCACCTAGCTAAGCACTTTAACACTCTGCAGCAGCGTTATATGGCGCGACAGACTTTGTTGGCATGCCATCAAGAAATAGGGAAATCGGTAGTAGCTTTCGCCAATAGACTTGTGAATTTAGTGCGTGAGGCTACGGCGGAACAAGTGCAGGTAGTACAGCAGGTGCAAACTTAGTAGAGTTTGTGGAACGATTGCGCACTGATATTCGTCGACAGGTTCAGAGCTAGCGTTTCCTCATGAACCAATATTCTCCCCAAGGGTCGTGGACCCAAATCCAGATGACTATACCCGAATTACAAGACAGCCAGCTCTTCTCTTATCTTTGCAAGAGACTCCACCTTTGTTATTGGTCACTCGAATCCAATGTCCCGGAAAAAGATGAATAAACTGTCACGGCAAACTCTTAGAAAGTCCCTTCAGGACTTTTGGGTAAAATGGGGAGGTGTAAAAGGGAACGATATCCCACGGTGGCATATGCAGATGTTGACATATTTCTACAATCAGCATAGCTGAGAACGATCTGATAATGGTTGCCAGCCGATATAAAACAGACACATGAGACTGTAGTGGAGAGATCTCGGAACCCCCAGCTGCAGAGCGGCACGCTCACCTACAGATCATCTTGCGCCAACCTCTGCTGTTTACTCTGTACCTTCGTGTATTGTGTCTAGTAAATCATATTATTACCACTTTGTATCGTCTACTAGTAAAGTGAATATCTATTGGGCCCAGATCTTACTCTACCAATTGAAGCCAGAATGAGACTGCTGAGGAACAATAAAATTCTTCAAGAATCTTGGAAGAATAAGTAAGAAATTTGGAAAGATAAGCATTTTTGGTACACCAGTTGACCAATATATGAAAAGAAAAAACAGGAATTTGCTCAGTGGGATCAACCATGGAAGTCTAGTAGTAAATGAATGCGATAAACTACAATGAATCCACTTATATCTTATAGTGATTCTCTCAACAGGACTAGGCATCCTCTTATTTTCAGCACAAATTTACCCAACGTATATTCCGCGATATTTCATAAGATATTGTTAACGGTTTAGAGCTTTCCTTGTCCTTTCTCAAGTATGAACCAATTTCTCGTTAGCTTATAGTAAAGTTTGCAATGATATTTTTGAGATCCGCTAAAAAAATGCAAGATAATCGTAGAAAATGCAGAAACAAGTACAACAAATAATGAATCTTAAAATTTACCCGCGTATCTGTTCCTTTTCGAGTGGAACAAAATATTGACACTGTGCCAGTTGGTTGATCGGCGTTCGACGATTTTGTGATGAGTTTGAACCGCCAAAGAATAGTGTTTTGAGGAAAGATTTGCGTCCAGCCGATGAAGAGCCGCTGACAGGTGGAGGATTTACTGAAAAACAAATTCGTATAGTTTTTCTAAAGCAGGGATTCTTCTGGAGTACGCAAAAAAATTTGTGGTATAAAAGTTCAAAAAAGCGTCTTTTTCCCTCGATTTAGATACATTCACCCCGACTGGGAAGAATAATACTTTTGCAAGAACTATTACTACCCACATGCGCCCATGAATCACAATAAGAACTGGGTCAAATCTAGTCTCTGCAGCTTAGCCGAGCGCCAAACGAGTAGACGATGAATACCACCGCGTCTAAGCGATCCGGATTTTATGCAACATTTGAGAAAAGATTCCCAGTTTTCAAGGTAAACCCCGCAGAAAAACTCCAGCAGATTCTATTTCGCGCAAAAGTCTACAACCAAGCGAGAACAGAACTCAAAGAGTAAACTAAAAAGTAAAACAAAGACCAACCGCTTTTTGTACGAACAGATTGAGTTCGTCGTTCCGATCGCGAAATATGATCAGAAATGGCTGGCGAAGCTGCAAAAATAGTGTTACACTTGGTAGTAAAGTCCACAATGAGGTCAAGTGTCACACTCCGGTTCCTCTAACACTTGTAAGTTATCGAGTATTCTCCAATCTAGTTTTTCACTTTGCAGAATGTGTACACTTGCTGCTGATTTGATTCGACTAGAAAAATCGAAAGGGAATTTCAGAGCTTCAGAGCATTTGCCTCTATACGCAGAAGTGAAAACCCAGATCGTTTATCCAGTTACTCTTGAAAAAAAAAAGAAATAGATGAAAACACTTAAAAAAAGGACATTAAATGTAGGGAGAAAAGGAGGAGTAGATAATGCGCAGAGTTTTTTTTTTTCATGTGATGACTTCCTGTCATAGTTCCAGAGTTTTCTCCCACATTTTTACCCATTCCCAAATGCCTTTCCTTTTTTCGCAGCTGTCACCTGTCTTTCTATGCATGCAATGCATCAATCATTCAACAAGAACGCCATGATTTACATGCCCGACGAGGATGACATAAAATGTCCAACAAAAAAGAATTCCTCCAATGTGCAAAAGCTGTCACCCCCTTGCTTCATTGTCTGTCAAGGCTCCCAAAGGAAAAAGTCGAAGGCGTTATCTTGGAAAATACCATTCGCAATTCGAGAAGCTTCTTTCCGGAGGGATGGGGAGGGGGAAGGGGAGTGATTGTCTTTCTCCGATTGAGGCGGTGTCATTAACCAAGCTCCATTTCTTGGACGTTCAAAATTTATAGCTCAAAAACTTGAAAAGCAAAGTTGGCAAAAACGCCCAAAAACTTCTCAAAGCTTCTATTTGAACCCAAAAGCGATTGTCTACAGCTAACGATAAAGCACCTATAAATCATAAATTATGTAATTCGAGACTTCGCGACCCAATTTCTGCAGTGGCGGAGGGGATTTGAGCGTTTTTGTCGCCTTTGTGGAAATTTGAGGACAAAGTTTTGGGACACACTCAGGGCTCAACAAAGTATCTACAGCGATGTCGAGCATCTTCGCAGGAGTTAAGTATGCTCAGCAAATTTCCAAGTGACTGGACTTGTCTCAGTGTAGGGACTCAAAAACTAGTAGTCTATTTTTGAATCAAGAGGAAATACTCCAAGACATAAAAAAACGGCAGTGAGGCAGCAGTTCACAAAGGAAACATCCATTGTACTGCGAAACTAACTTGACAGTCAAACATGCTTACTACAATTCGTAAGCCACTGGGAAAAATCTTTTAGGCTAACATGAAAGTACATTTCGCGCGAAGGGGGGTGGGGGGTGGGGGGCAGATTGCAGACTAGCGAGAAGATTCTCCATTTGGAAAGCCCACCAAAAAATTACAATTCAATTTACAAAATCTGTGCCCTTACCGTCCGTTCGATCATGCTTCATCGGTGGTGAATTGCTCGTATCACTTTGCATATCGCTAATTTCAGCAAGAACTTCTGTATTTGCACAGGTCGCTACAACTCCCGCAAAATCCACACCTCGAGATGACGGTCGTTTTTTCGAATGCTGAACAATTTCATACAGGACCATTCAAACAAACAAAAACCACCTCAACTTACCGTCTTACCGACCACATCTACAGTCACGCCGTAAGATGGAGGGGGTTGCATTGATGGTTTGACCTTGGGTAGACATTCGTCGAGACTGTAAATTTTGCGATTATATGGGGGAAGAATAGAATGGAGAGACCTAGCCCAAATTCAATGTAAACTATTCGGTAACCTACTTCATGAACGACGTCGACTGCGTGCTCATTTGTGGGGCACGCGACAACGGCCTTGCTAGTGCGGCTTCGCTAGTCCAGAAATCTGAAAATAGATGATTTTTGACGGTCATAGTGAAAGAATCTTTGATTACTGTGGAAAAAGAATAGAAGATTTGAGATTCCTTAGCAATTAGAACACCTTTCTTCTTGAATATATCAAAATTTTGAGATTTAAGCGCATACTGACAACTTGAATTGATCTATTTTCAAATCAAAGACTTTATAGGTCGCCTTCAGCAATAACTCTTTTTTAGAATGAGAGAGAGGAACCAAGTACACAAAACTCGAAAGTAAAACGGATTTGAAAGTGTTACGCGAATGAAAACCGATGATATTCAGCACTTGTAGAAAAAAAAACTGAGTGTACACACACATTTGTGCTTCCCAAAAATCCCCTGAAAGAAAAGAAAATGGAAAGCGAAAACTTCGAACTACCATGCAGTGCTACGGTATCATGTGTATCGTACTATCGTCGTAATCAAAGTACTTGCTTCAAAAGCTTTGCTATTAGTCTGACGCACAATTGCTTCGCGTAAATTCCAGAGATGTTTTTCTCTGACTTTGCGCGCTATTACTTCCCGGTTCTATTGATAGAGTGATGAGAGGGAAAAAAGCGAAGATTCACCTCCAAAATCTTTGAAATCGTTATGATAAAGTTGTGTAAAATTTGGGCTTACATTCCCAAATCTCAACCTACCCATAAAAAAATACTTATTTGTCAAAAATAGCAAAACGAAACAAGATAAAAGACTCAAAAGACAAAGTGTATAGGCACCCCACACCACAAAAATCCTTGCGTCCAGCGCAGTCACAGTACGAATGACTGGTAACAGTCCGTGTTATTATACTTGTAACGGAACCTGATCGTACTGGGTTAAGTGGTAATAGTATGATGGGAAGAATGTTACTACATGAGCGAAGAAACATGTTCACTGCTGACTGAGCATTATACAAGAATGCAGCCTTCTAATCTTTTTATGTGGACAGATTCCATCTTGTCTGAAATCTTGGTCTTGGCATTTCTCAAGTGCAACATTGCATTTCTCAAGTACAACATTTTTCTAATTTCTCAATTTTCTATGCCAGAAAGCCAAAAAAATTTCCCAAAAATTAAATGTAAATCTACATTCGGTGAAGGTACACAGTAGGCTAAAGATTCATATGTAAGACATACTGAATTAATTTGTAGCTGCAGATTGAGAAAAGGATTGAATAAGCAGCCCGCCCAAGACTGTGGGCATAAGCGGAGTTTGCCCCTTTCAATTGCTTTTTTGATTCCCAGGACGAATATACAGCAAATGTACACAATCTGCTTTATGGCTTTAAAAAAGAAAAAAGTACTTGAAAAATTGCAAAGTCCTCCCCTAGCATTATTCTTGGAAGAGAGTTTGCCATTTTCAGTTGCCTTATTTCTTTACATTGAACAAAAGCATAAACAACGTGAAAAAGCAAACATCGCCCCTGGTATTATTGTTAGAGCTGGAGTTTGCCATTTTCAATTTGCTTGTTTTTCCGATTTCCCAAACAGCGAACGTAAAGATAAAAGACAGATACAAAGTAGTAAACACCGCCCATTCTCGATGTTGAAGAGGGGGGGGGGGGGAGTTTGTCATTTTCCAAATGCCTTTTTTCCCTGCTTCTCTCACATTACTCCCATAATGTATTGTAAAGCACAAGCCCTCAGTACTATAGTTACAGATACTCTTGTTAAGCTATTTTTCGCATCGAAACCAAAAAAGGAAGTCATTTTTTCACGACCTTATAGAAGTAGGCTGAGAAAATTTATAGTATAGGCACAAAATGTCCGTTTAATAGAGAAATGGTGGACAAAAAGCCAAAAAATCTATGCGCATACTAAACGCATAACAATCATTCTCCGCATATTATGCGACCCAGAAAAAACACAAAGAACAAAGCAATCAATGGGATTAACTGAACGACTCAAGAAGATGGAGCGAAGGCGCAACCATTACGCGTAATTCACATAATGGCCGCTCATACTCTTAGCGCCGACGTCGCAATGACCGACCGCCACGATGCGCTGCTACTTCACGTAACAAACCATATCGCAAGTCTTACTACAATGCTCTCAGGATGTGCGGCGTAAACACTTATAACATGCGGACGAAGTGTGGATAAACAAGTGTAGGCGATAGGCCTTGTTTTCGCTCGAGATCACTGGGTATAAAGAGTTCAACGAACATGTGATGACTATATCGAAGTACTGACGAGTGGAAAGCAGCTAACATAATCAAGCCTGCATTCGTCTCTGGAAGAGATTCTGGATTTGCTTTCCCCGTGAAACTCAACATACAGTACGAAAATTGAGGTTAATGTCTCATTTCTCACACCCAGTATTCGTTGAAGTCCATTTTGCAATCAAGCGGTATCAAAGACAATATCCGACGGCTCTGATTGATGGAACCTAGCTCTAATATGTGAAAACCAATTAGGAAGCTTTAGCTAAGCCGATGGCCAAGCGGCAGCTCATACAAAACGTTCACGGCCGAGAAATCAAGTGTAAAATCCAGTCCAGACCTATCACCTACCACATCAGAATGCTGATTGGTCGGCTTGAAAAAATGTGTTTGTCACCTTTTGAACACCGAGATCGCAAGCCTATATCGGGGTTTTCTCTTTATGTGATGCGCTTGACAACTAAATAACAATGAAATTTTGAAATGACGCGTGCGATACTGGAATCTATTCATGACGGCGAATCCAACTCTAAACTCTCGCCCACTACCGTACTCTACGGAATGATCAGCTTCCTCGAGCACGTACTGCGCAAGAGTTCAGATACGAATTTATCAGTCGCAGATAAATGGTATGAGCTGTCACTTGGGCGATGGCAGTGGTCTTTCAATGAGTACTCACATAAAACGCCAGGTAAAAGATTTCTATGAGCTGCCTGGTACCGTACCCATTCTGAGTGGGCCCGTCAGGTCTTCAAAAGGGTATTCTAAATTTGGAATACCACAAACTTTCGCATATTTCGTCAAAAATAAATGCATGTACTGCACTCTTTGAAAAATGCTGACAAACATCCTAGGACTAACTCTTCACCATTTCTAGCTAAATGATGCCCGAAAAATAAGAACTTTTGAAAATATTTGACCACAACACTCACCTCTTCTTCCTACATAAAGCGACTCATGAATGGAATGACAGAGCCGGCTACGACAATGGTGATAGTCGGTCCGATGCATTAGCAGGTTTTCTCTAGACACTAGGTGCTCACAAAGAGAAGTGCAGTAAAGAAGAGAAGACGAGCCGAGGACATAATGAAATTATATATCCTCTCAGGGCGAACGAACAGCCGCGCACGGCTATGCCTTGCTGGCAACACTTGGCTCCCGATAATAACAATCTTCGGTGTAAGCCAGCCACAAGATTGCCGTAGCTCATTCTAAGAGCAAGGACGAAAAAAAGGGAGAGGGGGAAAGGGTTGCCGAGTAACCCAGCAATTAGCAACGGACATTCGGCTATGTACAAATTATGGGGACAAGCTACTGCCACTTAACTTTTACGACTCTCTTACTTCTCTTCATCGTATACCCATCCCATAGGGACACCGGAGACGTGACCCAGAATTTTCGTGCAAAATTCTAGAACCAAGATCGCTAGTCTGCGTTGCTGATGCCTCTGATAAAGGGATAATACCTTGAGGACAACGTAAGGACATGTCACAACGCCTCAGTGCATGATCCGTGGTGAAGACCAGAAGGAGGAATTGAACGACTCGTGAAAGATTGGCAAAACAATCCGACTGCTTTATTTTCTGTCTTGAAGTGGATCGCTACAATTCATCTTCGAAGGCAATGAGCAATCCTGAGCACCTAGATTTGTTATGTGAATTAGAGAGAGCGTTCGAAACTTTAAGAGTTGAAATTCTCGGTCCTGAACGGTATCCGCATATGATAAATGCTTCATGGTCGAAACAACATGAACGGTGCGAAGCATCAAATATGCAGATTCTGAAGTCTATCCCTCTTGACTGCAGATCGTACAGAATAAAAAGCGCTGATCCCAAAAGGGACATACCCGCAAAACAGCAACTTTCTGTGACTTTTTCTAAGAAGCGAGGGGGGGGGGGGAAGAAAGCTGAGCTACTATGCAATTCTTTGCCGAAATGTGAATTACACAGCATTTACAATCAAGGTTCCTCTACAATCCACAGCATAGGCTTCGAAATCAAAGAACTAACGAGAGATACCATACAATAAAAATTCCGCTCTTCTTCTCTTCGGAGCAAGCAAAGATCTGCCGTCAATACTTGGAGATACCAATGAAGTATGAACCTCACGAGTTTCCCAGGATCTAACTAGGGAAGGATACCAGGTCGCAGTGACAAACCGAAATGAAATGCATAAAATTAGATGCGCCTTGGTGAGCTAATTTTAAATCTACCTTCCTTATCTGCTATGCGCTTCTCTAGAAGAAGCAATGGGCGATTAAAGGTGCCAATGTTTTTAGGTTTTGATGCGTAATGTGCTTTGAAAACCAGCTTGGATGTGATTAATTGGCATGTTTTTGAATGCATTAACAAGGAATGCCTATAATACATACACCGAGTATAAATGTTTGTGAACAAGTAAAACTTGAAGACATGACACCGAATGTTTGCCAAATTTGGGCGTCCGCTCACAGTTTTTTTTTTCTAGGAAAAAGCTCAGCAGATATGGAAATTAGATTTGGAGTCAGCACATCAAGACGCATTTTATGATATAAGAATCATTTTGGTTCGCTGCTGGGATCCTTTCTTGTAAGAAATAGTCTGATAAACTACTATTAGCCACGAGGACTACAGCATACGTACATTGCAAGAAGCGTCAACAAGCGTACATTTTACCCTTATTAATGTGAAGGTTTACGACTATAGCAGCTGTTCTATACTTTTCCCATCATTCTTCCTCTCTTGTAACATCATGAATGCATGCGACTATATAGAAAACAACGGTAAGAAGGTTTTACGGGAAGGGCGGAGAGGGAGCAGAAGTGGAGAAACGGGAAGGTCCGACATAGAAAAAGAGTTCATGATTAGTTTGCCAGATACAAATTTTTTCATGCTAACATTTGAAGAAGGAGTTACACATGAAACGACCAGTTTTCGCTATCTAATTCGCAAAAATAAAACAAAACCCAGCCACTCTGTTTACCTAAATTCTCGATAAGCAACTTGAGAGCTGAAATTATGTACATCCTTGCAAAGAAAAAGGAAATCTGTTTCTGTACTCTTCTGCATCCAAATAAAGCGAATTTGAAGAGAAGCTTCTCTCTGAACAATGATGAATCTCAAAAATGAGTGAAAAAATCCTAATAACTTGATATGAGACGAAGTCAGTTTAGATTTGCTGGTTGAAAGTGTATGAAATTGAGATCCAAGGTCAAGGCTGAACTCTCTCCTTGCAGATGCGATTGTTGATTTGACTGATATGTGTGTTCATGCACAGTCGAAACGTAAACACTGATAAGAGAGGATTTACTGATATAAGAAGGAAATCAAGTCCTGTGGTTGAAACGATGCGATCAGCAGAAATGTATATTTGTCCCAATCGTCGTACCGCGAGCAATTATATGGCGGTCGGCGAAAAGATGTACTTCATGTGAAGGTCAGGGATGAAGATGTACAAAAGAAAACAATCTCAAATTCTAGGAATTCCAATGCGAGGAAAAACGGTGAATGATAGCAATTAAAAGATGATTGATGGGATGTTCAGAGCGAGATTTTGATTTATAAGCCTGGCAAATCTTTCTTTTTCCTCAAAATTGATGCCGGATAATTTAGTTGACAAAACGAGGAAATCGTAAAACGTATACGAGAAGCGGAGGTATGAAAAGGAGGAGAGACAGTAATTCAGAACTACGATACACACTTATATGTAAAATTTTAAACAACTTCTGAACTGCTGGGCATTCAAACTAAAGGCACTGTTGTGAATTTCTTGAGCTACGTAGGCACTCTGTTTTTTTTGTGCAGATAAAATGCTAAAATGACGTTCTAGCATTTTATCTGCACAAAAAAAAACAGAGCTTTGCCTGTGTAGCTCAAAAAATTTCCTTTATGAAAAAAAGAAAGAGATGAGAAAGTGAGAAATGAAAGTGAGAAATGCGAATAGGCGAGAGGAGAATTCAATATTTATTTAGTAGTTAACTCTAAAATCTTTGAGATTTGCAGAGCCACTGTTTTCAATTGCGGAAAAGTCTATTATGTTATTGTTGAAGTCCCCATTTTTTGATAGTGATATGCAGATCATCTATGTTTCCAAAAATCTATGTTCTTGGAAAGTGCATGTAGCTACTACCTATCTTCAAAGAGCTATGCAGACATAGGACGCACTTCGCAGCTTCAAAGCTCGACTTACACCTTGTTTCATGTTTCAGAAAGTAAAAAAAAAAATGTTTTACGATGGCAAGAGGAGGGGGTGGGAGAAGAAGCAGAAATAACAATTCGCAACATTAAAATGCAATGTTCTTGAAGGTTTTCATTGCAATAAAATATTTGTTGCTTAGTAGCGGTACTCTATTTCAAATTTTTAGAGGTACCAAAAGTCGATCCGGTGGCTGTCAAGTGCTGCTGTCTGCGCTCAGATAGATGTCAAACTGAACAAATTAATTGACTGCTTCCTCCGCCAAGTATATGAGTTGGTAGATTGAATGATTGAACATGAAATACGTAACCATTCTCTTGAAATGACTTTCGCACTATGTTGCTATTGCTATAATGTTATTCAGGAAAACAGCCCTTTTCTCCTAATTCAGGAAAACAGCCCTTTTCTCCTAAAGTGAAGTTAACGCAGAAAAAAACATTGACAAATTGCACATTCTCACCCGCTTGTCGCAATCTTGAACATTCACACTATCGCCGAAAGTTAACTAACAAAATGGCAAACTCCCTACTACCAAAGGTTAATAGTAGCTAATCAAAAGATTGGAAATTTGAAGATTACACAAAAAATTAATAAGCGTTAATTAATTAATTAATTAATTAATATGTCTCGCATTCCCATAGCACTCAGAAGATTAAATCAAAGCAACAAATAAATATTGTCGTGATTTGCATAAGATCAAACCTGCGGATAAAAATAGCAGATTCGATAAAGTTTTGTGGAAAAGTAGTTGATTACTAACTAAAATTTCTCAACTATGCGTTGACACCAGCTCTTGACATCAACGATACAGCTGTACAAGTCAATCACTGTGGATGCTAAGTGCTTTTGTACCTGTACTGGTAAATATGTTTAATGTCAGTCAAAATCATTAGCGTTTCTGAGAAACGTTCTTCACCGGAAGCTTCAGATTTTGAGACATAAGCTATCGTTTGTGATGCCCAGAAGTATCTTCCTTTGACATAAATCACAGTTAACCTCGCAGCGTCTGCTCCATCGAAAAAATGCATTGCTATCAACGAAGGGAGAAGGCACAGCAAAAAGCGAGTGCCTTATTTTCATTACTTTCTGGATGGTTTTCCTCCACTGATGGTGATCTTTTATCTATGATACTCGAAACAAGAAAACTTCACATAAAACTCAGTGAAAAGCGGTATGGGAGAAGATTTTGCTGGTTTTTGTTCTATCGGAAGTCTAGGTGACCACATCAAGCAGGTTCTACCTCAGGTAAAACCTCCGAAAATGTAGTCTAAAAGTTACTATCCCTTACTCATATCCACATTTTTTCCACATCAAACGCTCATTGTTAGCAGGCTTTAGTAGAAGTCAAAGTTGGAAACGTTAAAAACTAAACTCAGAAGTAAAAGCAATTTGCCAACTTAGAAGAGTCGAATTGACTTTTGTCAACAATATCATTAAAGCAATAGGTTGAAAACTGGGGGACTTGGATCACAAAGCACAAAACAATTTGTGAATTCCAGTGAACGCCGCCTAAGCACGACACTTGAAATTTCGAATGTCAATCAAAAAGACGATTCTCAGAAGAAAGCGTAGGTGGTGAGTTGAGATGACGGGAATAGCATAGCTACATAGAAACGACATCAATTCTGAATCACAGCGTGTCATGCTTTTCTCCGTTATCGCTGGGAAATTTTATGGGAAACATCATTCATAAATGTTTCTCTGAAGAGATGTCACTCTGAACTGCAAAAAATGGCAAAAACTAAATTATTTTTCCTTTCCACCTAATTCTTCCTATGCGTCCTTCATTCTTACGCTAAATAGGCATAGAAATTCACTTCATACTTCTTTCGTACTGATTTCCATGCCATTTTTCCCACAAGTGTAAAAGTTTGTATTTTGCGAAAAGTTAAGAAAAAAGCATCCAGCACGCATTACGAGCTTCTAAAGCAGCCCAACTACTATTTATTAAACATATTATATAACTCCAGCTTCATCCTCACAGCTCAAGCAAAACCAGAACAAGCAGATCCTTTGAAAACCAGTAAATGCAGCACTAAATTACGATGTTGAGAAATCCCAAGGAAAAAACCGGATCGCAACCGGCGCCGTAAGGTAAGAATTACAGGTTTTGTAAGCTCGTATGTATTTCCATACAGAACAAAACAAACGAGAAGAAATCTTTTCTCAAGGATATCAAGAAGCATGCGACGTATGCAGGTCTTATAGCGCTAAGAGTTCCAGAAGCTAAGTGCCTATGGGAACGATGGATCATGCGAAAATCACTTCAAAAGTAGTCCAAACGATAAAAGTGGAACCATCACGAAGTGGGGAAGAAGCGTCGAGGCGTAAGTAATGGGGGGATGCGAACAATGAATGGGAAGGTCGAGGAATTGTTATAATCCCGATATCGAGATAGGGGAAACGAGTGATACAACGCGTTCGTTCGCACAGCGCGAGATCGAATGGAATCGAATCAGACATAGCACAAACATATCAGAGAAATTTCGAGATCGAGAGAGACAATGGGAATCAGATTTTATCATCAACTACAAGATTTAAATTGACAATGAAATGGGACAGCTCACAGTTAGCTACAGTAACAAATTTCTAATGCCCAGAAAAAATGCGCAAGATAAAAGAACTTTCATTTCGCTCATACTCTCAAATTTTTTAAGTATCTAAAATTCGCTTTCTTTTAATTCTGAGGTATATACAATCGAGTACTTTTCCTTGACTATGTATGCAAATTTTCAGGCTGTAGCAATGCGAGGTGGGAGGGGGAGGAAGGGGGGTGTGGCAGGTAAGAGAACCGGGACTTCTAGCCGCTTCTGCTTCCTTAACATTGTACGAGCAGAGAGAAAAATCAAGAAAATATCAGGTTGCCCCATAGGTGCCGTCCGTTTTTCAATCGCAATAAATCATAAACCTCTTGTTTCTAGATAAGTTCCAAAATACCATTCGATAGAGCTAAGCAAGCTCTACAAAATGGCTATCTCGCTTTTGCACCAGCTTTGATCTATCTCGAATTTTAAGGCGAAAACTAAAAAGATTCAACTGCCCGAAAAATAGAAAAAATCATAACTCCGTTTAAGGAAATCCTACAAAAATTCTAACTTGCTCGCGTAAACGCTATCCATTTATGACATTTATACACGCTGTTGCCGTATTTTTTCCTTGGTTAGAAATTAAGAGAACGAAGATTTTCATGTTTTTGCTAAAGCGATGCTGTGCTGTCTCTACATAGACAGTTGCATACTGCTAGCCTGTAGAAGTACAAATGTAACTTTTCAGCTCCCTACAAGCTTTGGTTCTCGAGAAATATCGAATACAGCTTGCCCTAGTTGGGTGCCTTACTGCTAAAATCCATATTTCTCAAAAACTAGTGCCTGTAGAGAGCTTAAAATTTACATTTGTTCTTCTACGGTCTAGTAGTATACAACAATCTATGTAGGGACAGCACAGCATCGCTTTAGCAAAAACATGAAAATCGTCGCTTTCTTAATTTCTAACCATGGAAGGATTTCTGCAACAGCGTTTGTAAATGTCTTACAATTAGATGGATAGTGTTTACGCGAGCAAGTTAGAATTTTTGTAGGATTTTTTCAAACGGAGTTATGATTTTTTCTCGATTTTTCGGACAGCGAATGGTTTTGGTTTTCGGTTTGAAACTCGACATGTATCAAAGCTGGTGCAAAAGCGATGTAGCCATCTTGTAGAGCTTGATTTGCTCTATCAAACGGTGCCTTGGAATCTATCTAGAAACAAGAGGTTTATGATTTACTGCGGTTGAAATCCAAAACGGACGGAATATGGGCAACCTGATACAAAAGATAAACCATATCTAACCTCCATGAACAACCTCAACCCCATCTTGAAAGTATGCAATCGCACATATTAGCAAGAAATTCTACTCGTCTGTATGTGACCCCTACAGTTGCAACACTATTGATGGTTATTCCTTCAGTACCCACAGAAGACTATTATTTTCATGATAGTTTTTCAAGAGAGTGCTTAGGACATTCTTCTTCAACAAAACCCAAAAAATCACCCCAAAAAAGTACTCGGCTTACATGTCACTTCAAGATTTTTTGGTCAAAAAATATGAAATCCGGACCTCGTGAAGGAAATATCAGATATTAGCCATAAACCCTCTTCTACAAACAATCAAGACTGAAAAAAAATTGAAGGTTTTCTAATAAGGGTACGGCACTAACCGCAAAAAATAAGAACGCATGTCTTTAGAGGTGTTCAATCACTAGTATGACATCATTTATGCTCGCCTTATGATTGTTTCTTCTCAGCAAGATTTCGCTTTAAGAAAAAAGATGGACGCGACTAATATGTATATACCTGGTGAGTAAATAAATTATTTTTGATAATTTGGTCACGACGCATAGAACAAAAATAATGACCAGTACGTCTTTATGATAGTAAATATCAAAGCGTGCATAGAATACTACCGACGCCCAAAATCGGGTGCTGATATCAGTCATCAACCACTCCAGCTGCAATCAAGCTATAGTTTCCAAGTACTAGGCTAATGCACTTCTCTGTGGATTGCAGCGGTTTATGTGACTCCCATTCTCATGAGAATTTACATCCGAAGAAAAAAGAGCAGCTGATCGTATAGTTGTAGAAAAAACCATGAAAAAAAGAAAGCAAAATTTTACACTAGTGCAAGAATCTCTTATGCAAACTCTCAGGCACACTCCAAATCCAATATATGAAATCCCACTAAAAAAAGCTTCTCCACTCTAAACTGACTAGAAAAACTGAAAAAAGCTAAAAAAATACCCTTAAACCGTATCCCTCTTGCATTTTCTCCCCTTCCAACTTTTTTGTAAAAAAATTGATCAAGCAACCTTGCAAATCCAATTCACACAATGTCATTATCCCCCACAGAATCGCGCTAACAATCTGGCAAACGAAAAAAAAACGACAAGAACTCGACGACGACACAAATTGTCATGAGAACAGAGATCTGCTGCTCAAACAGTGACAAAAAGCACTGCTTCAACACTAACAAAATGTCAAAGTAAAAGCAAAAGAAGGTATGAAAATGTACGAAAATTTGCAGAAAGAAAACAACTGCAAAGCAATAGCGAAGAAGAAGACGATATCAGATTGCATGGCTGCACATCACGTGTATTGTTGTAAACCTCAACTCAATAGGCTGTCAAAGAGAAACTCGTCGTTCACCTGTCGAGACACTCATCAAATTTCGAAGCGAAGAAGAATTTGTACAAAAATTAGGGCAAAAGAGATCTAGGCGCGACAGCCACGCGATTTGTGTCATCAGAAATGCACTTGAGGAATTCTTTCAGTTGTCATCATGAACGTTGAAAACAAGATCTCACCTTGTCCCATTAAGGCCACTGACTGCAATTCTTTTGTTGTATGACATGCCAATACTGCGTGAGGTAGTCGTAAGCGTACTTGTAGTTCTTCTCTGAAAAAAGCGCAGCGTTACAAGAGGAAAAAAAACGTTCGCGAAAAAAAAAAACTGGGTAAAATCTGTTTGGGGTGCCTCGGAAGTTTCTGTCCCCGCTGTTTGATTAGTCAATTTTTTGCTTTTTCAACAACTTGCCTCGACAAAATTTTGTACCGAAAAAATGATGTACTATGAAAAAACTATGGAGCAAATCTTGACGGCAATTCTCAAGGACAGGTGTCAAAAATCGAGCGCATGAGAACAACCATCAAGCTGGAAATCAGCTAGGCCGTTAAAAATGCCAAAGCTTCATAAATTTTGGCACTCCAAAAATTCTATGACCTAATTCGACCAAAAATTCTGACATCTCCAAAGCTATGACTACTGAAAAACCTGGCAAAAGAGATAAATTTGTTTAGTAAGCCTATCCTTACAGAAAATGGTGGATCTAGAAAATGTGGAATTTATATGCCTTTGACTATGTAATGAGAGATCTGCACGCGTTCTTCTATGAAACTAGACGAAACTGAAAATGGATCTTTAGACGGAACAGTAAAATGCATAGAAAAATAACAAACTACCAAAAAAATTTTGATTCCATCGGAATCCAGACACACAACCAATCGATCATGCATTGAAACTGTCACTCATAAATTCCGGCACCCCGAAAATTTCTATGACCAATTTTAGCCCGGAGCCCTGATATCTCCGCATCTATGATTGAAACCCGGCAGAAGAGACGAATTTATTTTGTGAGACTATTTGTAAAAAAATATTTTGAAAAATTATGTAAATTATATGCCTTCATATATGTGTCAATGTAAGTAAGAAGTTGCACGCGTTTTTCTATTGAACTAGATGAAAACTGAAGATGAATTTTCAGACGGAACCGTAAAATGTATGAAAAACAACAAATCACCAGAAAAAGAGCTTGATTCCATCGGAATCCGGATACACGAACCAATCGATCACGCTCATAAGACTGTCACTCATCTTTTTGTACCAATCATTTGAATCATAACATATAGTACGAGTTCCTCTGCTAGGAATGCTATACAATCTACCATATAGTCATTCTATTGTCGCAAGCCTTTGCGCGTTATATCGATCCAGCTTCAAAGAATGATCTACATAAAGTGAGACAGGCATTGAAAGCTCCCCTCCTCATCGTTGTACTGTCATCGTTTTTTTTTCTGTTCCTTACAAAGATGCTATCGTTTCCCCATAATTTTGGTCGTATTATGGCCATTCCTCTTTCTTTTTTCTTCCAAAGATGGCATCGCTCAAGAATCGAGGTGGAATTTACAAAATCCAAGCTTTTCCTAATCAGTATCTGCGCGAAACAACAACATTACTTTGTGTTGAAATGCTCGACATTTTTTTAAGTTTGATCAAATGGGCCCTATAACGGCTGTGTAAGCGCGCAAATGGAAATGATCGCACGTATTTTCGAGAATTTTTGAGAATAATTTGGACGCTTGTAGAGCTATTTAGTTTGTTTGATCTTATGCAAAATGTCTATGCGTATTGGATGATAAACTGTTGTTATTTGAACTGATTTATGCAATTTGGAGATTTTTTACGATACAAACCACCCTGTATTGTCAGATTGATGACACTGTGTACAGACTCTCTCAAGTCTTCCATCGCACGCTTCCACCATAAAGGGAAAGAAAAAGAAAACATTTAGCAAGAAAGATGGTGGAAATTGTGACAACTAGCCGCACTGAAGCACTTGAGATGTGCGAGCCAGGTCATGCAAATAAGTTGAACACACATTCAAACAATAAACCCACGGATGCAAACAGTAGTGTTCAATGAGTAGCGGCAACGATCGAAACGAATAAGGGCTGCTTTCGAGACGAATCTGGAAAAAAATTGATGGCACTACTCGAAATATTGACAAAGTACAAAAAACTCTATGAGGAGGGATGCGGTAGGTGTACGGTAGGATAAGGGTATGTGGCGTTTAGCGACCAAAGCATGATCTATATTAGCATATCGTAGAGATAATATTCAGCTCTTACACGTCCGAACCAAAGCAAGCAATTACAGTAGTCCTACCGTACCCCTACAAATGGCAAAAGGTCCGCTTTGCGTTATACTCAAGAAAGGAAAAAGAAATTTATTGATTACACTCACCATGCTTCCTCTAGCTCCATATTCCACTATATAATGATCAGTATGCATATCATGCTCATCAGTCAATCGTACTGATATGGCCATACAACCAGGCTTCGACGAAGCGCGAACGATGAAATTCTGCAAAAAAAAACCTCAAATACTTGCGCAATTACACACAAATGAAACTGAATGGCTCTTGAAATTAAACATCTATCACAGTGTTTAATTTGCAAGACATAAATTTCGGAGCCCATTCCATTCATAACCTCATAGTACAGCCATTAAAGTGATGTATGTCTATCAACAAACGAAAATTTAGCACTCACCCCCGGTTCCATTCTTCTCAATAGATGTGTAGCAGTTGGTCGACCAATATGTTGCAAATACCTGCAAAAACGTTCTCGTAATTTATACTTCCCCACTCACTAATAAATCCAAAGCAAATTTCTTTTCGAATTATTTGCTCTCCAAGCACTTCTTTTCCCACGCAACAACGCAGAATAAATCTTGTGGTGCAAACAAAGGAGACAATTTATGCAGGAGTCGGCCGTTCGTATGTTGTATGGAGATAAGCAAAGCAAGACATGCGGCATAATGTCAGTAGCTGGGAACGGTCTATCACTCCAATTCAAACTTGCTTTTCTCAATGACTAAAAGTAGTTCAATCCCAACAGCTAGTATTTCGAGATTTGAAGGGAAAGGAAATCCCCGAAAAAAAGCAGTCCTACCGACAAGTTAAGAGACTATTGGAAAACGGATACCGGATACATATCAAGTAAGCTAATTCTTTCAAGAAAGGATACAATTTCCAATGCTTTCTGAGCAGCAAAACATTAAGACACAAAATCTCCAAAGCCACTTTGCTGTTGCTTCACCATATTACCTCTCCTCAAACAAGTCGGAATCTTTCTTTTTATTTCTTTATTTCTTTTCAGAATGAGATGGGATATAGCAACGCACACAGGTACCAGTCGCGGAAAGTTTTAATTTCGGAAAGGTGAAATGGTTGGAAAAAAACTTTCGAAGAAATCTTACAAGAGGCGCAGCCGACGGCGAAAAAAAATCCTAAGTGAAGAAGTGTGGCGTAAACTAGCCGGCAAAATCGTTCCAAAATCATCGCAAGCTCGTTACCTCTGGGACTAAAAAATAGGGGCATGAGCTCAAAATTTACGTTCAAACGACCAATAAGGAAAAGAGTTCCTGCCATGACTTTTAATTTCTGTGATTTTTGAAAAGAGGAACCCTAATTCTGTGGTAACTGATTCCACTGACGTTTACAGCGATGGGAAGATTTGCTCAAATTGCGCATAATTCCGCATATCAAACATTGAAACTTTCCGGCACGAATACAGATGTGTTCGGATATATTTTTGAAAATTGAGGAAAATCCACATATCTGCTTTTTTTCCATAAAGCTCATCCAGTACTTTCTTGTCTAATAAATTACACAATAAGCTGACCAGGTCAGGGCTCGGCTTCGTTATCTAGGCTTCTTAAAAATGATGTCCCCCTTGAATTCCGTGAAATTTTATGGACTCCCCTTTAACTCTCAGCCGTGAATGTAAGAACCCTCAAAGAACGAAAATTCGACTAAAAAACGTCGCATTTTTCGCCCACAAAAACAATAACCCCTTTGCTTTTTCGCCCTGAAAACGAAGTCCAGCCTGCTTCTATACGATCTGTGCACTGGACTCTCATAACCAACTCAAGTTGCACCATTCCTATCAGCCATCCTTTCCCATCCCACCAATATTGAGCAAATTCATGAATTCGATAAAATTACCATATCGGATGACTGCGGACAATTTGTTCGAGTAACGAGACTTTTTTCTCCGGTCGTGGCGTTGACCTTAGTGATGTCGAAGCCATTGTAAGCGTTCCAGCATAATTCGATAGTGACGGAGGTCGAGGGCGCTGAAATGCGGCAAAAGAAGTCGTCGACAATCGGGTGAATACGAGGAATTTCGGCGACAAAGCCGAAAAAACTCCATCGATTTTTTTCTATTTATACAAATGCACTTTTTAGTCGGCACCAGCTCGCTTTGCTTTTTCAGAAAAGCTGGAAAAAGAACGCAGAATTTTTCTGGATGCAGTAAAGTGTCTTTAACTTGCAAATTCTCAATTTCTTCTTCATCTATCCGCTGCAAAGCGTTATAAACATCATTTTTCGCCTATCCAGCTCGTTCGCAATAATCATTGAAGCAATTTTGCCACCAACGACTCATTTACGATCAAATAAAAGCATAGCCAGCGAAAAATTGCATCTGCCGACGGTTTTCACAAAGCAAAAAAAATCCATTTGTATTCAGATGAAGCACCTTCAAAATGCAATACAGCGCCCGGCCACGCATAGATTATGCTGCATTCTTATGCTCTTTTCGAGACGGGAACGAATTGAATGCATTATGCATCGGAATCTGACAACGGCAAAAGGAAGTACTTCATATCTGAGAGGAAAAAGAAATATGGACCACAATACAAATTCCAGCGTTGCAGTTCCACAATGGGCTTCATATTTTTAGCTCATTCTCACTTTTACGGCCATCTCGTAGTAGTCTGCTCAAGAACAAGAGAATACCGTATTCTGGAAATTCGTATAATCTCTAGTTTGTCAAGTAACCTGCCAATAGCATCAAAAATTTTGAGGTAAAGAAAAAAAGATGGAGAATCAGCTCAAATTAGATTGCTTAGATTCGTGCCTATGAAGTAGGAACTGGTCCGCTGACAAAAGTCATATAAAAAAGTTCACATTTTATTGCGATATATTGAGATGAATTACAAATATTGATTCAAACATAGATCCTAGATTTTTTTTTCAGGAAAATGTTAAGTTAGAGGCAAATTTTCAGAAACGACTTCAAATTCTAAAGGGTTCATAAATCAGTTAATTTACAAAATCTTGATCTGGAAGCAGATCACTTTTTTTTGAGAACGCAAAAAGGTCAAAGGCAAATTTCAGAAAGTCGAGAAAATTCTATAACGATACATGAATGAGATAATTTACAGAATGTTGACTGAAGCACGGATCACTTGTTTATTCTTTTGATACATGAGAAAATCAAAAACTAAATAAGGTAAATTTACAAAGTTTTGATTTGAAAACAGATCACATGTTTTTTCTGTGAAAGTGAGGTATCAAAAGCTAGGGAATGGTACATTTCAGGTCGGAGGCTCTTAATGTAACACACCAAGATGTCACCCTACATGAAATTCAATAAGCAAGAAAACTCTAAAACAATATAGGGATCGATACTGATAGCAATGCAGTGAAAGCGAAAATTACTCCAGAATCAGATAAAGAAAGGACGAACACTATACTCGTCTTTAGCCAATTTTTGCTCGAACATTCCGCAAAAGATATGATCTCAAGATCTGATGGGTAGATTTGAGAGAATCCCGGGAATTTCAGGAAAAACTCATGATTCCATTAAGGAACCTATTACGATACGGGAAAAGAATGCGCAAGTTGCAAGTTTGTTCGCATGCGTCCTACTTTACACTCAAGCGAGATAACTGGCAACATACCTGATCACAGGATTCAGCCAGCTCCTTTACAATCGGACTGCTCGAGTACTCTTGAGGTACGACCCATTCCGGACCCTTTATCATCATATTTTCATCAAAATTCGAAATCGTTCCGTCGGATTCGTAGCCAGCAGAGGCGTAGGCAGCTGCAAGATGAACAAACAATTATTGCAAGAATGCAAGTTCACGTATGAAGATGAACCCAAGCGTAAGAAAAGGCCGCATTCTTCGGTTTGTGCGTCTGGTTCAGAGGCACGTTCTAGTGAGTAAAAACTTGACGCAGGAAAATACTTTGAAGTGTAAGAAAGAGAAGATAGTTTACATTATATGAAGGTGGAATGATATAGCTACGAAAGATCTAAAGGTTATGCAAATAGAATGCAGAAAAAAATCAATTTGACTAACAAGATTTTTAAAAAGCAATCAAAGCTAAATTCTGAGAAATAAAGAGTGGAAAAAAGCGTCCAATGTTTTATGCACTACTTCAGAACGAGCCAAAACTTGGAAAATGATTGAAAGAAAGTAGAAAAAGCTCCAAAAAAGCAAAAGTTATGACTGGAAAATTCTGGAAAGCAAAAGCAGAGTTATGGCTTTAAAATTCTGAGAAGCAAAAGCAGAAGATATGGTTGAAAAATTCAAAAAACTTGCAAGAAAGAAGCAGTAATTGTGGCTTGAAAAATATGAGAAGCTAGCAAAAAATGCATAAGTTATGGCTCGAAAAATACGAAAAGTTGCTAAGAAGCAAAAGTTGTGTATTAGAGATACGAGAAGCTTGTAAAGAAAAGCAGAAGTCGTGATAGCTCGATTTACAAAGCTCACAAAAAGAAACAAAAGTATATCTCAAAAAAATGTAGAAAGCTTGCAAAAAACCGAAGTTAAGGTTTGAAAATATGAGAAGCTCGCAAAAAAACAGAAACTAACAAAACCCTAAAACTTGCAAAAAAAGCAAATACCGTAATTTCCAAGAGAATGCGATACCTAGCTCGATCGCTAGAAGTCAGAGTCCAAATTGATCAAACAAAGGACTTGGTAGCAGATTTCAAACCGTTGAAAAACTTGCAAGCTTGCCAAAGTTCACTTTTAAAGGTCACCCAAACTTGCAGAGCAGAGGAATTGAATAAGAACTAACAACGACTGCGGAGACGAAACTGAACTTCCAACTAATGCACAAGTTCGACCTTCAGTGTGTAGCTCATTATATCGACTTCAATAGAAGTAAGGTTGAAGGATGGAAAAAACCATGTATCGATTGCTAAGGGCCGATCCTAGGCAAATAGCTGCCTAGGATCGGCCCTTAGCAATCGATACATGGTTTTTTCCATCCTTCATACTCAGTAGAACAAAGCAGATGTGAGTCCAAAACAATGTAATTACAGAAAATTAGATGTTTTTGTGAAAGTGGCAGAAAGTATACCGTAAACTCAAGACAATTAAAAAGCCCTACTTTTTTCAAGTAGAGCTCTGAAATTACTAAACTACTGAGTACATATTACTGCATATAAAAATAGATCACTTTAAAACATGCAAGAAAAAAGCCGCAATTTGACTCTAGTTCGATTCAGTCAAGGAATGCAAGACTTCGCAATCGGAGGCAGCATAAGACTGGTTTTTTACTCCGTAAGTGATCCACTTCGAACCAATGCATCATAAAGCTTCAAGGTGTAAATGCTTTATGGCCTCTCTAGCTGTGATGCGACAGAAGAGTTACGCATCAATCTTTCCATTAGGATATCCCTATATGCCTTCTATAGCCTCGTATCGTGCGTGTAGGGGTATTTGGAATTATTAATGCGTAAAGCATGGCTGAATAACAAAGCTTGACGCTACCAGATATTTGAACACATACTCCGTCGCGCACATTCTGCAAATGCATACAATCATAAAACAAAGTGATGGCTGAGGTAAGTTATCCTAAGTGCGACTAAGCTTTGCAACTTTTTTCATGAGCTACCTCCTTAAAAATATGCGGAACCCAAATTTTGATAGTATAGAGATTATGATAGGAGATACAACAATGCAGAAACCCCTGACTTTTGGGAACAGAGAAGAAAGAAACTCACCCGATTTTCCAAAGATGTGTGAGTTCCGACTTCACTGAATCGAAAACAAAATAAAGGCGTCTCCAATCTGAACCAAACACTCCAAAGCCAATGCATAAATTATTGAAGGTTCCGAGAGCGACGATTTATGCACACCTTTGGCTTGACGTGTCTGATTCAAATTGCAAATGGCTTCATTTTTGCTTTTGACCCAATGAAATTCCGAGCTTTATCGAGCTTTGAAGAAGTATTTAATCTTTTTACTATGTTATCAAATAATAAGTCTATGCAATTTTTTAGCTCACACGATAACATATAGAATTCCAGCGAACGAGTGTGTCGAAAACAAAAAGTATTCGCTAAGCTATACTACAAGACCGTAGCTAAAACGATTTTTCAACGTATTCACAAGCATGTAACGCTTTCCCTATGAAAACAGGTACAAAACTTTACCCTAGGAACAACCAATAGGATTAAACTAATGCAAAATTCGAAGGTCTCAGTAAGAAGCCTAAGAAAACGCCCCTTCCATAACCTACGCGCACATCATCGAAGCACTCAAGCTGCATACATTTACACCTCGTCGTAATCCAGCTAGTTTGCGAGGGTCAGAAAGCCGAACAAAAAGTATAGCATTGAAAGAATAACGCGATCGGAACCAGATATATGTAACATCAAAATTAATCAAAGCCGAAGCATTAGCACAATAAATCTCATAGCAACGTTGAGTTTCACACCAGCCGCTCTCTTATACTCTAACATATGCTGCTGCAGTGCTCGGACACGACAACCAAAACGTTAGTAGAGTTCTTCTAATCCGCAAAGAGGAAACTTGGCCATTTGCAACGCGACCACAAGTGCTTGCCAAAGTAGGCTTTTTGTCGAGAGTTGAAGGATTCGTTGAGCGATGTACTTTACAGCTTCTCGTCCCAGAAAAGTAGTAGACCGTGGTCATAAACTATGATTCTTTTGTCATAAACTACAGCGCTAAAAATGAGGGAAAGGCTATTCTTCTACGAGCATTAGGCATAGTAAAACTAATGGTAGCGAAGTTAGCTCAGCAGGCAAGAGTCATTCCATAACATGTCGGATCGATCAAAGAGAATGACCCCTGTTAGGATGACGACCACATGTCAGTTTATGCATCGGCACGGAGCCATCAAAGTTCATCGTCGGTTATACTGAACGTCGTGACCGAAGACGTATTAGTCATATACCTTTAGTACACTTCTATGTGCTACGGAGACTATCTCAGGGTCTTTACGACGTAGAATAAAAAAGGAAGAATGAAGATCAAAAAATGAAAAACCATCAAGTGGTAGAAGTAAATTGAGGAAGTAAGAAAAGTATGAGAAATGCAATGTTAGGACTTTAACACATTCACGACAATATGATCCACCGGTGGGTCGCACGTGTCCTGCCATTTCGGAAAATACGACCCACAGGTGGGCCGCATGCTTCCTGAAGTTTTTGGTTTTGCTAGTTTACGATCAAACCTTTTTGGGCAAACTGAATAAACTTTTGTATACCTCTCTTGGAATACTTTTTGGAAGATCAAAACTTCAGAACATAGAAGCCATCAGTGGCCCAAAAATATTACGCAAACTCAACATTGGGAAATGTACCCTAAGCGGAAATGGCAGCCATAGAAAAATCGTCCTTGTCGTGAATGTGTTATAAAGATGAAAAAACTCATCTTTTGATGGGAGAAAAAACTGGGAATGGGAGAAATGGGAGGAAAACTTCAAAAATGACCAAGCAGATAACTGCCAACAAACCAATACTTGATGGATAGTGACAATCATCGAGAGTCAGAGAAAAGAAATAATCAGATAGATGGCCGGCAAGTACTACACCTCTAAAGAAACAAAATCAGAAGAAAGCATACCGTACCTGGATGTGAACTTGATTCGTCCGAAGTGATATCCTCCATGTGAACGTTTATAGTGTCGTTCTCGATGTCGTTTTCATAGCCGGATTTCCTGTAACAATAAAATCCAGAAAGCGAGAAACGAGAATAATTCAATCCAGTTCAATATGAACACATTGCTGAATTCTCTATTTCAGGTAAGTGAGCCATAGTCCAGATTCATATCACTTTTATGGAGAGAAATCATTTCGAACCTTGCTGTTCACAAACTCTATTTTCGGACAAGTGGTATAGTCTAGATTTGTCACATTTTCGGAGAAAAATCATTTTGAACCAAGAGGGTGAGAAGAACTTGTTACTGACAATGACTAATGGTGTAATGACAGGCTGGCAAAAGACAGCAGAGGATCATGCAGTTACGCAGTTTCTGGCACAGCTGTCGACTAGCAGTGAGAACATAAATTTAACAAGCCACAGCCTAGGAAACTTTACAAGAAAATCCTAAGTGTTTGATAGTAGAGAAAAAAGACCAATAGATCAGTTGCAGCGCAAATTTACGCATAAGCGAAGACGAAGATCTTCCTGCTAAATCTATTGACAGCAAATCTAGGAAAAAAAAGATGAAAGAATGTATAGCAAGGATACGATAGTAGGCTATTAATCTAGAATCGCACGGACACAACCACCTTCAATGGCATTATGGAGACAGCTGAATGCGTAGTTAGCTTACTATAATGAGTAATTGGAGAGAGGTGCTTTCTCAAAGCTTCCAGAATTTTATTATGACGTTAGAGACTACAATAAACAAATGCGCAAAAAAAGGGAGAGGCGCTCTCTGGCTGTCAGCAACTTGAAAGCCCAGTTTGGTGCTATGCGAGTCTTCAAAAGTACCAGATAAACTGCAGCTAAATTAGCTTATTTTCTTTCTGAGGTTACCACTCGCTGAATTTGATGGCTTTTGCTGGAGAACGGACCGAAATATTTACGAATTTGTTCTTAACTGCATTTTCATAAATTTTTGACCTTCAAAATTATTGTTTTAAGTCGATTTCAGGGTAATAAGACTGAACAACCCATGCAGCTATCTAACATATCTCCTTCTAAGATCTGAATAAATTTAGAAAGTTATAAAGCACTTGTTATGTGCTATTTAGTATCCATCTGGCAAAAATCGCGCCTCTTGACATACACCCGAAAAAATAACCTATTAACCTAGCTGGCGCAATAAAATTCCGAAAACAAAGAGAATTTCGAGAAATAACAGAAGTCTCGAAAACTGGCAAAACTAACTAGCTAAGTGGGATCCACAATAACAAATGAAATTCTTTCATGATAGCGAATGAGCTCAGAATTTCACGAAATATTAGAAAGCTTACTTTGAATGAAAATTCTTAATATAAGGCATTCAACGTGAAAATAACAGACGCAGACTGTGAGACATAACGAGATCAGTAAATAATTGAAGCTATAAAAATTGACATGGTTACTCATGCGTTACTCATCGCTCAGTTTCTCTAAGAAATAGATATTCCAATAGTATTATTTCTAGTCAGTCTGGTTCGAGAAAGTTACTAGTAATATGCTACTACACCCCGAGCAAAAGCGAAACCTTGTCAAAACACTCGTACGAAAACGTGCCAGGAATGATCGCTAAGATTGGTATCATTTCTACGATCACATCGTCCATTCGTCGTAAGCGTGAACGGAAAGCTGTGTATTGTTTGGTTTTCGCTCTGCTTAATCGCTTTTCACAACTAATGGCACACATTCAAGTGTTACACACCGAATGATGAACCTCTTCGAATAGCTGAGACGCGTAAAATATTTAGTGAGGGATGAGTCATTCGTTTAACCTTTCAGAATGCAACGTTATTATGCCAAAAATAACCTTTATCCGTGCAGGATTTCGTAAATCTTTAGCTATGATGTCTACACTATCGTCATTCACAGAAAAGAACAATCAAAATAAGAACTGAGAAATTACAAAAAATAAAAAAACTGGAAAAATGAAACCAAAACTACAACTATCGTTCTGCAAGGTGCACATCATCCAGAATCAACTGCAAAACAAAAGGAGATCAAAAAGTATGAGATTTCGGCAAAAGACTTACATTTACAAAAGTCTGGTGTTTAGGAGGGTAAGCGCTAACAAAAAATTATATATTCCGATTTCTTGACTCTAAAAGATTGCTTAGTCTAGCAACTTCTTCTGAAAATAGACATTCCTCAGTCTAGCAAATTTCTCTGAGATATCTGATAAATGAACATCATACTCCCCCCACGTCCCGGAATTTGTTGATGTCATAACTTTTCTGACGATTGAACAAATGATGAATTGCTCATCAATACTATGTATTCATAAATGACTGTTCCGTAACAGACAGGTGGTACTACGCACGTACGCGTAGACAAGCAATTACCGTAATCAGCGCGAAACAAGGGCACTGGCTTAGAGAGAAAAAGAAGAAAGTGTGACATACTTTGCGCTTCCTAGCAGAAAAAGTAGAAAATACTAATAGCCAACCAGTTAACGACAACGAGGTAAGTTTACCCAAGACAAAAGCATGAATAAATACATAAGGAATTGAGCCACTTGCAATTGCAGAAATTGCCGAAATGACTGCACCACATCCATTAAAAAAGAAATACTAAAACCAGAAATAAGTGGCGGTGACTACAAAAGTGCATGCTGTTACCCTTTGTTGTCATATCCAGTCCTGCAGCGACACCTAGCCTTCTAGCTTCGTAAAAACCCCCCGATCGCTCTTTTTCGTCTAGTGTTTACGAAGGTCGGATTTCCCCCTCGATCAATATAGAAAACAATGTTTTGACAGCGCGTACAGTTTTTCGTCAGTACAAAGAACAGGTTATATTATGGAACGATATTACAGTGGCCTCATAAACATAGAAAAAGGCCCTAACGCTAGCGTCTTCTACCTGGATCGATAGTTTAAAGGCAGCGTCCGTCGAAATGTGAGAATGGAAGATTTTAAAAAACTACAGTAGATGAGACCCTTAACTGAATGACTGCCCAAGTCCCGCTGCAAGAGTTGCATTCCGAACTGAGATAATCGACTTAGAAAGTGGGTGCTGCTGGGGCCCCCACGCCCATTAACGTAAATTCTAGAGTAGCGAGCTCGAAACTGAACTCCACAGTTAGAAATGTCGAAATCTGCTCTTCACAATAAAGAGGAATTTCCGATATTGCTTAATACTATTGAGCCTAGGTGCTGGGCTCATCACCTTTAGACCACCTACGCTGATGGGCGTGGCGACCGCAGCAGTATTCACCTTCTGGAGTGATTTTCTCATTCCGGAATACATCTTCTGCAGGGGGATTTGGGCAATAACTTACAGGGGCATCGCCCCAATGTGCTGCCTTACAATCTCACCAACCTCAGGGATTGACGGTTCGTCATAGGATCTGTAGCATATAGTACTACCATTCCCTCATTCTCACGTGCTACTTTGGATCGAGTATCGAACGCATTGAGCGATGACACACAAATTTTGATGTGAGATGGCATTCAATCGAACGGCAAATCGCGCGGTTTGCGAATGGAACGCGAACGCGATCGCGCAGACGCAGCTACGCGAGGTGATTACTCATCGCCGTAAGATGTACGAGTGATGAACACCATTGCGGTGGTAAGATAACGATGAAAAACATTTACCACAAAAAATCCTAGTCAAATCAGCAAAGTTTAACTTCACCAAGAGAGGAAGCCAAAAATGCGAAAACGAGCTGCCCATTAAGGAAGAAGGTTACAGCTAAAGTAATAAAAGAGGAGAAGTCATGTGGAAATAGAGCGCAAAACGAGTTTCTAGCCGACAATTTTGATGAATATGACACTGTTTGACTTTTTGAGATCTATTAGGATGATCAATGATAAGGCAGTTGGAGAAAATTTATGACTGACTATGAAAAGAGCGAACCCATTAACAAAGTAATCCTGAAAAGACGACTGGTATTCGAAGAAGACAGAAAATGAAGAGAGACTATAGGCATAATGTATGAACGTTTGCTGCAAACTAAGAAACTAATGAATCTTTCTACTGCAACAACCTATCACATCTGATAAAGGTTGATATGAGAAAAATAAGTAGAAAGCTGCTAAAAAGTTTGCTGCGCAAATCAACCAGTGCAAATGATACAATTGCAAAGTGCAGAATCAAAAAGGAACGAAAAACAAAAAAAACGTCAACAACAAAAATAAAGGTTTGTCTACAGACGTTTAACTGACTTGCAGCAGCAGGAAAAGCAGGAACAAGTGAAATATGTCTATCAATCTTTCCATAAATGACATGTAATTCGGACATAGAAGTGAAAAAACACACTAGATTGAAGAATGAAGTCATAGAATAGCGATAAAAAACCTCAAGCAGGAAAAAAGTTCTAAAAAATTCCAATGGAACAAAACCTGGGTGATACGCTCCAATGAAAAAATGGACCATTCTAGAACAAAGCTGTGGAAAAGCAAAAGCTCTGAGAAAGAGAAGAGGATGGGATAATAAAAAGAGCGCTAGAATGTTTACTCAGTCATTGAGACTGATGAAGTCACCTGTAGTCCCTTGTGTCAGTTAGATGAAATAAAAACAGAGAAATAAACGTCAAAAAGTGTGAAAAAAATATAAAACAAAAGAAAAAAAGAGAAGAACCGAACAATAACTCACTCTTTTCGCCGAACGTTCTCCTCATTTGGCCGCGTTTTCTGTGGTGTTGATGGATTAGCATCCACCAGTACGGCCGCATCCATATCTTCAATTCGAATATTTCTCCAAAGGCTGTTATTCACGTCGAGAATTACATCGACCGGATCTCGATCACATGGCGAATTTCGTACATTTACAAACGATGAAGCTAGTGGTTTTCGTTTCGGAGGTACTGGTTTGGAGCATTGAACGGTTGGCGGGGTCGATGATGGTGCCGGTGCCGGTTTAATTGTCCTCGGTTTGGGTATGGGAACAGCCGTGATGGCGGGAACGTCTTCGAGTATGGGTGAAGACTGTGAAGTCGACGATGATGGCGTTATTTCCATTGCATCGAAAGGGTAATATGTTCCAGGGGGACGAGATGTTGGAGACTCGTTCGCATAACAGCTACTCATAGCCTGCAACGACGCTACGCGACCGTAAACCGTAATGTTAACGTCTGCGCATCTAACGACGATGAGTAAAGTAGCGACGAATAGTGTGATTAGTCAGCACCCGCTCGCTCGGTGAGTGATTGGGGCTGCTGCTGGTGGTGATGGGCCCCTCTGCGCACCCGGACGATACAAACACACAGAACACAGCTGACCGCCCCAGTGTTAAAGGGCGCGCGCTAGTGCCGACGCTACCGCCGCAGGGTTGCGCGCTAGGAGTGAACGATCTATCAACACCTTTGCGGGGCTGTACGGCTGCAAAAAACACCCGCGGCCCATCAAATGTGGATCAGTCACGAAGGTTAATGGGCAATGCGCGATGGGAATGAAGGAGTAAGACAAAGTGGTGATGGATTGTGGGTTATCTGTGACTGCACATAACACATCAGAGTCGAGCAGGCGCAGAAACGCACTGTAACTGACATAATTGCGACGGCTCTGTCCAATTTAGTACTTTTCTGTGGCATAGACGTCTGAAGATTATAACGCAATGCATTCAAAACAAAATAATTCTCAAGGGTCTTCTATCCTACAGTTTCCGGATTGGAGAAATGATTGTTAGTTTCAGAGAAACGCTTCAGGTTTAAAAAAAAATACGAAAATATCCAAAGCAGTCATCGATCACACAATGGTGTCAATCACGGCTCCTTTTTTCATAGCTACTACGCATCCGCAACGCATGGTCATTGCGCAGCGATCTGCGATCGATGCGGCAGATTTGAACGCTCAAGCGTACGCCCGCGAACGCGACACGGAGTTCTAACGTTGCGCTTGAGTTGATCGGCAAGGGAGCACACGTTGACACCGACTGTAATCGTCTTTTCACAAGCTTTTATGTGCGATTGCTGACAATATTCAGGCGGCGTGTAAAATACAGGTATAGTCTCTAAGCTCATTTTCAAGTATTTTTCTTACTTTTGTCCCAGATAATGACATACGATGAATAAAATCTAGAAGACAAGATTTACAAGCTGATATGTGCGAATGCACACAATATACGAATGGCGCGTAGGATCCTGGGACTTATACTTGTATGAGTGCTTTTTATTACTTTTTTCTTGATTCCCCCATAACATATTGAAAGAAAATGTAAAACTTTAGAAAAGTATTTAATGCGCAGCTGCATACTGAATGCACACATATTAGATACCAAGATCCGATTTCTGCTCAACTCGGCTCGAGGCGTTGCAAACGTTCATGGCCGATTGTTTACTACACGGTGATCGTCCATGCTAGGTAAAGAAGTTCAGGCTCTCTAGAATTCATTTCCGAGCGGATGCGGTTGTCCCATGCAATCAAAGCGGGCACAAACCCGGCCTTATATCACGGAAGGGAAGGTGACGCAATCACAACCGCGTTCGCATTCGCTTAGCTTATATAGACAACGGTCCTTGTCCCGCCACACTGATGTGCCGTGTGTAATCACACAAACCCTGGTGATAGGATCCAGATTTGGCAAAGGAGACCAAATCAGTGAGAGAATGAACTGTCTCAGCTTGGAATTTTGCCAAGGTTTGGTAAGCTCTAAAAAATGCGTTATATATTGGCATGATGAAGTTAATGCTGTTAAGAGGATTACGAGGACAAAGTAACCTTAATAGCTCCGACAACATTTTTTTATGATTTAAAGATTCTCATAGCCTTTCAGATACCGTAATTGTGAAGGATATTTTCGATTACAATCAGGTAAGATTCTGATTGTAAGAATTAGGATTACGACTAGTACAACGATCAGGCGGCGCTATGATCTGTACGCAAGATACTGTCTCTCAATAGGAAGAATCAAGAATCATCACAAAAGAAATGGGACGGAAAATTGCGCAACAGAGCTGAAATGGAGCGAAACTGTACGTAACATCGTTCGCAAAGATTCGGTAGAAAGTTTTCAAGTTGGGAAAAACTGAGATATCGCGATGCGAATTTTCGTACGACAAGCCTATACAGAGCACTTCCTTAATTGGCCTCAATCCCGCGATACCCAAGATCAGGGCTAAAATCCAAAAAATTTTCAACTTTGAAGAATGAAAGAGAGCTGACGAGATTATTCACCAAAGGTTCAAAATTTTTCCAGGAAAACTTCCTCGTTTTTGACTTACTGAATAATGCAGATTTTCTTTCGAATGTCAAACAAAAGGGCATCGCTTATGCAGCTTTCCAGAGCGCGATCGACAAAAAGCTTTGTGTCAGGAATTCGCTGAACTTTGACTAGGATTTTTTGGTGATTAATAATGGTAGATGGTACAATAAATCATGAGAGGATAATTAAGTAAAAAAAACTTTTGACAGTGATAGATCAAAACATATTTCTAGATTCCTTTCCATTATGGCAAGATAGAACTGATTGGAATCAAAAGTTTGTGCAACTAAGCACCATGTAAACTTTGAGCCACTGGAATTCCCTCATTTTTTTAAGGGAAAAAGAATTATTACAGCATAGCTGCGTTTCTGTATAAATATGAAAATTTTCGTTTTCTCAGTTTCTAAATGAGGGAAATCCAGAAATGGTACATTTGAGTGATGTAGTGTGCAATTTTTATGGGCAAACTGGAGATTCGTAGGATTTTTTGAACAAAGATATGAATTTTTCGCGATGTGAGCCTTCAGTACAGCTCAGATTTCGGATACAAACACATGTTGGATCGAAGATGGTGGCAGACATTTGCGCACTGTTTTGAAGAGCTTGATTTGCTCTATTGAATGATATCCTGGTTGAAAATATGAAGTGTATGAATCACTGTCGTAAGAAGTGGGAGTGTCTCAAGACTTATGTTACAACCTAATAGATTTTTTGCAGATTGGCAGCTTGAATACTTTCATTCTAAGTTTCTTAAGTAAAACAGCTAGATTTTTCACCGAACGGGGGGTTCATAAAGTCATAATCGAATCATTTGCAAGCTATATACACATGCGTATTGCACACACTGCGCGCTACTTGATGACTTGTAAGACTATAACCTGCTCATTTCCAGTGATGGCTTATTATATTCTGGTCGCTTCCTATTTATGTTTATATATATTAGCGTTTAGCACACATTTCCGCAGTTTGTTACTTCAAATAACGTTTTACTGAGGAGCTACTATTGAGGCGTCTTTGATTGCCGTGCAATGTGATCTCATATGTTGTTTTTTTCCAGCAGAGAAGTACGTAGAACAAGTAAAAGACAAGTATGCAACGGAGGGGAAAAAATTTTGAAAAAAATTGTAGATCGGTTCTCACACGAAAACCTGACTAGCTTGGCTAACAGCATTATGAGAAAAGACATGTTAGGAAAGGTATGAACGTTTCCTTCCATCTATATCTTAATCGAGAACAAGTTCCAAGTGCAAACTAATATTTACATTGGTCTCCTTGCAAAACAGGATCAGCAGTCGGTGTGAATCACCAAAGCTGAGGTCAACGATATTGTTTGGCTTTGACAAACTATGACACTGACTCTATAAACTCTCGGAGGAAGTCGATGAAAAACAGGAAGTTTCGCGAAAAATGACGCTCCGAAGTGTTTTTAGCCCTTCAATCACAAAAGCCTTTTCTTCGAAAGAGCGAAAAATGGTTTGGAAAGGTCTGGGAAGACCTTTCCTCCCGTTTTCGATAGAAGAGAGGAAAAATCACAGCCATATTTTAGAAAAGGAAAATTGATAGCGACAAGCGAAAAACCAGAACATGGGAACACGCGCAAATTGCCCGCCAAGACTGACCTTTGTGCGTGGTTAGCGAAGGAAGGTAAATCGCTGACCGGAAGCGCTTAGTCATGTTTTTGGGGATTAGGAAATAAGTACAGTCAGCTTATTTTGAGTAAAGTGCAGAAATGGTATGAAATCTGCTCTTTATGGTGGCATGAGCCAAAATTAGGCACTGCCGCCCAAAAGTCAAGTATTTTTATGATTTCGCATTCAAAAAAGCTCATGAATTGGTATCCAATAAATACACTGCCTTATGGAAAAGAACGAAGAAGATTTCTTGCATAATCTACATTTTATAGTAACTAATAAGATATCTCTTCTAACATTCAAGTCAAAGAAGTGTTTTTCCAACTTTTTAGCGCATTTGGCGTACGAATTTTATAAGCTTTTGTGAGTGACACAGTTTTGAGAGGATTAAAACCTTAATTTTCTTCAGTTCTTCAAAGTTGCATAATAACTTCAATGGGTCTAATCCGAAAAGTGCCTTTGCAATTTTTCTGCTGAATTCTTTGTGGCATCATGTAAAATTTCAAGAAAAATAAAAATCGTAATGTTGTACAAAATATGGGTTGAAATGTGGAAGCATAACTGTCAACAGTCACATTTACAAAAAGTCTAGGGTACAATTCTTGACACACTATCCTATACAGCGCATGTTTTTGGTCATTGCGACTCAAAGGCATCGCGACCGCAGCGCGCGCGTCATAAAGTGCGCTTTTGCCAATGCGAAAACATTTTCGAAGAGTTAAGGTAATACTAGCTCCAAATGTCAAAATGATTAAAAAGGCGCATCATAGAAATTTTTAGATTCATACTGCGATAAGTTTTGATGAACATTATATGACGCTTGAGACGCGTTAGGAAGAAAAAGAAATACTCCCTTCCTCTCACGTTTCCCTTCTTCTTTTCCGGTTGCGCCACTCAAAGCAGCAATAAGGTAAATTTCGAAAGCGAGAAACTGCGGAACTCGTCCTGAAAGTAAATAGCCAAGCCTTATGTGCCACCGGCTAGAATTTCCCTTAGCTGCGCGTCCTTCAAAATGTGATTCACCCGCAATTGCACACCGCTCAACCACACGGCATTTCACACACAACAGTAAATTGGTATAGCCGCAGTAAATGGGAACAACCTTGATATTATGGCTCGTCCGCCATACGCTTCGCACCTGCAATTTTTACCGAAACTAGTTGGCCGGCGAGTTAATTTATATGTTCATCACGGCCCTAAGTGACTATATATTCCATTTATATACAGGATTTCCAGCTTATGTTTTAAGGCTAGTGTACTAGACATCGGATGTCGAAAAACGGATGCGCGGCGAATAGCAAACAAATGGACGTGAGATCCTGAATGGCGGATGAAAAACATCCAGGACCATATATGGAGGGAAAAGTGGAGCATTTGTTCAGATTATTCAACCTGCTCAACCTGTCCTCTTTTGGTTCGAGCCGGACGGGATATGGATAGCTACGCAAAAATGAGGAAATGTTGTTAAAATCAGGAATGGATTCAATTTTCGGTGTATCATAAGATATTTATGACAACGTAGAAACACTCGCCCTCATTTTAGCGTCATTTTCTGTAATCACACACTTTCGAAAATCTACAGGGAGCAGATCACCTGCAGTGAAAAAAGAATTTGTTTTCCCGCAAAAGCTAAAAAAATGTTCTTAAGAGAATACAGTCATTACTATTTCAGTAGTCACTTTGTGCAATTACACAGTCTTGAGGTTTTGAGCAAGACGGTGTCTGTGGAATCGCTACTTTTACAGAAACACAATCGATTAGGAAGTATAGTACGAAAAAATCGCAAGAAATAGAAAATTCGCTGATACTTCAACTATCATCCTGGAAGCGCAAATTTAAAAAATTGTGCATTGCACAAATTGCTCGCAGAACTGGCGGCGACGTCATAATTCGGAAGCATAAACAAGAAGTGGCAAAACGTTTGCAAAGAATGAGAAGGGCATGGTATTGCAAGACTATCATTTGCAAGCGCAAATTCGAAAAGTTGTGCAATCACACAAAGTGACTACAGGGATGAAGAGGACTGTACATAAACACTTGGCAGAAAGTAGGTTTGAATTGAGAAAACCCTGAACAACTTGATTGCATCGATCTTGATTCAACGTAATAAATAAAATGGTGTGCCTACCCCCCCCCCCCCTCCCAAAACAAAAAACTAGTACCATCCAAAATCGTCCTTTCCCTGCAAACCTGTTTTTTCCTCGTTCATAAAAGGTTCTTCAGGTAGTGCCATTTACTTTTTACGCTCTATTTTTCTTCATACAAATTCCCATAGAATTCGATTCGTGTCCTTCAGAGTGTCCTTGTGATTATAGTCTACGATTTCTACCTATAGAATTTCACCGGCGTCGAAAAAAAGCAAAGGCTCTAGCATTACTGCAGGGATGGGAAAATTTTTGGATCACGTTGTTATAGGCTTTTTTATTGAATTGAAGAGGCAAGAACACTATATGATTCAAAAAAATCAGCAACTGAATTGAAATTAAGAGGCAAGAACACTATATGATTCAAAAAAATCAGCAACTGAATTGAAATTATTTGACGATAAAGATTAACCAAAAATAAAGTCTAGTATTCAAAGAATCGTAGTGCCAATTTAAAAATCTTCCAACAACGACCGCGGCGGGTCCCGAAGCGAACGCTCTTCCGAACACACCTTTAGATTACTGGTTCGCTAGTATTGAGTAAGAGTATCTAGAAGTTCCTAAGCAGTGAAAAGTAACAACAAAATTTGCAAAACAACAAGCTACATCTGCGAGTTTTCAAAGGGCAAGTAGCCAAAATTACCAGAGGGAAATTTTTCTTAAAAGTCGGGAATTGCGGATCAAAAGTCGAATAAGGTTGTAATTCGCAGATTTAAAGTACAGTTGAAATTTAGCGATTATAACCTTGGTGCCATCGTTTTGAGAAAGGAAAAGAATGAATCATGGGTCGATTGTTTGGTGTAATCCTAGAGTTTTTCTGCAGTACAGAAAAAAGGAAGAATTCGAAGGCAGGGGCCAGAAAAATTTGAACTCTACTGGTACGGATTGTGAGTGCGATAACAACCATAAAAATCATGGTCCTACCGTAATAATGGCATCAAAGATAGAAGGATCAACATTCTATTCAACACAACGCAATTCAATCTCAACCAATAAATCTCGATGATCGTTTTTTGACATTCATAATTCGATTCTAATTCAAAACTATGTAATGAAAGCACGTTTCAAGAAAAACTTCCAAGCCTATGCTCCTCAGCTCTAAAGCTCGAATTTTTACAAAAATCACAAACCCGTTTTGCAGCAAAATACAGCAGGCTTTATTTCTGATAAAACTACGAAGCACATGAAGCTGAGAAGCCCAAACATCCATGTGGAAAATCTAATCCGATAATTGGACGGAAACAGGAATCCTTCTTATCATAAACCTGAAGAATGATAATTGGCAGCCAGTGAAATCATGCTTGTTGAGCAGACTCGTTTCAAGCAGAAACTATCCAAAAACAAAGAAGAGTTCAAAAACAAGTTTGCTCTTGATCACTTCACGAATTCTTGCGGGCTTAGATATCTAGCTTGTCCCATGAAATTTTCTGTACAGAAGATATAAAATTTTTGAGCAGCGTGAAAGTAACAACCAACGCAGAATCAATAGCAGTTTTATTTGCAGATGCTCCCAAGGATGCTCAGACTTTTCCAAAAGCAAATTTGTGCTAAATCAACAAAAACCCGCTAAGCTCAGAGAGAGAGAGAGAGTTTCCTACTTGTGATCTGTACGGAATTTTTGACAAGAAGGGGGGGGGGGAGGTTACAACATTAGGTGAAAGTTAAATAGCTGCAGTATAAAATTTGGTCAATGCAAACGCACAGGTACTTTATGAATTGTGTATTTACGAGTTTATCCCTGCAATGTTGACATAAATATTATGTATTCTCTAAGGCTTCCTCAGTTGAAAACCAAAGTTCCCGCAAGCTTTATTAATTAGAAAATTCAAAATCAATCCGGCAAAGAAATAATGGTAACTAAGTTCATTGATTGTTTTTACCAGTGTCACCAAAAGAGTTTTGAGTTCTGCTTCCAAACTTTGATTTGTGTTCAGATTCCTGATGAACAATTTTTTATCATAGTAATAAAACTAAATGAAACCATAGGAAGCTTGAATGATTCTGCAAATGTAGGACTACGACTAGAAGAAAATGAGACGCCTTATGTGGACATAACTGGAACTGTCCCATCTTGCATCGATCATGCGAGTAGACGATTTATTTACATAGTTGAAGAAACCTAGGATTCTTGTAACGGTTGCAAAAAATAGTACTTTTATGTACAAAAATATGGTTTTGAAGAAGGCACACTTACTGAGAATGACAGCGGTATTGACTGCCACACATCTCAAATAAATAGCGAAAGAAAGAAAAAATGTGAGGCCTATGTAAAGAAACAATGAATCGAGTAGTACGTAGAAGAGTCATGTCAGAGTCAATGACTGAGCAAATACTCGGACAGTTTTTAGGAAAGCTCGCAAAATCTAATGCGAGATTTTTCTTGCCAAAAGAACATAAGACAATGTTAATGACACTCCAGCGATCTTATAGGAATTGCACATTGAAAAGTTTTCTCAAGAAAATGAATGGTTAGAGGGTGTGACCAGTTCCAGTATAACAGAAAGCGGAAAAAAGTAATGATAGACGATGCAGAAGTATATACATAGATGAACAGTTTGTGAAAAGTGCATAGGAACTGGCTCTTATCAGTTCAGTCTAGACATAAAGGTGTGCTCGATTATGGGAAAAGTACATAAATCCTCACATTTACAATAGATAAGGTATGATTACAAAATTCGTCGCATTTGAACATTCAGGTTATATGTAAAACGTTTTTTCAAAATCTAGGAGCTACTTTCTTAAAAGCAATTGTGGAGCATAACTCAGCACAGAATATTCACAGAGCTAAGTCTCAGTCTCATCAATTCTTGTACAAACAAAGAATTCCGAAACGAAAGCTTTTTGAGTCTTTCAAAGTAGTTTATTTGAATGGTCAAACATTCTTTTCAATACAAAAATTGTCTATTGAAATTCATACTTTCGAAACATTATTTACCAATGAGAATTCTTTTTGAGTTGTGTAAAAGGGACTATTTTCAGATTTTTTTTTTGATATGAAGATTTATTACCTCTAGTCAAGTGCAACGTTTCTAGAGCGATTCTTACAAAAAGAAAATTAATGAGAAGACGCCCATTACTGTATTGCCATCATACATTTCTTACAAAAAAGTAAACCTTATAAAATTCGGAATTTTGAGCAGATTCGATTTTTCCAGGCTTTTTTCTTGGAAGAATGAAATGGTACAGTAGTACATATGCTAGTCACAGGTCTGTCAATCGTTCTCAGCCATCAATCACTCATTCTTGCTTTATCTGGACAAACGATCAAGGAAACGATAACTCAGTTGTAGTAAAACAATCTTTTTCAAAGAGCGCATCACTAACAAAGACCCAGCAAGCCATTTATACAGATAAGTTTGGTAAACATCACAAAATTCCAAAAACTTAAATAAACAGTTTTTGGAAAAGAAAACCAATGAGTTATAAAAAACCTGTACGTGAGCAGAACGCCAGAGCCACATAGTGAGGGTGGTGGATCGGATCAATCAATGTGTCCGGTTGCAAGCCTCCAGTACACTTGACTGCCACAATAGAGCAAAGTACAGAAGATAGGGGGGGAGGGGTAGTGGGTTGATTATAGGCTTACTTGGGTACCGAGCCCGTGTACTTTTGCCCTGTACATAGTCTCTTCACCTGCTCTTTCAAGCTTAAGCATTTTTTGCCATTTTTTTAAGCAAAGAATGCTCTGCCAGCGCAGGGTTGGCAACTTGCCAGCGAGAGATCATATCACTTGGGAAGGACGCAGACATGGTTCTGCCACATTATGCAACTGCCTTCACTACAGAACCTGAATCCTTGCAAGAAAGTGGATTCGCGTTATACCAGCCGTACTATCACCAATCTTGCGATAGATACTTCCTGCAAATTATCATGGTCCCTTTGGCAATTACTTGCCATTAAAGCTTCCAGATTCCATACCAATGCCGTTGTCATCGCTTTATGACTACTTCGTGTGTCGAAAATTACACTTTTTGGATGCAATTTCCTCCTTCGAGTAGTTCTACTGGTTGCAGGAAAAAGGAATGAGAATGGGTGGGGGAAGGAGCGAAGAGGGGGCGGGGGTCCGGAAATGTAGGGGGAGAAGGGTTTTGCTTCGGAATGAGACGATTTGTTCATGCGCACAAAATTTGGACGAAAAGAAAGGTCCACAAATAAGTTTAGGCGAAAAGAGAAGGAGAAAATAATTGCATGGATGGACAAACATATCATGAATAGCGGTAGAAAATTAGAAAATTTGACGAGAAAAAAAAACAAAAGATCGTTTTGAAAAAAATGATAAAAATAAGTAAAAAATTTCCTTGAAGATACTTTAGCCAACAATTTCAGCTAGGTGGTGAATTACGTCCTTGAACGTAACGCACACATCTGGAACATCGTAACTCCAAATTGCAGCCTAGAGTACGTTTTCCCCAACAATAAAGCGCATAAAAACGTCGCCAGACCCGAAAAAAAATCGACAAAATCGACAGCAGAGGGGGTGAAGGCGACATAGAAGACTATAGCAGGAATACGGGTTGTGTAAACAAAAATCAGCTCAGACCGAGTTAATCACTGGCGATCGACGAATTGAGGAGGGTATCGGTAGCCGGTAGCCGTGACCTGTGTCAGCCCGCCGCTCCCCTAGCCTCCGCTCATTCCCAACAGGATGAGTAAACATTTTCGGAACGCCGATAGCTTAGCTAGCGATTGTGATCAAAATATTGGTGATGGGAAAATTCAAGCTTGAAATGGGGATGGAAACTCTGATGTTGATTAGGACGCCATCAAATGTAGAGCAAAGAAGAAAAATGTGCCGTTTGAATGGATAATGCGAAAAAAAACGCCTCTTTTGAAAATTCTACCAAATGCAAAGTTTCGCTTATTCACAGACCAAAAAAATTTGTTAGTTTCCCAAGGAAATTTTTCCGAAACTAACCAGTCGAACACACAACTCTTAAACTTTTGATTCTTTCTTAGTGAATATCCCCACACGCCTTTCTCTTTCCATTAACTGGTCTTACCTTTAAAGCGTAAAAATATTCCCAAGAAAACTGTGCAAAAATGCTTCAAAAATTTTTTCGCCGTTCATTATTTGATTTTTTATGCATGGCATGTTTTGCTTTTGGATGGTGCTTCAATTACTTTATTTGTAACTTCAAAAGACAGAAAATTAAATCTGGACTAAGTTTTCTAAGATGCCTTCAAACAACATGAATACATTCTATTAGGTTGGCACGAAAGTTCTGTCGCACCATTTTCAAAAATTCATAACTTCTCAATTTTACAGCCGATTTGACTGCTTTTATTCTTGTATGAAAGAGTAACTCACGCTCTTCATAACGACATCTTAGCTGCTTGCTATCGACCATCTCTTGCATAGATAGGAGCGGTAGAAGAAAATTAGTCAAGATTCGAATTTTCTGTGTAGGGTCATAAAAAATCGGGGACTTGCAATAAAAATCGGAGCAGTTGATATTGTAGGTTCTTTCACCAGCTCTTTTTAATAGTACAAAGTTTGCGCCGATTGAGCATTTCTATGAAAAGTTACGATTTTCGAGCAAGCAATACAAAAGGGCGAATTTGATTTATTTTGGCAATCAGGGAAATCTGCTCTGATTTTTATTGCAAGTTTCCGATTTTTTATGGCCCTACACAGAAAATTCGAATTTTGACTAATTTTCTTCTATCGCTCCTATCTATGCAACAGATGATCAATAGTAAGCAGCTAAGATGTCGTTCTAAAGAGCATGATTTACACTTTCATACAAAAGTAAAAACAGTCAATTAGGTTGGAAAAATCAGATGCTATGAATTTTTGAAAATGGTGCGACAGAACTTTCGTGTCAACCTAATAATTTCAAAATTGAAAAATCAAATAAAACCTTAAATGAAATTCTGGAGATTTTGGAAACCTTATCGTTTTTTTCGACACAATTTTAAGCCTTCATGATAGAGTATATAATTCTCTTCTTGGCTAGTTTCATGACAACAAAAATTCTTTTCATCAAGCGTCGCTAAAAAATGCACGATTTCTTCTATCAACTGTTGCGAACTCTCTAGAACCAAAGAAAATTACAAAATTTCCGGAAATTTCATCGCGAGAGTCATGCAACATCTTTTTTGGCTGTAGCAAAACCACGAGCAACTTATTATCTTCTAAAGCAACTTTTTTCAAAATTCAACTCTGAAACTCCCATAAAATGCCAATCTCAGAGTAGAGGACATATTTTCCAAATTGCAGCCTTGACTTCCTTTACTTATCTGAACATTTTTAAGTTTCGGAAAGCTTTAAAAAATCGCTATTATAGGGAAAACATAAATGGTCCATAGAAACAAAGAAAGCAAATTCAGATTGAACACTTGCGAAACTGGAACGGGTTCGGGTTCACCTGGTACACTCGGCACTCGGCCAAACAATAACTGATGATGTGAAATCGCTAGACCAAACAGCCGCGTGCTCCTCGCCTCGCTGCATTCACCTCTGGCCCCGCGTTCTGCTCCCTATTGTGACCAGTGTGTATAGCAATTTCTTCTTGCCCACACCACCCTACGATTTACAACCGATTAGTCAACGATGCTGCTGCTGGTCAGCTAGGTGATTATTCTTCTTATACGCGTAAAATTACAATGCTCCAACTATTCGGAGCCAGCTTGTGGTCAAAACCAATGGAATCGCTCGTGGATTAATCGTACATTAAGCACGAACAATACAAACAACTGATTCTGTCAGTTATCCAAACTTACTCAGATTGATATAATTAGGAAGATAGTCTGGCGGCTCAGATATTCCAGTGCTGTGCGATTGTTATTATAAAGCATGAAAAACAAACTCTGGAGAGTTCGTTCGCCAGCAAGGATCATCTAAAAGCTTTTGCAGATTGCCTTTACAGGCTCTGAAGAAATTCGATTGGCGAAATGTTGGCCGTGCTTTGAAAAGAACGATTCAACAATCTCATCCATGGCTACCACAGGTTGATGGGACAAACACTTTTTCGGAATATCGGCGGACAAGCGGTATGCAGCGTTGTTTAGAGTCAGCGAACTGCGTCCGAAGATGATTGATTGGCTTTAGTCATTGCACCCTTTCGAAATTCAGGGTTCATTTGCATGTAGTATTAAGCAAAGCCACCTGGTGGCTTACGACTGCTCAGTATAGAAGATACTAGAACCATGCCGAGTTCTATCGAGTGTACATATAGCCGCAAAGTAATCAATCAAAAAAAATTGGACCTATGCTGATGAGGGAGGATATAATGGCCAGCCTCCGGATAAGAACGTTTTCACGGTGTGTTGCATCACCGTAAGTCGGTGGCGTTCAGAGGAGAGAAGGCAGAGGAGGGGAGGAGGCGCCTTACCCTGAGAATGGTACGCGAGATTTTTGAAAGTTACTTATAGGAGTGATAAATATGTGCAAGGGACTTGTTTATATCATAACTTATAATAACGGGCTAAGGGTGTTTACGTGACTTTGTGTGTGTGTGTGTGAGTGTGTGTGTGTGTGTGTGTGTGTGTGTGTGTGTGTGTGTGTGTGTGTGTGTCTGTCTGTCTGTCTGTCTGTCTGTCTGTAACGAAATTCATACAGCGGGTTCCAGCCGACATCCAGAGCTCAAATTTTGCATAGCGCATGCTACCAACGTAGAACTCCACCATGCAAAAGCACGAACGGATTCGCTGGGTGGGTCCCTCAGAATTTGCGCGTCAAAAGAATCCACTTCGCTTCTGGCCCGCAAAATTGGGTCCGTATCAACGCTTTTTGCAAAGCCGTGGATGTGTTTAGCAGGCTGATGTGTAAGTCATGGACTTTAGGCCAAAAAGTGACCAAAAGTTTGCTACTTTACGAAAACGACGCCAAAAACAAGTGTTCGCGTAAATGGTCAATCCGCCATGGATTTACCTGAGCATTTGAGAAGATTTTTGCATAGAGATGTAGCTCACGGTAACTATTGTCCTCATGGCGACTACCAAGCCAAAAAAAAGTTTCAAAACCTACTCAAACTTGCATTTGTTCTTCTGCGAAATGTTACATCCGCGCGGAAATCACCGATCTTACATAAAAAAGCTTTTAGAATGAATAGTTGTTTACAATTCATTCGCGATAGTCAGCATTGCGCGGTGAGTTTCAAAGCAATTATTAGGCGAGAATAAGTAACGCATATAGAGTAGAACCAGTGCGAGCCTCTGCGAAGCAGAGGTGACCCACTGATCATGATAATAAGCGGCTTAATCTGAAGTTGTGTGGAGTTTGTCCGTTACGAAATTACAGTGAAGAATGATTTACGATAATAAACATCATGTGAGGTTAAGATAGCGAGTATATTCATTTTTAACTACGGCTCACGTTGCAATAAACCAATGATTTGAGAGGCAAGCTCTCAGAAAGTGAGTTTACCACGGTTCACGATGCCAGTGCGAGCCTCTGCGAAGCAGAGGTGAAGCACTGGTTTGTAGATAAATAAAATAATTTTTCAAACTTTTGGAAGATTCAATTTAGCTTTATAAAAATTTTTTTACGGGGGGGGGGGTAACTGGCGCCACGACCGTTCTTCTAGAATTTCTGAGTTAAAGGCCCGCAAAAATTTTGGTAAGCACACCAAGAATTTTCTCGGAGTGTGTGGTCAACGCCACGCGCGCAAATTTACGCTGACGGTCCGGTCTGTCCTGTTTGGAGCAAACTGTATATTTATTTCTTCAACAGAGAACTCCAGGGCAAAACGCAAGTTTTATTAATCGGTGGCATACCCATTGTGACTTTGAAGGCAGTGTCTCACCAAAATTGGGGCAGTGCCGGTCTGCACATGTTTTGTGCCAAATCGCATTTGGGTAGTCGCCTATTTAGAGACCCTCTAAATAGGCGACTACCCAAGTGCGACTCGATCCTGGCCCTTCTACGCCGAGTAATCTTCCCTCAAAGCGCGATTTGGCCCACACGGCCGACGCTCTCGGTTTCCCCCTCCGCGTTCCAACATGTCCATCTACTTGGCGTCCACTTCCATGGTGTTACTGCCACTGGGCAAAGGCTAGGCTGAGAAGACAACTCGTCCGCGTTGCTTCCACGGGGCTCTCAAAAAACGGGGTTTTAGTATATTTTATGCTTTTGGACTCACATTGAGCTAGAGAGGGACGAAAAGGCTTGCAATGTGCAGAAATCTCAACAATCAAATTTTGGTGAAACACTGCCTTTAAACGCGTACAGTAAAATATGACTACGCAACGAGTTGATATACTCATCAAATGTCGCTGAAGTTGCGTAGATTAGATTGATCACCATAGATTGCCTCAACTTTCATCGTCTTGGTGATAGTTGCGCCTCGGCATCGTGATTGTTGCCTTCTGAAAAATGAGTTTAGAGACAAAAATACATGAGAATCTTGAATTACGCTATAGAAGTCACGCTTACAAGCCACGATGTGACAATAAACTTCCTGATCCAAATCCAGTCGACTCTAATGTAGGTCGATGAGTCGTCCGCCGGATACGGTAGCGGGGTCTGGTTTGGAGATCAATATAGCGGCCTCAAGTGCATTGGCACCTCATTTCGGCGGTCTTCTAGGTCCAAAATCAGTTTCCAGTGCATTGGCACCTCATTTCGGCGGTCTTCTAGGTCCAAAATCAGTTTCCACGTGTGATACCCATGTGTTCAGAATATGGACCCAGCCTTTGATATTGAATGTCACAGATATTTCAATTTCAAAAGAAGCCTTGAATTGATAACGCAATTTGTTACGGTTTGTGGTTGTAAACTCACAATAACCTTCTCTCCTTAAATGAGTTCTCCGTATTGCTTGACATGAGTAACCTCAATCCTTATCTAATCTACACACAATAGCTCCCTACAAAGCAAAACTGGAGTGTGATTCACTTTTTAGTAGTGCTCTCATCTTTGCGGTTTTCGCTTGTCTCACGAAGAAAAGTTCGGTCTTTTTGAAAGCTGTTTCCTGCTCGCCAGAGCTTCGTACTTTCAGATGGAAGCAGTAATGATTTATATCTTCTGCATCATATGGATAGCTTTGAATCTACACGTAAGCTGTGGAAAACCCAAGAAAGTACCAAAAACTCCGCAGAGTTCTGGGAAGAGGGAGTCGGAAAGAAGCAAGAAAAAAGAGAAGTCCCAAAAGAAGCAAAAAACTCCATTAGTAGAAAAATCTGAGGGGGAGAAGGAAGAGGAAAGCGACTCTCAGCAAAAACCGAAGGAATCGAAAAAGGAGGTGCCAAAAGAGCAACCAAAAGAAGTAAAAATGGAGGATTCAAAGCCTATAGTTGTATCACCATCACCTGAAAAGGGAGCGAAGAAAGAGGAAGCGCCAAAGATTGAAGAGAAGTCGGGGAAGAAGGATAAGGGAGACAATACTGTGAGGGAAATTGCGCAAAAAGACCTCGCCAAGGAAGTAGTGGAGAAGCATAAACCTACAATAGTTACAATAAGTAAGTTACTTGGTGCGTGAGATTGTTGCGAAAAACTTTTTTCAGGCAAAGAAAACGCCGATCCAGTAAGTTGAAAAAGTTTTCCGAAATATTGAATCTTATAACCTAGCCTGCTCCTTTAAAAGCACAGTCTCACTCTCCACCAGCTCCCACCTCCTACTAGTTACCGCATCCCTATGAAAACTTCAATGCTCCTATTTACATGATATTGTGAATGGGCTGATAGTCAAACGCAGTTAGTAAGCGTTTCATTCTCTCATAAGAGCTGTCTAAAATCAGTCAAGGTAAGAATTCAGCAAATCGAGCCTGAACGATTGGTTACTCACTTAAAATCTCTTCAAGTTATGTGCGACCCAGTACAGTCCGCTTCCTTTGTCCCCCTTCCTATAGCTTGCGCCATCCATACACTCCTTGGTCAACGGTTATGTCGCTCGCTGTAGCTAATGCATGAGTCCCCTGTGATTCTTCGCTGGATCACCCATTCAACCATCCGTTCACGAATGCGTATGTCCTCTTGGTGAACTTCTTGGGGCGCTCTCGTCAATGACCGTCTCTCGCTTTGAGAAGTGCAGGAAGTTATCAAAACTGCTCAAATGTCTGCAGATTTCGCTCGCAAATCATATAAAGCAATCTTTCGTTTAGTGGATTCCTTACCAAAGGAACACAAATTCATTGCAGCTTCTCTGGCCCGGAAACGATTTTTTTTCAAGGGTTACAGGAGACCTCCCCATTAAGCTTCCGACTAATTTGTACTCTCACACAGACTTGGTGGTCGAAAAATTGCAACGGAGATCATTCTTATGGCAGAGCGTTGAATTGCATTGAAAGTTTGCCTTTCCCATTTCAGTCTTCTTACTTGAACTTCTTAAACCCGTAGGCAAGTACATCCCCGCTGGGGAGGGGAGGGGATTTGAGAGGGGATGCGTCATATCTCGCTACTCTACGTATCCTTCCTCTTCCTTTTCTATCTTGCTTATAAAGGTTCTCATACCCTTGAATCTGCGCAAAATGGATGCCAGGTTACTGACGCGATTGACTTTTTGACTATTTTGTGTGATTCCGGGGGGATCCTCAGGGGATCCACAGAGGATCACCTCTCAGTTTCAATGTCATTTAACTCCCTGAAAACTCAATGAAACACTGTAAATTTGTACTGTGGATATACTACGACGCTGCTAAAGATGATTATCATTACTTATAATAACGGGCTAAGGATGTATTTACGTGACTTTGTGTGTGTGTGTGTGTCTGTTAAGAAATTCGTAGAGCGTGTTCCGGCCAACCTCCTGGGTTCATATTTTGCACAGTGCATGCTATCCGCATAAAAGTCCAACATGCAAAAGCACGAGCAGATTCGTTTAGTGGATCCCTCAGAAACTGCGAGTCAAACGGATCCACATTCCATTTGAGCCGCAACCGCAATGGGTCCGTAATCCTACTTTTTGTAGAGTCGTGGATGTTTATGGCAAGTAAATGTGCAAGCCGTTAACTTAGGCCCAAAAAAGTGATCAAATGTCCATTACTTTACAAAAACGGCGCCAAAAAGTATTGTTTGCTTAAATGGTCAACTTGCCAAGGTTTTACCAGAGCTTTTGACGAGATTTTTGCACAAAGATGTAGCTCACGGTGACTGCTGTTCTTATTGCAACTGTCAGCACCACGGGAAAATCAAAAACCTATAAAAATTTGCGTTTGTTTTCCTGCAAAAAGTCTCATCCACGCGAAATCACCGATTCATAAAAAAGCTTTCGGAATGAGTGGTTGTTTACAGTTTGTTCGTAATAGTCGGCATTGCTCGGTGAGTTCCAATGCCATCATTGTGCGAGAATGAGTAGGGCCTAGATAGTGGAGCCAGTGCGAGCCTCTGCGAAGCAGAGGTGACGCAGTGGTAGTAGAAATAAGTGAAATCTCAGAATATCGAAATCTTCGGTAATCCCTAGCTCGCGAGCCAGGGATCATCGAAAAATTCACAATCTTCAGATTCCATTTCTTCTGTCAAAAATATGCTTAGCAGTGCCATAGTATATCCTCAGTACAATTTTACAGCTTTTTCATTGACTTCTCAGGAATATAAATCACTTTAAAAGTAAGAGGTGATCCTCGGGGTTCCCCAGGGGATCCCTGGGGATCACACAAAATGGCAAGAAACCAATTTTGTATGGAAGCAATCTGGCATCATTATGCGCAGGTATAAGTGCATGAAAAACTTCATCTTATATATAAAGCTGAATGTCTGTTTGTATGTATGTATGTCTGTATGTCTGTCTGTGTGTACGTATGTTCCGAATAGAAAATTCCATTTCTGAACCGATCCGGACCAAACTTGGCACACATACACTACGGGCCCCGGCGGGTGTCATAGGCTACTTTTCGTCATCGATCGATATCGATTTTATCGTTTTTTATCGATTTTTTTGCTGAGTTCACCTACGGGGCTGGGAGTTGGCACAGGGGGGTAATCGAGCATGGGGATTCCGAATACAATATTGGTTTTCAGGATTATCGATTACTTTTATCGATTTTATCGATTTTTTTGCAAAGTTTGAGCTAGGGGGCTGGGAGTTGGCACAGGGGGGTAATCGAGCATGCTGATCATCCCCCTGATCAGCATGCTCGATTACACCCCCTGCCAAATTACAGCCCCTAGCTCAAATTTTCAAAAAATCGATAAAATCGATAAAAGTAATGGACGATCTTGAAAACTAATATTGTATTCGTAATCAGCATGCTCGATTACCCCCCTGTGCAAAATCCCAGCCTCGCATGTCAAAATTTACAAAAAATCGATAAAATCAATAAAAGTAATCGATAATTCTGAAAACTAATATTGTATTCGGAATCCCCATGCTCACTTCCCCCCTGTGCCAACTCCTAGCCCTGTAGGTGAACTCTGCAAAGAAATCGATAAAAATCGGTAAAATCGACATCGATCGATAACGAAAAGTGGACTGTGACACCCGCCGGGGCCCGAAGTGTATGTGTGCCAAGTTTGGTGCGGATACGGCGGAGTCGGGTAAGCCAGCTAGTAAACAATACATAGAAAGAAGAGGAAAGATACGTAGAGTAGAAAGATATGACGCATCGCCTCTCAGATCCCCTCCCCTCCCCAGCGGGAATGTACGTGTTAATCCTGCTCTTCTAGCGGCACTCCAATTTTGACTCGTTCACAACAAAGTTGTAAATGGACTTCTTCTTTAGAACGGCCTTTCACAATTTGTAAAGAAAATTCAATGCTATACCATGAACGCCTGTTCAGAGAACAACAGTTGATGATGTTGATGATGTTCTGAGGTTGGTGTAGAGCACTTCAACATTATCAAATGCAACAAAAGCTAGAAGCTAAGATGTCTAGATTTGATAGGATCTCTTGTGAACCTGATAGATGGGCTATGATTATGAAAACGGCAAAGTAAATGCCCAAAGTGTTGGAACCTTTACCATTAGTAGTCCTATCAGTAGTCCGTTAAACGTCTACTCTCTGCTTTTGTTGCCTGCGAATCAAATGAACTTTACTTAATGTGCTCTATTGCTTTGGAAAAGACATGGAGGTTGGCATTTTTATCACTGTTCCTGTTTAGGCGCACCGGGAGGCAATAGCAAGTCCTTACGGCAAACCTGTGATTTATTCTCCGAATCGGACGGCGCCTTGAGCACTCTAAGGCCCCGGCCAGACTTCACACGACTTAACCATCGCGATCTAATCGCCAAGATTTCCATTCATTTTCATTTCACATTCAAAAAATTCGGGCTGGAAAAGTATCACAACCGAATGCAAGTTGATCGGCATGGAATGATGTTGTCTCGTCGCGATTCAGTCGCGACGAGACAACTGTTACGAGTTCATTGCATGCCGACCAGCTTGCATTTCGGTTGTGATACTTTTCCAGCCCGAAATTTTTGAATGTGAAATGAAAATGAATGGAAATCTCGGCGACTGAGTCGCGACGATCAAATCGCGTGAAGTCTGCCCGGGGCCTAAGGCAGGGGCTCCTCGAGAAGTATAGCATGGCAACGGGCGATCTTCGGTCGCTACGACTGGCGATCGTTAGTCGCTAATATTAGCACTGCACATTAGATAGCTATAGACTGCTGACATGACTGTATGTGTCAAATCGAAACTATCCAACGCGTACTCGCCAAAGCTGGCGATCACCAGTCGTAGCAATTGGCGATCGCCAGGTTTTGGCGACTACACATTTGGTACGTATCGATTTTGAACATGTTGAAACTTATTAGCGATTAATTTCTATTTTAAGTGTAGTCGCCAGTATTTGCGACTGGCGATCGTCCATCGCTAATCTAGGCGACAAAAATCGCTGATTTTACACTATTTGATGCATATCGATCGAAGGGGTGCTATACTCCTTAAGGAGTATAGTGTCTGCCTAACAGCGATCTTGTAGCAGAACATTGCTTCAACTGGAAGTTGTGTAGGGCTAGTTCATTTCCTGTTAAAACAAGCACTTTTTATGAGCGTTGAGAAACCAACTCTAGCCTCGCTTCGAAAAAGTTGTTGATAATACGTAGCGGCGGCGAACATGCAGAGATGCTTACCACAGCGAGAGAATTTGACCGAGTCTACCGAACTGAGCGTCCTGGATGTCGAAAACCAAAAATGCCGAACTTTCTCAAAGCTTGGTGTAGTACGCTATATGTTTTTACTGCACCCTCAGTATTACATGGCACATAACATAATTATCTATGTGATGTTCAAAAGGAAAACCCGTTTGGAATAAGGCTTATGCAGCAGGATACAGGATATACTGTTATTTACTTACGGTAGTGGACTCCCTGAAATAGATAGCTGGCAGATGTCACAGATTGCTCTTTCACTGAATTATTTGCAACCCTTGCCACCTCCACATATTAGGCTTGAAAAAATGTATGTGTCATTTTTTAGGATGATGGAAATTACGAAGATGTAAATTTGATGGAAGCTGTAGCACCAGATGGAACACAGCTGTGAGCAGCCTACTTTGCCCATTTTCTTGAGCAATATTGGAGAATTTTGATTTAGGCAACTTATAACAGTGGACCCATTGCATGCAAGTTTTCCCGCAAACGGAGGGCGATCGTTCCATACTATCCTAAATGTTGGCGAGAAGCGAATCATCTTCAAGATGAAGTCCTCCAATAACAATGATTATCGAATCACACCAGTTTATGGTTTTGTTGACCCTATAGGTAGCACAGTAATCCAGGTGCTGCGCTTACCAGGAGGCCCAGTTAGAGACGACAAAATGGTAGTGAATTACACAGCTGCACCGGATGGTGCTACTGACCCGGCTGCAGCTTTCAAAGGGCTCCCACCTACTACAGTCATACAAACAATTCCCGTCATTTTCAGGGTCACCAGTGATGGAAATCTCCCACCTGGTGCTGCACTTGTTCCAGGTGTTAATCCTGCTGCTCTCGTTCCAGCTGCCCCTACACCTGCGACCTGATGTTAAAAGCATACCCCTTGTAAAGTAACCTAAGCTTTTGATTTCTAAAGCAGTTAAACTTGAACAAATTGCATAGCTCTATTAATTTACGCAAATCTAACCATGGTTCTAAGTGAGTTGTTATGGATGAGACTGCAGAATTTGAATTGATTGGCTCGCTTCAATCTTTTAGTTTTTTGTCCTTTATGATTTTATCTAATGAATAAATTTTTTGTAAATCGTATATGCATCTCGTAACGTTCAAATGGACCTATCGCGTTTTCTTAAACCGTTAGCTTACATACCAGATTTTTTCTAGTTTGCTGCACTTCCAGGACCCAGCGAATTCCAGTGAATGGTAGCCTAAAACCGTCTCCGGCTCCATGGCTTACTCGTTATCACGAGCACCAATCAAATTGGGAAATTGTGTTTGCTGTAGTGAAAACGTAATTTGCTTTGCCAAATATAAAATCACTAGTTGGCCTTCCCGGTCCAGCCCGGGGCATTGTTCACTGTGAGCTTCCCCCCCCCCCCCTTATGTTATGGGTAACTCCTGGGACATTCACTTCGAAACCGCATCCTCGTGCTCCTGAGGTGAACATGCGCTTCGCTGCCCTCCTTTACATGAATATGGGAAAATGCTTGATTAAACATGATAAGCCTTCATTTCCTTAGAGAAACGTAAACAAATCAATAAATCGATAGAAGGACCCAGCGAATTCCTGTGAAAGGTAGCCTAAAACCGTCTCCGAGGTCGAAAACATCTGTGTGCAAACTTCCAGCCCAGTCGGTTGAATGGCGCGCGTTTTCATAACTCACATACCCTCCAAACAGACAATTTTTGATTTTTATATATGTAGAGATTAATATTTTGAAGTGGAAGGAAGATACAAAAACTCAGCATCTAACAGGGTCAGAAATCGAATTGGCCAATTTGCACAAGCAACAACTTTTCTTCTTGAGAGAGGTATGGCGAAGTTTAGATTTTATGATCACAAGAGTCTTTCCCTTCCGCAGCAGTAGTTTCCATTTGGAAGTAATAGTAAATGGTTTTCTCTTAAAAGTGAGTAGGCCCGTACGCGTGTAGTCCCTTACTCTAATATGTTGCTGGAAGAAACGGCAGCCACCTCGCAAGAAACTACTACTGAAGTGAAACTTTTATAACATATGTACGTAAGTTCGATCCACGCCTAAGCCACTGAGCGGGCTTAGCGTCGCGAAAATGACGAAAATCAATTCAAAAATCGGCGACCCCGAGGCAGGGAATATCTGAGAGAGGTATTTTCTAGCAAATTGCCTCCAGAAATCTCTCCAGGAATGATATCCACGAAAGTCCCCGCGAAATGGGCTTCTCGTGCGAATAAAATAGACTTAGTCCTGCGGTACGATAAGATGTCGGATTCGCGAATCCATTCATTACATACAAAACTTCTTCAGTGAAGCATTCTTCAACTAGCTTCAACCTGTTTGCTCACTCTTGCAAACTCATTTCCACCAAGTGGTCGGTATTTAATTAGGCTGAGCTAACATTGCAGTGTCAGTCACGTTGGTATTTCATTCTTTCCCACTTCGTTAAAACGCACAAAATGCCATTTATTATCGATGACTATGCAGCTAAATTACTTACAAAACCAAAATTCATGTAATATCCGGGTCATCGCTTTTCAAGACTTCTACGAATCTCATTAAGTCAAATATGTAGAGTGTGTAGAGCTTTCTGCAGAAAGCAAACCTTGGCCTAGATGCGCTGCAATCTATTCAAAATGCTTATCTCATAGGAAACCTTATACTACACTACACCCAAAGAGTTTTTTAAGTCGGAGAAGTTACGAATCTGCAAAAAGATGACTTCACAAATGCGCGGCATTAGCTCTTCTTTCCCTTTTAGCACGAATGTTTTCATCTCTCAATAGTTGAATGTAGGCACTATTGCTAGTAAGAAATTTTTCACAGAATTTTTCTTGCTAGCTAGCGCTATTTCAGTAATTCTTGCGACCAAACTCAAAATCGCGTTCAAAATGCCGTCTTTGAGGTTCGGTTTTTTAATTATAGAAACTACTCTTGCTACGAACGGCGGCTTTAAGCCGCCGTTCGTAGCAAGAGTAGTTTCTATAATTTCTTGAAAAATTGTTTCGTTTCAAATGCTCGCATCCCAAAATATAAGATTGATTAATTGTTATTGGAGACGCTTGTCTGGTGATTTGCAGATAGTTCAAGAAACTGCGGATCAAGAAATCAAGAGATCAGAGTTTTTCAGACGGAAATCAAATCTAAACAAAATTCAGAATAAAGTATGGGACTCCTCAGAATGTGCTTGAGTTTCATGCACACTCTGGCCTGTTTGAAATATTCCTCTTTTAGGCGAGTCGGTCAAGCCAAATTCGTGACGTCTGAAAAGATTGTTATTGAACAACAACTCATGCATAGGTGCAATATTCTGCGCATGCATTTATAAGAGAATGGAAAGCGACCCTTAAAAAGCTTTTTCTTTCGCTTACAAAAGATCTTACAGATTTATGTCGTGTTAGGCGTTAAAGACGAGGGTTGATGTAATCAACAAGTTATCGTTACATCAACTCGCTACATAGTGAAACGAAAGATTCGCGAGCGTTTCACTATGTAGCGGGTGAATGGAAAAGTACAGATATTTGTGTCCACAAATGACTTTAATTATCATTCAACATTTTAACACGTTGACGACGAGCCATTTTTTGAAGGTCTGTCCCTTGGACGAACCGTTTCCGGGCATTTTCACAGCCGGCTGCATCTTATACATAAAGCTGAATGTCTGTTTGTATGTCTGTCTGTATGTCTGTATGTATGTACGTATGTTCCGAATAGAAAATTCCATTTCTGAACCGATCGGGACCAAACTTGACACACATACACTTCGGGCCCCGGCGGGTGTCATAGGCTACTTTTCGTCATCGATCCATATCGATTTTATCGATTTTTTGCAAAATTTGTGCTACGGGGCTGGGAGTTGGCACAGGGGGGTAATCGAGCATGCTGATCACCCCCGTGTGGGTGATCAGCATGCTCGATTACACCCCCCTGCCAAATTCCAGCCCCCTAGCTCAAATTTTGCAAAAAGTCGATAAAATTGACATCGATCGATAACGAAAAGTGGACTGTGACACCCGCCGGGGCCCGAAGTGTATGTGTGCCAAGTTTGGTCCGGATCGGTTAAGAAATGGAATTTTCTATTCGGAACATACGGCGGAGCCGGGTAAGCCAGCTAGTATATATATATGCATGCATCTATGAGTGAGATACACAAACGCAAGTGGGCGGGGCAGCTCCGCCCACTTTTGGAAGCCCCGCCCACTTCTCAAAAATGCTGGAAATTGCTCAAAATCCATGAATTCGTGCAAATTCCGGCATTTTTGAAAAGTGGGCGGAGCTTGCCACTGGGGGGGGGTGGAGCCTGCATTACGGGGGGCGGGGCCAAATTTAAGATTATTTGAGGTTCCCCTGTCATCTATGAGCATGTCTATGCGATTTGAGAACGAAGAAAGTTTTTTGTAGAGGGCAATGGAGTGGGCGGGATTTGCCAAAAAGGGGGCAGTGCCAACATGAAATACTTTCGAGCCTAACTTGATTATATGAACACAATGGAACCATTGTGCACATTGGAACTGAAGTTTAGGGTGTCGCGCACCATTGCGCGACATCGTCCACAGGGACAGACTGCCTGTCGCGCACCATTGCGCGACACCGTCGTCAACGTGTCAAGCAACAGATATTACTCATGCTGCAAAAAATCAAATAATCGATAGTGGTAATTAGTAGTTCCGGAATAGATGTCTTATTGACACACACCATTCAAGTCTGCCAAATCTGATTCAGTTTTCTTTCATGATTTCCTCCATCCTTTTTGGCGAGCATAAGAAATCTTCTAAGAGAAGCTTGCTTAGTCAAAATGGCCTCTGTAAATGAGATGTATACGATATTGAAGGGCTTGAAACGCTGACTCCAAATCTGCCTTCCTCACATGCGGAGCGTTTATGCACGAGAAGTTATGAGCGTTTTTTAAAGCCAAAAATTGAACGTGAGTTTTGGATAAAGAGTTGCTAAAGTCGTACTAGCCCTCAAATAATGCAACCAAGCGTGTATTTTTTATTTGATAGTATTTTTTTGGATAAAGTGCCCTGATGATTATCATTGCTCCGTTGAAGAGCTAGAAAAAGTATTACGGCTATTTTGTCCTACTTGCACATTTAATTCCTTGCCCCACTAAGCGCTCACAATCCTCGTCCATAAACGTTTTGCGGATAACAAAGGCGGATTTGGAATCAGCAATTTATGCCCCCCCCCACTCCACACATCGCGTCTGCCAAGTCTGGTTCAAAAACCATGATTCCTTCCACCCTTTTTGGCGAGCATAAAAAATTTTCTAACAAGGGAAGCGTGTTTAGTCGAAGTGGCCTTTTCAGATAAGATCCGTACTGCTTTGAAGAGTATTAAGCGATGATTTCAAACCTGCCTTCCAAATCTGCCAAGCGCCTCTGGACGCCGAGCTATGGCCGTTTTTTGAAACAAAAAAATGGATGCAGAATTTGGGCAAAAGTTGATTATTACAATCTTTACAGCGCTCAGATAAAGCAATTAATTGTTAGCATCTTAGTTAAAAGGTATCCGTTGCATAAAGGGCTCTGATACTTGACACTGGACCATTTAAGGAATTTTGGGCGATTTCGTTCCAGTTTTGCGTTCAATTTTTTGAACTGAAAAACTAACCTATAACTCGGCGTCCAAAGGCGCTTAGCAGATTAGGAAGGCAGATTTGAAATTACCGCTTAATGCACTTCAAAGAAGTTTGGGTCTTATCCGGAAAGGCCACTTCGAATACGTAGGCTTCCCTTGTAAGCAAAACCTGCAAAATTCAATAAATCGTCAGAGGCAATTGGTAAGACCTGAAAAATGGCCTATCAACACATTCACCCATACCCTTTGCTTCAACCAGAACGGCGGCTAAAAGGCGGAGCTCCGTGACCTTGTTAAGGCTAAAAACTGATCAGGGAGCATGTTCGCGAGGGAGGCGCAGACTGCGTTGCAAACATGCTCGTTGCGAGCAATCGCCTTCTAGGCTACTGAGCCCCGTTTCCAACCGCCTATCTGGTTCAAGCAAAGGGCACATTATGTTTGCCAAATTTGGTTTAGATTGTTTGATTCCAACATTAATTTTGTCCTTTCGGACGATAGAAATGTGTGAACCAGATATATAAGTATAAACCAGATATATAAGTATTGATTTGTTCCGTTTTCAAGATTTAGCTAGTTTGGGCTATTTGCGAAGTCATCGTCTGCAATGTATCTCTAATTCAATACTGCAGCAGACAAACCAGTATTTGGCGATGATGATTGGAAGGACTGCTTTCAGATTTTAGGATCGATTCAAGACCATTTCATCTTTGAAGGCAGCGTCACCCCACAAATTCACTTTCCAGTTTTTTTACCTTTTCGATGCCTTTATGCTTAACCCATATCTGAACTTTTCAGCACATGAGAAGGCAAGAATCTGCTTTTTAGAGGTTCTTTATATCCACATTCGCTGGAAAATGCGTATAAGTGGGCCGGGCCCGGAACGAGAACGGGGCCAGAAGACTTCCTAAGTGGATTCTAAGATCTCCAGACGAAATTTTTTCCTTCCAGATTTCACATTTAGGTTAGTTGGGAAGTCTATGATTGCCAGCTGTGAAAACCCAGTTCAGGTCAGTTTGAATTTGACTTGATTTCTTTGATACTATGCCAGTTACGAGCCTGCTTCCATTGAAGGATCGTTATCTTTCAAAGTACATGCTGGTAGAAACGAGAATCACAGTCCACCCAGCCACCTGCGTGTCTCACTTTCGGTCAGCTGCAATACGTTACACTATATCAGCTACGAGCTCCGTACAAGCATGAAAATCATTTCCGTTTCTCTTTTGTTTTTCTCATAATGCCATAATATAATGTCAGTTGCTTAGGTACAGGTGCCAATAATCCTTTGATTGCTAAAAACGATGAAGCGAGCTGACCTTGACTGAATGGCAGTGTTACATCTAATCGCGAGCTCGTTTATGTTTAAATTTAGAATTTAATTTTCAACACATCATTTATGCACTTGGTATAAACATTGAATATGGATAAATTCCACTGAGTGCAGCACTTATTGCATTAATGACCACTGCTGAGAGTTTTTCAGAAGCAATAATCAGCCGAATATACAAACACGCAGATTATCACGCTATACACAACACATTAGTATGAAAATGACAAGTGTCGTCTCTTCTACTGTTGCTGCTAAGTTTGCTCTGCGCTGACCTGCAGCACGTACGGCTAACATGTGCAACAACATGTTTTTCACATGAAACAACAAGTTGGCAAAACATTTTAGCTATCAGCCTCGGCGCCAACATGCTCCCGTTTGTTGTTATCCACCGTCTACCCAAAGTGAGGGTTGACGAGGTTATGATGGCATACTAGCGTGAGACTCCACACTAGGCAAATTCCCAAGTTGCGCATATATCAGCGCCGCAGCCCCGCGACTTCATTGCGCTCTTCTCGAAACAGGGAGTTTCGCGGATTCCCGACTCTATAAAGCAGGGCCTTCAGGAAGGCTGGAAGCGATGAAAACATGGAAGTTGAGAATTTGGGTAGACGGTGCTTTCGCCATAATAATCGCTACGCGTGCAGCAGGTGAAAACGCAAACTATGGGTACAACTGTGGTGGGGACGATACATGATTAAGCAACCTTTTCGTAAAACTCCGATACTTTTGCTCTTGCTCTCAAGTGCTTGTATGCTGTGTGCAGGAAGTTCTCGTTGCGCATGTGCAACTGAGTGTCAGATATAATAAAGATATCTGCAATATCAAAAAAACCGTGCGCTTGCGCACATCTCTTAAGCCGTTCTTCAACCCTTGTTTAGGCTTTTCATGTACATAGAAATGGTTTTTGCTGCATAGGATGAAGAGATGGGAGACTGGATAGGGAGAAGTGGAAAGTGGAAAGTGTGATTGCGTGTCGCAAGCTTTGCCGTTTATTTGTGCTAGCAGTCAAATACGGTCTGACAATATGATTGCGTCATAGTTATTCTGCAAAGATCTGCCAATGCATCGCGTCACGAGGATAATTTATCTGCTTACGGAAAACAGATTTAAGTTACAGAAAGTTATAAAAAAGTTATGAAAAAAGTTATAAAATTACTTGGAGCACTGCTATTAGACGGAATCGGGGGAGGTATGGGATGTAGGGCTCAGGCCTAAAGTTTGAAGAAATCCTAGCGGTTAGTGGATCGTAGACAGAATTTCGAACTTTGGTTTACTCCCTGTCAGCACAAACGCACATCTGTCATTTACTCAACTCATCAGACTATTTGCGGCAGTATGCATTCAAAAAGTTTCAGAGTTAATCAGGGATGTTCTTGTACAGGGCTTATCTACTGCAGCGTCGGCACCAGGAACGCCCATAATCGGCCTTGGACTGGGGGGGGAGGGGGGGGGGGGAACTGAGTTGCGCCCCAGCGCTAACCGATTGGAGTATATTATCCCTCGCGCAATCAGCGTATCTGAACATAACAGGCTTTCTTAGTAATTTTTCTCATTGTCTCTTGTTTGTGCGAAACAATACAGCACAAAGAGATTAATGACTGACTAATCACTTCAGAATGTGCACTCAGTAGCGCTTAGCTCGTTTTGATCAACTTGTGAGGTCAAAAGCTTCGAAAGACTGTGTTGATGACTGTTATGCGATTCAACAGTCTTGTTCACTCGTCAGTGTGAACAAGACTGTTGAATCGCAGAAATCAGAAATCATAGAAGCAGAATTGCTGCGTCTGTCGTAGCTTCATATGGCGTCGCTTTAAATTGCATAAGGTTGGGTATGGATCACGTCCTCCTCAAAAAGCACATTTGTACTGTAGCGTCGTAGAATCGTCGCTGTTGCGAAGCTTACATCATGTTTTCAAATAGTTTTTTGTACTATACATCTGACGTACCATTGCTCGGTCAATGGCTTCAAAATTTCATAATATAGGACTGGTATAACAACATGTTTTTTCTATCTTTTGTTTGAGATTCGAAGTAAAATCTTCAAAGGCGGTGTTAGCACAAAGCAAAAAAATTGAGCACGCTGCAGCACAGTGCTACTGTAGGTGTTACGGGCCAGTGTCACTGTTGCTAAGGCATGCAGTTATCACTAAGGGAGACACTTGGAATGTAGGCACGCATCAGCTGCAAACGTCATGACTATTGTATGACGATGACGGGGTCCAATTTGCAACGCAAGAGACGAACTTTTTTTTTGACCTGGGAGTCCTACCTATAATGTTGTGGAAAAGTTTAAGAGAATCTTTGCTCATTAGCTATCTTATCTTAAAACGACTAACTGGCTACTAGAAAAGTTGGAAATGCCCCTACATATATAACTCCTGAAAAAATGTTTAAAGATACAACATAGGGACCGGGTCGGGTTCTTAGATGTCTATGTCAAATCTGTACTAGGTGCTCGCTGTATTCAAGGATGTCATTCTGTACTCGATGAGCGTATTGCTCAAAAACTTTCCAAATACGGCGGACATTTATAAAGTCACAACATATAGATAATTTGCAAGTGAAACATTCACCAGAATCATAATTTTACAGCATCGCAAGTTCCATTCTGATTTCTTGAATTAACTGTCGGACTGTTGTTGAAACTAGGACTGGATGTTCAAGCCATGAACCAGTCTTGGTTCACGAATTGCAGCGTTTTTTGACCACATACAAGCGCTGGCTCTTCTCCGCGCTCTCACGCCTTTTGCATTAGGCTGTATTTTTACCTCTAAAAGTTGTATAGAAAAGTAGCTAGCTTCACCTGAACTTCTCAACGTTAACAGCACCACAAACTCAAAAAGTGCAGTGTTATGATTCGCTCGAGCTCGGCAAGCTGTAAACGTGTTACTTGACTATAGTCAGTAACTGAGATGGTACTACAAATCCTATCTGAAGTAAAAGCGAAGACGATGCCTATCGGTGTCATTATATTCACCTTGCTTGCTACATGCGCAAATCGAGTAAATAATGTGCTCCAATCGATTTGCACTGAGGCGCAACTCAATTCCCCCCCCCCCCCCCATTTCCACGGCCGATTATAGGCGTTCAAGCACCAGCATCTCCGCTTCGCCTGTCTCTGCAACTCTTTCGCGAACATGCTCTCTGATCACTCTACCGCTGCGAGCGTGGGAAACGTGGAGTCTGAATTGATTGGACATGGAGACGTGGTTTCGAGCTACATCAAGATTGGTAACGATATTTTATGGCTGACGTTGACGTTTTGGCGTTTAACGTCTTCTTCGGAGCCTGGAAAGTCGAACTCATTAGTGTCTATGCGGTCAGACGTCAACAAAGACGGAATAAAATCGAAAAGAAGATTAGTCCAAAGGATAGATCAAAGCCAAAAAGCTTTTTAACCTTAGACGTAGACAAGCGGTAGTTGAAAAGCAGACCACCTTATGGCAAACCGTGCCTCAATCTCATTTTTCTTCGCCAAAGTGACCTGACCTAAGTTTGGTGGCGATCGCAGTGCACTCGTCTTTTCTGTTCATTTTTGGAATTTTAGCAGCTATCCAAAACGCTTCCAACGTTTGGCGTGCTAGGATTTCGGGTTCAAACGACAAGATTTTTTTTCCAATTTGAACTTCAGCATTTCGTAGCGTGTTCTGCGATGTTGCCCCAGAGGTGTGGAGGGCTTAGACTTATTAGGGTGAACGGTAAAAAATGGGACAGCTTGATTTTTTTTTACATTGAGGTTTTTTGTTCTCACCAACAACAAGCAGACTACAACTCAAACGTCGCTTACATAAACGACCTTCGCCTATTATTCTGGCAACGCGTTACCGCTCCTCCCTCATAACCGTACACGTGGCGCCGTGAAGAACTCAGACAGGGTTTTTGGAACAGTTCTCAATCCTGCGCTGCTTTACCGTAAAGTCGTAAAGCATATGAGAAACCATTCAAAAGAGCTTTTTATACTCTTTCAAACGATATGTTAAATGCATAAGATTTCTTTTCAATTTTAGAAAAAAGGCGAAAAAACCCGAAAAATAGCTATTTTTGGCGCAATAATAAAACAAAAAATCATGTTTTGCCCTATATTTTCCAAAGATAGATAACATCTGACATAAGCTGCATATGGATGAATAGAGCGCAAAAAGCTCTATCAGATGGTACCTAGAAAACATGGTTCGCCTGCAGAGAATTGAATAGCGCGTGTCTTTGTCCTCAAAGCTGCTAATGGCCATATCTCCTGGCTTTGAAAGTCGAGACCACCAAGCCGTCGTGAGTTTAGTGACTGTCCCACCACCCACTCCAGCAGTGGTACTTTGGATGGTCTCAGATGTTTCGTTGCGCAGATACTGCTCAAACTTCATAGTTTATCGAAGTGAGCAACTTTGCATTTGAGCAAGTACAAAAATTATTAATCATGTAAATGACCTTATATAGGTATTATCTGAAAGATAATAACATATTCTAACATTCAAAATTGAAAAGTCTAAGCGCTTCTCATGCTTGAGAAACCTCCAGTTATTTCGTAAGTGTCCCATTTTTTACCGTTCACCCTAATATTTAGCCCATCTAGATGTCCTATGATACAAACACGAAGACGACGGCCGACTCCAACGTGGGTGTCGCCACATGATAAACATGTGGTCGGATAAATCACTCCTGTCAAGTCACCCTCTCTGCAATATGGGCATACTACACAGCCTGAGGTCAAACAGATACGACCAGATACGGTCGCGTACAATACGGTTTTTGTTTACATACGGTTTTTCAACTACCGCATGTGCTACGTCTAAGGTTAGTAAAAAGTGTTTTCGGCTCTGATTCTGCTCTTTGGACTAATCTTCTTTTCGATTTTGTTTCGTCTTTGTTCTTGTCTGACCGCATGGTCACTTATGACTTCGATTTTCCAGGCTCCGAAGAAGGCGTTGAACGCCGAAAGGTCGATGTCACAATAAAGTATCGTCACCAATCTTGGTGTAGGTGTAGCTCGAAAACCACGTCAACAAGCGATTATTATGCCAAGAACCAAGCACAACCGAACAATGCCGATTGGATATGATTGGAAAGCATGTTCGTTGAAGAGAGGCAGCCGAAATAGGTACTATATTAATCTAAGCGATTATACAACTACCGTAGTTCAGGAATGGAATTAACGAAGATTGGCAAATATCAAAGTTTTTATGAGAACAACAAATGCGGAAAGAAAAAAAAATCAATGACGTTAAAACTTGTGTGCACTTAGCTGGCCTGAATTGTAAGAGGAGAAAGATGTCTTCAATGATATAAAAGCCCTACATTATGATGGCTGACAACAAAATGCTTAAGCTTTACGTCTTCTTCGCTGTAAGTTTCAATCTGTTCACCTGATTAATATATGAGTAGTATCATGGTCAGAGCGGGCGTCCTACTCTCCGACTAAGCTTGAAACGCCCAACCCAAATACGTTGTTCTCAGCTGCAAAACCTTACTCTGAAGCGAGTCTCATTCCAGTCGTGCGCCACCTGATAGACCATGGAGCACAAATAAGAAAATTTTCTGACACTCCATTTCTTCTAGTTGACTGCGTGTCCTGCTTCTTTGATATGGCAGTTACCTTCAGTACAAGCCTTTCGAGGCACAGGGAAGAACGAGGCTGACGCGATGACATTATCAGGGAAAACAGCCCTTCCCTTTTATAGTTCGTGACTTCCCCGTGTGACTGCCATGGATTGATTCCAAAGCATGTGTACATGCTTCTAATCCCAAGAGCACATGCTAATTCATTGTTTTGAGCGTTAAAGCTACTTATTCACTATAGGTCACTTTCTTGATGAGAATGCGACTCCAACGACGTTGACTTACAGGCGCTTTATCGGTAACAAGGATTATGTTCAAATCATTGATGCTGTATGCAGACATAATATGGGTAGTAGTATCCATGCGCCAAAATTGTTGTACAGGTTTCGACTATCACAAGATTTTTTTGCTCAAAGCTGCAGAGGAAGTACTGTAGAAACGATATATGTCAACAAAGAAACATGACACGCAAACAATCAGAAGAAAGGGAATGTTTGAAGATCAGTGGCGGACTACTCAGGAACGTCGAAATGCGTGGTCCTTAGCGCCCAAAACGGCGAAGTCTCCGGAGCTAGTAACATTCCCCGCTCACTATCTGGTTCTACTTCGCTAACAAAGAGCATTTTTTGAGGAACTATCAGCGAACTCTAATCAAATAGTAGGTCGGTGGTTTTGAAATAAATTCCACATCAGGGGCGGTATGTATCAGTCTCCCTTTTGGACAAGTGCTGCCGTTCAAGCCGTAATCTTAAAGGCAGCGTCCACCCAAAATTTGGCCCCCCATGTTTTCGTCATTCTGGGGCCTTTCCTTGGCCCTGATTACAGTTCCGAACTTCAAACTCTCTAAAATTCACAAGAAACCCGATTCTTGGGGACCCAGTCTTGAGGGCGCGGACGAGTTTTTAATTGCTCGTCCCCGTCTTCAGGCCAGCGGGAAGGAGCTGCACCTGCATGGGTGCAGTTGCATTGCAGTGTGCAGTGTGCAGCTTCTGCTCACTACCTTGTCAATACGTGTCGGGAGTCACGTATTGACAAGGTAGTGAGCAGTTCCTGGTGGGCGGAGTCTGATATCAGAACTTTCAGGCCCCTTATCTCCATTCAGAGACAACGTTAGAAGACTGGACCAACGCAGATGCCCCTTTTCTGGGGCCTACATTCAGAATCGACACTAATCGTAGGGGGTTAGGTTTAGCCTGGACACTGCCTTTAAACAGACTCAGCCTACTTCCGCGGTGGTTAAACGTGGGCGCTGACCGTGCAAAAGCTTGTTTAGGCAAGTTGGCTAAATCAGCAACATGTGCAGATTACGTGGTTTTCAAATGTCAAATGAATTAGCTTATTCTTTGCTTAGGTGCTCGGAAATGTTGGCAGTCTGAAAATTCACTAATCAAAGAGCAAGATTTGATATTTTGTGGTAAGTGATTTGATTTGATTTGATTTCAAGATTTGCAAGAAACCAGTCCATCTCTTCAGCTCGGGCTCTACACCCGTCAGGCATGAGCGCCCAAGAGGCATAACTCGCTTTAAAGTAAGGTTTTGCAGCTGAGAACAGCATATTTGGGATAGGCATTTTAAGCTTACTCGGGGATTAGGCGAATTGACAACCTGACTGTCTGAACGTGAGCAGTTATCCAGACGGGATATTGACACATACCGATCCAGATGACAGATTCTAGGCTAGGCGAGCTTTTTGGCTCTAAATGCTTCCTTTGAGATGCATTTGCAGTGCTTGTCGACCATTATTTGCACTCAATGGAGACGGCTCAGCGAAGATCCGGTAGCAAAAGATAAGCTTCTCAACTACATCAAAAAGGAGGCCGGACCTAAGCTATATCAGGTTACTGTACATTCCTTATAGCACGTTTATAAGCGCTGGCTAACCATACATATATTAGATCGGTCCAAAAGTTATGTCGGTTTTAAAATGATCCGCAAATCCCTTACATTGTAAAGATAAACAAACACTTCAAGCTGTGTCCGATGCAGAATTCCCTCCTCTTTCCAGGTGCCATATTCCCAATGTGATTTGTTTACAGAGTGGTGATATAATCGCTAGAAACTACAACTCCTCCTTTTCACCATGTTCAACTTTCGCTAATTTTCAATTTTTATATGAGATTTGGGGAAGCTTCATTAATAGAAGGTAGGGCAAACCTTTAGTTGACTGGAGCCATTTTTCTTCTTTACTAAGCTACATCTGCAGAATTTTTTCAAATAAATACCCAAAAGCGTAGGGTTTTGAAAAAAACGCATAACTTGTTATTGCACCAGCACCGCAAAATTTTCAGGTTAATGAGTTTTCAAAACGCGATTATGACTACTACCAACGCTAAAAGTAAATGGGCGATTTCGCTTCAAAATGTGCAGATTTTGAAACTTAGGGTACGCGCGCTCGTGAAATCGAGAAATACTGCAATTTTTTCCATAAGTTTCGCTTGTCTTGCCAAGAAAAGACAACCGTTCGAAAGAGGAAAAAAACCTGCATCAATGGTACCAGCTTTCTACCATTTCATATCCCACGAGGTTAGAACAGGTGGAATATAAAATTGGTTACTTTGAAAATATATTTTATTAATTCTGAAATACCACAGAGCTACAAAAATTGCCACACTCTGCAAAAGGTTTGCTTAATCTGCTGGTTAGTAAAGCTCCCCCAAAACTCTCATATAAAAATTCTGAAAATCAACACGGTGAAAACGAATGGTTGTAATTTCAGCGATTATCTCTGCACTCTTTCAACAATCACATTGGGAATATATCGTCGTCTCCCCGCGATAGGGGGGGGGCGTGTCGTTTGCAAAGTCCGTAGATGTGCGTGTTTCGTACGGTGCTAGCCGGCGCGGTTTTGCCAACGTTGCCAACGTATGCGCGTGGCAGTTTTTGACAGTTAAAGAGTACGAAAACTAATGTTATATGATGAAGATTTAACGAGTATTTAGACGTGGCATGTATATACATGCCACGCCATGACTAATACCGTACGAAATACGCACGTCTACGGACTTTGCAGACGACAAGCCCCATCTATCGCGGGGAGACGACGATAGCAGCTGGAAAGAGGAGGAATTTCTGCATCGGATACGGCTTGAAATGTTTGTTTATCTTTACTGTACGGGAATTGCGGGTCATTATAGGACCGACAAAACTTCGGACCGGCCTAATATAAAGTTCGGTTCATAATTAAACGAACACTTCATATTTTGCCGTTTCTCAGACTTTTGAAAGGAGTGCAAGAAATTATTCGTACCACGTGAAAGAGCCTAGCCGAAAATAGTATGCGCAGCACAAAACCGAAATTCGATGTTACTTTTGGGGAATTGTGCGCCGAGCACTTTTTTGACCGGTTCATTACTATACGAACACCTCAATCAGAGATCTTTTTCATTTGATGCTGCAACCCTTAACATCCAAAATCGGGAGGCATGCAAGTGTTACCCGGGCAGCCGCCTGGTGCTGCAGCCAGCCGCCAGAGCTGGCACCAACGCCGCGGCTGAGCTACCGTAAGCGCGCTCTCGTCGTCCGCATCTCGCAGAGAGATTTTCGCAGCAGCCTCGCATCTTATCGTGCTGAGGTGCGAGAGTCCCTCAGAGGTCGCTTTACTGCCACACATTATATACCGATCAAGATAGCAGAAAGTTTATAGTTTATTAGTAAGATACAATACAAAAAATATACGAAAATAAGCAAAATAAATAATGTACGAAAGCAGCTATGTTCTTAGGGTTTTGCACTAATGGGTGAGGGTGACTTTTTCAATTTTTTTCAAGGACATCAAGGACAGAAGACAAAGTCATTTATTTAACAAGCGACAACAATCTACATATAGCGACAGGTGATGTTCAATATTGCATATGTTAGAGCAAAACTAGAGCAAGCAAGAACCATCGGTCGGTTGGCTTTTTTCATTTGCCGCAGCAAGGAAAAATCGAATATTGAAAAGTCGGCATATTTGACATATATTACAAATGGAAAAAAACGGATGGAAAAAAACGCAAATCGGACAGAACTTTTGAAACAACCTAGAAACAACAACCCATATCTACTACTCCAATGTAATTATTGATGATTATTGCGGACTCCCAAATTTTCGAAAAAGTAAGAAGTCATTGAAATCGGACCAAAAGTGCTGATCGAGAGCGGCGTTCACAAGTTAAATCCCATAACGATTTAAGCAGGGATAGAAAAAGGGCAATTATACACCGTCCACGCAATGTGTGGCGTAAGTTTTGAAGTTCGTGAAAAATTTCGAAATGAATTAAGGAAATTTGAAAAAAAAAATTTAGGTCCCAATTTTATTTGCCACCACACAAAAGAAAAATCGCGCAACATACTAGCTTGTTTTTGACTGCCTGAAAGAGTGATTAAAAATGGAAATTTTAGAATAATTCTAGATTATGAGAAGGTAGTGAGATTTTTTGTATATTTTTTATTGCTTGAAAATTGCACTAAAAGCGCAGGAAAAGTACTTCTAGACGATGTTTATGACGATACCATTAGTGCAAAACCCTAAGAATATAGCTCCGTTGAAACAGGGCAAATGAAATTCGGACAAAACTTTTAAACAGTCTTGTATCATGCTTCTAATTTGATTTTCATAATTATTTCATAAATTTATTTTTTTTGAGCTTTTTTGTTTTCGTATATTTTTTGTATTGTATCTTACTAATAAACTACAAACTTTCTGCTGTCTTGATCGATATATAATATTTGGCAGTAAAGCAACCTCTAAGGGACTTCTCGCACCTCAGCGCGATGTGGTGCGAGGCTGCTGCGAAAACCTCTCTGCGAGAGGTTGCGGATGACGAGAGCGCGCTTACGGTAGCTCAGCCGCGGCGTTGGTGCCAGCTCTGGCGGCTGGCGCACCAGGCGGCTGCCTGAGTAACACTTGCACGCACCCTCCAAAATCTCATGTAAGACTACCTTGTAGTCTGAGATATCCTACTATAATAACGCGCTAAGGCCGTCTGTTTTTTTGTGTGTGTGTCTGTCTGTAAATCTGTCTGTCACGAAATTCGGAGGAAGAGTTTCAGCCAACCCCTTGAGCCCAAATTTTGCATATTACATCCTAGCAGCAGGAAAGTCCATTGTGCAAAAGCACAAGCGGATCCGATAAGTGGATCCCCTAGAAATTGCGCCTGAAGCGGGTCCACTTAACTTCTGGCCGGCAAAATTGGGTCCGTATATAAACTTTTTGCAAAGTCGTGGATATGTTTGACAAGCTAATGTACAAGCCATGGACTTTAGCCCAAAAAATTCGACTAAAGTTGGTTACTTTACGAAGATGGCGCCAAACAGAATTAGTTGCGTAAATGTTCAATTTCCCAAAATTTTACCTGATCACTTGAAAAGATTTTTGCACAGTGATGTAGCCCACGATGATTATTACCGTTATGGCGACTACCAAGCCATAAAATGTCTACAAACCTACTCAAATTTGCATTTATTCTTCCGAGAAAAGTTTCGTCCTCGTGAGAATACCGATCACACGCAAAAAAGCTTTAGGAATGAGTAGCTGTCTACAAATCATTCGTGATAACCTGCATAACGCGGTGAGTTTCAATGTCGCTATTATGCGGGAATGAGTAAGGCATACAGAAAGTAGGGCCAGTGCGAGCCTCTGCGAAGCAGAGGTGATGCACTGGTTCTATTATGCACTGGACCTGAAGTTTGAAAAGGGGAGCTTTATCCCATTTCATAGCTCGAAATGGCGGCGCACCAAATTAGCTCCAGAAATACCTGCTTTATTGAACTTTCAAACCTTTATTCAGCTCAAACGGTTAAGAAATGAGGAATCAATAAATGTGCAGTTTAACGCTCAAAAGATGTTGATGTAATCGTCCCAGTTGCCAACCCAGTCCCAATCACCATATGGTTGGCACAATTTGGAGACTCAAAACTCGACTTCTGCTGTTCGCGAAGTTTGGGTGATGTGGCAAATGCATCGTTTGTATGTAACTTGTGCTAGGACTTTTGAAGTCTCTGCAAAAGCTATCCTTATTGCTTCGCAGCTAGAAAGCAAGAAAAGGTATGCTTGCGTTGAGTGGCTTATCATTTTCATTAAGTATCGAGTGCGTGGTGGAAACGAAGTGAGAAGCGAAGAGAATTAAGTTTGCCATGTCCTTACAAAATCGCGAACTTTGTGAACGACAGAAGTCGAGCTTTAAGTCTCAAAATTGTGTCAACCCTATAGCCAAGCGCTCTATCGATTTTCTTACCACCTGCCGTCTCTTCCATACACGAGCTATCTTTGTCGAACGCAACGGTGAGCTTTGGAATGTTGGCAACTAGGACGATTACATCATATTTTTTGAGCGTTGGACCGCACATTTAAAGGCAGTGGATCGGTAAAATCCCAAAAACTCAGGATTTCAACCTGGTAGGTTCCTTATCGCCCAAGTATAAAAACAGTGCAATCCCAGTTGCACAGCATGCTTTCCCTGCCGAGAAAATTGCTCTCAAACTTACACGCGCCCAATCTTACACGCATCAGGACGAGTTGACAATTTCCTTCTCACCATTGGAGGCTACCCGCCCCAACGCTATAGTCATTGAGTCCTGCAACGATTTAGCGTCATCAGTCTTGCTCCACTCGTTCAATCCCAAAGGGAAGGGCATCAAAAAACGCTCATTTTCGCCGTTTTCAAGCTCTCAAAAGTGAATTTTCGGGATCATCGTATTGAATAACCCTAGGTAAGCGCAAATTTGACTAGGATGAGATTTGCCGAGCCACTGCCTTCAATGGCTTCTCATTCTCAATCCCTATGAGCTGGATAAAGGTCTAAAATCTCAATAAAGCAAGCATTTTTGAGACCGACTTGGTGCGCAGCCATTTCGAGCTATGAAATTGGGTAAAGCTCCCCTTTTCAAACTTTATCAGGTACAGTGCGTAATAAACATCTCAGAATTCAAGGTCGTAGCCTACATGACATTTTGATGTTAAGGGTTGCAGCATCAAATGAAAAAAGGTCTCTGACTGAGGTGTTTGTATAATTATAAACTAGTCAAAATAGTGCTCGGCGCACAATGCTTCCCTAAAACTGACATCGAATTTCACTTTTGTGCTGTGCTATACTATTTTCGGCTATGCCCTTACACGTGATACAAACGGTTCCTTGCATTTCTTTCAAATAGTTCCGGAAACAGCAAAATATGAAGTGTTCGTATAATTGTGAACGATCTTTATAGTGCTGAAAAGGTAGTGTCGAATGGATGTAATTTAATTCAGTTCACCCTTGTTTTTAATTGGTATTTGTGTTCCACGTTTGAAGATAGCAGGCTGTATTCGTGGACATTAGTGGCATCAACAAGCTATAATTTTGGTAGTTCTAGCCCCATCCATCGTGACTTTCTTCGATTACTTGATGGTCAATCATATACTACCATCGACTTTGCTCCTTAATATTTACATAACAACAACACATTAATACTTTGTACGAAATGTTGCGAATGCCTTAATATGCTCTAACGAGTGCGAGAAGTTCAGTCTCTGTTCAGTTCAGTTAAAATTATTCCGCATGTTGCCAACTTTCGATCGCCTCAATAACAAGCGAGATTGCTCCAGACCATTGCAAAAATGGCTATTTACTCCATTTGTTTAATTGATGTTCATATGTTTTGGGAGGGATTGATGCAAAATTGATTGCCGTTGCTTATGTTAATGTAGCATCAAAAATACAGAATTTTAACGCGGGCTTGCTTCCACACAATCACATGAATCCTGATTTACGAAACTTGCAACCAACAGAATTGGTATGGAAAGTTCAATGCTCTTGATGGATGCATTCTTCAATGAATGTTAAACATTTGTGTTGGAAATTGAGTTCGCAACATTTTTTCTCGTTCCGATTGCAGAGCGCTAAAAATCATTAAGCAAATCATTATGTCAATTTTTATGTTTTTTTGAGTGAGTGGATGGTCAAAAAACAGAAATTAAGCCTTACGTAGCCTGAATCAAAGGCCTTTAGCCAAATCTGCATCGTTTGTTCCCCTAGAAGTTCCCATCGATACCATCGAATGCACAACCAAATCGCTGCCTTTTGCTCATTCTAATCGTTCAGCTGTAGTAATCGCGTTAGATTGGTTGAAATTAAAATTGGACTGGCAACTTTTTCCAGCATCATTTGTAATGACTCTGGTTTGATACAGGTTTAAGCAGCATCATTTTCAATCTTGACTCACCAGCACACAAAGACCAGTTGTAGAAAATTCTTGAATTCTTTTACTTTGCTATCAAAAATTGAACACCCTTTGCAAATTTCGCGCTATTTATACGTTTGCCTCTGATGATTGGAAATGAAAATTGGGTTTGAAACCTAGTTCATTTCATACAGGAGGTTGTAAACTATAAATCTTCCGCTGTACATCCAAAAATTATCAGATTGGCAACTAGATTTTGCAGCTTTTTTCACAAATTTTCTCTTCTCTTATATGTCGCACTGTTATGGCATTATGTGGTTTATGTGAACTAAAATGCGTACAAAGTTTTCGATTTCTGGCGCAAAAACAAAACTACGCCAATTCAAAGATTAACGATGTGCCGTTTGAGACTCTTGCAAAGCAAAAACGGACCGTGCACCGTCTGAATGAGACGCAAGGAGCAAAATATAGTCGCTCTACAAGAACTGTTGGAGCAAACCTAGATTTCTTTGTTTTATGGCTTCTCACAGAAAATTTTTTTTGAGAGGCAAAAACTATTTCGGCACCTGCAACTTAAGATCCATATGTGGAATCATTGATGGCAACTTTTTATCTGAAGTTGTTATAATTGACAAGGACTGCTCACGGGACTACGGTGTATATAAAAGAAGATTCCCTATTCAGAGAGGTGCTATAAAGAAGAATAAAGCGCACTTCTACCCGTGTGTAGATGTTTTGCATTTGATCAATTTAGAAAATTCCCCCTCTAGAAAATTTTGGGAAGACATAGAATGGTGCCCAGAGCTTGTACTCATACATATACACCACTTAGAAAAACCCTTTCATTCGCCAGGGTCCTTCAGAAGGCCCGACATATTCTGTCGCTACAAATCTCACGCGATGGCAGTCAAAGACAACAACTGCACAGACCTTGTTTATACAGTTCTTAGCATATTGCCGTGCTGCAAACTTGTCATACCAATATTACTTGTTATCAGCTTTCCGCCTACATAAGGACACAACATTTGCGGGAAACGGACCAAATGCGGGAGGTGTAGTTGCCGAATTCGCCAATTTTTACATGTCAAAAAACTTTGTTTTAAGAAGCTATAAAACAAGAGGATGTAGGTTTGTATTAAAAACGAGCAACAGTTCTTGTAAAGCAAGATGAGCTCCTTCGAATGGTGCAGATACTTTGCCGTAAACCAACCGCTTCCAAAAAATGGTTACTAAAATAAAACCCTACGAACTTATGAAACGACCATAGTATTCACATAAAAATGAATTGCTTTAAACGGCTTCCAATCTCATCCGTGATAAGAACCAATTTAGATGAACTTGGAAGGTACGCTTGTAAATTACGGCAATTGTTTCTGGAATGTGAAAAACGATGATATCGAACAATGTGAGGAACTCGTTGAAAAATCAGTGATTTTGCCTGGGTACTTCGAGTGAGTGCTGTGATGCTTGTTCCTGTTAACAGCATGCCCTACTTCTACAGTTAGCTACTTATTTTGAGAATATTTAGTGATGAAAAATCGGCGATCGAAGTTGTAAATCATGTCATTGACCAGTGGAGAGAAAAAGGAAGAAAAGAAAACGAAGCGTTCAAAGATTTCAAAGAAATTATTAATGAAGTAAGTGAATATTTATTTATATATATGTATATACAGAGTTCGTCAATGTCTGCTCTTGAAGGCAGTGTCTGGGCAAGAAGTAGATTTTGTTTGCTTGCTTGGGCCTACTCGCTATGCTGAATCCAAAAATCCACACTAAAGAGCGCAAAAACGGCGAAAAAGGGCTTTAACACAGGAGAAAAATCAGAGGTAGACGGAGTCTTCCCCACTGTGACTTCAGTTTTGACTTTTGGAGCAATCATCTCGGTTCCGACTTCAATCGAGCGTTTGCTCTTGGCAGGCGGAGATGTCAGGGCGGCTATCAAAATTGAGAAGATTGCTCCGGTAGGAGCGTGATTTCACAGGGGGAAGACCCCGCCCACCTGCTGATTTCACTCTTGCGTTCGAGCCCTTTTTAGCCGTTTTAGCGCCCTCCAGTGTGGATCTTCGAATGTGGCATATTTAGACCCGAGTAAGCACAAAATCTCAAAATGACTCTTTGCACGGACACTGCCTTCAATTACATGGAAAGAAAGTGATTACCCTGATTTCACGAGTACAGGACGCACCTGTTTTCTAAATTCGATCAGCCTGAACACATCAGAAAATTTTGTGACCAAAGAACCCTATGAAATGCTGCGTATTGCCTGTTAGTATCGTGCGGTATAAGTTCGTTTTCCGAGGCGGTGAAGCTGCTCGCTCAAAAATTGAAAAAAGGTGCATCTGGTATTCGTTCGTAAGATTGGTACAACTCAAAATATGCTCAAAGAGTCTACAATCTGTTTTCGGACCTCTGATGACGACGGCATTGTCGAAACGTGAGCTTAATCCTCCACCACAGAGTCTGAAGGCACAGACTACCGACAACATTGCATTCTTTATCGAAAAAGGTTGATTGATGAATTTACCATTAAAAGCTTAAGTCTGCACTAAGCGTTCATAGGGTGTCGTGCAAGTGTTACTGGGCAGCCTACTGTTGCCGCAGCCAGCCGCCGACTGCCGGCAAACCCGCTGCATATGGTACAGTAACTACGCTTGTTGTCTAAAACTCTTGCCGAAAGGTTTTACGCACTTCATCGCGCTGAGGTGTGCCGAAAATCTTGTAAACTGTACAGTTAGCTTTATCCTTTTGTCTAAAAAAATTCAGCTTTTTCATTAAAAATGTAATTTTTTCAAACTAGCTGGACAACTGACGAATTTTTCGCGTAAGCTATTAAAATGAGACATTTTGATGTTAAATGACTTACGCTGTATTTTTTTATATCAGTGTAGCACATTTTCATCTTATATTAGTACCCTACTCAGTTTATTTGGCCTTAGCTTATCTAGTTCGCTTAATATTACTAGGTCATAGAAATTCAATTTTGAAAGGATTATTACAATTACGGCTTTATATCCACATCTTTTTTGCTTTTATTATTTTTGTCTATACTCCTCTGATGTTGAATGCTAGAAGTGGATATCTTTTGGAAACTTCGTGAAGTTTTTGCTTCTTTGGGAATTCGAAGTATTTTGTCTTCCCTTTTTCCTTGCAAAACTCTGCTCTGTATAGTTTCTATGGTCTTAAGGAATTATGAACTTCTTGCCGTTAAGGATGACATATATTGAAGATATCCCGTATCTCTATTCCAAGGCCCATATCACATCTTACAAGATGCGAAAAAATCTTTCGGCGAGAGCACTAGACGTTAGCGTAATAACCAGTGAGCGTGGGGTCAGGCGTGTCCGATCTGAGGGTCCTATTGCAATAAGATTGAGAGCGGGGGGGGGGGGGAGGTCGTAACCAAGAGAATTCGCTCAAAATTGAAAAAAAACCTATTTCAGGTGTATAATATAACACACCTTATTCGCTACAAATGCGAAAGAAGCCAAAGCAATCTGCGTACCATAAGGCGCGTTGAATGGAGAAATATTGATGGAAAAAAGCAACTGCACGCTACGCATACGCGCAGCGACGCGCCCACTTTTGTTCGCGTTTATAGCAAACTTGTACCGTTTATAGCAAACTTGTACACCTGGAAATAGGGTACTACGATTGAGTAAAGTGAAGAAGAAAAGACTAGACTGATGAAAATTGCAGTCTCACCACAGATAATGGAATGGCTGTCGTGAAAGCACTGGTTAACTCCGCGTCTACGCCTGACTCCCTCAACATGTCTTCAGAATTCAAAAGTCGCTTCTTCCCTGTTTATTGTATGATTGAGCACGTAGCCTCTTCTTGCTATAGAAAAAAATTTGGAACCAAACACTCCGCTCTTAACGAAATTGTGGTTTTTCCGATAGGCCTATTCAGATCAAATCCGCCGTTAAATTACGTGTGCTTGTAAGGGTGCATTCACAGCAGATCGCGTACAGATTCAAAAATTCTGAAAACTGGAAAGAGAGGGGTGATGTCTCCAGAATTTGACACTCTGAGTACCGGAAGTAAAGAGGAGGGAGGTGCTTTCAGGGGAGGGTGGGGGGAGGTCGTATTCGATTACGTATTACCTAAATGCCGTTGGTCCAAAAGCGAGGTATCTAGTGTGAAAATCAAGCTGCCCATAATTTTTTCTAGCGATTTTTTAAAAGTATTTTCACACGAAAATTAAAACATAGATAAAAACTAATAAATCTATAACATATATAAATTACATGACCTGCCTCAAAAAGCTGTTAAGCTTGAGACTTTGCTATACTAGGTTGTTTCAAAAGTCCTGTCCGATTTACGATTTTTTTAATCTGAAATCTTGTAACTTTTTTCAAAATCAATAATTTTGAACAAATTAAATTCTGTTGAACTGAGCAAGTTTATGACTATCACAGGCGCTTTATGACATGTAAGGAAGGCAAGCAAGAGAAAGAAAAAAGTTTTTCAAATACTGCAAGGTTTTCTTCCCGTCCAGTTTGACACAATACTGCTTCCATATGAGGGTGGGCAGACGTATTTGGCTGCCATCAATGAGTAGCCTATACCTCACAAGGGAAGGATGGTCAGTTGAAGTGGCCTTTTTCGATGATTTGTATATCAAAATGTAGGGCACAAAACGCTGATTCTAAATCTGTCTTCCTTATCTGCGGCGCGTTTCTGCGCAAGAAGTTATGAGCGTTTATTGGAAAAAAATTGACGCTGAGAAAATTTTAGCCAATTTTATCTCAGAAAAACACTCAGTCTTTGCTCCTCTAAACGCTCATGACTCCTCCTCCAGGAACCCGCCGCAGATAAGGAAGACAGATTTGGAATCAGCGTTTTATGCCTTCCACCATGGTGTACAAATTCATCTCAAAAGGCCACTTCGACCAACCATCCTTCTCTTGTCAGAGGCTCTTTTGCGGCTATAGAGATTTCGAGTTATTTTTGCTGCATAGTTTTTGCGAACAAATCAAAAAACCCATTATTTGAGCCTTCCTTCGCGTGCGAAAATATGCTGGCTTGCTAATATTTGATTTTTTTCTTGCTGTCGCAAAAGAAGAAGAAAAGAATTGGCCGATGGTTTCTGCTCGCCTCGCTTTTTCTAACATATGCAATATTGATTGCATCACCTGACGCTATATGTAGATTGTTGTCGCTTGTTGAATAATTGAGTTTATCTTCTATCTTTGAAAAAAATTGAAAAAGTGAGACATTCTCTACGTCGGAGGAATATTGTGCTTATGTTAGCCCATTACACCTTCACCCATTAAGAATTATTACGTGTACATACTTAGTTTTACGAATACCGGAAGTTCTCTTTATGGAAACTTTTTCTTAGGCATGACTGCATTTCGGCAACTTTGCTTCAGCGCCTGAAATTCCATCATTGGAAAGATGAAGCGCCAAACCTCAGTGAGCACTAGAAAGAGCAGAATAAGTATTTCTAAATAATGTTTATGACAATGCCATAAGTGCGAAACCTTAAGAAAATAGCTGCGCTAAATCAAGGCACTTGAAACTCGGACAGAAAAAAAAAACTTGAAACAAAAAGATACTAAGCTGTTTCAAAAACTTTTGAAACAGCCTAGTATGTAATGAATTTCCGAAGGTTCGCGTATCGAGTAGCAAGGAAAAGATACTTGGTGACTGTGACTTTCTGCAGTAAGATGTATACCAGCAGATGCGCCGTGGAACGCTGATTCTAGATCTGTGTTCACTACCTGCTATGCTACTCTCTGAACGAAGTTACGGACTTTTTTCCGTACTAATTTCAAGAGATCTATGTGGCCAGAATCGTCAGTATCCAGGCATTTTAGACTTTATATTAGGTTGATGCAAAAGTTTTTTTCCCCCATTTCCAAAAATTCATAACTTGTTGAATTCTCTACGAATCTGCAAGACCTAAACTTTGCGTAAGAGAGGAACTCAAGCTCTTTGCAACTGTGCTTGAAATGTTTGTTAATGTTTACAAGTGAAGGAGATAGAAGCTCAAAAGCAAAATCACCCAAAATCTGAATTTTTCGTGTAGGGTCATAAAAAATCGGAAACTTACAACAAAAATCGGAGCAGTAGGTATAGTAGATTAATTTACCAGCTCTTTCTAACGGTGCAAAGTTTGCGCCGATTGACTGTCTCTATGAAAAGTTATGATTTCCGTGAAAAATGCCAAAATGAATCAAATTCGCTTTTTTGTATTGATTGCTCAAAAATCGTAACTTTCCATAGAGACGGTCAATCGGCGCAAACTTTGCACACCGTTAAAAGGAGCTAGTGAAAGAACCTGCAATATCGACTGCTCCGATTTTTGTTGCAAGTTTCCGAATGTTATGACCCTACACGAAAAATTCAGATTTTGAGTGGTTTTGGTTCTCAGCTTCTATCTCCTTCATTTCATGCACGATTGCAAAGAGCATGAGTTCTTCTCTTATGCAAAATTTAGGTCTTGCAGATTCGTTGAGAATTCAATAAGCTATGAATTTTTGAAAATGGGGGGAAAGGACGTTTGCATCAACCTAATATATCGCAGAGAGTTCTCCTGAGCACAAAACAAAGGTTTATTTTATTTGGACGCTTTTTTTAGCGCGTAAGTGAACACTCTAACGATATTGGTGAATCCTGTAATCAAAACAGTGCGAATTTCGGGGCAAGAAATGTTCATAACTTATTACGGAAGAGCGCACAGTAGATACGGAAAGCAGATTAAGAATTAGCGCTGCAAGATGCATTTGATAGCATACGTTCCATTTTGAAAGGTTACGGTCACCTAGTATCCATCCCTTATTAGAAGAAATGAAGAAATGTTGGGAAAACTCGGGAATGTTAATGACAATCTGGTATTTTTGCATCTAGCCGCGGTCGAAGACTCCTCTTTTCAATCTTAAGTATCGGGAAGAAGGAGCGATGCTCAATCAACTGCTAAAATTTTTTTATGCTCGTACAGAGTGAGTGCATGGGGGAGGGGGGGGGGGAGGGGAGGGTGAGAGGAGCCAACTACAAATTAGCACATTGATGAAAACACGCATTTTTAGTTGTATGCCTTGTGGGACATTGCCAGGCCACCTCCACGTTTTTTTTCAATTTTTCAAATTGCAAGCTTGCGAAGATATACAGGGTGTCTTGCAATTGCACACTGTTTAATCGTTAATAATTCTCCTGCTTTCATGTCTTTTGCGGAGCTTAAGGTGCCATTCTGTAGACTGAGGTTCAACTTATTGTTAGATTTGCTGTGTGGAGCGAATGACCGATCCTTCTTCATAACTGTAAGGTTACGGTAGGAACTTCGAGGAGGATTTTAAGCCATTGAAAGCAGTATTTTGTCGGTAATTTGCCTCAGAAAGAAAGCCAAACAGGCCAGAAACTCTTGAATGGGCTAATCTAAGACGCTGAGTCCAAATATGAAATTTGCACTTTAGTAAAGCGCTTCTTTCATAAGCTATTTCAGATTTTAGGGTAGCAACTGTTTTTCCAATGTTCATCAGAAATGTGAATACGCCATCAAGAAAGCTCGAAAAACTCATGAAAAGTCATGTAGTGAAATCAGCACGCCTGAAAACCTTGCCATACAAACATTCAGATTTTTTGAAACTATTTCACTAAATGGCCTATTTCATAGTGACGCTGTATGCTGGAAGGTCATACCGTAATCCTACAGTAATGAAAAGTGAATTGGTGATTCGCTCCACACAACAAATCTAAGTTGAACCTCAGTCTAAGAATGGCACCTTAAGCTCGGCAAAAGACATGAAAGCAGGAGAGTTATTAACGATCAAACAGTGTGCACATCTTGGGACACCCTGTATGAGAGCGGAGTGTTTAATGGTAAGTGTTCCGATTGCAAAGAAATGTAGAGCTCGCGATTTATTGGGTGATCGGTAAAAAATGGGGCAGCTTATTTTTTATTAAATTTCAAGATTTTTTGTTTCGACCAACAATAAGCAGGCTGCAACGTAAACGTCGCTTATATAAGCGACCTTCGCTTATTATTCTGGCAAAGCGTCAACGCTCCTCTCCCACAACCCTACGCGTGGCGCCTTGACGAACTCGAACGGGGTTTTTTAAACATCGCTCATTCTTGCGCTGCCATACCGTAAGGTTATAGAGCAATTGATATACCATTCGAAAGAGCTCTTCATGCTCTTTCAAACAATGTATCAATTATACAGGATTTCTTTCTATCTTTGGATAAAAAAAGCGAAATACCTGGAAAATCGCGATTTTTTCGCGCCACAAAAATCACTGAATCAAGTTTTGATCTGTATTTTCCGAAGATGATAAAATTTGAGGTAAGCTGCATATGAATGAGTAGTGCGTAAAAGAGCTCTATCAGATGGTGCCTAGAAAACATGCGTTCACCTGCAAAGAATTGAATAACGCGTATCTATGTTCTCGAAGCTGCTAACGGCCGTATCTCCTGACTTTCAAAGTTAAGGCCACCAAACCGTTGTGAGTCTGGTGACTGTCCCACCGCCCACTCTAGCAGTGGTACTTTGGGCGGTCTCACATGATTCACTGCGCAGATACTGCCCGAAATTTATAATTTGTCAAAGTGACTAACTTTGCATTTCAACCACTAAAAAAATTATTAGGTATGTAAATGACCTCATATGGGTATTTTCTGAAAGAGAATGATCTATTCTAACAACTGTCAAAATTGAGAAGTTTAATCACTTTCCCTTTTTGATAAGTCCACAGTCATTCTCTAGGTGTCCCATCTTTTACCGTTCACCCTAAGATTATAACTCAAACGTGGATCGTTTAGGTAGCCGATAAGAATTCAGTTGGTTGTATATATGGTGACGTCAGCGACTCCTATGGTTTGGAAATTGGCGAAGCGAAATCGTCACTGGCATCGGAGACTGATCGAGAACCTGTAGGAGTTTTCATGTGCCTATTTCAATGAGTCAAGGTTCCAGCTTCACTTTATCTACACACGGTTGCTACGTATAAAGATGAATTTCCGTTTGTGTGCGCGAATGTTTGCCTGTATTTGTCTGTTTATACAAAATCCAATCAAAGTAATTCAAATGAACTTACCATCTACGATGGCTGTGCTATGATGTTTCTTTTGGTAGAAAGCCAACCGTTTTCCGATTTTTGCAAACTTCGCTATCTCTTTACTTCCTCAATTTTCTGGAAGCTTGCTTTCTAGACCATTTATTTAAATACTGTTTACTCCTAAACGAACTTACTTCTCAGTATTTGAAAAATAATTTTTACACCTTCCTTACAGAGGAGTGCCGGAAAAGCAGGGCTCGGCATGAGGTGGCTTTTTCAATTTTGCAAAAACGAAGTCCCCGCTGATTTCGCTACACAAATACGACATCACCTGTGACGCGATCAGGAATGGATCAATTACAAATAACAAAAAATAATGAAACGAAACTCAAAAGCAGCATGAGCAAACGAAAATGATCTAAAGAATTTCGTATTCTCCGAATTGGCGGCATGCTGTGTCCGGCGCGCACCGTTGCGCGCTCCTGGGGCTTGCCTCCTCCGTACAAAATATTTAGAGGGCTGTAACTAGGCGAAAAGGAGGGGGTTTGAGGAGATTCAAAAACTCATCTATAGGGTTTTTGATGTACAACAAAGATATACTGAACATGTGAAAAAATTATGTGAAGGAAGGGAAAATTATGACTTTTTCTTTTTACAGCCACCTCAGGTGGCTGTTTAGGTGGCTGTAAAGCCACCTAACTCCGAAAAAAGTTTGCCGCGACTTTCACATAACTTTTTCATAATTTTTTGCACATAGTACTAGTCCCCCATTACCCATCTACACACCCATTTTGGTTCCATTTCATTTTCACTTCGCTGTAAACAAGCCCTTTGTTTGTTTAAGAAACCATGCTGCCGGCATGCCGGCGGTGTGCCGGCAGCAGATCGCAAGACAGCGGCATTCTCTTCTGCAAAAACGATATCCCCTTTGCTTTTTACCTCCAAAACGATATCCAGCTTGCCCGGTAAGCCACCTGTGCCGAGCCCTGCGGAAAAGGTCTATAAATACTTTCACTCTGTTTAAGGGTAGGAACGATATGGGGCCACTTCATTATTCAAACATTGGGAATTAAAAAATTTCTTTTTATTATTATTCAGTATATAAGGTTGATTCAATTAAATTTTCTATACTTCAAATATGAACCAAGATAATTCTTTTCTGAAGAGACTTTTCTGTGCGTAATAGATTCCTGTAACCGGCAAACTTTTGGCTGCAATATAATTTCGCGTGGCTTTAATCATCAGAAAGAAGTTCCTCTAGCCTGAAAATTGCCAAAAACCTTTTTAGAAGTCTCTACTTTGAGAGAGCAGAACTTACTCTGAAATGAAGTAGGATGGAGCACACTTTGCTCATCGTGTAGCCAAAGGTCTTTCGAGCAGTGATGCCAAGCTTGGATATACGGAATTCCTTTTGAGAGAAATAGTCGAAGTCGAAAGCACTCATTTTTTCTGATATCTCGGCGCGTTCAAGAATCGGCTTTTTGAAATTATCTCATTTTTCTACCTAGAAAAGTAAGAAATCCCTAACGTTTTTTACCATCAGATAAACTAGGTTTACCCTTGCTGCATAGCGCAAAAGTTCTGCAACCGGCCTTTGCTTAGAGGCACCGTCTACCCAAAGTCTCGACTTTCATCTTTTTATCGCTTTCAGGCCTTCTGAAGATCCTGATTTCGGATATGGAGTCGAGAATCCGCGAAATCCCCCAGAAATCCACGTTTTGGAGAACAAGCGGGACGGCCGTAATGTATGTCGTGGGGCTGTTGCGCTAATATACTCCGCGCGCGTCAATTGCAAACCTGCAAAATGGGCGGGGTGACCAGCTGGGCAGAGTGGTTAGCATCGGATTACGTCCCTTTCGGAGCGGATTTTTCGCTCCGGAAACAATCTTTGCTACGCATCTTGCGGGTTTGCCTAGTGTGGGGGCCCACGCTAGTATGCCATCATAATCTCATTAACCCCTACTTTGGGTAGACGATGCCTTCAAGAGTTTGTACGGCACGCACGTATGAGCCCCAATGATCGTCCAAATACGCGATTGAATTTCTCGTCTCAGTGATCCTGGTGAATTTTGTTCGTAAAGCATTTTGTAGCACAAAACTTCTTAATCGTTGGTATATCTTGAATTTGATGCGATTATTGGTCATGGATTTAGGGCAAAAAGAGTAAAAAGCAAAAATTTCGGGAAAAAAGTTACTGAGGCAGTCGTTTACACATCAATCCAGCACTTCAAGGCAGCGGCTCGGCAGAATGACAACTTTAAGATATTTATCGTATCTCGGTTCTCCTGGATGAGCTAAGTCCAAGACCGCGCTTTGCAGCTTCAAAGGGAGTGGGTCGGCAGAATGAGACCCATGGCGAAACAAGGTAAGAGATTAGGAGCCCCATAATGGAGCCTATGGGCCAAAGTTCGATCTTTCTCTGCCACTTCTAACCCCGAAATTCCAAAGCGAAAGCAGCGCTCATCTCCTGTCCTCTCCGAACCCGCCCACCCCATTTACGAGCGACTTCGCGGTCAGAGCGCCAGCCACAATGCTATAAGCATGAGGTCCCGCAACGACTCTGCGTCTTCGCCATGACGGGCTTCGCGTTCACTCGTCTGGGTGGGCGGGTTCGGAGAGGACACGAGATGAGCGCTGCTTTCGCTTTGAAATTTCGGTGGTTAGAAGTGGCAGAGAAAGATCGAACTTTGGCCCATAGGTTCCATTATGGGGCTCCTACCCTGTGACCCTGTTTTGCCACGGGTCTCATTCTGCCGACCTACTGCCTTTAAAAGATGTCAATAACCGCTTTTTCAGACGTGAAAAGCGCTATTTGAGGGCGGACCGCTCCGATCTGCCGGTCTGCCCTCTAGACGCGATTGGCTCGTGAGTACATTGGAGACAGTATTTAGAGGGCAGATACGCGGTCCGCCCTTAAATAGCGCTTTTGTCTCGAAAAGCGGGTTATTGATATCTTTTGAAGCTGCAAAGCACAGTCTTGGACTTATGTTAGCTCATCCAGGGAAAGAATGGTGAATATCCCAAAGTTGTCATTCTGCCGAGCCGCTGCCTTTAAAAGAAGGTTGAGAAAAATGTGCGTTAGTTTTGAATATATGCCTCTCATAGAAAGAAAAAACTGGTACAGCTCAACGAAAGGATTGTGAACAGGCATGTTTATCGCTGAAAAGATCATTCTTTTACGTCAGCTTGCTGATCGCGGGCAAGGAGCGCAGTGAAATTGAGGAAGGTTGTTAAACTCATGGTGAGGCCTGTCCGGAACTTATTATACTACTGATATAGCAAAAAGGGAAAGGAGATTGCTCTAGGCTCAACGTTTGAAGTGTATGCATTTTTTCTAGCAGTTTCGTTTATCAAGTAACATGCCGGTAAAGATGAATATAGTAACTGCAATTGCGTGGTTCTTTTGTGATGGTAATTCAAACCATTCGCTTCTTCGTCTCTATTGTTAAGGCAGTCTCCATAATCATAAGTTCTACCAGGGTGGAGGACTATATGTCGTCGAATGGGGGAGGTCCCGCGCAGACTTTTTGCAAAGACGCACCTCCTATGTGCAAGGGTGCTTATTTGTTGCAAATGACCGCGGGAGCCGCCTCTTTTCAGCGACATATACAGTAAGTTTCGACCCGCTTTAGGCCGAAATTGGATTGGCGGGAGTCCGCCTCGCAACAGTTCGCGCCGTTTCGCAGCTACAGTATATCATATCGTGCTGAGAACCCATGTTTGCGTCTCTTCAACCTCTTTAGTCTTTGCTTGGCAAAATGCCAGCGCTATGCGCTCGCGAAGCCTCCAGCGATACGCATGCTTTGCTTCACGTAGAATGTCTCGTCTAATCCGAAATGAAACTGACTGTAGTTCTTTCATTCGTTCTGCCATAGTGTAGATTGAGTTTCATACATGCAATTTATTGTAGAGATAGTTGCACTGTTTCAGTCCATGTTCGAAATCCAAGAAAAACGTTTGATCAATTAAGCATGTTGTTGCGTAGTCAATGAAAGATTTTGATAGTAAGATCATTTAAACACACAAATCTCATTGCTTCCAGATACTACTTTACTAACTATCAAGTTGAAAGCGGCCAAAATTGGAATTGTCAGAACTAAATTTAGAAGTCCAAAATTTAATGGGTCCTAAGCTTTTCGTATACAACAGCATCTATCGGAACAACTCAGGACTGCTGAGGGCAAAGTTTGTCATTTCCCGATATCGATTATTTTCTCGATTCTATACAAACTTTGCAATTCGTATTATCTTTCACGGCCCCATAATGGGTAGATTGTTTGCTTCTGTTTGTGTGGTTGAGTAATACCTTGCCCGTTGTACAACGCAGATGAATTCAGTAGCTCGCATTCTTTTTGCTATTGTGGGAATCTGCAGACGTTAGCATCAGATGTGAATTTCACCATTTCTTTCGCGAATCTGTGAATTTATGCACAGCTGTTAGAAGATTTGGTCTCATGCATATAAGTAGCTGGCCATTCAAAGTCAGAATCAGTCGCTTGTATGCTTTCGCTTACTTTAACATTAGTCCCACATATTTACTTATGCCTTCTCTCAATTCATTATAGATCTGTATAGTTTAGATCCCATTTATTGGTGTCATTGTTAATTTACTCATGAACGTTGCCTTTTCGTTACCAAGGTAAACTTTGATTACCCAAGTTTGAGGTTGCTTGCTCGTGTTCTACGACCATGTCCCGCGTGGCAGTTTAAGTCAAGTGTCCATCTTAGTTGGACGGTTCAATTCAATTTAGATTCTAATAAAGGAAAAAAGTGTAGCGGGGCCACATATGGATAAGTGCATTTATCTGCAAGCAGGAGCATGAAAGAAATTTCGGGAATTTGGGGCGAAGATTTAATCTTTGGCCTTGTGAATTACTCATGAATTTTCAGTGGCGTAGCCAGGATTTCGGCTCGGAGGGGGGGGGGGGCGACAAAAATTTTTTTAAGGAAGGTGCGTGGCGTCAGCCACGCACTCCGAAAAAATTTTAGGGGTGGTTTAAAAAATTTTCCCGGCCTCATAACCCCGAAAATCCAGAAAAAGGGGGCGTGGCGTCAGCCACGCCCCCGAAAAAAATTCTTTTTAAGGCTAATTTGAATTTTTAAAAAATTTTAAAAAATATTTTAATCATTTACAAGTATGAACAAGTCATTTGCACAATTTTTTAGCTCATGTAAGCAACTTTCAAAAATTTTGCGACCCGTTCTCGATGGGGTGGGGGCGCCCCCCCCGCCCCCTCCCCCTCGGTACGCCACTGTGAATTTTGTCTTTGTTTGGGTGTATCCAGTACTTCGTAACATTGTCTCGTTGTTACCGTAGAAAGCGACATTTTTTCTTTACAACCAGATCGAAAACTATTAAAGTCATGAAAAAATTCCTGAGAGATGTAATTGCATTTTTGTTCATAGTAAATCTCATAGCCTTTGCTTCAACTGGCTTGGCGGCTGAAGGCGGGGCTTCGTGAACTAATGATGGCTAAGTAATAATCAGAGAGCACGCGCGCGACCGTGACGCAGACTGCTTCGCAGGCGCGAGCGGCCTTAATTGAGTCACAAAGCTCCGCCTTCCAGCCGCCAAACCAGTTGAATCAAAGGTTACTTACGAGCTTACCACTGGCCTACGAAACAGTGTTTTTGGGACCTTATCGAGACAAAAAAAGCCACTCATATAATTTCCTTTTTTTTCAGGGCTTATAAAAGTCCTCCTTGAGAGACAAGCACGAAGACAGGTCCTTGAATCTCTGGTTTCCGATAGAGATCCAGACCTTTGCAATAGTTCTGTGAGTTTTCAGATGTGAACTCGATGCAGAAGGCTGGATAGCTTGTTTTCTTCATCACTCTCGAATATCGAGCAAATGTAACTTGCTAATGCAAATTTTATTTATAACCGTCAAGAGGGATAGGCATGGAATTTGTAGCCGATGTATTAGACAATATCGCCGAAGTTATACACAATTCTGCTTGGCACCAAACACGAGAATCATCGATTGGACAAATAAGAACAAAATAATGGGAAAAATAGCACTTTGCGTCCAAACTACTGCAAATAGTGTGAGTTCGTCTTTTGATACATGCAAATTCCAACCCTCAATAGGGCTGTCTTTCCAGGCAGTGTTTGAGCGTGTGCCTTAACATAATGAGATTGATTAGGGGTTATTACAACCAATTTGCGTTTCACATACTGTATCGGATAAGGATTCGCCACGGCTTGCCAGGATTCCCTTTCATCAAATTGCCAGTAACCTTGCTTAACCTAAATTGTTTGCACTTTTCCTGGAAGGGTAAAATAAGGCGAGTCATGCGAGGTATACCTCCGGGATAGGCTCTCTGTAAGCCGACTCAAACAGTCGTTGTTCAGCTAGATCACTTTCTGGATCCTCGTATGTGGTCGTCGTTGTGGTTACAGTTTTTCTGCAAAAGATTCGTTAGTGAGGCTACGTTTAGAATCGTCGGTGCCAGCGCGTGTCAAAACCGCTCCAGCGCCGTGCCGAAGCCGTGCCGCAGCGTCGATCGATAGATACACGGCGCGCCCATATGGGTCGCTGCACGGGGTTGGCAGAGCGCTCGCTGCACGGCACTGACGCGACACTGGAGAAGGAAAAAGTGGGTAATGAAACCTGATCGGAATTTGTCCACTATCGTCCAGTAAATGTGCTGCCCATCCGCAATGAAAGAGCAATATTCCAACGATTAAGAGAATTAGCGCAAGCGGTATTAGTGCACTGGCACTAAATCTCACCAATTTTTCGCAGATATAGCAGTGCCAGAAACGACTTACACAGAGCATTCCACAGCGATGCAGGTGAGCAACATGGCCAGGAGTATCATAACACCGAGGAAGAACAGAATTGCACCAAGAATAAGTACGCATTTTCTAAATTACTGTCCTATTACCTTTTATGCCTTCTGTTGCTCTCTTGGTCCCCCTGTGTACAACACCTGCTACGACCAGACTGTGGAAAGTTCGCATCAAAATTCTTGGAACTTCTAAGCTCTTAAAAAATTCGTTTGATACGGGAAATTCAGATAGAGAATATTTGTCTCTCGCCAATAAAATCTAAGAACAATTTGTTGTTATAAAGTCCAACAGTTTCTGGTTCTATTTTTGATAATGGTTTAATGAGATTGCTTGGAAATTCGTAGTGATTAGACATCCTTATAAAAGGTTGCAATATTCGAATACTTATCGAATTTTGATTTTGTTCTCAACGAATTATCTAATATCTATAAAAAATACTATTTACGTATAACGAAAGAATACATGCAAGAAAATAAAATGGTAAAAAAACTTACTGGGTAAATAATAAAATACATACAAAACAATAAGATACATACTTTATACTCTTAAAATGATTACTTAAGCATTTTCGAATGGATTTTTTTAAATGTTTGGTGCAAGACTGGTGATCCAACTTAATACTGGGGTTATAAGCAACTTATTGCGTAGGTGCTGAGTCTAAACGACAGGTGACTGCAATTGTCGTAGTGAAACAATTCGTGTGGTGACACACAATTTGTCAGCGTATAAAATTTGTAAACACACAATTTGTCAGCGTAACATCGGCATAGTAATGTCCTCTTGGACATTACAGAGCTGAAAGTAGGTTGAAGTGGGTGGATAGAATAATCTATTCTTACTCTACAAATTTATTTTTAGCAAGCACAATTGTTACAAATCTCATAAATACAAACCATTTTTAGTTTATTGATGGTCACGTTATCTTGCACATTTCCAATTTACGAAACCATAGCTCACCGGAAATCCTCCCAATCGAAGGTTGTCTTACCAAAATAAATTATAAAGAGGGTAAGTAATCACAGACAACGAAGTATTGAAATTTTGTAATTGATGATGATGTAAACTCTGCAAAAAATAGGAAGAATGTACAATTTTTCACCCTATCATCTATTTAAGAAGCCATGGAAATATAGCTGTGCATAAATGGAGAAGGTGGATGCTACTCTCAACAAAATGTAAAACAAAAAGTGAATCACAGAATGTCAAGCAAGATTCTCGGCGTGCGAAAATGGGTAGAAAAAAAACGATTACACAATCGATAACAAATAACTCAAACTTTACGGACAGACTCTACATTCATGTAAATAAATTCCAAAAACTTAAGAATTTGCGCATAAAATTTCAAGCGCCAACAAGAGTTATCTCTCCCACTTATTCTGTGCTTATTCCAGTGCAAAACACGTTTTGGTCAATTTTCATGATCTAATCTTCGCCTCTAATAAAAATTTGAAATGTGAGAGCAAAACGGCATTGATTCCATTTAACTGCGTTATAAGAGTGGTGCTCTTCCTTTAAATTAATGTTTTCGTGGTTGTGCGAAAGTCGCATCTGTTTCTCCGAATGTTTTTTATGCAAAAATGAGCAGCTCTAAAATGCGAAATTGCTTTGGAGAAAATTGGTCAAACAACTCAAATGTATGTGAAGTAGAATCATAATATATAATTTCCTCTGCAGTCACTGGGAAAGAATGCTATGACAGACCCATAGATAATAAAGGAGCTTATAGGCTTCCCATGTTGTCTACAACCGCAAAATTTTTTTGAAGCTACGAACCAACCTGGCTTTCCAAATTCCCATATAGGCGGGCACGCATGGGTAACAAAACACTGGACAAGCTCGTCGACTATACCATGGCTCATACTCACCATCGGCGACGATGCGCACCATTTCTGAAAAAAAAACCCAAAAATTTAGATGCTTCACTTTTGAGGAAGGCATAAAGTCGAACAAAGGAGGAGAAGAAAAAAGTAGATCAGGAACTTTATTATCATTTCTTTTAGTAGTGCCTTGGACAATGAAAATTACATATAGCTAAAAACTTAGAATTATCTATAAACGCTGAAATTTATGAGCAATGCGTACATTTGCTATAAAAAATTCTTCTTCTCAACGGAAATTTTTCATGAGGTAAAAGAAATAAATCACACGTTTTTGAAACATCCTATGTATGTCAGAAGCAGTAAAAAAGTAAGCAGTAATGTCGGTTGCAAGTAATTTCTGCTATACTCCTTTTTTCGAGAAAATTTCAGGATTTCGCTAATCCCAATTCTTGCTTACAATAAGCGCACTTAATCTACCCACTGCATGATCAATGCCGCAAATGCACTTGCAGCTAAAAACCTTACGACAGTTTTGCGAACATACTGCCAAATTTACTTTTTTTCAGACCTTTTTATCAAGCTTTCCCTGTCTCCCAAGTAATCATTTCATAATTTTTTTTTCAAATTTCCTCACTATAGCTGCAGTATGATCCTTCTGCTCTCGAACGGAACCTGGAAGACATCCAAAAATTCTGGAAATGGATTGCGTTAGTAAGAGGGAATAGTAATTTTTGTCAGCTCAAAGGCACGGGGTAATTTTTATGTTTTTGAACGCCGATTTCCCGTTTCAATTAATCCGTATAAACATCATACATCACTAGCTTTGGTTGGAGACGTTGATGGTTGTAAAAAATGGGTTTTTGAAGCAGAAATCTTGATCTTTGGTCGTTGCCCCTAAGGCCCTGGGTATACCTCTCGCGATTTCAGTCGCCACGCGACTTGGCCATTTGCCAGATCTCTTCAAACCCAACATTTCCAGACCACAAATGTTTGGTGTGTTCAACTTTTGTGAGTCGATAGAATGTGCTCTTTTTCGTGTGCTCAAAATGAGTTTGCGACGCGTTATGAGCATTGCCAAGTCGCGTCGCGACTGAAATCGCATGAGGTATGCCCCGGGCCTATCGGAATGGTCTTTTCACATAATTTTGATACGACTATGAAGAGCACCGGTTCCAGATCTGTCTTCGTTATCTGTCGAGCGTCTCTAGACGTTCGAGACATGAGCGCTTTTTGAGTTGAAAAATTGAGTGCATAATCAGCACAAAATTCGTGAGAATTGCTCTAATGGCCGAATGTTGATTATCAGAGCATTTCATTCGAACAATGCCTTATCAAAACACTCATACTCAACATTGCTGTATATGAAAAAAAGACCGCAAAATTTGATTTTACCTAGATATTCGTTCATTTTTTCGCACCAAGAAAATATTCATGACCAATTCGGCATGCAGAGGCGCTCGGCAGATAGTGAAACCAGATTTGAAATCATCGTTTGATGCTCTTCAAAGTGGTATAAGACTATTTAGAAAAGCGACTTTGATTAATCGGACCTCCTTTGTAAGCTTTGCATCAATATTCATAAAAATTCTTAATTTTTTCTGTAAAGTCAGTCAAATTAATGCATAAAAAAATTGCGCTGTCTAGTAATGTTTGAAATCACATTGCCATATGCAACGATACAAACCAATCGAGGGAAACACTTGGAAAGGCGTTTTGTGGTATTCTGTAAAATTGCCAAAAATTTTAGCTTCACTCCCTTTAGGCGTGCCATTTTCAACAAATGCGGAGCTTGTGATGATTTTGTGTTTTTGCAGATATGTATTTACAATTGTTTAGATTTTTAACCGAACTTTTTGAATTCAATTTCAGACAACTGTAACTGCATTATAACAGTGCACATAGCAAAAGCCATATTGTATAAATTGATCGTTTTTTTTCTGAAAACCTTTAAAAACAAGGTTTCGATTTTTATAATGCGAGGCTTATCCACTAACCGATCGATCAATCATTCGATCAATAAATAAATGCATGGTAATCTGTTAGAAATGTTATAATTGGCTAATTTCATGACAATTTTAGCAAAGATTTTTGTTGAGCTGTACGGTTCAAGGCTGTTCGAATTTCTTTTGAGTTGTAAGGCTTAAGCGTCTTTGAAGAAAAACAAGCTAAGCGGCAATGTTCAAGCCAGATGTGAGATGGAAACTGGAGATGAGAGAACTTGAGAGAGGCTATAATAAATCAAGTATTTAAAAAATATTGCCAAAAAATATGAAAATTTCTTGGCAATATTTTGGCCAAAGAATACTAGAGCTTTTACTGGAAATGGAAATCCTAATAGTGACGCTTACGAAAGAGTGAAACATTTCCTCCTATATTTGATTCGACTCTTTAGATATACAAAAAAAATGTACTGAACGTCAAATGTAAGAAATAATGTGAAATATTAGGTTGAACCGAAAGTTCTGTCGCACCATTTTCAAAAAATCATAACTTCTTTCCCTCACGGTGATTTTGATCAATTCAAATTTTTTCAGAAAGCGCAGAGTATGTAGTTTGTGCTGATCGAATCTTCTTTCAAAAGTTATGATTTTTTGAAAAAAATGCCGAAAAATCAATTTCCTAAGGATTCTTAAGAAATCGATTTATCGGCATTTTTTTCAAAAAATCATAATTTTTGAAAGAAGAGCTCGATCAGCACAAACTTGACTCAGCTAGTAATAAAATATAAGAAAACTTAGATTAATGGCTGTTCTGGATTTTATCGCACAGTTTCTGAATTTCTAGAATTTTTGCTTAAAAGTTCCGAATTTAGGATGATCTCGTTCTTTCATTTTTATCTCTGCAATCTGAGCGTATTGGAGAGCTGCCAAGAAACTTTTGGAAACTGTAGGCTTTACGCTTACAGAACAAATTTGAATTGCGCGAAATCACCGTGGGGGGAAAGAAGTTATGATTTTTTGAAAATGGTGCGACAGAACTTTCGGTTCAACCTAATGAATTACTAGGCTATAAATTGCACTTTAACACATTAAACACCTTAGACTCGGCCCACTTTTGAGAGTAATTTTCCTTTTTCTAAGTGCTTCATACTTTCAGAGTAATTATTGATTCGTCAATAGATTCAAAGAGTTAAAGGTTCTCAACTCTCTTCCATTGACAATCAATGCTTCATTGAAGTAAGTAGCGATTATTGTTTAGGAGAAGTCTTGTAAAAACACTTTTGTTTGTAATGAACCATCGGGAATCATCAAAAAAATAGAAGCCAAAAAGCTGGATTTTTATCCAACTACAAAGCAGCCGAAAGGGAAAGAACGAGTAGAAAATAAAAATATGTTGAATCTCGGAAAATTTTTCAACAATTGATGAGTTCGAAACCGCTTGAGACTTACGAGATAGTAACAAACCTGGCTAAGAAATTTTTTGGAAGACGTGAAAGAAAAACTGGAGATGAGACGTCGTAGGTTAGAAGATTTATACACTAACACATTGAGCGCAAATGGGAGACAAATGTCTATTTTTCATCGAACACCCGCTTTTCCAACATATATCTCTTAGTTCATCAGAGAAGAAAAAGTTCTGCGTGGATTCTTTGAGATACGGCGAGCTTCTCGTCATTTTTCGCGCGTGGAATTTTCCCGAAAAAGATGCTGATTCATTCGATAAGACAAATCAATCGATAACTGTGATGAATATAATGTTTAGTATAGAGGATTGAGTCAGAACAGTAGCCGAATCCTCAGTGGATTGATCGTCGGCACAAAATGACGACCAAACGCCCACTCTCTCTCTCGCTCTTTACAGCGAACACAACGACGATGGCAGCACGGCTCTCGGCTGCCCCGGAGGCTCTAAGCAGAATTTGCACGGGGGAAAACAACAGGGGCTAGGTACGTCGAGGTCCTTTCGATCAATCAGAACACGAAACTTTGGACCAGAAAGCAAAAATCAGATTCAAGGAACGAAGAAGGCGTACATATTAGGTTGACGCATAACTCTTGCCAAAAATCAAAGAAAATCGCCTTAAAATATCACTATTTTTTTCGAAGTGCATCATCTACTTTTCGCAACGTAAGTTGTAATTTATCATATAAAATGAATGTTTTTTTTTGAATTGAGAGCAGGAAGTTGAAAATCTTCAAAAAAAAACCATCGATCGTAGAAACGTCCGATCAGCGCGAAATTTTTGCAGATGAGAAAAGCATCAAATACGTTTAGGAAGTGCAAGATTTTTCATAGATTTTTCTATTAATCATCAAGGATTTCACCCAACTTAAAAAAGATTGTGAATTGTCTAAATTTTTGCAGGACTTATATATGACCTAACATTAGCTCTGAACTTTAATTTGTTAAGCTTGAAAACAAATTGCCATGAGTTGCTCGTAAATTTTTTCCCATTTTCACGTTCCCTGTAGAGTAGCTAGTTTTCAATATCAACATGCTACACATAAAAAGTCAATTTTTTAAATCCATCAAATAAATACACATGCTTTGCTAGAGCCTGAACCCCACGGGCTTTGAAAGGAATGCAAAAGTATAAGAAAGAAGAAATAGAGAATAAGTTGATTGAAGAGCCATACAGAATTGTCTGAATACTGCTGTGAACCATGTTTGTGAAGGTGAAAATGATGCCAAAAGCTAAGTTCCAGTCCCTTCATCGTACTTCTCAAATATGAAGTTTGGCGAACTTTCTAGAATGATTAGGAAAAAGCGAAAGTGTTGCAAGGCTTACACTTCGGCTTAATACGAGCCAAACTATTGCTTTTTGTGATCAAAGAAATGAAACAGCACTATAACAACGACGCTTGTCTTTATCAGAAGAATGAATCTCATCTCTGAGCTAATATTCTGAGAATGTTACACCAAGCAGTGTTTTCATGACTTGCTCTAAAAATTTCGGCAACTCCATTTACAAGTTTTAGAATGTTAATGTGAGAAAGCCAGCGAGAATTCTAAACTAAACTTTTGAATAAACACTGCACGTCTTCAAGCAAACAACACAAAAATTTCGTATTAGCATAGATGATAAAAGTTCAGCTAAGAGAATCAAAATTACGTTTTATTTGTTCTGAAAAATAATTTTTCAGAAAAGGTCATTAGCGTTGCTGCGAGGATTATTTCTACTCTGCAAAATCAGGAAAAATGACTGTGCTTGGATGTTCTAAAATATTGAATGAAGTATAATCTACATTTTCAGAATAGCCAATTTAGCCAGATTTTTTTTGACCATTGTGGGTTAAACACAATGTATCCTGACTTGGAACTTTGTGTGGCTAAAGAAGTGAAGGACTTTTCACTCATTTACGTCAAAATGAAGAGACATAGCGGTAAAGGGAAAATTCCGCTACATGAAAATTTAAAAGTTTGTTTCAAGTGTTTATTGATAAAATGCCGGTTATAAATGCAACTTGCTATTATAGCTCGATCAAAATTGATGTATACAAAAAGAGAAGAATTTACTTGCTATGTTGTAGTAATTTAAAGAACAAACCTTAGAGTCAGAATCTTGCGCAAAGTGATGCTGAGCCTTCGACCGCACTCAACGAGGATTTAAGCTAAAAGCTTTTGCGGCTGCAAACCTTTTAGTGAGCGTTGGAAGGACAGTGAGAATCAAAGCGCAAGAAATGCAAAGTGACCAAACAGGGCCGAGTGAACTAGAGAGCAGGAACAAAAACCACTCGATTTCCGATTTTTCTTACTATTTGTGTTGATGGTCTCCGACTCTTTTCACTATTCGAGTGGATGGAGCCCTCGCATAAAAGAATTAATTATTAACCGTGGATCTGATCAATATTGCATCATTTTCGCCATTTTTAACAAAATAATTCAAATTGGGGACTAGAGGACAACTTGGCTCAGATATAACCCAAAAAAGCCTTGATATATGTGTTCTAGTGCACATTACGAAAAGTCAGACAGAGTCTTGAGAGATGAGATAGTCTAACATAACAACTCCGATACTTCCACTTTTTGAGCAAATTTCCCTTTTTAGGCCCACATCGATTGATTCTAATGCATCATGAGATTGCGATGTAGTTATTGGAATGAACGCATGTTTTTCTGCTGCACATGTTTCGTTGCTTTCGATAGTGTGCAGAAGAAAAACCACAAGTATCTCTTCCACTTGTTTTTTTTACTTTCTAAAGAAATAATAGTATGTAGGTTCAGTTAGTCACGGCAGATAAGAAGTTTTTTTTATCTCATTTTATTTTATTATTGCACAAGAAGGCTCTTACTACTAGTCAGTCATAAACGTCAGAGAATTAAAAACACAACACATAATATTCAATTATCAGCCCGATACCCCGTATCTCTATATATTTTGCTTATGTTGAATAATAAAGGAGCATTTTTGCTGCAAGCAGGAGGCATGAGACAGACTCCATTGAGCCTACACCATACATTCACCACCACCACCACCATTTAGGTGTAGTCTGGACAAGCTTAATCTCTTTCTATTTACGAAAATTCTTGCATAGTGGGTGATCCTTTGTTTACTTTGTTACTGTTTATGTTTCCAAATGCTTTCCTTGATTGTCCTAGATATGGCACACCTTCTGCGTAACAAATAAAATTCATTACTAGAAAACATGCCTTTAACACCAGCATAGGCGAGCTGTTGTCGCAAAGCCCTAAAAGCGGCCTTATTCGCTCATAAATTTTCCGTTCAACATCTATGTTGCTTTCAGCATTGCACATTGTCTTTCAGCCAAAAGTGCCTTCAAAAGTTTATAAACATACGTCTAAAGGAGGCGCGCGCTCATTATCGCCTGTGAATAGCCTATATCGCGTTGGAGCGCCACCTCCAGCCGCTCCGCGCGTTGGTGTTCAAAGCGAGGTGGTGCGGGCAAATATTTACATGGCCTGTATAGTCATGTATACTCAAGGTGAAATCTTTCAGTGCTAGCTTGTAAGTCATTTCAAAGTTGCTGTAGCTCAGAGCTCGTAGTAATCATGTAAGTTTAGTTGAACTACTTCATCCTAACTCATGCAGTATGAAGAAGTCATCGTCCACTTTATTATTTCTTGATTGTATCTGTATGGTATGCAATTATCTTGTGCAGGCAACTGAGAATATAAATGAAATTATATTGTCATATCAATTAAGCCAGGCAATTCCATTAGCGACCTAAACTTGTTATGAAAATCACCAAAAATCTGTGAGGATTTGACTTGTTTCTTTTGTTCATATTTGTCCATCTAAAGGGCCTTGCATACTTCACACTATACTTGGGTCCGAATCGAATAGAAATTCGATCATTCGAATAAAACATTCGAATATATTCGTATTCGAAATTCGATATTCGGAGTTCTTCCATTTTCGAATAATATTCGAAACTCGAATAATTGAAAAAACGGGGTTTCGAATAAAATTCGAAACTCGAATAATCAAAAAACAGGGTTTCGAATATTATTCGAAAACTCGAATAATCAAAAAACGAGGTTTCGAATATTATTCGAAAACTCGAATAATCAAAAAACGGGGTTTCGAATAGTTTTTATTCGAATGTTTTATTCGAATGTTTATTCGAATTCGTATTCGAATGTACTCCGTATTCAGATTATTCGACTTTGTTGCAGAGACAAATGCTGAGTATTAAACTCACTTCGTCCGCGTTTTTTTTTCGCAAAACTCGGTAATGCATCTTTTGCAACCGGTATACCTTTGAACTGTATGGAGAATCGCATTCTTCCGACTGCTTGCGACAGTAAAAAAATCATAAGTTTAATTGATGTTTTTTCGATCATTGAGATTGTTCGCATGCTATTGGCACCAAATCAGCAAAGAAGATATCAAATTCAAGCTCATGTTCTGAGTTCATACTGAATTGAAATGGCTGTTCTTCTTTTTTTTGCATTGCTCATGCTTGCGGTACGCAAAGCCCACACTAGTGAGCATTCTTGCTCGCATAAATCATTTCAAAACTGCCTATTCGTTACCTTGGAGTTTTTTGCGAATTGGTGTATATTGAGTAAAGGACATCGCAGTTGTAGCGCAGGATTAGACGGTTTGGATCGCCGTACGCGATTTGCCAGTTACGAGATGTCTTCAGAGACAATTTGAGTATTGCCATACCACGTCGCCACTGAAATGCCTGCAGTATGCCCGGGGTTATAGGGGCATTCGTGCTCGCTTCGCGGGGGAAACCACATGCCTTCGTCTACGACTAGCGTATACCACACAAGACGAAAGTCTCCGATGAACAGGCAACGTATCGTAGCATTTGTGGAATTTAAGTACATATGCGGCCATCTTATTGCTTCAAAAGATCGCACACCTAGCGCTATGAATCCGAACAGCTCGTTAGGTGCTTACACCAAGTTGCAATGTTTCTCATTTTTATTAGGTTGTCCCATAAGTCTTTTCATACCTGAGTTTTCAGCGACATAAATCAGTTCTTCTTGAACACCCGATAAAATGCAGGATACCTTTCGAAAGATCAAAGCAAGCTCTACAAGATGGCGTTCAAAAGTTTGCAACAAGTTCAATCTGCCGAGTTCCGAGCCAAAATAGAAAAATTTCCAATTTTTCGAAAAAAACGAAAATCATCATATCTCAGTTCAAAACAACTCTGCAAATTTCCTGCTTTCTCACGCATATACTCTCCTCATCGGATATTTATACATGTCCTTGCTGCATTTTTCTGACGGCTAGAAACCGAGAAAAAAATAATGCGCTCAATTTTCAAACTTTGCCTGTATCAGTTCTGTGTTCCCCGCAAATAGGTGTTTATATAGCGTATTAACTCAGAATTACTGCCACAAATTTTCAGCTTTCTAGGTGCTCTAGTTCTTGAGAAATATCGAATTGAAGGTCCGAATATGAAAAGACTTATGGGACAACCTAATAGATTTTAGCTCCAGCCAATTTTATCTTTGCTCTGCTAAACGTCTTTGAAATCCAGTGGAAGCCTGACAAATAAGGTCTGCTGTCGAACAAAGCCGCAGGATCAAGGTGAATAAATGCGGTTCTTACCCGTGCGGTGCATAACGCGCAAGGATCACGAAGTGCAGCCGCTTAACGACGCGCGCGACCGCTCAAAGCTGGCTGGTGCACCTTCACGGATTATGGATAAAAATTTGCTTTATTGATTTTATCGATTTTTGGAGAAGTTTGAGCTGCGGGGCTGGGAGTTGGTAGAGTGGTAAATGAGGGCGCTGATTAAAAATAAAATTTACCATCGATTTCACCGATTTTTGAAAATTCTTGAGCTAGGAGTTGGTATAGGGGATACTGGGGGGCTGATTATAATTGGATCGGCTTTAGCCAGATATGTCGGCAAGTTTGAGATGTGATTGCTTTAGTTATTCGATAAATCATTCGAATATTTATTCGAAATTCGACTTCCAATGTTCGAATATATTCGATATTCATTCATTCGATATTTTTGATTTTCCGAATTTATTCGAAATTCATTCATTCGATATTTTTGATTTTCCAAATTTATTCGAAATTCATTCATTCGATATTTTTGATTTTCCGAATTTATTCGATATTCGTTTATTCGAAATTTTTCATTTTCGAATTTATTCGATATTCATTCATTCGATGAAAAATTATCGAATTACCCAAGTATACTTCACACGGTTTCAGTGGACGCGATTTGGCAGTATTCCAGCTGTCCATTACGCACTGTAGGCACGTTTCAAACGTACGGAATATAGGGCATTTTATCAATCTAAGCACTCAGACAGCGGATAGGACCCCTCCGGCGGAGAAATGGCAGGGCCGCGGGGTTTCCCCAGCGGTGGGTCTGCCACTCGTCCGCCGGAGCCCTCCCATTTCTTCTCCGGAGACCTCCCATTTCTGCTCCGGAGCCCTCCCATTTTGTGCTCCGGAGACCTCCCATTTCTGCTCCGGAGCCCCCCGATTTTGTGCTCTGCAAGTCTGCCGCGGCATACTGTAATTAGCCCCAATTAAGCTCCAAACCCCAATTTTGTCTCTAAACCCCACCCAAATTAGCCGAATAGGACCCCTCCCCCCCCCCCCCGGGTAGGAGTTCAGCGCGACCCTTACCTCCGTACTCTACCCCCTCCCTCTCGCCCCTAGCGTTTGTGGATAGAAGATAGAAGAATGAAGAAACAAGACATTTATTTCAAATTAACTGCAAACAATCTCCTGCAAATTGCAAAACAAAACTTAGCAGCTACAAAACGGACAAAGACAACAGTTGCCGGCAACCTATGGCCGTACCCTAAGCGAAAACATAAGCGAAGTAAGTGTAGTGAGTTAGACTGCTTGGAAAAACACAGCGCAAAACCTTTTGTCAGACATTTCCGACATTTTTGACATTTTAGACATTTCTGATGACGGAGGTGCATCTGTTGAATCTTCTCCAAGTTCAGCACTGCCTTGTATTCTCTCGCCATCAAATTCCTAAAATCTTTGAGTTGAGCCTCAAAAAGAATTTGGGAGCCATTGAGATTCAGCGAGAGAATATAGAAGCAATGAAACATAAAAGCAACACTGTACACTTATGCGATTGGATGATATGCGATATATATTTTTTGAGGTGCACAAGAATATAGATGGAAATGCTACGATTCCAAGGAAGAGTTTTCGATAACAGTCGATTCTGAACACAAATGTCAGTGCAAAAGTCATCAATTTCCTATTAAAGATTCCGTTTCCTGAATAGACGAGACTAGGAACCTACTAGGATGCATAAATAACACCGTATCAACTCGTTTTTTATCGAGAGGACGAAAGAAAATCGAATTGGCGCTGATCGGCAATACTAAAACATTGAGTATATGAAGCTAGAGGTCACCCATAAAAGAGAATCTTGAGAAGAGAATCTCGCAAAAGAAAGCAACTGGAGTGGGAAAAACCTTACCTTGCTGGTCATTGTCATTTCCCGCGTGGCAAGATTTATCATCAAATGAACTAGTTGTTCATCCAGTGACAATTTTCGTTTCCGATACTACATTGTTGATAGCTTCCAGAACAAGAGCCTTATTTGATGCTGAGAGTTAAATTCAAAATAACGATCAGCACAGGCACGAACAAGCTTCCTTAAGATAACCTATAAATCACCTTGGGATTCTGCAGCAGGTAGTGATGAGAAGCTGTGAGTAAAGTATTCGATTGGTTAACTCCGACAGCTCTCAAAGACTCGGACACCTAAACGAACTTAACTGAAAAAAGCCATTACATTATATATAGACGATTCGCAGGCAGAGATAGATTGCCACTGCGGACCCTGTAGGCGTCTCTCAGATTAAACACACTTTCGACTTCTTAGCCGTTTACTGCCTTTCCGCAGCACACTCTCCTATGACGCAACAGCGTCCAGCCTTTGCGCGCAATGAATCGTCTATTGAGAAACACAACGATTCTCAAAAAAAGTCGTAAGGATAACTTGAATGTCTATACACAAAATATTTGGTGCAATTTTACTCTCATTCGCTTTTGGCCGTTCCCAAGCGAAGTTTAGAACTTTTTCCAAATCAGCGAATGTCTCAACATGTCTCTTGCAATATTCTGCATGAAGATGCGTCGCTTTGAGAATTGCAAGAAAATTCTTGAAACTGCTAATTCTTGAAATTTTGAAACTTTCGTCATCGCGGTCGAGCAGAACGACATTACGACACCAGTGCCTCTAATTAAGGCAATCAGTGAAAGAGAAAGGCCACTGAAACAAGAGATGAGCGAGAACAAGAAATCGCTGAAAGTACACCTCGATAAGTGGCTCATAGGACTTTGATCCAGATGTTATGTCCGGTAGATATCAGATATAAAGTTGCCTAGAAACCCTAACGCTTACCTTAGCATGCATCTGCCCGAAAAGCCACAGATAATGTTCGGAACGAGCTCAAATTAATCACAAAAACCATTCCATCAAAAGTCAACGATGTCTCAGCAAGTCGAAAAGAGCCAAACACTGAAAGTGATTGAGTGCATCCGCACGAAAATTTGAAACATAAACCTGAAAACGAGGAACTTATAACAACATAAACGCCAACGCGACGAAGAGCAACGCGGAAAAGAAAAAAACGGTAAAGAAACGCGGAAAAACAACAAAATCAAAGAAACAACGACTAAAATATGGAGAAAGAGCGTAAACAGAGGACTCATCACCGTGGAGTTAGACGTTTGCTTGGCTACGCGCCAAATCGATACGCAGCCTGCTCCGGAGCCCTCCCATTTCTGCTTCGGAGACCTCCCATTTCTGCCCCGGAGACCTCCCATTTCTGCTCCGGAGACCTCCCATTTCTGCTCCGGAGCCCTCCCATTTTGTGCTCCGGAGACCTCCCATTTGTGCTCCGGACCCCTCCGATTTTCTCCGGCGCGGCTCGTCCAAATCTGGCGGACTCGTGGCGGGCAAATTTCTCCGGCGAGGCTCTGCCAAATCTGGCGTACCTCCGGAGCAGAAATGGCGTACCTTTGCAGCAGGGCCGGAGAAGGGTCCCACTTGCCTGCCAGTGATGTCACCGCGACCTACAAGAAGGACCGCCCAATCGCCCCGCTCTCATTGGTCAACTGGGTCCGGCGCGACTCTGGCAGATTCCCATTGTCCGGCGGAGGGGTCCGGTCGATTGTCTGAGTAAATTATACACGTTATGCATGTGCAGTTTGCTGATGTTGGATCCGAAGACTTCTGGCAAATTGCCAAATCGTGTCCCGACTAAAGTCGCGTGAAGTATGCCCGGCTCTTAAGAGAATCGATTCTGTCTGTACTTTACCACTGCTCTCTTTATTTTCATCCGAGGTTTCTAGTTCAGTCAAATTCAAATATCGCCCTCTCGAAATGGATGAACTTCTGTACATGGTAATAACATCAAAATAATTAGCTACAAATTTTAACCGCCAAGTATTAATGACAGACTTGTCTATGAGAAAAAGCGCCTGACATAAGTGGAGAAAATTGAGGTCATAGCCAGGGTCAAGCAAGGGGTGTGGCACACGATCGCTGGTTACAACCCCCCCCCCCCCCTGATTGCTGTCTTAATAAGACCCCCCCCCTAAACTATATACCTAAGATAGCATTACCAGAGTTGAGAAAGAGGTAAGGCACAAGTCTTTAGAAAACAACCCCCCCCCCCTCCTCCCATGAAAGCCCTCAAACGACCCCTTCTTCTTCCTCTTAACCTCTGGACCTCAAAGTGTGACATTCTGGAGGACACCAGCTTTTTCTAGAAAGTTTTCAGATTTCTGAGAGCTGTACGCCCGATTTTCTGTGACTGCACTTTACAATCACACGTAATTTGAAGGCTGATTTTGATCTAAATGGGCATATTGAAAGGGCCATAATTTTCTTATGGGTGGGGCGTTCGGCTCCGAATTTCCAGTGTAGCAAGAAGAAGCTATGTCCTCAATACTCATACCAGCAATGGAGCGCTTTCTGGGTTTTGAAGGCAAGTTAAGGGGGTGCGGCACACCCCCTTGAAAGCTGCGGTAGGCGCAGCATTTAAGAGGTTGTGCCGCACCCCATTAACTATATCAAAAAAACATTTTTAGCGGACAGTATTTATATGAGTCGATAGCCTAAACCTTGTAGATTCCATAGGACTGTTTGGAGCCTGATTCGTCTTCTTAGCTCTGAGTAATATTTGGTGAAAGCACAGCGATCAAAGCGAAAAATGGGAAAAACGAGATTTTGGTTGGCTTCTAATTCCACAGTTTGCAGGTCTTCTGAAGCGCGATTCCTGAGTTGGACAAAGACGGAGTAGTGCTTTGTCTTGAGTGCAAATACGGATAGCTAATTCACCTTTGAAACAAAGTTAACCATGTTGGAATTTGACCATTTCATTTAGGTAGCCTAGTATCTTGAATCTTCAGAATTCGCTCACACTTTGTCTACAGGGGTTAATTGACATGCTAATTATGGATATGATACAAATATCATGTTATCACTATTATCAGATTACCCAACTACGACCTTCTCCCCTTTTGACTCCTCAATACGACCCCCAGGTGTGGCGTGCCGCACCCCACGCTTGACCCTGGTCATAACATATTTCAAAAATGTGCCCTAGGTCAAAGAATGACTCCACAGAAACTGAAATCCTGCTTAGCTTCATTTACCAGAAATTGAAAAAAAACGAAAATGAAAAAGGCTTGCAACCGTCAATCAATCATTCGATTATTTAGCTATGACGTAAATGATGTGAATGGTGTCAAACTTTGTTGCCTGACGTTTTGGCAGACGTCTTTAGAGGCTGAAAAGTTGTCAGTCACAATCAACTACGCTCTCAACCGGCAATTATCTCCGATATACAATTGCAAAAATTCATTGTTTATCACCAAAAACTATGCCCAAGTTCAAAGATAAGAGGACCTTCAAGACATGGAGCAGATTTATTTGACTTATGGTTACCGATAACATATGTAGGAAAACACACATAACACACATAGCGTCAGAAAATGAAGGTGGGTGGGTGTGAGGGAAAACCGGTACTCTTAGACAGTGAAACACATAACTTTACGAGAAAAGGAGACAGAAAAAAAACGATCAAGAGCCACTTGAGAAAGTTGAAGGTTCCAAATTGCATTGACTTTTAGAAAACTTTCTCATTCAAAAACATCTTCTTTCATATCCATAATTTTATCGCTGAAGTCATCTTCTTCAGGTGGATTGGCGGTACGAGTTGGCGCTGATCCCACGCGTTCGATGCTTAGCTTTCCATCATATCGAGATTTGTCCTGAAGGAAAAGGTCAACGGGATTCGAATTATAAACTGAAGGCAACAACTTCTTGACTCATAGAAGATCCGCTCATAGGAGCAATTGTTGGTGCTGTCTTCTCTGCCGATTTTATGTAGATTGGGGATTTGATGACGGTGGGAGTCTAAGAAATAGTTAAGTTGTGAACTGAGGATTTTATATGGTACAACATTTGCATACGTCAAAGTTTGTCTTGGACACAAATGGCGTCTCCGCTGGCTTCCAATGCATAGTTGTAGTTTCAAGATCGACTGGAACTTGTGGGATCCCGGGACTGTGTAGTGGATCCCACTTGCAGAACTGCATCTCAGGATGATATTTGCAAATTGACCACTTTGAGTCTTCTTCTTCAGTGATAATGTTTTTATCCTGAAGAATATCTGCAGATGGTCTACTTAGCCACTTATCAAGCCCGGCTTTAAAATTCGGCTTAGCCGGTTGAATCCAAGTTGGTCTGAGCGGCGCAAGTTTGTATTTTATCCTTTTGCAAGATTCTTAGCGTCTGTGATAAGAATTGACGTCTGTTTGAGTTGTGATAGACATGATTCTGGAGCGTAGCCGGTGCGACATTAAAGACAGTGTCCCGACAGATTCGCGCTCTAGACGATATCGCTATGGTGGAATTCCTGGTCATTCCACTGGCCTCCAGGCGCAGTCCGAGTGGTTGAGTTGATCTTCCCCCTGGGCCGAGAAAATAGCCCTTGAACCGGCGCGCGCTCGGACGACTTCGCCTACCATTCGGCGCGGGACTCAACGACCGCTCTCCCGCATTCTGCATGCTGTCCAAAGCAAAATTTACAGGCAGCAGGGTCTTCGTGTCAGAGCCCCCCAACTTTCCATTGAAATTCTCGTCCGAGCTGCATTTTGGAAACTGGACGCCTCGAGAAAGGTTTTTTCACCCGTTTCAAAGCTCAGATTCGCGGTCTACGGGTCAGAAAGGCCCAAAACGTGCAAAAAGATGGAAATGCAAAATTTGCCGGGGCACCTTTTAGAGGCAGCGTCCACCCAGAATTACGTTTCCATGTTTTGACCTACTGTTCCTTTCCGTGGCCCTGATTATGATTATGAAGCACAAGTTGTACACAACCCCCAAAACCCGATTTCTGAACCCTGCCCTGAAAGCGTGGGCGACTTCAAGTCATTGGATGGGCAGAGCTCGATGGGGGGGGGGGGCTTGATAGCACTTCTGTTTTCCAAGTTCATTTTATCCGACGCCGCATTGGAGAAGGACCAACGCAAGTGCGCCTCTTTGGGGTCTACTTATAAACTATATTATAATTGAGGTAGCTTAGATTTTGCCGGGTGTTCTACTGCTTCTAGAATATCAAGCTTCTAGAGTACCATACCTTTACCAAACTCAAAACGAGCGAGAACAAGCTCTCTTGAATCTAATCCCACTTTTGCGGTTTATTGCTAGTGTTTGAAGAAATTAAGAAGTCGGGGAAGAATGATTGAATAGGAAGGAGACAGGGCCCGGTATGAGTCCCTTTCTAAGCTCTTTGAAAACGAAGTCCCCTTTAGCTCTCAGCTCACCGTTAAAAACACTTTAAAAAACGTCGACTAAAAAACGTCGCAATTTTTTTGCGTTTTTTCGGCTATAAAACGATATCCCCTTTGCTTTTTCGCCCGAAAACGCAGTCCAGCTCGTTTTTATACGATCTGTGCTGCATTTGAGAAGAAAACACCAAAGATATTTTAGGTATTTGCGTTTATAAATACTAACTGGTCGACGGCAAAACGATATTAACATGGAAATACAAAGGAACTAATGCTGCTTATAGAAAAAATTTTTCGGCTTGGTTTCTACATACTGTTGAGAGAAATTCTCAAAGAAAAAGACAAATCAAATACTATGGGAAGAAACAAAGAAATTTGCCAAGACAAATAAAAAGAATACGAGCAGCCTCAGGCTTTCCTGGAAGTAAATCGTTGATTTTTTTATGTAAAGCGAAGATGGTGTGTTTCACTGAGTACTTCACATTGACGTTATAGAGTTTTACGTATTTGAAAAGGAGCTTTGGGCATTTTCAAACCAGTGCATTTAGTTTTACTGAAATCAAACTTTACAATACATTGAATTCAGAGAATTGATTGGTTACCTCTCGAAAATCGCAGATGTCGCTTCTTCCTGTGCGTTCGCATAATTTTTTCCTCAAGGAAGTCGGAATAAGTGCTCTCCTTTCTGCCGGTGTTAGCGCAACTGCCTGCGAAAAACGTTTTGTAAAAGTTGTAAACTTTGAGAAATCAAAGTGAGATATACCTACAGCTGTTATATAAACGCACACGATTGGGACTAACCAACGCATTCAGGATTACCTGAAGTAACGAGCTTGAGTGGACGGGATGTAAAAGATGTGATTTTTCAAGATTCAACGAGACATCTGACTATCATTCATGGATGGCGATAAGGATTCTTGCTACTGTGAAAATGGAGCTCCAGAAAAGGGGAGAGTGATAATGTCTAAATTCGTGTGTAAGCAAAATGAGTGTGAGTTTTTGTAGAGTCTGATCAGAGAGTAGATTTAAACTGACATCTGTGCTTGTTTTCTTTTTCACAGCCTATAGCTAATTACTTCCCATTTATTACACTTTTGATATGTGACTCCTTAACTGTATTGTGTGAAAACTGTAGCGGATTGAGCAAGTTTTCCAAAGGGCGATACTCTACCTTTGGGGGAAAGGTCCCAAAACGCTAATTAGCCGCGCGTTGCCGCGCTTTTCGAAGGTATCAATACCGCTACCTTGCGAGAAAGTCAATCTCGTCACAATTGGCTGCTTGTGAGCGGTCGGCTTTCAGTGATGTTTTTAGCAACCTCCACGGTCATGCAGAGCTTCCTCAACTCTCACAACGGCCAAGGCCACGCTATTCAGAACTGGTCATGCACATTCGAGATAAGCTGGATTGCGATCTCGTGTGGCACACATCGGTGGAGCAGCCCCAGAAGGTTCAGATTCGGTGGTTCTAGTATTATTGATGATTAACGCTCTTCCCGCTGTATAAGATGTTTTGTGTGTTTTTTTTTCAATTTTCTACACTATAGACTTTAGACTTGACAGTAGGAAGAAGGGGGATGATGTGTGCGGTGCCCAAGTGCCTAAGAGCTAGAGGTGTCAGCAACATGAAGCACATTCACACCATAGTGACAAGCTAAGACCTGAGGGCCTCTAGGTACAAGCATTCTTCCGCATCGTGGCAATACTAGCATTGTGCAAGCACAGCTACATTCACACGTCAGGATAAGTGGTAGCAAATTCGGAGTTTTCAAAACCCTCTGCGGGCATGGGCCAAACGCACTCTACTCCGAATACGTACGAGCCTTTTACAGTAAACTATGGGGGCCAGCCAAATAGCAGGTCAGTGCTTTTATTCTCCTGGGACATACTTTGGCGGTCCACTTACCGGCCCCAGATGGTAGAGGGTTGGTTCAGGGCGGCGATCGAGCCCGGGTCCAATCTGCTTATAGCGGCGCCTCATACCACTACGTTACTCATCTTTCCGCATTCACGCGTACAGTTGTGTTAATTCATGGATGGACCACTAGCTCTACACGCCAATGCAAATCAGCTCTGTTCGCTAATTAGTGGAGCCAGAGACAAATCTCTTAAAATTTAATGAGAATAGAGAGAATCACTTGCACCAAAATATCTCATTGGAGAAGTGAAAATTACAAATTACAAGATGAGGTCACTCAACGAAAATAATTATAAGCACATCCAAAAATGAGCTGATTTGCTTACTAAATAGACAGAAGCACGGAAAGTACAAATAGCTATTGTCTACAACGAGGACACGTACAACTATGACTGAAGGAGGATCATAGTATGAACGTATCTTATTGCTTCGCGCTCATGGACTTCTATGCAAAGCTGGTATAATTGACACTACAAATGCATTAGGCTGCTTGGAAGGTAATCAAAGTAATTATCCGTATCCTACGATCAATCACCATCAGCCGAATCGTTTTGAGTCCTCTGTCACGAACGTTTTTTGGAGCATTATTGCTAATCGATCGCAACAAAAAGTATTCTCACAACGCAGATCTACCAGAGGTTTTTAAGAATGTAAAGAATGTTTTTGAAATGCTGCACGTGTAACAAAGCCGTGCAACTAGTTTTGTTTCTGGTGCAATGAGAAAAGAACCAAGGGCTGGATTATGTCAGTCCCGAGGATAGGTTTACCTACCTAGCAGACGATAATAGAAATCTAATGGAAAACTACATTGCTATGTGAGATTTGTACAGCAACCTTTACGAAATGGCTAAAGAGGACAGGTATGTAGGCTTTAGCTATTGATGGATGAAGTGAATGCATGACCTACACGTGAGAAAAAGGGGTCAAGATTACTTGCAAATAAGTTTTTTGACGCCACTGTGAGCCATCAAAACGATGACAAAATGAAAATTATGACGACGCGCATGTTACAAAGTAAGATTAGACACAAACACGTAAAAAATTTTCGAAGAACGAGATTCTAAAAGTTTGATATTCGACAACTACTGTGGAGCTACAAGTGCTGGGTGAGTTGAGCGGGATACTACCATTTCAAGAATAATTAGAAATAACCTAATTGTATCAAGGACTGCAGGTTATGAAATTGGAAGATCGACTCAACAAAAACCAAACAAGACATTACTGCGAATTGCTTCTATTAAATAAAGAAGGATTCATCCAACATAGAGTGATAACTGAAGGAAATGGTGTATACTGCCCTCTTACTAATCTTCATTGCGATTCTGCTTCTTTTCAGGGTGTTATCTATAATCACTTAATAACGAACGAAACTAACCTCATTTTTTTACCAACATCCCATTAATCATGAGCAAAAAGAGCGGCATTACAATTACAAAGCTAGCAATAGCGAAGCTTATTAACGCATAGAGTAAAGCGCAGAAAAGCTTAATCGGCCGCATCCAAGCTAGTCACGATTACGAGTAACAGGCTAATGATTGAAAAAACCAGACAGTAACCAGAATTGTTGAGACGCACCGAACGCAACCATCTCGCTTGAGCGACAGATGCTTGGATCGCTATTATCTTGTAAAAAAAACTGGGCGAGGATTCTGCAGGATTGGTATCAATTATCTGAGAAGTGCAGCAATCTAGTTAATCTTATATATAAAGCTGAATGTCTGTTTGTCTGTCTGTCTGTATGTCTGTCTGTATGTCTGTCTGTCTGTATGTATGTACGTATGTTCCGAATACAAATTTTTATTTCTGAACCGATCGGGACCAAACTTGGCACACATATACTTCAGGGCAGGGAGCGTGTCATAGGCTACTTTTCGTTATCGATCGATATCGATTTTATTGATTTTTTGCAAAATTCGAGCTAGAGGGCTGGGATTTGGCAGAGGGGGGTAATCGAGCATGCTGATCACCCCCCTTGGGGATGATCAGCATGCTCGATTACCCCCCTGTGCCAACTCCCAGCCCCCTAGCTCAAATTTTGCAAAAAATCGGTAAAATCGACATCGATCGATAACGAAAAGTGGGCTGTGACACGCTCCCTGCCCCGAAGTGTATGTGTGCAAAGTTCGGTCCCAATCGGTTCAGAGATAAAAATTTCTATTCGGAACATACGTACACGGGTCTAGCTGGCAGGCCCGGCGGAGCCGGGCAAGCCAGCTAGTAGAAAATAAGAGCGAGCAGTTGAAAACGAGTAAGCGCAAAAAGTAGGGCATGGGCAAATTGTTTCCATTGTAAAAGATTAGTCAAGTAAATTAACGCGTTTCAACAAATGTACACTTGAACAGTATAAGATCTGCAGTTATTATGCTACATACCGACAGCGACGAGCAATTCAAAAATTTTAAAATGGTCTAAATTAGGATATCATGCGAGTAACTTGCCTATGTTTATCGAAACCGTCCTTGACACCTCACAATTCTTCAAAAATGTAGAGTACTTCTTTTGTGCTCCCCAAAAAAATATTTCTTCAATTATGTTTGAGTACATACACAAGGTAGTTTACATTATCGGGAGATCGAAATTATATGTATAATTTCACATCTTTTGTCTGATCGCACAACCAAAGTATCAGCTTTTCCGAGGATAACGACAGTTGCAGTTGTCACTGTTCAGGAGAAAGCTACTAAGTATAAACGCGTTCGTGTTTCAGGAGCTCATGAACCTTTTGTCTAGCTCTTCATATACGAAGGACTCGCAAGATAATTATTACTTCCACCAAAAACGTCGATTTATTATAAAGCCTCGCAAATGGCTTGCAGGGCGTAAGACAGAGAAAGAGCCCAACTATAAAGTCAAATGCTCGTTTTTCTTTGAAATGAGATTTTCTGATGCGTGGACAATGCTTCGTGCATGACAACCAGAATCTGGTGGAGGTTCTGTTGACCTGTTGATGCCTCACTCATCCTCTAGCTCATTTTCAATATCAGTCCAAGTGTTTCATGTTTACTCATATATATGCAAGAACTGGCTTCTCCAAAAATTGACTATTTTGATTGCTCTCTTGAAGACTAACTACCCACATTAACACGGACATAATGCAAATGCATTTATATGCACCCTTCACGCGTTTTGGACGCGGGGGATTTTCTTCTAATCGCACAGCACGGACACGTCTAAGGACTTCGCGACAAAAAACCATTTACGGTGCTGCATATTGCATGAAAGTATCGTGCGGCATACGTCTCGTTTTCCGAAACGCAACGAGGAGGCTGAGCGGCACTCTTGAAGTATCGAAAAGGTGCGTCTTATACGCGTAAAGTCAGGGCAGTCGTTGCCTTTTTTCGTACATGGGAGCGTTGTAAAAAAAGCTCAAAGAGGTTCTCCCGCCCAAGCACACGTGGTTAAGACCATTCGCTCTAATGTCTTTCTCTTTTTTCGTTTGAGAGTAATAAATCGAAAATAACACACCATGATTGCAGCGTGGATGTTCACCCTTCCTCCTTGCCCCGGCTTCGCGATGCGAGCGTTTCTAGAAGTAGGAGGCTGGGAGCACTGATTGCTGCCGCGCTATCTGGCGACGATTACGATACTTTCTCACGCTTGCCGCAATCGCCTCCGGACCTCTCCTCGTCTTGGCGCGTTGCCAGCCAAAAGGCTATATATAGCGGCGGCGCCTCATTTTAGCGCGTGTCTGCTTTCCTGTCTGTTTCGTTTTCGATCGATAATCTTTTCTCTTGTTTCCTTTGGTGCCTGGCAGTTAGCTCCCACCTTTGATGTTATTTTCGCAGTAGCGGTTGAGCGGATCGGAAGCTCTACTGAATCGGAATTCAAGTCTGATTTGGGATTGATTTCGGACGAGCCACTTTTGGAACTTTTGAGACTTTGGATATTGAGATCTTATAAACTTTGGGAGCGGAGAGGTATCGCGCCTGTTATTCGGCGACGTGTGGATTTGCATTGGTGAAGCCTCGAGAGCATTCTCGTCATTGGAGGATTTAGTAGACGCGCACCATCTGTAGCCGGGATAAGGCATCTTGTCCCGTGTTGAGGTTCTTCACTTTAGTAGTTTACTTATAGTAGACTTGGTATTGTAGTACTTCTGTGATTTTATGCCATTAGGATAAATTGTTAGTAATTTAATGTCGTTCCTTTGCGCGCTAGGTGTATGGGTGGGCTAGGTCGCGTCGTATGTAATAAGCGGGCGCGCGGGTATCTCGGTAAATCTAGGTGCTTAGGGCCCGCGGAGCCGCCACTCACATTCATATTGGGTTTCTAAAGATCTTGACCTAATCCAGAACTCCAACCTCTACAAACGTTATGAAATGCTTGAATGCTCCACTCTATAGTATACTCATACTTGCATACTTATATGTACAGTTGTAGGGAATTTGCTTGACAAAGAAGAACTAGGCAATTGAAGTGCGGCAAACTCTACCCCTATTAACCTCAATGTCAGCTAAGGAGAGACTGCAGCTGCAAACTTTGAGTATGCATATGCATAAGGTCGAGAAATAGCATTCGACAATTTTCGAGTCAACCTAACCTAGATCTATTAGATAGTCTCAAAAGTCTTTTTGCTTCAAACTGATATTTCTCAGAAACTACAGGGTTGGCCATAAATATAGCGACAAGGTTTTCACCTTATATCTCAGAAAGGAAAAGTGCAAACGAGTCATGAACATAACATTTATTAAGTAACAACTGGTACATCAACAATCATAAGTTACTTCTCGATTCGGGCACCTTTGGCACGGACGACAGGGCGAAGTTGCTTGGGAAAGGCGTCGATGACCGGACGCAGGAGTGCCTCGTCGATTTCGTCCCATTCGTGGATGAGCGCTGCCTTCAGAGAATCCAAATTGGGATGGGGAGTGGCGCAGGCCTTGCTCTCAAGGTAGGACCACAAGATGTAGTCCAGTGGGTTCAAACCCGGTGACGATACCGGCCATTCTTCTGCCGGGATCAAGTCGGGGAGTTCGCTCTTGCACCACGCTTGGACGGCCTTGGCCTTGTGGGCGGGCGCCGAATTTTGCTGGAATGTCCACGGGCGGCCGTTGAAGTGGGAATTCGCCCACGGGAGTAGAGCATCTTCCAAAATCGTCTTCAGGTAGTAATCTTTGTCGATTTTGACGCCGGGGTCGACGAATGACGGCCGGGACGACCTTCGGACGGCCACTCGACGACCTTCGGCGTGCGAGCAGTACGAGGTCTTCCACTTCTTCGGCGGACTTGGAGTCCACCAAGGTCTCGATAACGTTGGAGTGTGCGATACACGACGCTGCGGTGGATGCCGAGGTGCTTACATAACGATCGTGGCGGGTGGGCGGCCGGCTTTGTGCAGACGAAGCATAGCGGAACGATCAGGAGAAGGCTTCACCATTTCACTATAAGTGGACCAAATACAACCAAATTCTAACAGGAGTTAGAAAAAATGATGAGATTGAAAAATCGATAAAACTGGCGCGCTATGTGCGCGATAGAATAGTGCGCTAACTGCAGTAAGTCTTGTCGCTATAATTATGGCCAACCCTGTAGAGCACCAACAAAGCTGCAAATTTGTGGCGTTAATTCTGAGTGATCAAGCTATATAATTACATATTTTCGAGGAACACAGACCCGCTACAAGCAAAGTTTGAAGACCTCAGCTCATTATTTTCTTTTGCTAGTATTTAAAAAAATTAGCAAATATAGTGTAGATATCTGATGGGGAAAGAGTGTGCGAAATTGGGAAATTCGCAGAGTTGTCTTGAACCGAGATACGATATTATCTTCTTTTTCCCGAAAATTCCGAATTTTTTTGGCTTGAAACTACATGCGAATCAAGCTTTCGAACTCTTGATCGCCATCTTGCAGAACTTGCTCTGATCTGTAGAATGGTACCCCGCAACCTATTAGAAATACAAGAAGAACTGACTTATCTCGCTGAAAGTTTAGATATAAAGAACTCATGGGATAACTTAATATACAACTGCTGGGTGTAGGCTATGAATCTCTCGAAAAACAACCACAAGTGTAAAAGACAATTGTACTTTTCATTCAGAAACATGTATAGAAATACAATCTGCACATAACAGGAAAATTTGACAGAACAAAAAACGCACATGAAACCGCATATTTGCCTGGGATGTGATCGAATTGAAGCTAGAAAGTACCGATATACTAGACTATCCTATCAGAAATTTAAACTAGAGAAATTTGAAAAATTACTAGAAAAATTTGGATTTGATATATAAAATCCGTTAGCAACACGACGCGATATGAACATCAACAGGCCAAGAGAAGCTCGAATGTTTATCGAAGTCCTTAAGACTGATTGACCATCGGGATAGGGAAAGCGGGAAGGGGTGGGGGGGGGGGGGGGGCAAAAAAAGAGATCGTTTGCGAAGAGTGCAAATTCGCATGCACTTGGGCGATTTATAATGACGATATGTACGAATCTATGAATTATCCGACTAAGTCGATGACTAGGATAGGAAGATTCTCACTCAAAAAAAACAAAAAATTTACAAATATAAATTTTCTTTGAGAAAATTTTCAATTTAACAAGAAATGAAAATCAACACATGGCATCACAGAAATGCTATATTTGGAAGGATTCAGAACATCTATTGTTTGTAGTGAAGGACTAGACGTAGACAGGTGTGAGACCGTGATTCTTCTCGAACTCGCTCCACCTTGCATCGTCACTTTCGTGCGTTAAAAATCGCTCACCGACCGCTTTTTCGAGGCAACGAAGATCTGACCATAAATCGTATCCCTGCAATTTTCGTAATTAGGGCATGAATAATGATCATGTATTCTAGGGGTATATTAGAATTGCAAATATAATTAGAATATATCAAAAAAAAATCAAGAACAGCAAAACTAGAGCACTTTAGAGTTTCACAAAATCTCCAATGATAACGCAGAAAATCCGAAAAAACAACTCAAAGACATTTAAGATAACCTTAGAAAAGGCAAAAATGGTTGGAAAAAGTTGATCTAGACCTCCTTCATATTCCTAAACATCCTTCGCGCCAACTATCCCAAAAATCCAAAGAAATTCTTTGTGCCAGGGTTTTTCGTGTAGAAGCTGACTGGAAAGCCTTAGCTGAGCCTTAGCCTTAGCTGACCCAAGCAAAAGCTCATACAAATCATTCGTGGCCGAGAAACTTAGCTCACTCTCACCCAGTACCGTAATCCTTCCTAGCGCTGGCGCCCTCAAGGTAACTGTACTGGGCGCGAGTTCGAATTCGAATTTTTTGGCCACAAAATAAATCACATGAGCTGCCGCTTGGGCAATGGTTTACTCAAAGCCTCTCTCATTCTTACAGCTTTTTTTAAGATTAAGTTTCTAATTTTTTTTGCATTTTGCTTTAAATTTAGAGCAAGGGGCGTTGCTACAGCCACAACACAAGATTCACACAACTAGTTTGCATTTTTTTAAATTTCTGAAATTTGATTTGAATATGAGTAAAAAAAGTTATTTGCAAAATTTCCTCTCATGCCTTCCTAAAAAATCGGCGACCTATCCTTGTGAAGCGGGGGGGGGGGAGCTTACACAATATTGAAATCTTTCAAAAACAATATAAATCTTTTGAAGAGATTCTCTCCAGCGAAATCAAACGCAAGTTTTATGATAGGGCATATTCGTATACGGAGTCACTTGGGCTGAGATTGCTCGAGAATACCTTTTTCTGCAATTGCGACAAACTTTTTGTAACCGTCGCGATGTGACTGGCCCAGATTTGAAACATGCACGAGAAAATCTGGTGCAACAAAGTCGAGGACGCATCAATCTTTTGCGGGAGTTGGAAAGGGGGCATAACTTAATTTTAAAAGACTCATGGGAGAAAAGGGAAAATGACAAGTAAGGCGTAAGAAATAGCGCCTAGAATGCAGAGAAATTAGAGGGCGAATAAAGTATGCTACTTGAAGAACACTGACAATTTCTAAGTTATGAATGAAGTTTCAGTAAATTTTCGTTTGAAATTTAGATGAGAAAATGAAGAAAATAAAAAATCTTACCTGCATCCAGATATGTGCTAATGCCTTCGAGACGGTAAATCGCTTGCTCATTTTCACTTGCAACAGACCATTGATGAATTCAATAGCTGAAATTCAGTATTTTACGATTAAAATGCTTTTGTAGCTAATAAATAATGTTTTCAATAAAAATCAAGGAAGGAAGAAGCTAGAATTTTTTCTTGGACTTGATATTAAAGTTTGGGAACAATTTTGCAATGATTTGCGACGCCAGTTCTCTCTTGATACTTCTCTTCCGTAAGAGTTCAGCTAATCTTCTCAAGATTTTTCACTATCAATTCTCTCATTGTCCCTTTGACAGGCATCCAACCTACTCCTTTCTGACAATATGTGAGTTCTTTGTTCTGGCCGAAGATGAGAGCAACGATTGATTCTATTACACCGTAACAGCAGTAGGTCTCATGTCTCATGGCGTAAAGTTTCAGAGGTTAACCAGAGATCAGAAGCGAAGAACAAAGAACTCAGTGAACTAGAGATGCGATTATTTGCGATTTTTAAAGTGAAAGACTGGAGGTACTGCAAAAATTCAAATAGGAGAAGTTCCACAAAATTAAAAGCTTCTTAACAGCTCAATCTATCTAATCAATCTATCTATCTAATATATAAAGAATCGTTATCTCAATTCAAAAATCTTCCAATAGCGGGAAACTGCGGCGGGTCCCGAAGCGAACGCTCTTCCAAACACCAACTTTAGATTACTGGTTTTCATTCTTGTTTAAATTTAGTATTTGCAGTATGTGAGATTATAAACAAACAAACTGAGCTACTTCATAAACAACTTTTTCCATTTTTCATAATTTTTTTTTCTTTTTTTTGCAAAATTCATCCAAAATTGTGAGAAATTGGATGTGAACGGTGCAAGAAAACTATGAAAGGATTTTCTACATAATACATATTCGAATTCACTATGCTACCTAAAAATCAATAATTCTTACCATTATTGCCAATTTCCTTCCACAAATTTGGTGGATACATAAATTCAGCGTTTTGAATCTGGTCGACGATATCCTCATCCTCATTGAATGGAAAAGTACCGGAGAGACTAAAAAACAATCTGCTCAGTTTTTCGAGAATCGTCTCAGGACCGCTTTTTTTACTGACCTGACATATACGATCACTCCTACGCTCCACATGTCCAGCGAACGATTAAAGCCTTTATTACAGAGCACTTCGGGAGCGAGATAGGCCGGAGTTCCCACTACGGATCTTCGGAACGACTTTTCGCCAATGATTCGTGCAAATCCGAAGTCACAAAGTTTGACCTGAAGTATGAAAAAATAAGTTACAAATTTTGGATAAGAAAATTTTTCCCTACCTGTGGAAAATCTGAATTTGACGTCAATAGGATATTCTCTGGCTTTAGATCGCAGTGCACAATATTTTGATTGTGCAGATATCGTAGCGCGATAAGAATCTGTAACAAAATGATATTATTCGTTTTTCGTTTTATCAAAATTCAAAAAAAATATTTTGATTTACCTGAGCAACAAGAAACTGCGTTATTCGTTCACTTAGCCGTCCCTTTTCGCTGGATAATATCATTTCTAACATGTCACCCTGAAAGTAAGAGATTATTTAGCTGTCAAATGCTATCTAGACACAGAGAAGTGAAAAAAATAATTTGAAAAATTAGATAAAGAATATTTGCAGAACAAACCTTCAACTTTTCCATGACTACGAATATCCGATCAGGAGTCTCAAGCATCTGCAGGAAATCGACAACACCAGGATGACGTACTTTCTAGAAAAAATAAAATGAAATTGGTGCCGCAAGAAATTTCATTTACCAAACATTTAAAATGCATTTTGTTCCCAAAAAGTAAAGAAAGCCCATAATGAGTGAGGACTGCTTGAAGAAGAACAGCAAATTTTCCTTCCATGAAGAGGACCGGAGGAGGGGGGGGGGGGGAGAAAATATCAGTCACGCAATTAAAAATTTTTGGGATTTTTGTGACCTTTTCGGAAGCATACAACCCGAAATCTTTGCAAAAGGGGAGCCGGAAGAGCCGAATAAAAGAATTAATCTACAAAGCTTGTTGAAATTCATTCATAACAATTGGTCTGAACAATCACAAAAAAAATCTTTTTTCAATATTCATACAATTGATTTGATTGATTACGAAAAAGTTATCTACTAAATCTAATTTCAAAGATTCCTTTATCAATCTTTTGCCCGTTTTTTTTTAACACGTCTCGAATTTTTCAATCTATGCCCGCTTCTCCACATCCAAATCTAGCATTTTACAGCGCTCACCTGCAATATATGGACTTCGGCTCGTAATAAATCCTCTTTGTTTGGCGGAAATTTCAATTTGTCTATCAATTTTACAGCCACATGCTTGCCAGATTTTCGATGGATACCACCATAAACAGTGCCGAATTGACCAGATCCGAGAACCTGAAACCGTTTATGCTTCACGTTGATGCGGTGATTCAATAAACAAATTTTGTATAAACAATTATGGCAATGATTTCCAATTGAGGTCTAATGTACTTTGTTCATGTACATCACACATTCACGTTTATTCGAGCGATGAAAAGTTAATAAAGATTGAAAGCAATCAGTCAAACAATGCAAGATTAGTGGAAATTGAAGTAGATTCAAAATCAAATCAATTGACAATGAAAGGTTGAAGAATTCGAATTAAAATTGTTCTCCAAAGATCGAGTTTTCATACGTAAACTCGAAATTCATCAAACAAATTGAAAAAAATTGCGTTCATCTTGTTCTAATCTATCAAATTTGCACAAACGTTTCACTCTAGGTTTTTTTCCTCTTTCAATGTGAATTCCCAAGGAAAAGTGATGAATAGAAAAAGGAAAGATAGCTTACCTCTTCGGCAAATAATTGATAGAGTTGAGAGAATTCCTGCTCACTTTGTATCGTTGCGCCAAGACGACTTTTTTCACCTAAAGGGAAATAATAAAAGTTTGCTCTTTTATCATACATTTTTCAGATATTCGGTTTTTCTTTCGTATGACTACTAAAAAAATTGCAGTTCTAAATAGAAGAAACGAATATTCATGTGAAAATTTCAAAATCTCTCAGCCTGGTATAATTGACAAAAATAGTATCAAGATTCCCGTCAGCTGCTAGATTACCCGTTACACATCCCACAAAATTTGAGTTCTATTTGTGTCGTCGGGGGTTTTTTTAACGATTCATCACTTTCTAGTTTCGTGAACCTTAAAATCGTTGCCAAGCTTCAATTTTGCTATAGCATGTGAAATGACGAATTTTGGAAAAATAAGTAGTCGTGCAAACATTTTAAATTAACAAGCTGTACAGCAAAAGATAAAAGAAATGTGTATGATTACGTACCGAAGACTGTTTGCGAAAGAAACTATGTTGTGTCTAGATCTTTCTTATCAATCATCAATGAAACGGGGAATTTTGCAAAATGTCTAGCAAATTATTCAAATTTGAAACGGGAAATTTTTGAACTGTTAGCATCTTAAGTCCTATAATTTCGAAAAAAATGTAATTTTTGTGATTTGATTTTTCAAACGGAGTAAACCCAAACCTATTTAAAAAATTTGGAATTTATCTAGAAAACTCACCCTCATTCGGCACTTTCAACTTCGCCATGTCACTCGCTCGCTTTTGGCCACTGATGGATGATTGCGGAGTGACCGGCATCAGCGCCGCCTTGATCGCAGCCGACCATGATTGGGCTGAATCCAACGAATTCTCTTCCGAAGGGGAACCAGCTGAAACGGGAAATTTTAGGGTAAATTCACAAAAATCACTAGGATTGTGGAAGCCAACTACCCAGGTTACAAATTTTTTTTTAACTGTAACGCTTTCAAGAAAATTAAGGTTGTAGACGAAAGATACAATTTTGTTCTGTTTTTTTAGTTTTATTTTATTCCTAAAAGTGATTATGTCCTAGGAAGATCTAAAATATACCCGGTAGAGAGCCGGTTGAAACGAAAATGTGAATAAAAGCGTTAGGAAGACTTCTTTTTTGCTTCATCCTGCCGATTTATATATTTTCAAATTGAAAAGTGAATTTTTATCAAGGAGAAAATATTTTGAAACCTTAAGAATACTGTCAAAAAGAATTGAGCGGAACAATAGAAAATGGAAAATATATAATAACATTGGGAAGACCATCTGGAATAGTAAGAGCTAGCCAAGTTTCAAGATTTTTTTCCAAAAATAGAGTGGTTTTGAAGAAAATGCAAAATAAGTTTTTCTGAAAAAAGTCCAACATTGACTATGTCGTAGAAAAGGTTGAAACATGAATTTAATCATAAATACTGGAAAAACAACTAAGAATCGTGGTAGCCATTTTTCATGTTCTGAAAATCTTTTTTGGAAAAAAATGCTTTTAAGAAGAGTAATTTTTTAATTCGAATTCAAAGACGTGGTCAAAACAAGAAATTCATTATGACTCGCACATGGAAAATATCCGTCTCGACTATAAATAACCAAAATTAACTTCCTCCTATAAATCACCCATTTTTTACTCCTTGAAAATAAATTCACCTCGACTAGTCGATGGAGATTCAGCTGCATAATGATTTATGGTGTCGTTCGTCACCGTTCTTCGTTTTGAGAAATGTATAAGTGGAAAATCGTAGGCACACATATAACCCGGTTCAAGCAGCATCATACTGTGAAATGAAACGATGCATTCGACAAGAAAATGTCGTTCGGAGCGACTTGTTGCGATCGGGAGAGGCGAAAAAATGATGATGGAAATTCCTTTTAAGGAGCAGAATTCTAAATACGAAAGAAAGAAAAACTAGAAGAAAAGAAAGAGGACAAAGATGAGAAAGCAGCCTGGTTACGCTAAAAATGCACTTAGGAAAATTAAAGAAGGTAAAAATATGGGCAAAAAAGACGGCATTCTTCCCAGTTTTCCTGGAGATTGGGAAGGAGAGGGAAAAAGCGGAAAATTGGAGGAAAAAACGACAAAGACAATGGAGTTTCAATCCAATTTGGTTCTAGCAAAAAAATTGTAAAAAACTCTTTGCTTTACTAATAACCTCAATTATTGTCCTCAGTTCTTTGAAAACTTCGAAAGGAGGAAATGTATAGGAAAGCGGAGCCTAGAAGAAAAAAAGCTCTATGAAGTCGATGGAATTTCTAGAAACAACGAGGTACAGGAAAGTGTAAAAAGCTCTAGAAACTTCCAAAAAAGCGTAAAAAGCTTCGGAAAACTTCCAAGAAAGCCTGAAAATTTTCTTACTTTGACAAAATAAATATGCTACATTGCTCCCAAACTGACTTTACAGAGTAAAACCCAAGGGAAAAAATCTAAGAAATGCCTGTCGGAATTGCACTTTCCTTAGCAACAAAGGAATCTTCTCATTAAATTGACACCCAATTTGTTCTTAAAACAGCTAAACCTTTCTCAGATACCCGGTTACCCGCACGTCCTGTCCCCATGCTCTAAAATCAAACCACGAACGTTCAGGGTCAGTTTACAAAGGCTACGCATCCGTTGTAGGTGATAGTGGTCTGATAGGCGTAAAATTTGTGTGATCACTAGAAATCGTGATTTGATTGATTAGGAACGGATAGACTGAAATGATTGAGTAAATAAAGGTAAACAAAACATAAACAATCCATTGTTTGAATATTTGTCAGAAAAATTCAAAACGAATTTCAAATCGCAAAAATCTACACACTTTGTTATATATTCCGATATAGCATAGTAATGAGATAGATATAAATGCAAATTTTCTTTATTCTTTGAATTCAGGTAGTAAGGAAGGATTGCAAAGCAAAAAATTCATATAAAGGGAAAGGGAAATGTTTCAAAGCTCTTGCCTTTCCCGGAACTCTCTGTAAGAAAAGAAGGCCCTAAACTAGACGTAAGCCCTGTTTATAAGTGAAACATTCTTTCAAAAATTGATCTTATTAATTTTCAAACAATGTAAACTCATTTCATTATGTAATTAACATGTTAGAAAACGATGAAACAGAGCGCTTGTATGTTCTTTCATGTTACCTACTGGTTTTTGCACTGATTACGTCGAATCTGACGTAGAAGATCACATCGCTTACGTCAAAAATTACGATTGACATTTTCCCGGCAAAATTATTGTTTTTTGGCTGACAGAAAAAGTTTCATTTCTCTATATGAAACTCGCCACGAGAGCAACGTCAAAAGCGATTTTGATCAAAAATATGAGAGCGAAGTCAGACATGAGTACTCTCACATGACATTTTAGCAAATAACAATGACATTTTCAAATAAATGTTACGTAAGAGTGAGGTAAGCCGTATTGAACTATAAGTGAACAAACATAGTCTGAAATTGCACACTTCACCTTTCCATGAAAATTCTATGAAAAGGTGTGACGGTCCTTTGCAAAGAAGAAGTGCAAAGTGTGAAGAACTTGTCGTGGTTCTGCACTTTTACGGCAATATTTTCTCAAGGAGAAGTGTACACGTGGAACATTTGACGTCTCTTTTCTCATTGCTATCGAATTACTGGCCAAATAAAAAAGATAAACGATCAATGTTGAGGGTTAGTTAGGCAAGAAGGGGTATAATTTCACAAATATAATTCTGAATTTCCGACTAATATTTCACGAAAAGTTCTAAAAAATGACAAAAAATCAGTAGAATTTTCGAGAAGTGAGGCAAAACAGAAGTAGTGGAAGCACTTTTAACACCAAAATGTGCTTAACGAGCGATTTATAGAGTGCAAACGGATAAATCTTATTTCAACAGCAGCCTGCAACCCCCAAGCCTCTTGAGAATAAGATTTGCAGCAGCTACCCTACTGGATGAAAAATATTTGGAAAAAATACATAGAGGTTTTTGTAAAACACCAAAGTCTAAAGAATGTCAAGAAAATCTGAAATCGAGAGGAGGATGGAGGAAATCTGAGAACTAAAAAATAAGACTCCAATTTTAGCATGTAACAGAATGGAAAAAAATTTGAGTGTGGAACAAGAGAATTTTTCGATTCATAGCCAATATTAAACATTGAAAATGACTAACAATAAAACCCTTAACCATCTGAAAAATTTATGCAAAATATTTGACAATAGAATAATATTATACTATGGTGCATAAAGATTAGCCTTATTGATATACAGTCTAATCATTCCTTTTCCTGACATGTGCAAATGCACACAGACTACACATCTAGCCATTTCATTCAAGACTTGATCAAAGAAATGTATTTCTTCCGAGTAATCTTCTTTTGTATTTTTTCTGCACTTTTTGCTCTTTTCAGGCGTCGAGAAAACTTTTAGTAAGGAGAAAGCTATGAAATTTAAGGTCTACATACTTTGTTTTATTTTTTGTTCAAAATGATCACATATAAAAGATCTGCACTAGAAAACCTCAAACAAAAAGGGAAATCAAGAAGAGTTTTGAAAACTTGGTAGATATTGATCTCCTAATTTTGAATGCAGATCGGTCAACAAAATCCAGAAATTGACGCGTAATGTTTGTAATTTGTGCGATCGCACATTTATTGACATAAAATGACTAGAATGTAGTCAGAGAAAAAAGGGAAAGAAAAGACTGTGGGAGCAATCAATGAGGAAGTGCGATTCCCACTTGGGGACGTTAGGCAGCCAAAATGTGTGATCACTGGTAAACCAATGATGACAATGACACTGGCTCATGTCCACCTCCTGACCTCACCCTGCCCCCCCCCCCCTCTCGACCTCCTAACTCGTTCCCCAAGACCCTCATCGAGACGATGCGCGTTCGGCCTCTTGACGTAGGCGGGTGTAATTGTACTCCAGGCAAAGCGAAAGCGAATGTATAAGGGCGTAGTCCGCGAACAAAACCCTTTCGTCTCAAATAAGAAGAAGGAATCAAGGACATATGACGCCGACATTGGAGGAGCTCTTATAATGGAACAACCATAAGAAGAGGTGAAGAGAATGATGGAAAAGGGCAGTGTTGAGTCAAAAGTTTTCTCTGAGTTCCTGTAATTATATGGACACCGAGTTGAAAGACTTTGACCAAGCCTTGCCCAAGAGGCTTTCCTCAAAACTCATTCGTGATCGAGAAATTCAATTCTGAACACTCGCCCAGTACCGTGATCGAGAACGCTTTGATCGGAGAGAGTACGGTATTGACAAAAGAATTTTAAAAAACGAGAAACACGAAAAGAATAGTAAAATTTGCAAATTGTACGATTTAAGCTGTTAACCCTCATTTTGAGCAATACAGTCTGTAAACGACCTAAAGGCAGTGTAGGAAATTCGCAGCACCCGGGTTTCTTTTCTCAGAATAACGATCCTGATCGGAAATACTGCTTAAACAGCAGCTCATACGATTTATTGGTGGCCGAGTAGTTCAACTATAAAGTCTTGTCCGCTACCGTAGTCTCGATACTCTAGTGGTTGAGAAGAGTACGGTACTGGGCAAGAGTTTACAGTCGAATTTTCCAGCCATGAATGAATCTCTATGAGCTCTAGCTTGGAGAATGTCTTATTAAATGCCTCTTGAAACTTTCCTAATAAGATGTTCAGGTAATCAAGCTTGCCAGGACGCAGCCTTTGAAATTTTGAAGAAGGCGAGATATGTTCAAGCCATAATACATCTTGGATATTTTACATTGTTCAAGCATTAAGATTGAATGTATCAAAATACGTGAGCGGACCAATCAGCATCGTAGTGTACGGTACACTTAGAAAGAGTACGGTAATGGGCGAGAGTTTAAAGCTAAATTTCTCGGCCATGAATGAATCGCATGAATTGCAATTTGGCCAATGTCTTGGCTAAGGCGTCTGGAATTGGGGGAGATAGTTTCGAAGACATGTTCCGTTGGATGAGAAAAGAAAGAGATATGTGCCGACGGCGACGGCGAGCGAGCCTATGCGCCATGTCATCCACCGACCAAAGCCCAATGTCTCAACCGCGACTATGGGGCTGTCAGAAAATCGCCGACGACAAGCGAGGTGTGGTGAGAACAAGTCGGATAAAAGCCACAAAGCTTCGATACATCGGACGTCGGTCGGAACGACGATAAGATCGTCGCCGTACGACCGAACTTGCGCGCCAAACTTGGGCTTACGCTAGTTCGGCGCAAGTTCGTCACGCATAGTTCTATCTTTGGACTTTTCGCGTCGGGAAAAAACGTCAGATGTCACAGAGCGAGGCAGGGGCGGATAATTCAACGTAACAGGTTTTTCTCGCTCTCGCAGTACTGCCCCCATAGGGCTTTATTAATGTAATACGACGCTGAAACGAAACGCGCTAGGCGTTCGGCGGACAAATCAAACAACATAAAGTGCACGTAAACCTTGCTATTTTCACGATAATTGAAACATTTATCTCATGTTGTGCACGAAAATTCAATAAAATTTGAATTTTCACTATTCAAAAGTGCTAAAAACAAGGGGGTTGTATGGATTTTACGGCTTTTGTCATGGATTTTTGCACGTTTGTTATGATTTTTAGGCGGGAGTACAAAATGACAAATAGGCCTGCTATATAAGGTGGACCCTAAATCAAAAAGGTCTCAGTTGCCTAAACTGCGAGCCGATATCCTATGTCTTTAAACTAATGAACCAGTGATAAATGTGCTATTTGGAAGAGCGTCCGCTTCGGGACCCTCCGCGGGTTTCCCGCTATTTGCAGATTTTTAAACTGAGCTAACAATTCTTTATATAATAAAAATATCGAACAAAAGTTTTTAAACCTCAACAAAAAGGGCCGGAGCAATCCCCCCCCCCCCCTCCTCCCCCGGGAGAGCACATTTTTCTGCGACACCATTTGCGACAAAGTTATCCATCATAGAAAGCCCTGCACATGCTAGTACTTTACCAGATTCATTCATAAATGATAGACGACCTTTTCTTCCTGCAAAAGTGCCACTTCCCCGCTTGCAAAATAAGTGCCATTCATTCTTGGCTAAAAAAAGAGAATCTGTAAAGAATTACTGTCTGCTTCGGAAGCTGAAAATCATGGGAAAAAGGAAACTCCAAAAAAATCTGCGAAGACAAACCTTGAATTTATTGGGTTGGCGGACAAACTTCGTTAAGCCTTTGTATTTTATTACATCAACCGAATTCAATAAACTCGGAAAATTTTTAAAAATGTGTAATTCTTGAAGAAATTGAAGAAGAAAATCTGTTGCAAGGTTCCAGGGAAAACCTGACAGCTAAAGACGTTGAACAAACGAAAAAGTTGTTTGCCAAGTTTAGCGCTTTTTCAGCTTGAGCGCTTCGAACGACGAAAACGAATGCAACATTTGCAAAAATCCAATTACGAAGCTTCTTTTCAGAATCTCATTATAAATACATAGAAACGTCATTAGTTCTAAAAAAGAATACGATTAGAAGAAGTAAGAAGTTTGTCCGAAAATAGATAGTTTTTGGAGTGCGAAGCAGAAGAAACAAGCCTTTTCTTGAAAAAGTTGTGGAAAATTTAGTTGGAGACGTGGCATCTTCAAGAAGCGTGATACTTTACCATTTTGAAGTTGACATAACATAAATTTTAAAAAATTTTTTTAGGTTTACAGGGTGCGAAATATGAAAGAATTCAATATTTCCGCTTTTTAATTATTTTGTTTTGAAATTAAGAGGCTCTACATATTCAAGGAACAGCTTAACATCGTATTGAGAGTGGGATTTTCTCCATGAACAAGGACAAAAAATATTTTTTCCCCTAATCCAAATAAAGAAGCTTTCAGCTCACACAGAAAGAATAAATCTCCCCTCTCTGCAAACAATCCGCACTCAAGCTACCATAATTTGCAGTATTTACCAAGAAAACCTGTCCGAAAACAATCATAAGCATAGTGTCTATGCAAGCTAGACAGCATTAAGAGTAAGGAACAATGAATGCTCGTGTAGTCACCTTGAGTAACAGCGAAAAACTATTGTAACATCGATAGTAAGCCGAAAAAGATCACAATTATAAGGCGGGAAGAAGTTATCTGATGTGGTGTTTGATCGGTAGGGGTGGAGGGAAGGAGGGGGAGGGGGTAAGGAACGTCACGACAGGATTTATTTTGTTATTTGGAATTACTTGTTGAAATGCCAAATCCTAAAAGAATTTCAAAAATGCCATGAATTGTACAATCCAGCAGATTTGACGGTCAGAGCAGTAGTGTCCTTCCGGTGCCAGCAGAACTTTCGCGTAAAGATACGGCCATTAGAGATACATTTCCGATTATTCTTTCCCCCAAAAACAATTATTTATTTTTATTTCATTTTTTCTTTCAAGCATTGTTGCACAGGGAAATCAGAAATCTGTCAAATTTACTAGATATCTTCTCCAGACATTGTTTGTGATGTAAGAAGGGCCTAAAACAAAATTTGAAGTAGATATATTACATCGTGCGGTCATTTGGCTAGTGAGTTGCTCGGCAAATCTCGAGCAAACCGCAAGCAAAACACTTGCAGAAATAGGATTCAGCAAATTTGAAGAGGAAACTCATTTTCCAAGTTTAAATTATTGCAAGACAAAGGCCAAGCTTAAGAAGTGGAGAAGAACTGTTTATTACTTAACGGCTGTATTGCACAATATGCGCCGTAATCCACGACTGATGCGCCTACACTCTGCCAATTTTCGGGACTTTCTTTTGAAACCTTATTTTTTACCAGGAGTAGAGACAGAAGTAAGTAATGTTAGTTGTAGTAATGTATGATTATGTTTATAGTCATTAACGTTCTTCGACAGTTTGTATCATTAAGAAAATTTCCGTTACGAGTCGTCAGATGCTGCGCGTGTTGTGCAACCACACAAGTTTAATCAGATATAGCTTCTTTATATAACACTACCGCAATTGACACTTTCTCAGCATAGGAACTTAGGAGCCTTCAATAAAATTTTCTCACCTGTCATAAAACGCATTCTGACCGGGGAGCCGGAAAATGTCCGGTATGGGGAAGGGGAAGCAGTGCAGAGTAGCGCCAGGGTTACCTATTAGCTGTGCACGGGAGGCAATGCCAACCCACAATAACACACAAATAGTGTGCGGAACTGATTTTTAGTAGTCTTTACATAATGGATTTTCATGCGTCCTGGGTATTTTTGGCCCCAAAACGACCACTCGGAAACCACATCATCAACGTCGTCGGCGTGTTTGACGTCAACGTCGCTTCGAGCCGCATTGACGTCAGTCATCGTTTCAGGAGCCCCCATTAGCGTAAGCAGCTGTGTGTTCGCAGTTCTCAAAAAAGCCCCTTTGCGCCCCTATTCATCATCATATCACATCATTGTAAAGCTAGGATTTTCTTCTATTACGCAGCAAAATCACACTTCTTACGCAAAAATCGTCAAAGACAGGTTGCGCCGCTCGCGCAATTTTTCTCCCCCCCCCTCCCACCCCCGCACAAGCGTTTGTCAAACAAAACCAGAATCAGTGACAACTGAGTGCTTCATCAATGACATGATCGGAATGCGATGGTCAACACTTAGGCAGGAGAGAAAATTGTGGAATTTGCAGATGGCGCAAGTGCATCATGATAGCAAGTTTTTCTAGGACAACATAGCGCAAAGAAAATGATGGATGATGGGAGAAAAGTTGACAAGAAGCAGAAAACGGTTGGCTAGAAAAAAGGATCTGGAAACTTGATAGACCATTTTGCAATCACTGCTCAAGTCCAAATGGCTTGACGTCTCGTTTGGAGACTGATTAAGAAGCCTCAACCATTGCCAAGCGATCGCTCATAATATAATACACTCGAAGCCGGGAAATTTGAATATGAATTTCCGCCCAGTACCGTACTCGAAGACGCATGCGCGGAATGACTACGGTACTGGGCGAGAGTCTCAATTTCTCGGCCTCGAGTGAGTCTCAAGTGCTGCAGAATGGGTAATAGCTTGGCTATGAGACCTCAATCAGCCATATGAGAAACCATATGAGATCTCTTCTCCATTGCCAGAAAAAGTCATTTTTTCCGAAGTAGGGCTCAATGTAGAACTATTAGGTAAACAGCGCTATTTAGGGTAAAGCTCATGGTAGTTAATCTTATCCCTGCTACATTTCAATAAAACATCAAAAACATAAGCTCTTATCAACTTTTTCTCGGAGAGTACATGCCTTCACTTCCTATTATATTGATTCTGTGTAAGAGTGCTTGTGACCACTACAAAACTGACAGATGTCAATTTTCATCAATGTTTCTATGGAAAAAAGTCATGGAAAAAGTAAAATGACGTTCGAAACGCATAAATAGATGATTTCCTGTGTTTTTTTTTCAATACGAATGAGGTCATATGTGGAGAGTACAATTTTTTAGATCACGTCACTTGACAAATGAAAGCGATATCGCTGTCAAAGTAGAAAAGGTAGAAAATCAGCCTTCTGGAATTTGTCAATATTACTCGAAGAATGAGCGCGGGGATGCTGCGGATCCAAGAAAATAAAGAGTACCATAAATAGACAAATGAATAATCAAATCATCATTCAATTAATTTCCGATTGAAATATACATTCCAAAAGGGTAACTTTCTAGCAATAAAAGGTTTCCTAGAACATGAAAACAGTCACTTACTTGTAAGTATAGTTCCAAATTCAAATGGCATTCAAAATTGGAACAAAATCTACTTGTTTTGCGTAGCAGTCAATTAACGAATTTTTTACGGAAGTATGACTATAGCGTGCTTTCTTGAAGGTAGAGTCAAAGGCATTGTTAAGAGCATCGGCCTACATGAAAAAATTCCAAAAACAAAGAGTTTGTGAACTCTGTCTTTGTCATTTTATGGAACTGTTGCTAAATTATCACGAAGAAATACTCTAAGAATCTATCAGAAGATTAGTGCTGAATAATAAGTATATGAGAGCTCTAGAATCAAATACCAGCTGTCTGCTTCCATCTGGAAGAAAAGGTATTATGACATTGGAAACGGAAAACACATAATAAAGAAAACTAAGACGATTTGATAATAACAAGACGTGATCGTCATGTTTGACATTTCTTTTAAGGTGGCACCACATTTACTGATCTCATCTTTCTTCAAGATGAGATCGGGAAGTAATAATAAGGAAGTGGAAAGGGCAGCTGAGCCTGAAACGCTCAGAGGAGCGTAGGATGCAAGGGGAAAGTCCATCAGACCTCGTCAATGATTATTTGCACAAACTAAACAAACTTTCTGCAAACAATAATCACTAGATATCCCCCCCCCCCCACATACGCATGAGTCAATAGCACGGAAAACTTCCACACACTTTCCCCCTTTCTCCCCACTTTTCAATTTTCCAATGCAAATCAAGTAATAGCAAAAAAGTCCACTCTTCGGCGAGCGAATTGCACGATTTACATTGAAATTCGAGAAGTGGCTGATTTAATGGTGTGTACTGGAGAAAAAACTGCCAAGAACCATGCGAACATTGACAAGTTCTCGTATTTCCATGAAATTTTTGGGGGTATACTTTCACAGCTTTGAATTCTAAGGAACTGCAGATAAAAAATTTGAATAAAATGCATTAGTTTCCAAAAATAACAGCTTTATTTCGAAATCAAAATGTAATATGAATTTGCAATATGTCCAAATATAGCCCTTGCAAATGACAGTGCATTTACATAAATTATCCCCGTGCTGAATAATAAAATATTAAATGACGCATGCAAAACCATAAAAAGTCAAAAAATTCAAAAATCAAAATGCTATAAAAAAGACGCCCAGGATTTACATTACATGTTCATCGTTGCTGTAAGCAATGCGTCATAGGTTCAGGTCTTAAAAAAATCGGATTGGTTTCTGATTATCCACATGATCAGGACTAGAGCATAAGCAAGGGTGATTCAACTTAGGGATCAAACCTCATTCGTTGAGATATGAACATTTTTTTGAAAAATCGAATCTGCTGCAGAATTGTTATAATCATTACGGTAAGGATTCCATTCGGTAAGTAGCAGTGCCTCCACCCCTCCCCCCCCCTCTCGAGAATGAATCCCGAAATATTTGAAACTTACTTACATCGGATGTAAAAATGTGCAAATGACTTGTATAATTTTGTAAATCATTAAAATAATTTTTAAAATATTTTGAAATTCAAAATAACCTTGTAAAAAAGCTTTTCAAGAGAGGGGTTATAGGCTCGCAAGAATTTTGAGAAGCACACAAAAAATTTATTCATGAGGAATTTACTCCTTTTTACTCCATTTGAAATTTTTTTGGCTCCCCTCCCTCTGGACGGAAATCGTAGAACATCAAGGTAAGTAGAGGTCAACGAATCGAAGGAGATCTTCTTGCACCGTAAAGACATTGATTTTTTTGCATTACCAGTTTTTGGTTTTTTATTCCAATAGAAAAGCATCAAGGGAAATAGAGTAGATGCGCTACGAATTTGTTCAAATTTTGAAAATTAGCTTTCACATCTATTCATACAGCACTTGATTATTCCTAGAACTACATGCTAATGGTCTGACTTCTCACAGTTTTCAAGCTGGTGAAAAAAACGGAAGAAAGATATATTCAAAACTTTAGAATTTAGGTCTCAGGTACCGATGAAAAATTTCTCAACACGAAAACTTGTTGACTCCAGGATAATCTCAATACAAGCTTAGTCAGTGGGCATGAGCGTATCCAGGGATTTTTGTACACAGACCACAAAAAACTTGGCATTTGCATTTAATGTCGTGAGACATGCAGAGAAAAGGATCAGACATAGTATGGAAAGACAGAGGTTCAAATGCTTTCTGATTATAAAAACATGAGTCCTATGCAAATCAAGTGGCATCAGCAAAAACCAAAATTTACGGACTTTGAGCCTCTCAAAATGTCAAAATGTAGAGAACTCTGCACTTTTTTAAGAAAAACTAGAGCAATCAGTCCACACTAGGAAGATAATGGCATTAGCAAATATGGTGATCGGTAGGAGGTACAAATTGCAAATGTTCTGCACTTTTTTTATGAACACTCCATCTTTTACTTCAAGGTTCAGGAACAAACGATAAGAATCGAGCCATAAATCAAAATATCAGAACCTCTAAAGCAATCAAAAAAGCAGCTGCTTTCTTGAGTTATGGCATTCCAACACACAAGCCGTCTAATACTGCTTGCACTGCATCAACGCACATTAAAGTGTGCAGATGATTCTTGGACGAGATAACGGCGGAAAATTGTAAAAAGGAAAAATTCTCGAGATAGCTTCTTCATTTCTTCGCAAAAACGAGAGTTCATAAGCATTCAATCATACAAAAAAGGGCTAGGAGTGATGAGATCAAAAAACGTCTGATACATTTTGCAGAGCTCAATTTCAATGGATTTTGTCGTAGAAAAAACCTATATGTTACACTGAAAAAGTATGTGTGAAATCTTGGGCACAGAATCAATTGAAAATTACACTTTTTAACATGAAAATTTTTCTTGAACGTAGTATACGGGTAAGTCTAAGCACCTAAATTTTTGTATACTGATAGGGAAGCCTTTACTAAGCCATTGCTCCCGCGAGAGCTTATATAAATCATTCTTGGCCATATATTAGGTTGATGCAAAAATAATAAGCGTTTTTATTTGCTTGCTTTAACAAAGCAACCAGACTCAACCCAACAAATGGTAAGGGATACTGTTCGATAGAGCAAAGCAAGCTCTACAAGATGGCACTCATGTCTTTGCGCCATGCTCGATCCACGGAGAGTTTGAACTCAAAATCTAAAGATTTCCAAATGCCCAAAAAATCGAAAAAAATCAGATCTTCGTCCAAATAATTTCTACGGACCTCCCACTCACTCACATCAATACTATCGACATCTGATATCCATATGTGCGATTGCCGTATTTTTTCCTTGACTAGAAACTGAGAAAACGAAAATTTTCCTGATTTTCTCAAAGCAATGCTGAGCCGGTTTTGCATATGTAGTTCTATACTACAACACTAGGTAAGCATAACTGTAGGTTTTCAGCCTATTTCGAGCGGTACTTTTCGAGTAATGTCAATTTTAGCACTGAAACTAAAACGAAAAAATCCGAACTCGTTATTTTTCGAAAACTACAGCTTGGAATGGGCTGAAAATCTATAGTTATGCTTACCTAGGCTTGTAGTATAGAACTACATATGCAAAACCGGCTCAGCATTGCTTTGAGAAAATCAGGGAAATTTTTGTTTTCTCAGTTTCTAGTCAAGGAAAAAATACGGCAATCGCACATATGGATATCAGATATCGATAATATTGATGTGAGCGAGTGGGAGGTCCGTAGAAATTATTTGGACGAAGATCTGATTTCTTTCGATTTATTGGGCATTTGGAAATCTTTAGATTTTGAGTTCAAACTCTCCGTGGATCGAGCATGGCGCAAAGGCACGAGCGCCTTCTTGTAGAGTTTGCTTTGCTCTATCAAACAGTACCCCTTACCCTTTGTTAGGTTGAGTCTGGTTGCTTTATCAAAGCAAGCAAATAAAAACGCTCATTATTTTTGCATCAACCTAATATTTGGGCTCTAAACTCTAGCCCAGACCGTGGCTTCCACCATACCTGAGAGCGCTGATTGGTCCGCCCAAAAGGAAGACCAGGGATCGACCTTCCCACGCTCAGCGCTATTTACTCAGCTTTTGCAGCGGGAATTATTTTCAAAAAAAAATGAGCTGAATAACAGCATTTGCGAAGCTGAAAGTATGTTCTACATCATTGCAAAAGTGATATTATGGCTAGCTAACAGAGGCTAGTTGAGCACAGACGGGGAGGGTTAAGAAGGGCGGGGGGGGGGGGGGGGGGGAGGGGAGCAATGGGTCACGAAATTTTTGTGAATTACTTACATGGGTTTGAAATGTGTAAGTACCTTGCTTGTATATAAATGCGATAATTTTAAAATTCTCCAAAAAATCAGATTAGCCTTGTAAAAATATTTTTGCGGAAGCATGGCATCAGCCAGTGTAGGGGACCATACGTCGCCGGAAAGGGGAGGGTCCCGCGCGGACAGCAGATACTGCCTGTGTATGTATTGGAATGTGAACTTGTTGCAGATGTCCAGCGAGACCTCCCACTTTCGGCGACGTTTAGTCCCTACCCCATCAGCCATGCCCGTTTTTTAAAATTTAGAGTTATGGACAGAAATCTGAATAAAAATCGAGAAAACTACGGAATGCGTGGCTAATGCCATGCCCATTAAAGAAAATTGTCGCCATTCCCTAACTCCGAAGGAAACCTTTGGAACCGCCACTGCCAGCTAAGCAGCAAGTGTCTATAGATCCTAGCCAAGTAAACAACATAAATGTGGCCGAGCCCCGCACAAATGACCCTAAAACGCTTACGTAAGCGAAATAATGCAATTTTCTAGCTCCGATAGAATTTGTTGCGCTTATGCATCTGCGCTATTTGTTCATGCATAGATTTAGGTAATTGCATCAGCTGAAACGAAAATGTCTCCTTTCTTCAGAAGGGTGGAAATTTTCCGAAAATCAAAAAGATAAATGATGAGGAATGCTTGTTTGCTAAAGAGAGAAGTTGAAAGAGCCTCGATGGTGGAGAGTTGAGAATGTTTTATCTGCAGAGCCTTGAGAGAGGGGCTCAGCTTTCTGCCATTTGCAAATTTTTCTTCAGAGCCAGTCTGCTGGCGTGCGGATCTTCTATGATATTCCATCTTATTAAGAGCATCAGCATTGCCAATGCCAGATGCTGATGGTGATAAAACTTTACAGGCAATGGCTCGGCAGATTTCAATCTGCATTTTCTATGATTTTTGAACTTCGAAATTGCTGAATCCAAAACTATATTGCTGAGTCCAAAACTATAAAATGAATGAAAAACAAGCAAAAGCTCAAAGCAAACTTGAACAATACAGAAGTTCAAATATTGGTACGCTCTGTTGAGCTCAAGAAATGTTAAAAAACTGTGGCCCGATAAAAGCAAATTTTGACATTTTTCGAAATACAAAATACAATTTTGAACCATAGCAAAAATAACAGAATATCCGATGAGTTGCCCTAGTTAGCACTTTTATGAACCACTCATTTTTATGCGCATCATGCCAGATTTCTTGACTAACATATATTCGTCTCACTTGAGCAGTCACTTTGTGCAACTGCACCACTTCTGCAAATCTCAGTGGAGCACACTAGTAGGGCACGATCACCGAGTGAAGCTAAACAAAATAGAAATTATATTGCAGATAGCTTTCTATAATTTTGAAAGATACTACAGCACCTGAATGCAAAAAGTGATGCGATCGCATAAAACAGACCTTGAGATGTTTTTTTTAAGTAAAATCATTGAAAATTCAATAATATAAAATGATAGAATAGACAAATAATAAAAATAAGAATATATGATAGATCATATCGTAATTAATCTCTGCCTATAATGGTTTAACAGAGAAGAAAAGCACGAAGTATGGAAAGGGTAAGCCTTAATGGTCTTCAATTTTTCTAAAAGAAAATTTGAGATTACGGTACCGATACGGTATAGATACAATGCTAAGAATATCAAGGGTTTTTGCGTGTTGATAACTTGATCGTTGATTTGAATGAAGCAAGTCATCAAGAATTAAAAACCTCGATAGTCACTCTCTCTTATAACCCTCAGTAACCGCACACGTTGCCTATTGGGTAAAGAGAAACACTGTTATTTGTCCGTTTAGAAACTGAGCTGCTCAAGTGGGAATGTAGAGGAGAGCGCAGAAAAGCTGGAAGATTGAAAGGAAAATTATAGAAGATGACAGGGAAATTACTCAACGGCTCCGAGAAATGATTGCTGATGACTAGGCACGGACAAATGCAAAAAATCTAAAGTTTTCTGATGTTTCATTTGTTGATAAATTTTGTTAAACATTTCGTTCAACAAAACAGGTGACTTGTGTGCTGTTCTCTCCATGATAATGTTAAATGCGATTTGCAGCACGGAGAACGAACAAAAGTTTGCTATATACACTTGCAAAATCTGACATTCCCCTTAAAGTCTCGCTAATCCAGCAAAAAATGGCAAGGCCTCGACAATGCAAAGCTAGCTAGACTAAACTTTTTACGCTCTGCCATAAGGACTTGAGGACAAAAAAAACGAGGAACAAGATGTCTGTAAGCCATCCCTGATAAGCATCGGGGGAGAAAGCCGATTTTGTACCAGTTGTCGCTTGTAAGAAGCAAGTGAAACCGGTTACGCAACTGTGAAAGTGGCGACAATGCAATGTGCTTCGTCCGGTCTCAGTGAATCGCTTGAATCGCTGCTTTGTGGGCGATCGCCATAGCAAACAAACACATACACAAATCCAAAGGTAGCCGACGAGCACAACACGATTTGTGTTGGTCATTGATGTCTGGCACCAATGAGATTTTTTTCATAGACCAGAGAGAGCCCTTTTTTTGAGACCTAAAATGGGCAAAACACCTATAAGAATGGATACAAGAGACTCTTAGGGGATACTCTGCAAAAAACGCACAAAAGAGCAAAATTACAAGGAACCGGAGGAACTCCTGTGGTCTGAGGTGCTCAGCAAAATCCTGCGGAAGTTCCGAACAGCTTTGCAAGCCCCTGACGTAACCTACACAAATCCATAGGTAGCCGCGTACACTACAGGATTTGTGCACGGTCGGTCATTGATGTTTGGCATCATTGAGGATTTTTTTTTTGAAGAACAGAAATGTAGAGTTATTTTTTGATACCAAAATTAGACGCATAAACAGTTGTGTGTATTATCCAAGACAATTTCTGGAGGATTTCTACCGAAAAAGGCCACAAATGGAGAGAAATTGGGATCCGAGACCAAACACTCAAACTTCCGCGACGATAATTTGTAGCATCCTGCGGAAGTTCTGGAAGTTTTTCCAGTCACGGAATGCGGCTTTAAGTAACACAAGGCTTATGATCTCTAGAAGTTTCAATTCCAAACGAAGAAGTTGGAAGAAAGAGTAGAATGCCAGTGATATTCCTACAACTCTTCAAGCAAGACATCGGAACTTCCGCGGAGAGGACGATTCTTATCACGAAAGTTCTGCGGAAGTTCCGGATATTTTCTCTACCACTAACCGCTTGTCAACATACACACCCAAAGGTAGCCGCGTACACAACAGGATTTGTATTTGGTCATTGTTCGTTAGGGGCCAAAAATGGACACAAAGCAAACGCCACTATGAGCATAAGCACTTTGAGGGAATTGAAAGAAGTTGTTTAGTTTCGAAGGGCAAACATCGGAACTTACGCAGGACAGACGAACTTCAAGGAAGTTCCGCGAAAGTTCCGGATATCTTTTCTAGCCACTGACCATTTGTCCATACGCAAATCCAGGGGTAGCCGCGTACACAACAGGATTTGTATGCTCGGTCTTTGATGTCTAACAGTTTTTTTGGAACCAAAAATAGACAGATGGAACAGCTGACGGTGAGAAAAACCAGGGCTCGGCACAGGTGGCTTACAAGCAAGCTGGATATCGTTTTCGGGACAAAAGCAAAGGGGGTTTCATAGTCGACGTTTCGTTTTTTGAAGGTTTTTTTAAGGGATTATGGTCTAGGGTCAAAGGGAATTTCGTAAAAATTCGGTCAAGGGGCACTTCGATTTTTGCATTTTCAACTAGCCACCTCGTGCCGATTGCTGGAAAAAATGCAGCAGTTTTATGGGAAATTCTGCAAAATTTTCTACATGATTGCGAAATTGAGAGGAAGAGCCGTGCTTCCAAAACCAATTTTTGCTTTACTTCCTGGTTTTCTACAAAAAAAGACACCGGATTTTGCAGATCAGAAGTTTACACAAATATGCGGAAGTTCTGGAAAGATTTTTTGCACGGTCACTGATGTTTGGCATCGTCGAAGAGTTTTCTATGGCACGGAGATAAACAGAAAGTTTTTTGGAATCATCGAAGCGGTATGAACACAGGGCAAAGCTAAAGTTCTGCGGAAACTTCTACTGAATTGCGATAAGCCGAGAGGAGGAAAAGGGAGTCTGAAACGGAGCTTCGATATATTTCTTACACTTCTTTGACGAAAGCGGAACTTCCGCGGATCAGACGGACCTTTGCGGAAGTACTGCGAGAGTTTCCAACAGCTTTTCACACTGTATAGAACTGCTAAAATTTTGAAGTTCCCATTCTTCCAAACAGAATAGTAAACTATTGACACTCTCTAAATCTATTCAAGCAAGACACCGAAACTTCCTCAGAGCAAGCTGTCCTGCCTAAGTTTCGCGGAAGTTCCATACAGCTTTCCAAGCCATCCAGGTTTTGAAAAAAGAAGGCATTGTGATTACATAATTGTGAAAGCAAAAAAAACCCAGTGATTTATAAGATCAAAAATGGAAGGAAATTACGCTTATGAAAGCAAGCGCATTATGTGATCCTCGAATTCTCGGAGTGGAAAGTGAATGGATAAATGAACAAAAGAGTAGCATTGAAAGTCAAATTTCAAAAGCACAATCGTTTCCGCTATTTCTTCAGAAAACATTAAATTTTCCGCCACACCGAAACTTCCGCATACCAAAAGAAATTTCTGAAAAGCATTCGAAGTTCCGGCCCACTCATTTTTAACCTTAGATATAATCAGCCATGAAACGCTGAGGATTTTTAGGAAATAAGACAGAAGATAGGAAATAAGATGCTGATGAGGGACCAAGTTTTTTGTTGTTTCCACCCTTAGGCGATCCGAAGAAAGCAAACTTTCACAAAAAAGTGAATGGAGGTCAGAAAGAGCGAAACTCCAATGAGGAAACTTATCCTGCCTAGATCCTTTAATGACACCGGAATTTCCGCGGATCAGACGGATTTTGCGCGATTTCCGCGCTGACATTCCTGCCGGCATTTCAGATCAGAGTGTATGACTTCCGAAAGCTGTCAGCCTGGTCATGCCTTGATGCAGGGCTAGTTTTCAAGAGTTCTCAAGAGCATCGATGAGCTTCTACTAGTTTGTGTCACTCAAATTTAGCTCTAATTTTTTTCATTTCATTCTACATTGCGAAATTTTATTGCAAAAGTTATCTTATCTCCCTTTATAACACGTGATATTCACACAGACAAAAGAAAAAAGGTTTTGTTGTGCTGCAGCTGGAAGCTTCGCCATGCGATAATATTGTTTATTTGATGCTGTGGCGATAAAAATTATTAGTTGTTGGAGGGAAAGTAGGGTCCAGAGTACGAGGAAAATTGGAAAAAAATGCTGTAAATCATCCCAACTCCAAAAAGCTTAGCTGTAATCGTCGAAGTTGTAAGCAAAAAGTCATTATGAGATAAAACTCAATAAATGACGAGAAAGTGAATTATACAAAAATGGTTTTTAGTCGCATTTCTCAGGTTATTCTTCAGAAAAGCAGGTTTAAAATTCATTAGGATTCAGAAAATTCGATCAAATTGCATTGCAGATGAAGCTTTTTCCTTTTGGTTCTCCTTTCATCAAGGACGACCGCAGAAGATATACGGAAGATGATGCAGGACAATGAAAGGATAAAATTGGAGAAGGGGAAAGGAGGTGGAGGGTCGGGGGAAGGGGAGAGAGAAGAAGAAGAAAAGGGCGGAGTAGGAGCGATATGTCGAAAATTAAATTTTGACATTTTTTAGTAATAGTTCTTTTCAATGACATTTGAGATATTATTACTAGGGATTTTAATGATTCTGGAAGCAATATTTTGATGTTTACAGGTAGAAGTAAGAAAGTAACATTTTACTAGTTCTAGTCCCCCCCCCCCATCCTCAAAAGACACGTTTGTTCCAAAAAACTGCATTTTGGGAGAAGCGCGTGCGGTGGGTGAAGCACACGAGACTGAAGCTTCACCAGCGACCAGACCAACGCTCGAAAAACAGGAAAACTCAATAACTGATTTCTCCTAATGTTCTCTGAGCGCTGTGTCTAGAATTAGCCTCTACCTTCCCCTCTCTCGCTGAAAAGCTATTGTACTTTACGAACTCGAACTGACTATCAGCTCATCCGGGTACCAAACAAATCAGAAACATGATTTTTCATAAAATGCGAAAATTAACACCGAACTAGAAAAATCTGGTACAAAATCTTCCACAACTGCAGTTTTGAAAGTGTTCAGTTTGCAAACACTGTGAGACGGGAATAGGAAGAACTTTACAGCTGAAAAGTACGATTGGACAGTTTTACAACGAACATAGAACAACGGCCGCGCACATAAACGCGCCGAAGAACAAAGATCTATTCGCAAGACATATACCGTCTTGGAAAAATCTAGTCCATGCCGTCCATTCGAAATAAAGTAAGCTTAAAGTAGCCGAGGAAAAAAGAACTGCCTTCGATTATCTGTGTTATATTAGTTCTGAGGTATAAATCGGCAACATACGAATTCCAGACCGTGGAATGCCATGCTATACTACGGGGTGTCCCAATAGTATGTATACACTGTTTGATCGTTGATATCTCTCTTCCCAGGAAGTTTTTTGCCTTGCTTCAGGTACCATCTTGTAGAGCTGGCTTCAACTTAGAGCTACTATAGTATGGAGAGAATCACCGACCGCTCTTCATTACTCACGTAGGATTACGGTAGGAACTTGAAACATATGGTGTCAATGTGGAAAAAGCTGCCATTTCAGAATTTTTCAAAGAAATGTGAAAACTCGTGTAATAGGAATTTATGGACGTTGAGTTCAATACTCAACTACTGACAAGATTACTAAGTTTTCTAAACGGTGTAACCGCACTTTTTAGGAGCATTGAAAAAATGGCCGCTACCTCTTACCTGGCATAACTCTTCAATAAAGCATCATAATAACAAAACTTTGGGAACTTTACAGTTAGAATCAGAAACTCTAACTAGCCTAGTGTAAAAGTTTTCTGGCTGTTTTGTTCCTTTTCTGAGGCAAAATATGGCTTTTCATGGCTTAAACCCCTCTTTGAAGTTTCTACCGTAATCCTACAGTAATGAAGAGAGATAGGTGATTCGATCTATACTGCAAATTCAAGTTGAAGCCAGTTCAAAATGGTACCTGAAGCAAAACAAAAGACTTCTTGGGAAAAGAGATATTAAAGATCAAACAGTGTATACATACTTTTGGGATTGTAATAGTATTGGGATACAATATGGGTACGGTACAGGTAGGGGATATACTGAATTTTTGCGTTAATCAAACCAAACCTTTTGGACTCTTAACTTTTCTGATTTATTACAACGAAATAGGTATATGGGAATCAAGTCGCTTAATTTTGCCTTCTTGTAGTAACTCCATGGTAAAGTTCTAAAAGATACGAGCAGACTGTCCCTACCGTGTAGCTACCGTATCTCAACAGGGAATTCTTATATATAAAGCTGAATGTCTGTTTGTCTGTATGTCTGTATGTCTGTCTGCCTGTCTGTCTGTCTGTCTGTGTGTACGTATGTTCCGAATAGAAAATTCCTTTTCGAACCGATCCGGACCAAACTTGGCACACTTACACTTCGGGCCCCGACGGGTGTCATAGGCTACTTTTCGTCATCGATCGATATCGATTTTATCGATTTTTTGCAAAATTTGAGCTACGGGGCTGGGAGTTGGCACAGGGGGGTAATCGAGCATGCTGATTACGAATATAATAATGACAGGGCCGGGCGGAGCCGGGTAAGTCAACTAGTTACGCAATAAAAAGCAATTTTGCCCAGTCTGAAACTTGCCTACTACGCAGAAAGGGTAAAACCACACAGGTAGTGCTATCAGCGGGACATTATTCGTGGAAGGGGAAGGCAAAATCCAAGAAGAGGCGTGGCTAGAGGAAGAGCTAAAATATGTTCTAGGGCACAATAGCGCTAACTTCTAACGCATAAAAGATGAAAATTGAAATCCACAAAAGCCGAAAGAGGCGTGGCTGGGCGGAGCCAAAAACCGAGTTAACCCATGGGAGAATTTGGTGAAAGCTGGAAATCCACAAATTGTCTCCATAAAAAGCGATCACAAGGAATTAAAAATAGGGCTAAAAGCGGAGACAGAAGGCCGTGAAGGAACATATGTTCTGCAGGAAAGAAATAAAGTGCCCCCCCCCCCCAAAAATAAATTTTGCACTACAAACAAACAGGCAGCACCTGTCAGGGAACAATGTCTGAACAACTGTACGATGGGATAGAGATCACAAGCATATCAAAACCGTTGTTGTTATTGTTTTGCACAGCTCTTTGCGTTGTTTTGATGATTACAGCAAACAGGTGCGTTTGCAGTCGTTACGCGGATATCTGCTGTTTATTTACACGCAAGAGCGATAGGCTTTTCAGCCTCGGCGCATAAGTCTTACCCACGAAATAAGTAGATAGATAAATAAACAGTAGGGATAGTTATCCGCCGGACTCCTTATACTCAGGAATTGTGCAGGAGCCGCCTCTGCACGACTTTTTTCCTTGTCTAATGGCCCTTGATGCAAGAAAAAGAAATAGATGGAAGTGAATGGCGCTAGGAGAAAGTAATGAATTAGGTCACACTTGCAAGAAAGATAGCGAGAAGGTTGTGCAATAAAAACTCTTCTGCTCAATTTTCGAAGGTTTTGCGCTGCTAAACATCGATTGAACTTATTTAACAGGGAAAATTTTGAATAAATATTTGCGGAAATAAGTTGATTATGGGAGTTTTGGCTCACATTTGCAAAGAAAAATCGTCTACGCACGAAGAGCAGAAACGCGAGAAGAGAAAATGCAAGTTCCTTGAGAATGCCCTCTAATGGATGATGTGATTAGAATGCAAATAAAGGAAAACTTTTCAGCAAACATTAGAGTAGCTGGCTTCCATCTATGACAAAAAACGAAAAAAAATAATGTTCAAACTGACCGATGTAATATGTGCAATCTTGCGTCTTTATCTCAAAATAATGTGTAGGGGTTTTCTTCAGAGAAGCATGGTCCACATTTTCTAGCGACAGCACTTCATTCAGTGGGATTTCCTGAAATATTCCACACTTCAAGAAAGGGCGAAAAATACTAAGAAAAAAAAAATAGGCTTTACTTTATAAAAAATTTATAAACATAAAGCTGGCAAAAAATTGAGAAAATGATGCTCATTTTCCATGGAGGAAGCGAGTGATGCTTTTGTGAGATCACGTTAGGTATACGGTATTGACTGAACATTTTATTATTGATCAACACTGCTTTGAGGAGTATAACCAAAATCAGAATTATTACCTTGAAATACCGCGTCGACGTCTCATCCTGGTACATAATCAAACTTTTAGTATCCAGTCGCCAGTAATGCTTCTTTCTCTGTGATAGATTATCTTATTTGACGAAAATCCAAAAAAATGAAAAATAAAAAAATTATACCATGTTCATTTGATTCGTGTAGTGTACCACCCAGCCTTCTTTCAACACTTTGTTATTTTTTCGTTTAGTCTGCTTTTTGGACATCACAACTCGCATGAGTGGAATGTTCTGGAAGATCATAATTAGTAAAAGGGCAAAGGAAGACAAAGTGGACATTTGAAGGTCTCTACCTGGCTTTCAGCTGTCATTACATCGTCATCCGGACTTGTTTGACCATTGAAATCTTCAGAGCTATGCAACGGTGCGCTTGGCGTATTTTGTGCTTTCTTATGAGTCCGCAATTGCGTATTCTCATCCCCTTGCTCTTCAGTGGTACCTAAAAGCAATCTTATATACGTAAAACCCAAAACTTCGCAGTAACACTGGGACATGAGATGATTAGGGATACACGACTAACTACAACAACCGAGGGTGGTGTTTCTGGGACAAGTGCTAAGAGATCTATGGGGCTAAGTACGAGTGGGCGCAGGTGCAGCTCCTACAGCGTTATCTAATTGTTATGGTTATAAAAACAAGCACACACAGTGGGCTAAGACGAATTTATCGGACACTATGTTTTCGTAAATATTTTTCAGACACCGGGTACGCTAAGCGATCAGATTTTTTACACGTTTACCCTCTCTTGTAAGTGAGATGTATTCTCTAAGGAACTTTTGGGAAATATTCAACTCTAAATTTTGAATGTTGACCGTAGTGAAATATTATTTCATAAGATTTTTATGTACGCACACATTTCGACTAGCATCTGAACCATCTTTTTCTTGGACTCGATCGCTTTCTAAAATGCTACGACCTTTTATAATATTACGGCTCTTTGTAGAAGCTTAACACTATGATGAACTTTTCAAAAAACCAATTTCATTCCAAAAGGAGGACTGAAGGAAACAAAGTTAAATAATCTGATGGGCACTCATGCGTTTCTAGACACGACAGATAGCACTAAAGCTAATTGAAACAAGGTTTGCTACTACCGGAAAAGACGAATTGTCCAGCCTCCTATCGAGCTAGTATTGATTTGAAGAACTGATATTTGAAAAACCTCACGAAAAATGAAAGTGGTTCATGTGGACAACTCGCTTTTCTGCACATTTTGACTACTACTATCATTTGCTACCCGCTTCTTCTTCCGTGTCATCGTACGGCACACTGCACATTCGCAGATTCTCCATACTTCCACCAAGACTGCGACCTAACAAAGCTGGTTATAAAACCTTTTGTCTCTTTCACATAGTTACGATAGGGCAAATTTTTCTCGAATTTTTCTTCCTAGAATAATGGTTTTTTCTGGCTTAAAAGCAGTGAGAGTTATGCAAAGTAAACCAAGGAGAAAATGTCCAGGAAAAGCTGATAGTAAGTAAGCACAGCACAAATAAGAAGATCTAGGTCTTGAAAGATATAGGATAAGTGTATTATAAAGTTTCCTATTGGAAAACTCACCATCGTCGGAAGTTCCGAGGAAGAAATGATTGGCGGATGGATTGCCAGGACAGTCTTTTGCGACAAATTCGCTGCACTTCTTGTGGCAATTGTATTTACAATCTAGAAAAAATCTAACTCGATTATTGTATTTCAATAAAAGGCAAATAACACAATATTTAATTAATTTTCAAAAAGCTCAAGCACTTCCAACTTACGTTAAATTCAAGGATCCTACTTCCAAGTTTCATTTTTTTGTCAGGGATATCAAACGATAGTGAGAATGTTTGTCAACTTCTTATCAAGAGATAAGGAAGAAATGTCGAAAAAAATCAAAAAATTTCTTGAAAATGTTTGTCCCCTTTTTACGGAAAAGGAAAAACGCGATAAGTTGCTGATCGCTTGGCCAGTTGCTGATCGCTTGGCCCAAGTCAACTTCCGTGACACCTGATATGGTTCCACTAGAGTTCATAAAGTTGATTGCGCACGTGATAGCCGGGCCCCTCCAGTTCCTGTTCAATTTGAGTATGATGAAGGCCGAGGTACCGGATAGGTGGCGGGCTTCATATGTGACTCCGATTCCGAAAAAGAAACCGTTTACCTCCCCTTATAACTTTCGCCCCGTTAGCATTACCTCAATTTTTGCTAGGCTCTTTGAAAAGATACTGAAAAGGCGTATTATCAAGCATCTAGAGAGCAATAGAATTATTTCTCCTGTCCAACATGGTTTTCAGAGTGGTAAGTCCACGACGACAGCCATGTTGCAATGCCTCAATGATTGGACACAAAACCTTGAGAATAGGCTGAATACCGATGTTATTTATTTGGATTTCACCAAAGCTTTTGATAAAGTACCACACCCTAAGCTGTTGCAGAAATTGGTTATGGTAGGAATACACCCACGTGTTGTGGCGTGGATAAAAGCCTTTCTGGAGGACAGATCTTTCACGGTGCGTGTTAATGGCTCTTTCTCCAGTCTGAGGAAGATGCATAGCGGTGTGCCACAAGGTGGTGTGCTTTCACCTCTGCTATTTAATATCTATACTCACGAGCTTCCTTCTATTCCTTTAAGCCAGGGGATTTCCTGCAGCGCTTTCGCTGACGATTTCAAACTGTATGCAGTTGTCAAGGATGTGACAGACTATGAACGGTTGCAAAGAGCACTCAATGAGGTTTATGATTGGTCGCAGGAGTGGTCTCTTCCTATTTCTACAGAGAAAACTAAAGTGATCCATATCGGTCCAAAGACATCTAATCCAAACTTTAAGTATGTCCTTGGGGAAACTTATCTTCAAGAAGTTGATTCTATAAGAGATCTGGGCTTCATGGTCAAAAGCGACCTCACCTTCGATGATCACTGCAAGTTGATAGCAGATAAAGCCACTAGATCGGTATATAACTTGTTCAGGGCTTTCGCAATTAATGACACGGCTTCTCTATTGAAAGCTTACAAATCGTTCATCAGACCTATGGTTGAATATGGAACTGTTATTTTTTGTCCTCATTTGCATAAAACGATTGACTATATGGAAAGAGTTCAGAATAGTTTTACACGCAAACTTTTCATCCGAAGAATTGGTTTCAGATATGATCTCATACCGAATGGTATGACTAGGAACACTGAATTAGGGCTTTCTTCCCTTGCCTATAGAAGGCGTAAGTTTGACCTTCTCATGGCACATAAGATTGCGTATGGTCATTGTGGCTTGGATTTCGGGGTATTTTTTCCTACCAGGATTTCTAATACAAGGGGAGGGAGTAGAAAATTGATTATCTCCAGATCAAAACACAAAGTTCGCCGACACTTTTTTACATGTCGTGTAATCAATGACATGGACAAGCTTATTAGAAAACGCCTGTTTCCTGCAAAGTTGTCTACGTTTAAGTCTGTTTTAAGGAACTATCTACAGTCTCGGTAATTTGTTGTTACTAACACGGGTTGGTCACGAGCTATCACTCATGATTCCATTTTTGTTGTGTTCTGGTTTCGTATGTTCTTTTTTTTTGTTATTGTTGCAGTTATCATAGGGTTACCCTATGCAATAAATGAAATGAAATGAAATAAGTGACTTACCCCTACACTGTATGCCTTGCCTTATAATCCCTTTGAGGAGCTTTTTACAGTACTGACAAACAGTTGGTCGCTTATAGCTATGAACTTGGAAGGTGTGTGGCACCTGAAATTCACTCTTTTGTGAAAAAAAAAAGTTCGTGTCAGAAAATAGAAAAATTATTCCATCGTTGCGATGGCATACCTTGACTCTAGTGGCCTCAGCAACTTCCATCCACAAAGGTCGTCCACTCCATGAACAACTGCGATCTTTTCGGGGCATTTGGAGGAACTAAAGCAGATAATTTAAAATTATTTTTCTGCAATTATCAAGCGTGATACAACCACAAAACCAGATATTTTTACAATAAAGGATTGCGAGTGAGGGATTTGAGTGCTTACATTGCCACCAACCGCATCTCCACAGTCATCCGCTGTGATGTAGATATCAGGTGCCAGTTGAGCCGTTCCCATGGTAGAGGCTGGACGAGCAGTATCAAGAGCATCCAGACATGATTCACGACGGGATTGCTAAAAAATATCACGGATAAAGTAAATTATCAATTAACTGTTTTTATATAACATCAAATAAATATTCTTGTGCCCTCAAAAAGTGGTGTCCAAACAGAATCTGGGGACCTGATTTCTTACGTGGATCTGAAGGAAGCCTTAGCTAAACCACATTTCCCGAGATTGACTCGTGGCTGAGAAACTTTACACTAGACCCTCGCCCAGACAGTACTCCCTACTCTGGCTGCTCACAGATGTTGCGGTCTGGGCGAGAATTTTAGAGGTGAGATTTTCGGCTACAAGTGATTTATATGAGCTGCCGTCGGCAACTTGCTTGACTAATCTCTCCCATGCATTTTCCACATAGGAAATTCAGAAACCCAGATTTCTCTGCCTAACTTACCCTTCTGTCGCCCATACTGAAAACATTCGAAGTGGATGGCGACAAGGGAATTGCGCTAGGTCTTCTTTGCCGGGAACCATTGCAGTTGTTCGGGATCTTTGATGCACATCTTTTGTGATAGTTGAGACCGCATCCTAAAGAACGATACTGTAAGACTACTGTAGGCGAACTGCCTAACTGCTCTTAAACCTTTTGGAGCTGTTTTTTTATAGAATTATTCTAATTTTTTCGATAAATATAAAAACTTCGAGTTCTTCCGAGGGTGATTTACCTCCATAGTTTCATTTATTATAACCCCTTTACCCCATTCCCTCCCTAATTTCTCGATATTTCTGCAGACTTTCCTAATGGAAAGCCTGTCATTTAATATTCTAAGTGAAAAACAATGCTAATACAGCTCCGATCACATGCAAGCCATATGAAGAGCAGCGATTAAAGTAAAAGCTTGAGATAATAAGCTTCACTTCGATGTCTGCACAATCAATATGGATGGCGCTTAGAGGATATGATACAACTTGTGAAAATGGCAGCGAGTTTGGCTTAAGAAAAAGCAAGAAATCCTCTTAGGAAAGCTGTATACAAGGAAATTTTTCTTGGAAATTGGCAACATCGAAGAAGACCTGAGACAAGGTATTGCTGCCTCAATTTTTTTGCTCGCTAGTATTTGTCAACAAAAAGGGGCATGTTTTGAGAGGAAAATTTGATTACATACGCCTTATCTGCTGACAAGGAAAGGAAAATTAGTCGAAGTGGCCTTTTGATATGAGATGGATACTAGTTTAAACGGTTTGAAACGCTGATTCCAAATCTACCTTCCTTACCTGCTGCAGACTTCTGGGTACGGAGTCAAAGGTTTTTATGAGGAAAAATGTGCATGTGCAGCTAGGACAAAACCAGTGGTAACAATTTTCCTACGGCTCGAATAATTGTCGAGTTACTCTTTGCAATAGATATTTTTACAATTAGTTTAAACGTATCTACTCAACTCTGCCACCTTGAAACCCTGAGAAAAGTTAACGACTGAATTTACACTGATCAGGCATTGAAGTTTTGCCCGTAAAAATCTTCAAAGCTCCTTGTTAAGAAGCCCGCAGCAGATGAGAAAGACAGATTTGGAATCAGCGTTTCATACTCTCAATTCGATTCCCTGCTTGAAAGATAGATTACTTCAGATGTTCGGAAATTTACGAGCTCGGAAACTGGCTTATCATGAGTTAAACGATGGAATATAACAAGAGACGACTGCTGTCCTTGCTAATCTTGCTAGTGGTTATTGATTGTCCCGAGAAAGTTTCTTCCTGACAAATAATTTCTACGGCTTAATTACAAGGTACATTAGGGGTGTTCTTCTTTTCAGAAGCGCTTTGTACAGGATGTCCCAAAAAATGTTAATACTGATTGATCGGAAATAACTCCCTTGCTTTCATGTCTTTCGCCGAGCATTAGGCGTCATTCTGTAGAGCGAGGTTCAACTTAGATTTGCAGTAGGGAGCGAATCATCAATCTCTCTTCATTACTGTAGGATTACGGTAGGAACTTCGACATGGATTTTAGGCCATTGGAGGCCATATTCTGCCTCGGAACAAACCAAACAAGCCAGTAGCTCTTATACTGTGGTAATCGAAGCCGCTGATTTTGATTATGAAATTTACACTTCACTGTGATGCTTCTTTCCTGGGTTTTCCCAGGTAAAACGTAATAAATGAATTTTCAGCACTTGTCAGAAAGGTGATTACACCGTCAAAAAAGCTAAAAACACTCGTCAAAAGTTGTGTAGTGGAATCAGCGTGCGCGAAAACCCTAGTACACGATTTTTCAGATTTCTTGAAAAAAATTTGTCGAATGGTGTATTTTACAATGGATCACATGCTAGAAGTTCATACCGTAATCCTACAGTAACGAAGAGCGATCGGTGATTCGCTCCATAATACAAATCTAAGTTGAACCTCGCTTTACAGAATGGTGCCTCAGAAGTTATTAACGATCAAACAGTGTTAACATTTTTTTTGGGACACCCTGTATATGAAGTATGTAATACATAAAACGGAAACTACCCTAACCTACCGTAATCGGTTAACTTTAAGGTTTAGAGAAGACTGTTCATAGTGAAAAAATCTTGTCCAAGGCTCATTATTCTCTGCAAAGTTTTTTGAATCTCAAGTTCAACTAGATTTCTTCAACCCTGGATAATGTTTTATTATAAAACATCTTTTAAAACTAGAATTTCTAACTCCCACTATTTTATCTCACTATCCAAGATCTCACCAGCTGTACGCTTTAAATTAGACAGGTTAGAAACCTTTCGATCAAACCGCGTAAGGAACACTTACGTAGGAAAAGTTATATTTATACTGGCATAGAAAGCACTCATTCTTATGAAATCTAGTGAGGTCCAACAGAATCTCCCGGTAGAGCGCCACCTGTCATTTACCACTCCAATAAATCGTTATAGTTTCATTTTCTTCGTGATCATAGGACATGATGAACATTTTTATGACATGTATAGGAATGTTTGTAAAAAAAAAGATGAGCACTCAAAAAATAAACCTTAGGGACTAACCTTGGCACTTCAAGCCCTGCTTGACGAGACCAAAGAGCAGTTCGCCGCAGAAGTCACAGAATGTTGGAGCTTTATAGGAATGGACATAGAGCGTATGTGGATGGACCACAAGCCGCTCATGTTGCGGACAGGCTTAAATATCACTAAGATGACTCTGCAAATGATTTTGGAAAAAGTTTAAAAAATCGAAAAATTATAGGATAAAGTCGAAACGATTGAATCTTCTGTAATTTTGCCAAAAATTTTTGCAATGGTTTTCGGTTTTTTTATAGGTAAACCGATCAGCTGCAATCCCAAAAATTTAATCTTGATTAATGTTTGCAATCAAATATTTTCTAGATCACATATATACACTTTTAGAAAAATTGATAAAAAGATATTGCTAAAAAACCGTTGTAATACAGAAGAAAAGGTATTTATTTATAGGCAAAAGTAAAAAGTCCTTATTCAGGATTTTTTTTGCCGAAAATTCAAAACTCTTTTCTCCAGCGCACCTATTTTTATGGTACAACTGCACTTCTTCCCAAAACTTGGCCGGGGTGTGAGAGGCAAGCTCATTTCAACTTTCCACGAACCAGCAAGGATAATGGTTCTTCTGTCCGAACTGGACCTTTCCATTTTTCCATTTCGTGGGGGCGGAGTGGGAGTATGCCCATGTGAATGAGTTAGCTTCCGGGGAGGATGTCCAAGTAAAAACTTCTCCTTGTCCTGTTGTGGAGCATCTCCTTCAGACTGTGTTTGCCTGGGAGCATGCCCGTGGGAGTGGGACTCGGAATCGTGGCGTGGGGAGTGCCCACCATGTGAGTGGGTATCGTGGCGAGAAGCATGTCCATGGGAATGGGAGTGGAAGTCGAATCCAATGAATTTTGTAGGAGTGAAGGGCATTTCATCTAGAGTTTATAGTCGATAGAGAGACTGTCGGGACGAGTTCCGCGGCGACGCACGGACAGAGGATGAAGCAAAAGCCAGCCAGCTGCTTGGCTCTGGGTGAGAGTTTCTGCGGCTCGTTGCCCAGTAGGTGTCGGGGAGCTCGAGAGTGTAGAGAGGAGGATTATCGGAATGAAGCTTTGTAGAAGGCGATTAGAAGAAGTAGCGAGCGAATTGATCGCAAAGACATAGGGCCCTTGTCGATGACGACATTCACACTCTCACTCACACACAGCCAGCCAGCCAGCCACCCCTCGACACCTTTATCATCTCACCTTTGCAAATGCGTCGCATAAGGGCACAAGATCTTCCGGGTCCGGTAGGGTCATGGATGGGGTGGGAGCGGGCAATGCTGTTTACTATATTATGGGCGAGGAATGTCGTGAGAAAGAATAATGTAGTTCTAGGAAATTTCGCATAATTCTGGACTGCTGGATAAAGTTTACGGCATATAAAAAATAGCATAAAAAATTTCAAAAATAATCTAAAAAAGTTTGATGCCAAAAATCTCAAAATAGAATCACAAGTACATATTGAAATTTTCGAAGTTTTTATAAAAATTAAGGAGCATATTCAAGAAGAGGATGAAATGTAATATTCCAGCCATTTCAAAAAGGTTTTTCAAAAACGCTAGAGGTGATTTTCAGGCCCTTCCGAAGATGACACAAGAAACTTGTAAAACATTTCTTTTCCGAAAAATCACACAAAAGGCTAGTTACCAATTACCAGTCATTTATGAGCCAAAAAGCTTCTAAAAATTTTTGAAAATTTGTCTTAAAAGGCTAGAAATGATCTAATAAAGCTGACATAATGACATGTAAATTTCTATATAAAGCTAACTAAGCAGCCACACTTGGTATACTAATTTGCAAATGTTCAAAAAATTTTGATGTAAGGATACCCGACCCGATTTGATCATTCAAAAACATTGAGAGTATCATAAAAAATCGCACATACTCTGCCAAAAGTTCATGAACAAAAGCGTTATTAAGAACAACGAAGGAAGTAAAAATTAAGATTCAAATAAAATGACTTACAGCTGATAACGATCTCAACCAGTGTGCCTTCGGATATGTCTGAACTGGTCGTAATTAATTGTAGAATATTTATCGAACGTAGATCATGTTTATAAAGCAAGATGTGATCTTGCAACGAATCGCACACTCCTTCGGGATACTGAAAAGACTGCTGTTAAGACTGTTATTTTCTATAATCATACATTCTGTTGGGTAAACAGATTTATGAAAACAGTTGATTACATGGGGCTAATCCCAAGGTGGGAGGATTCTTCGAGATTAGAGTCGAGAACAAGGGAGTAAACAAGTTTCTGAAATATGGGATTTTTTATGTTGAAAAAAAATTGTGGTGGGAGAGAAAAAATTGTGGTGTGAGACTTTGGCTTTGAAATATGAAATTAAGAAAAGTATTACTTTTTCAAGTAAAATGCATAAATAAGGCATTTCACTAGAAAATTAAAAAGAAAGGATTTTCCCTGTGTAATCGATAAATAAGATTTTTGTATGGCTTAGATGAGCATTGAAAACGAGTCGATTTTGAAGGATACGCGTAAAGGATTAGAAAAAAATACTGAAGTGAGCTATGAAGTTTTTGAAACGTGTCTCAGAGAGAAATAAAAAAAATTTTTGTGGTTATAGATAAATCTCGAATACAATATCAATCATAGTACTAGGTTTGTGCTTCGAAAGTGGAGGTAGGAAGCATTACAGACAAGAGGGGGGAGGGGGAGTCCCGACGTGGGTCACCGAATTCTTGTAATGGTCAAAAAAATGTAAATTCATGGACGTAGCATTCGCGAAAAATTAGGGAAACACCAAAATTTTAAAGCACGCCCCTTCTCCGAAAAAATTCTCTGCCTTGCCCACCTTCCCTCCCCTCCTTTCAAAAATTGATCAAAATTTGATTGGACACTGGGTAAAGTAAGCTACCGTGGAAGATAGGAGGAAAAGCAAAAGAACCTCTTAGTCAGTAACCATAGAAATTTATCCCATTTGCAGATAATGCAAAATTTTCTACACTTTCGCAGTTCCAAAATTTCAATATCTTCCTATTTTTGGGACGAATTGCCCTAGTGGCAATATGTAGCACAAAGAGTTTTTTGCTCTCTATCGAGGGACATCCCTATCGATGCGGCACAAATAAGGTTTATCGAGCGGGGCAAGTGCAGAGCAAAAACTTCTTTCGAAAGACACATGCCGACACTTCGCAGGGGTTCTGCTGCTGCGAGCGATAACTACCTCATCATATTGAGAGCATTAGGCGCCCCTGTGCAAATGGAGAAGTGCGAAAATGGGGCGAACGAAGGGTGCTGAGGACGGTAGGTTTGGAAATAGCTCCCGAAAATTCATAAGAAATAGATTTGAGAGATGGAAAAGGGAATCATGAGGAAAAAGTTTGAAGCAAAAAATTTTGAAGCATTAGATTCCGGAGAAAAAGCGTCGTCGACATATAGTTAGATAAAAATAGAGAAAAAGCAAAAAATTGGTAATTTTTTCACAATTCAACTACTTGTACGACTGATCGTCAATAGATCTTGTAATTGATAAGTTAGAATGTTCGATGTTATTTTTGACGCATGAACATTTTTTTTCACAACATCAACATTTTTTTTTGTACATGCAAGAAATAAACGAAGTTTGAAGAAGTATTTTCAAGAAGCGGCGAATTCCGTATATTTAACAAGAGCTTTTGTTTATACTAATTTGAGACATCAAATCTTCTAGGATTAGGGCAAGAAAGAAGAATATAACCTTCGATTCAACAGGCTTAGCGGCTGGAAGGTGGGGCTTTGTGACCTGATTAAAACGGCTCGCACCCGCGACGCAGTCTGCGTTTCTTTAGCGCGCGTGCTCTGTGATCATTACCTAGCCTTAATTAGGTCACAAAGCACTGCCTTTCAGCCGCCAAGCCAGTTGGATCAAAGGGTATATTGTAAGATGGAGAAACCTTTTTTTGTTTCATTTGAATTTTTGTGATTTATAACAAAAAGACTTCAGACTAGCTGTCAGATCCGCGAAACAAATTTTAAGGTCTTTTCGAAAAAGTAAGACCAAAAAACGGACAAAACCCGTTTGGTTTGAGCCGAAACGCAGGAAATTGGTCCTGACTTTATGGAGGGAGACACCGTGAAGCTGGGCCACAAAAATTTTTACCACCTCGTGGACTGTTATTTACGTTTGGCAAGATAAAAGCTTAGGTAAACAATAGCTAGTATACTGTTGTAATATACCAAAATGTAGCCTGAAATGACTCATCACTTTTTAATTTTTAAGAACTCAAATACTGATAGTTGTAGTGCTCAAAAACGATTCATTGAATTGGGCATGTGAAAAGCATGGGGTTAAAGTTTTGTATGTCTGCTAAAAGTGTCTCATGACAAGAAGAAAAAGTCTAAAAAAAGGAGAACAATTTCTGAATGGGGACATTATTTTGTCTTCCCAGTGGCACATAGAGGAGAAAGAGGGGTTAGGAAAAAACAGTTCAATTGCCATTGTTAAAATCTTATGATTTCCAAACTTATGAAAACTTTGAGAGTTTCATAAAAATGTTTAGAAGGAAGTGCCTACATTACTTTTACTAAGAAAAAATTATGACGTCCCTTCCCCCCGCCAGCAGAAAAACTTGCGCCAGCACTGTTCGTTTGCTAGAACTACAGGAAAATGCTAGATGCCGACTCTCCTTAGGCCGTTTCAATCATCTATTTGACTATGAAGAAAATTCGATGAGACAAAAAAAGGCAGAAAAAACGCAAGGTCGTCTGGATGCAGCGCCACACAGCAGAGCGCGTGTGCTAATATTCTCACGAGCTTATTTGGTGAATTCTCAATTATTGGTGCATCACGAGGAAGGAATGTGGCGAACATCACGCTTGATGAGATTCTTCTAACCCTTATGTCTGGTGTTTGTCTCAAAATATAGGGCAATTTGGGGAAGGGACACGGGCTCGAAATACTAGAAATAAACATAAAACGCGAGAAAAAATGAAAAAAACAACCTAAGGAAGAAAATCGGAAGAGAAGGAAAAAAGTGAGGAAGCAAGAAGGATCACGCGTCAGTTTTAGGGAAAGGGAAAAAATGCTCTCAAAAAAGTTTTTTCATCGTAATTTATGGCGCATAAAAATGCTATAGAAGGACATGAGTAAGTATTTTGTATTAGACACATGAGATTATTATAAGTACAGTATACCTACCGTATCCTGTATGAATTTGAAAGCCTCTGAACGTAGATCTCGCAACGAAATCTCTGGCGAATCGATGGTCAGCGTCCGCTTGTGAATGCCAGACTAAAAGCACATGCAAAATCAAATTGAACCTGGAGAGAAGCAAAGTTGTTTTCCGCTTTTGGATTGCCTAATTTTCTGTTTGGCAAAAAGCCAATCTTCAAATGTGGCTGAATAAAAGCTGATTTTTTCACTTTTTTCATTTTTGATTCTTGGAAGATTCCGGGTGGAGTCTTCACTTTCGACCTCAATACGAATCTATTATATTTGTTACAACTTTTTTCTCTACTTCATTTGCTGTTATTTTTAGGATACAACAATCACATCGTTGGATTGATCGTAGATATAAAAATCAGAGAATGTTCCAAATTCTAGGAAACTGATAGAAAAAAATGTAGTTGCGACGTAATTATAATGCAAAACCGTCGCAAAAAAGTCATTTTCTAATTTAGTTTCGATATTTGAAGGGAACATATAATGCACTATCGAGTAGCTCAAAGCCAGTAAATCTTCCAAAAATCTGTAAAGAATTTTTTTTTGCCCTCAAATTTACTAGAAATTTAAAGTTGTGTTGGCGACGGGCAAGCAGTGAAAACAGATACGGTATGATTATAGGTCTACAGATCCTACCTGAAGTTGGAATGTCAGCCCGTTCATCACTGACGACAGAGTGTGATCTACGGCTTGATAGTATGTTTCTTTCTTATTGTAGATACTGTCGCTGTAGCATAATCTGAAAATAAACCGTGTAAGTTTGGATTGAGAGAAAATACGTTCTCCAAAAATTACTGGAGTTCAAAGGAAAGCTCCTCGTTGAAAAAGCAGTTGCAGAAGATTCACATTTTGCGGAAAGAAAAAAATAGTAAAGAAATGGAGAGTTAAGATGAATTGTAAAAGCTGCCATATGACTTATATGCTGGTTTTACCATTGTTTGGCCGTATGACAGAATGAGAAGAACACTGAGCTTGAGCATCTATAGGCATTGTTGTCCAAATAACAAGGCGCAAGAATGCAGACATGTGATTAATGTGGCCAAAAATAAAGCCTTTTGTTTTCAATTTGGTTTCGATGTGATATTAAAGCCAAATAAGAGGTTGCTATTACTCGTATTTTCACATTACTTAGTAGTTAATTTTGAAAATAAACATTGTGCTTTGATTGGTTCCCTGCCTTGATTCTTTTATTCTTTCCTCCGAAGTTCGAGAAACAGTTTTTGCAAGAAAACAACTTCAAGACTTTATTGAGCGATAGGCATTTATATTCAAAGGAATTTGTGATTTGATAGTGAGTCTGCACATTGTGCGCACAAGTTTCATCGCCTCGGCGAAACAATCCTACGGGCCGATTACTTGCATCTGCTCGGAAATGTTCAAAAATCAAACAGAGGGGAAACAAGACATATAAATTGACAAACTACAAGCGTACAAGTCGTGGAATAATGCGCAAGTTGTGCTGTACTTATACTGAACTAAAATTAGTTAGAAGGCTGGAAATAGGCGCCCAGCCAGATCCGGATCCCTATTTGTAGATTTGACGTTTCATACAGTCCCTTGCGCTGCAGACAACATTCGCGCGTGAATAAATGGTCATGAACTGAAGATTTCGTGAAAGTACACCGAGGGTCATTTCGCGCCAAACCGACACCGCAGGGGACACAATATGAAACTTCATCGTTAGTCTATACCTGGGTTTCATATGCGGAAACTGATTGAAAAATCTCAGCTAAGTCATAGTCCAAGCGGCAGCTCCTACGATCTATACGCGGTCCAGGAAGCTAACTCGATACTCTCGCCCAGTACCGTACCCCTACCAAGATTTTTTCTCAACTGCAGTGCTGAAGATAATGTCAAATTTCTGCGCCTAAAGGATGATATAAATTACCTAACAAGAAGTGCTGCTTGCGCAATGGCTTTACTAATTCCTCCCAAACAGTACTTCCAAAAAAATCAAATATCCAGATTTGCCTGAGTAGCCTTCAAGCTTATATTTGACTCAAACCTCGTTTCCTTCGCAAAATTATTATGACATCATAAGGTGAGATCAATTTTCTACCTAAAAATCTATGAAAAAACGGATACACGCGATGTGAAAGCCTCAAATTTAGCTAAGACGATAAAAAAATTGCTATAATTGGTGTCGACGATTCGACATATGAAATAGAACGAACAACACAAGGGAAGGAATTTTGTGCGAGAACCAAAATGCCATCAAAACCGTCTGCGGGCAAACAAGCTTCAAAAATTATTTCTTTCCTAAGCTTTTGAAACGAGATTCATGAGATTTTGCCTTTCACTGATTTTGCAATCTAATCCCTCAATTTTTCCGACTTTGGACAAGCAATTCAAGACCAAGTGAGGTAAATTTCTCAGCAAAGTATTGAATTTCTTCGAAACACATTTTGTTTGAGCAAGCTTTTACAATCTCAGATTTCTCAAAATCTTCGCAATCATGCAAATTTCTTTCTTTAAGCTGGCCCAACATGCACATTTCAGATCTTTTTACAGTAGAATTCTTTTTCTAAACTATAGAGCATGAATATGCTCATTATGGGCTGTCTGAGAAGCGAAGCGATAAATTGCTGGTAACTTATTTGCGTAGGCTTGTTTTCATCTACAATTGAACAAACCTTTGCAAAAAGAGTAAATTATCTAATCCTGCTAGATACTGCAGGCGCTCTTTTTCCTTTTCCTCAGTTCCGTTCAAATAAATGTTGCAGACTCTGCAAATTTGCTTCCCATGGGTACGCAAAAAGGAATAGAAGGAAGTTGGTGATATAAGAGAAAGATGGCAAGAGGATAATCACTTTTTTCGTTGCAAACACTTGCAGAAATCAATTTTATGTAAGCTTTGATGTTTCTAGAGTCGGGGACAGAAAGAGAATGAAGGTGATTCTTTTAATTCATGATTTCGATATAGATTGACAAGCTCGCATACACTTTCAAAAAAAAGCGAGGGTGTGCCATCCATATTGGGTTCAGGATGCTTCTTGGAATGGTGAAAAAGGAAATTCATTCCGCTCCTTCCCGAGAAAAAAAAACGACCAGACTTTTCGAAATGGCATAGAAAACGCCAGATGCCTTGTCCTCATCCTATAAAAAAATCAAACTTCTTTTGATGTCAGAAACACCATATTGCTCTTGACTTCCATTACATGCAGACAAAATAGGAAAAACACTAAAATTTGGGAAGAAATTCAAAATTTGTGGAGCAATGCACACGCCCACAAGTGTGCAATACTCTGCCAACTATTCAGGCCCCTTCTCAATTTCCTAACAAGTTTCAGAATGGAAACAGTGGTCATAAAGTTCATCAACTTTCTCACTACGCTGACATTTATGTGAAATTGTAGCGAAACATAAGGACGAAAAAAAAAGCCACAATCAGAGCAAAAAAACAGAGGCAAATGGGCTGCAATATGTACTAATGCAGGCGATCCGAAATCCCATAAATGGAAATTACGAAAATCAGTGGAAAATTATCGGGCAACTCCTTAAGCTGCAACCATTGAAGCGCAAACGAGAAGACATAATTGACGCTTGCCATGGCAACCTTGAACCATCAATTTTTTTTCTAGTTTCTACGTATTTTCCTCGTGATTGTTTGAAGACTTTCCCTGTACCATTTAGAGAGGACTAGGACTAATAGCTTTCTCCACAGAATGTTTGAGACCCCGAAATAACATTTGAAAAAGCACAAGCAGCTTTCCCTGAAAATTTCGTGGGAAGCGGTGGGTGGAAGCACATGAGCAACCCTGAGAATGATAAAAGTTCCATTCTGAAAGAAACTTGTTATTCAGACGATGTTCACAGCGAAAGATTCATTATTCAGTAGCCTGTGTAATGGGATGCAGCTGTCAAGGACTTTGCAATATATCGCAATGGGAAAAGTAATTGCGATGGTCAATCCACTTTGGAATCCGGAAATGACTCAACTCTTAGGATAATTGTTATAGACTGCAATAAATTCAAAATTTTGAAAATTAGTGTCCAATCAAAATTCAAGTTCGACAAAGCAATAAGGTGCTCGAACTTAATTCTAACAAGACAACCATAAATTTGAATTGTTCAAGTACAAAAATATACATGAAGATAGGATTCAGGGTATCTGGGTCCCTGGGTTTTTTCATATAAAAGTTGAAAAAGGAGTATTGTCTGAGCCATTGCTCGAGTGTCAGCCTATGGATTTATTGTGGCCAAAAAATTTACGATTTCCAGCTCGGACCAAGTATTACCGTAATCGAGGACGCTATTGGTCCGCTCGGAAAGAATACCATGTGGACTACGACAGCTGTAGAACTAAGGACAACTGTACCCCAAAAAATGGAATCTACCCTTTGATTCAACTGGCTTGACGGCTGGAAGGGGGCTCCATGACCTAATTAAGGCTGGATAATGATCAGAGAGCATGTGCGAGAGAGACGCAGACTGCGTTCGCGGACGCGAGCGGCCTGAATTAGGTCACAAAGCCCCGCCCTCCAGCCGCCAAGCCAGCTGAATCAGAGGTTACCTAACTTTTGAATGAAAGAAATCACTTCTTATAATCTAAAATACGCACGCTGCGAGACTTACAGATGTTCTTTTCTAACCGAGTTTTGAGAAAACGTACTTATTTTACCTCTTCCACGGTAAAGAGTGAGGAACGAAAAGAATATAGTAAATTTTTGGAACAGATGACCGGAAATTGTGTTCCGTAGTAAAACTGGGTCCTGCTAAATATAAAAAAAAGAAAAAGAACAAGGCTAGATAAGAACATGGCTTCAGAAATTTCGTTGTAAGCTCAAGATTTATACCGTCAAATAAACAACTTTGTCTGCATGTTCTAATGCCTAAGCTTCCCTCCTAGCCTATTTTCTTTGCTTTTCTCGAAGCGTCTATGTATTCCATTCACTTTTTTGTTAGAGAAGCCCATATGTTCACGCTCTTCACTCGAAGACTAATGACTTGAGCAAACAGCTGCACAGAGTACAGCAGTCGTGTTTGCAATGTTTTCAGAAAAGGTTATACCATTGGAAAAAAGTGCGCACAAAGCCATTGATGCTTAAGAAAATAGCAACCATATGCGGGACAAAAAGTGGTTCAGTCTGCACTTTTTAAATGCATAAAAGCCCTACAGCATTTATTCTTGTATATAATTTGATTTTTATTTGAAAAGTGGATACTTTCCAGTCTCGGCTATAGAAACAGTTTGAGTTGAGTTAGCTTGTTCCGACAATTAACGTAATTTTCCAATTGTTGTGCATGTCACATAAGGAAGTCAAGCGGTAATTGTCGTGGGAGCACAGAACTTAGACATTTTATGGAACAAGCTACGAGTTCCCTTGTAACCATTGATTCAACTGGATTGACGGCTAGAAGGCGGGGCTTTGTGATCTAATTGAGGCCGCTCGCCTCCGCAACGCAGTCTGCGTCTCTGCAGCGCGCGTGATCTCTGATCACAATCTAGCCTCAATTAGGTCACGAAGCCCGCCTTCCAGCCGCCAAACCAGTTGAATCAAAGCGTATACAGCATCTCAGCACCACATTAGATCAAAATCACCGCAAATTGATATTGTCATTAGATTGTCGCAGAAAAAATATTGCTCGAATTTTCATCGTTTCTTTGGTTTATTTTTTGTCACAAATAGCACGGCTAACATTTAGCACAAAGCTCATGCAGAGCATCAAATGCAGTACATATTTTTCATTCAGAGCAATTTTGTCACCAAAAGCGCGAATTGTGCAAGCTGGAATTCCACCAATACGTATGAGTTTTCCTTTTATAGAAACTACCGCAGTGCCAAGAGGAGATAAAGAAGTACAGGGGGAAATAGTGACAATAATGAACAAAACTGTATTTCTAGCCCGTCGACGACGACGCCTAATTTTGCGTGGCGGCGCTGTGGGACGACGCGATTTTGCACATTTTTGGCACGGGAAGGTTTTGTGGTTATTTACGAAATGCAAGGTTGTTTGCATACAACTAAAGACATTTTTTTTTTGAACGACGGAGCCTATAGGTCCCAGGGGTGAAAAAATTGGAAAAAAAAAGTCAATCGTGAAAGAGATACCAGACCTACAAACGATATGACTTTGCAACAGGTGTGAGCCACCGGTGGTCCAAATCGTCCAGGCAACAAAATGTGCGTGGGCCATCGATGGTCCACATCGTCGTCAATGGATAAATTTTCGGAGACTCACTGATGACTCCAGTTGAAAGGAAAATATGGAATTTTTTTGGAAAAAACTTTGTTTTTTCCGCGCCAGCGTAAAAGGGAAAGAATACTCAACAATGTCTACACAGATTTACAAAATCTCTAGAAATTAGTCTGAAGTAACAGTTGTCCACTTCTAGCCTTTCACAAGCTCATTTTCTGTGCAAAACAATTCTTCCAGCAATGAACGCTGCATTTACTTGGATCCCAAGAGAGTTCTAATCAAGCAGGAGGGAAGATAAGTAAATAGAACAGAACTTGAGGAAAACCCGCATATAACAACTTTTGGCACGCTGCCAAGAAATGAGCAAAAATCAACGATGGGGGCTCTTTGAATTGTAGAAGGTCGCCGCGCCCCTTCCGCCCGGAAACGATGTCATCGCACACACGCTGTGACATCGACGAGCGGGACGAGAATTGCTCGGCCCCGCTGCTCCCCGAGTTCAACCTCGGGGAGAGGGGGGGGGACAAGCGCCTGGGCAAAAAGTAATAGGATAAAACAAGTAATTGGAATTGGAATGCGAGCAATTCAAGCGCGCACAGCCGGCTATGTGAACGGCGCGTTTTGCGAATGACTTGAAAATTGAGATTGGAATGGAACGGATGGCAAAAAAGACTTTTAGGCCGCTGTCGTCTAGAATCAGCAGTTGACAATTTTTTTGGATATTTTTAGCCATAAAACTAAAGAAAGTTCATGCTAATCATGGTGAGCATTGTTTTTGATGTTTTGATTCTGATCTTAAGAAAAAGGGTTAAAAATATCTATCCAATTTTCGAAAGAAAATTTAAACGCGGGATTCAATTGAGCACATCTATCACATAATTTGCCGGATGCTAGAAATTTACCCTTTGATTCACCTGGACTGGCTGCAGAAAGGCGGGGCTTCGTGACCTAGTCAAGGCTAGAGAGTGGTCAGGAGCAAGCGCGCAAGTGAGACTCAGATTGCGTGGCGGGCGCGAGCGGTCTTAACTAGGTCACAAAGCCCCGCCTTCCAGCAGCCAATCCAATTGAATCAAAGGTCATGTTACTTTCGTTCTCGACCGGAGCGGGGTGGAAAACACATAATATGTATGATATATAATATAATATAAATATTGACTTGCATATTTTCTTCTTACTTGGATAGATGTCAACCGATTTTTTCCTTAAGCTTTCCTGAAGTTTTCTGAGTTTAGCGGTAAGTGCACTATTCTGTAGGTATTTTAACAGCTTTTGAGCTAATCTTTGTAGGACCTAAATCACAAGCAGACTAATCGAGGTTCGGCAAACTTTTAACGGGAGCACAAATCTGCACAGAAAATAAAAGAATTCTAGGCACGAACGAACTACTCTAATAGTATTAGGTTGTCCCATAAGTTTTTTCATATTCGGACCTTCAATTCGATTTTTCTCAGGAACTACAGCACCTAGTAGGCTGCAAATTTTTGGCAGTAATACTGAGCGAATAAACTATATAATCACTACTTGCGGGGAATACAGAAGTGATACAGGCAAAGTTTGAAAATTGAGCGCATTATTTTTTTCTTCTAGCCATCAGAAAAATGCAGCAAATGCATTTATAAATATCCGATGAGGAGAGTATATGCATGAAAAAATAGGAAATTTGCAGAGCTGTTTTAAACTGAGATATGATGATTTTCGTTTTTTCGGAGATTCGGGAAAATTTTTTATTTTGGTTTGGAGCATGTTGCGGATTGGACTTAATGCGAACTTTTGAACGTCATCTTGTAGAGCTTACTTTGATCTGTCGAATGGTACCCTGCAATTTATCAGGAGTTCAAGAAGAACTGATTTATGTCGTTGAAAAGTCAGGTATGAAAAGACTTATGGGACAACCTAATAGAAACAAGAGCAAATTCCATCAAAAGCTGCAAATCCTTATTAATATTCCTCCCACTCTCTCTGAACTTTGAGAGAACACAATAAGACTTATAAGCACTTGAATAGTGCGTGATCTATGAGTGAGCTGACCTTCAATGGCTTTGCATAGAGGTAAACATTCTGTATGTAGAAAAAAGAAGGGTATTTACAAAAAACATCAACAACAAGAGACCATGAGTGCTTAGCATATTCTCGGTAAAAAGTAATAGCTGTTTGTAATAAATATACTCATGGATGTCTTATAAAGATACTAGTTGACTTACCCGGCTCCGCCCGGCCTTGTCATTATTATATTCGTAATCAGCATGCTCGATTACCCCCCTGTGCCAACTCCCAGGCCCGTAGCTCAAATTTTGCAAAAAATCGATAAAATCGATATCGATCGATGACGAAAAGTAGCCTATGACACCCGCCGGGGCCCGAAGTGTATGTGTGCCAAGTTTGGTCCGGATCGGTTCAGAAATGGAATTTTTTATTCGGAACATACTACAGACAGACAGACAGACAGACAGACAGACAGACAGACATACAGACAGACAACAGACATTCAGCTTTATATATGAGATTTCATATCCCAGTCATTATGACAATGACAAAAAGTATGTACTATTCCACATGCGTTTCTATTAGAACCATATAAGGCATGATTACACATATATGTACTTATATTATAAAAAATGTACATCTAGAATAGAATAGTCTATGCATGTACACAGATAAGTGAATGGCTCCCTCTTCCGCCCACACAAATAAATTTCTGCTTAGCCCATTCGGTGCAAATGTTCAAGATTTTGCGCGATCAGATCGAAGGGGATTCGTACGAATATGAATCCATATTTTAGCCTGAGTTGTTGTCGTAGAAAAAGTAGAGTTTTAAGCTTTAACATTCGAAAATCATTATAAAACCAATTCTTTTAGTAATAAAAAGGTAAATTTGTTTTGCTGCTTTCTCAGCTCAGAATTTGACGAAATTTTATAGCTTATTATTATAACCGCAGCTTGTAGCATTAACAATAAGTAAAGCAGTAAATACATAAAAATGTTTAATTATTATTATTGTTACTACATTGCTATTATTCAAGAAAGTTTTATCTGGCGTTTAACTTTCCGGGCAGCTTCTCTACAAGTAAATAATAAATTGAATAAATATGCAAAATTCAGTTGTTAGGGTGCTCCAAATAAAAAGATACAAAGAAATCTCCATAACTAACAAGTCAAATTGCAAGCATTTACTTCTATCTGAGAGAAAAAAACACTTTGCCTAACAAGAGAGGTCCGATTAGTCAAAGTGGCCTTTCCAAATGAGGCCACTTCCGATGCCTTATAACACTTTGAAGGGCATCAAAGGCTGATGAGCGCCTCTGCATGCCGAATTGTAAAAGTTTTCTTGGTGCGAAAATTGAACGCATAATCTAGGTAAAATCAAATTTTACGGTCTTTTCAGCGCTTAAATAGAGAAAGTTGAGTATGAGTGTTCTGGACAGAAGAAATTGTTCAAATGGAGTGCTCTGCAGTCAACATTGAAACATTCGAGCAATCATGACGAATTTTGTTCTAATTATGCATTCAATTTTTAAACTCAAAAAAAACTCGACGTCCAGAGGCGCTCAGCAGATAATGAAGACAGGTTTGGAATCAGCGTTCGATGCTATTATAGTAGCATCACTTTCATATGAAAAGGCCACTTTGACAAAATGGACCTCCCTTGAAAGATTTTTAGGACATCATTCGAGATTATATCTTCTGGCATTGGAACAAAATTTGAACAATGCCGCAAATCCTTCTGAATGCGTGGGACTTAGTTTATACCTACAACAGATTTGCTCAGTTCAATACGATTTGGTCAGATGAAGAGCTCTCAGAATCAAATATATAAAGAAGGAACCGGTCATACTATTCCTGTGATTCCTGCAATTCCTGCGATTCCTGTGGTTCCTGCGGGTCCCGCAACAATGTATATTGCGGATAAACAATTTATTTTAAAATTCGCAAAGCGCTCCGTAGTGCTGTACATCGGAAACTGAGGAGTCACAGAACTTGCAGGAATTACAGGAATCGCAGGAATCACTTCCTGGAATAGTACGGCCGCTCCCGAAGCGTTAACTGAATTTAGAAATCTGCAAAGCGGGAAAACGCGCGGCGGTCTCGAAGCGAATACTCTTCCGAATAGCACCTTTTGATTACTGGTTCACTAGTCTGCTTAAGAGTAACCGTCATCAATATTCGAATCGGGAGCATGATCATAACAAGACTAAAATATGTGCACAGAAGAAGTAATATCACTGCAAAGCAAAGAAAAAGGCGAGGAAAAAAGATTAAGAATTTTCTGTAGCCTATCAAAATTCATGTGAAACAAAGGAATGAAGTATAATTTGAGATGAAAGGAAAGCTTCATGATTTCATTCGTGATAGAAGAACTAAACGACCGCTTTAAACAAAGTGAAATGAATTATATCATGTTCTGTTCTCATTAGCCATGCGTCAGAATGTGTGCTGCCACTGACACACACACTCCATCAACCACCCACTCACTACAACTAATTAAACCACACGAACGAAACGCGAAAGTAAGTGGCCGCGACGATAAAAATAGGATAAGTTAAACGATTGTTTTCTTCCACCCACGTCCCAGATTCTATAAACACACTCAGTCACACAATAAGCTAATGTTATACTCGCTGCGCACAACAAAATGCTCACGTCACTCGGGAGCATTTTTATATAAAAATATTGGTTTCCAATATCCGCATGCGGCCTCACCATAGAGTAGAAAAACTCTTTCACAGACGTCAATTAGTCACGCGGGATTTGTGTTTATTTGAAGTCGTAAGAAAAGCAATGTAAGGATTCTTTTATTTCTACAGGTTAGAATTTCTAGATTTCCTTCAGAGAGATACTCGGAAACGAGATATGCGTCAAAGGAAAGAAAATTATATTTGAAATATTGGCTTCTCATATTCTAAACGGTCACGGAAAAAAGCCTGAACGACGTCAGCAGTCATGAGTTCGCTTAAGTTTGTTTTTATATTTTCCATCAATGTGGTGGTACCTTAGAATTTTATGAAGAAACTATCAAAGATTTGATTGGTTGGAAGATTCACAAAACAAGAATTTTGCAAAAGTCGGTATATAAATGGTTCTATCAAAATCCCGTCTGACTGCTTTTGTTTCCTGCTAACAAAACTTTCCTTATTAAGATGATGTCTCACATAGCAAGAGACGGCCACAAAATTGGGGGGGGGGGGAAGTAGGGGAGAAGAAAAACCCAGAGAATTTTTTAAATTAACTATTCCTCTCAGATTTTCAGGCTTATTATTAAATCTCGACAAAAAAATCCAACGGTGATATTTTTCCAATAATTAATATTAGGTTGTCCCGAAAGTTTTGCCGGTTTTTTCAAACCACTATAAAACCACGCACAATGAAGATCTGAATGAGTTTTAATATGCATTCAATGCAGCTTTTCCTTCTCATTTTTGTGATTACATTTATGAGCCAAGATCCTGTATGCTTATTTTAATAATTGCCACAAATCTTCACTCGTCATTTTTATCTGCTCAAAGTTAGGCTAATTTTTAAAAATTTTCCAAAGTTTTGGAAAGGACTAAGCATGGAACAAATAGAACAATTCTCGGGCTACACGGTAATATTTTTAGATTCTCCTAAATTGCTGTTTCTAGCTTTACAGAATTATTTTTTCGGAGGTCTCGATTTCTGAAAACCATGGAACACGCAACTGCGGCAAAAACATGAAAGCTTTCGGAATTTTTGCGAATTGAAACTTGATTGCTGATAAACAATAATTATGCAACAATACCAAGTTTGATTGGCTTTGAAAAATTAGCTTTTTGCAATTTTTGGTAATTTTACGTGGTAGACGTAATCAAAAAGCCATGGTTTTTCTTAAATAAATAATTATTTTAGGACTTCATAAACGTGACCCATGTAATCTAAAATAAGTGTAATGTAGCCGAAGAATGGATCTACATAACAGTCATTAGCGCTTTTTGGAAGTAGTAGGAGAAAACTTTTTAAAATTCAGAAAAGATTTGGCGTTACTGCTGAGTTGCTCAAAAAGCAACAGGATAGATCAGAGAACAAATATAGCTGTAAAAAAGAGGATGAAAATCTGAATCACATGATACCTAGACCTTCCTTGAATTGGTGTTCTGTTGGTTTTAGTGAGCGAGGGAAAAAACCGACAAAACTTTTGGGACAACCTAATATAATCATATTTTTATTCATCGAAAAAAATCACCACAGTTTTTAGGAAACCAAATCCAGTTAATTGCTTGATTTCAGTTAGTTGCGAATAAAGCAGTTATATGAATAATATGAGGGAAAAATTAGATATTAGCATAAATTCACAAATCGTATAACAGTAGTCACAAGATTGCAAAATCGCATACTGCGAAAAAATGAGAAAAATGACTTCTGGCAATGCCTTTAAGGGTTGAAGAATTTAAAGGAAAGGCGTTAGACAGCTACCCGTCCATTTATGCCCAGTCAAGCTATTATATTTAATTACATCACATCCACTCAAGCATAAGCAAATACTCCTAATTTTCCAAACTCATTTAGCAGACAATTTGCATTTTCCAGTAAAAATTATTCAGAATCCTTGAGGCTTAGAAGTTCTAAAGGAAATGCTAAAATAAATAAAAAATCTAATCTAGTATATAAAAATCGTAAGCTGCATTCAAAAATCATCAAATAGCGGGAAAACAAGCGGATCCCCAAGCGAGCGGGTCCCGAAGCGAGTGCGTCTGCCCAGCACCTTTGAGATTACTGGTTCACTAGTCTGAATTAAAAGATTTCTAAGAAAAATCCCCTTATTGATCGTGCGCATCTCAAAGCTGGAGTTATTTGCTTCGAGTGGATGGCGACGGATGACCTTGCAAGGCTCGTCTAATGCAAATACAATATATAAGCTTTTTCACATAATGATATTCAGGCAAGCTCAATCAAACGATGCTAATCACTGTGACGTGAAGAAAATAGCATTAAAACCTAAGCCGAAAACAACTTTTCCGGTAGTGAAAAACACACAGCTGCAGCCTTGAAGCGGAATGGGAACGGGGAATGAGAGTTGTGTGTGCGTGTGTATTCAAGGCCGGAAATGGAGACATTATCCGGCTGCGGAATCGCATCTCTCACAACTAATTCTGGCACAAAATGAGGCACAAAATGGGGATTCCAAACACAGAGCCGTGCTGTGAAGTAAAAAAAACCAAGACTATGAGAATCTCTGTGCAAATGGAAAAGCTTTTTTTGAAAGGAAGAAAGTAGATTGCTTGGAGGGAAAAAAGTAGAATAAAAAGTGCTGGACGCAGAGCTGCGTGTGGCTATTGAGTCTTTTCATAAGTACAGCTCATTCATTAGCTCAACACCTGGCTTTTGAGCTCATATATTAGTGGTTTGAGCTGTTTCAGAGAGGAGGCGGACAGGTGATGAACTGAACCTAATTAGGTCAAAGGTATATCAAATTCAAATTACGTCACTTCCGATCCTAATTCTACCGTAAACCCTCCCTTATCGTAAAGCAGGCGTGACAAAATATCATTTTGGTGCTTTTTCAAAGGGTTCCTCCCATTAATCAACCTTCGTCCAGAGTTACCGTGCCAGCGCCGTTCCAGCGCCGGAAACTCGATCGATCAATACGACCGCGCCCACGTAAATTTGGCACGGCACTGGAACGGCGCCGGAACGGCACAGCGTTTCACACGTGCAATTCAAACGCTGCCTTACAGCTTCAAGTAGTAAAACAGTGAAATTGCTACAATATATGAAATAAATCTGAGTTTCCGTAACCATCTCAGACAACTGACCGGAACTTCCGCAGAACGTTTGGGAAAGTTTCGTTGGGTCACTGCGGAAATTCCGTAAACGTGTTGGGGAAGTTCCCAAATAAGGTGCTGCGGTATCTACCAGAACCCTCATGGTATGGAAAAATGAGAAATACTTTTTGAGCTTTTTACGTTTTTGAAATGGCATTTATGTCGTGATAATAAATATCTCATGGACTAAATTGAATCGATAGATAAATTGAAAAATTAGATGTAAATATCAAATATATCAAATGCAATACATCTTTTGAATTGTCAAAACCTCACTAAATTACTTATTTTCTCCAAAAATCGCTTTCGAAAACTTGATGGCATTCCGACAACTTTGTCAAAATGATTAGTGTTTTGCTCAAAACTTAGGAGCGGTGCTATTTTTGAAGAGTTCGAAATTTACTGTAAATCTTTAGACAGTCAGCAGTTCAGTGAAATATGTACTCGTTTTATTCAAAAAAAAAATTTTTTTTTGAGAATAGCATCGAGACGGGTCACGACAATTATCTAGAACTCTATTGCATTCCACATTTTTTCTAGGATTTAGCAGAGAAACGGTACCTGCAGATTAGAAACCTTATATAGCTACAAATACAAAGGGAGTTTTAGCATATTACATAGAAGAAAAACTGAATCGTTGAAGATTAAATTTTTTTAGGGTTGCAGAATGCAGCAGACCTCCCATAAGAAAATAGAGGCATTTGAGTTCATAGAAAATCGGCTTAGGGTATCAGACACGTAAGAAAATGTCCCAAATCACGCGACACTAAGCAATATCTCAAAAGTGCATCAAGTAACGTATAAGGAATGAATCTGGGCTTAGTCGTTCGCAAGTAGCGCACAAGACATCATTTTTGGTCAAAAAAATTGATGAAAAATTCTTTTGAGTTGCAGATTCCTAAAATGGAACGCTAAGAGAAACCTTAGAGTTTATGTACACAGAACGTCCATTTTCCGCTTGAAATGAGAAAAATGGCATGCGATATTTCAAGCACAAATACTGTCTGCACGGGGAAAAAGTTATGGGCAAAAGTAACTCCGAAATTGGAGGAGAGAAATTGGAGGAATTGCTCTATTGCATGACAGTGAGCCATGCAAAAGGAGCCTCTAGGGAGAAATTCTGGAGCTCGGGGATAAACTCTCTGAACGTAGAGATGCTCACTAGTTATGGAAATTCTCAGCAGCATTTAATAAAGAAAAATCTGGTCCATATCCAGGAAAATTCAAAAGAAGTAGATGTGCTTATGTACTCATTTACTTGGATAAAACAAAATAACAACTGATTCTTTGATTTTTGCCTTATCTGTACTTTTATCCCTTAAAACCTGAAAAGTACAGAGCACTAAGAGATAGATTCAATTTTCCAAATGGAGAGAGTTGTCGCGATAAGGAAACACTAGTATAAATACACAAAAATGAATTTTTCCCCAAAGAAGACCTCAAATAAGCACAGATTTTTGGCACTTCTTGCCTCTCAGAAACTAAACGAGATTATGGCAGAAAGTGAGGTAATTTGACAAAATCAATACCAAAATTTATACGAGAAATGGGAAGGGGGGGGGCACGCGGAAGGCGACAATGCGCGCAAAAAGCAAGCAGTATAAAATCGCTCTTGCTGACTTTTACAGATTACTTGTGGCATCGAGTCATGTATCTGCCCACACCCAGAAAATATTTAAAAAAATATACATTTGAAAAAATCAAAGCGGAAGAAATCGAAGGGAGTTGGAGAGCAGAGACTGAGGAGTCAAGCCAGAGAAGAATGCTAATCGACATGATAATAGTATTAGAGGAGAGCCTAAACAACATAAAATGAAGTTAGAATAGAAAAAATTCGTTATTCTTTGTGCCAAATAAAACTGGCTTTCCATACCAGAACATGGAGAGTGAAATTGTAAAAAAGAAAATAAAATTGAAAAGATACAAAAACGAACACATAAGAATAGCTATGACAAAATGTGAAAAATATATGTCTCAAATAAAAGTAGAAGAAAATAGAGCCTCACAAAAAATCACTCATTTGAATGATGTAGAAACTCGAGTCACAAACAAATCAAAAGTAAAAATTCAACATGAGCTGATCAATAAAAAAGTTGTTTTATATTGGGGGTTGAAATAAATGTCATGATTAAGGCTAATTCAAAAGTACATAATTGTAAATTATGTGGCAGAGAGCAAATAGGTACTAGTGAAGTAACCCAAGATAGAAGTTTATCTGAATAAGTCTATGACCTGCCCCCCCCCCCCCTCCCCTCCCGTCCCCAGGGCTCGGGACAAGTGGCTTGGGATAAAAAGCAAAGGGGGTACCGTTTTTGAGGCCGAAAAGACACGAAAACTGTGAAGTTTTTTAGTCGACGTTTCATTTGAGGGTTTCTACGTTTAGGGTTTATGGTCAAAGACGACTTCGTAAAAATTCGCGAAAGTCAAAGGGGGACTTCGTTTTAAGTCTGCCCCCTTTCCTTAATCCGATAAATGCTTTTTCGAGCGCTTTAGCACCCAGTAATAGGCTCGATTATTATACCTAATAGTCAGCCTAGTAGATTCTAGCAGCTTTTAGCTAGCTGGCGCTTTGAGTGCAGCTTAGCGGGACAGACGACGATTGCCATTACGCCTGTGTCGTCATTTCCCGGCAAAATTCGGTTGCGCTTGATGAAGCCGCTGATGAATTATGAATTCCTTCCTATATCTCATCGTCGGCTGGCTGTGGCTGCCATTGCAAACGAGATTAAAAGATCAACGCTGTTTTGTAGTTATGAGGAATAATGGAAATTAGACGACAAAAGTGCAATATCAGCTTGCGAAATACTACAAATTATAGCTTGCCAAGAAAAGCGTAAAGTTAAAAATTGTAGCAAATTTTGAATTACAACGTGACGAAAATTCTCCGAAAATAGTCTTAGCAAACTTTTTAGAACACGAGAATATCACACTCCAAATTTTGTATAGTTGGATAACTAAAATTAATACTAATATGATGCTCATGAGTGAAATTTTGTATTTTGTGATAGAAGAATTCGCAATATTCGCTTTCGCCAATTCCAAAAAAAAAATTGTCAGGATTACATATAGCAAATCGGAATACGACTAGACAACTGAAATGATATCAGACGCTTTTTCCACATTCTGGTAAGACTGGAGGTGAATCTAATTTCAAGCTAAATTTCTGCAGAAAAGTATAGAGGTAAAGCTATCAAAAGCATTCAAATCTGTGGATTCGGCTTTATGACTTAGTAAATTTCAAAAGTTTTATTCTCAATCAAAACCTGCAAGCTCGTTCCTACTAAAAAACCTTGCAAAACTTATCCTATCGAAAAATCTGCAAGTCACGAAAAGCTACTTTTTAGAGCCTCATTATTTGAAATCCATCTACTTTTATCCCTCGCTAACTACTTAAGAAGTTATAAAATTACAACATTTTTCCTCAATGAATACTCTGCAAAAATTTGCTGCTACCTACTCATTTTACAAGGGTTGAGGGAGGTGATGTAGAGCAGTAGGTAATATTTCTCACTTCTTTTCTCTACTTTCTCAGGGCTCTATACCAGGGCTCGGCACAGAGGCATCGGGTCAAGCTGGATATCGTTTTTGGGACAAAAAGCAAAGGGTATAAAGTTTTTGTGGCCGAAAAAACACAAAAATTGCGACGTTTTTTTTAGTCGACGTTTCGTTTTTTGTTTTTTTACGTTTAGGGTTTAGGGTCAAAGATGACTTCGTACGAAATTTTCAAGATCTTAAGGATTTCGTTTTGAAAATGGTGCCAGCTTGTGCCAAGCCCTGCCCCATATTCATTGAATTACACATTTATGAATTGTGTGAGAAGAAAATCTACAACAGGCTCAGAGCAAGACTTGTTTACACTTTCCAAGCTTACTACGATAATCTTAGCGTCAATAACAGAAGAAGAAGAAAGATTATGACAGTTTTCAAGTTCTTTGGTGGGTTTTAGCGATTTCTCCATATTTAGTATGGAAGCTCAAAATTTCCAAAGAACGACTTTGGCATGGTAGTGCACTTCCTAAAGATACCAAAATCCACAAAGTACAGCAGGCTCAAGCGGAACGCGACGCAAGCTAATATGGAATCTGCTTTCACTCTCAGCCGCTCTCATATTCCACGATGCAAAAAGCGTAAGAGGCACACTAAAACTCGGGACGGCAACGGGGGTAAAAAGTGCAAGCGGCGGGGCTTCTTCGGCTCACTCACTGTCTTCACTCCCATTAAGCCATCAACAGCTGACTGCCTGCAAACGACGTGGGCCGTGAGGGGGGGAGCTTGTCGCGCCTCAGTGACGTTGAGAAGATGTTCGTGAAGCTCTAAGCTCAGCTCGCAGCGAAAAGCGAACGAGCAACATCGGATTAAAGGGTGGTGTGAAAAGGAGTGTGTGTGTATGAGTCCGAGTGTGTAAGCGTGATGATCAATAGCCGTGGTGTCTCACGGGTCTCACTCACCCCCCCCCCCCCCTGCCTCACACGGGCTCCCGACTCCTCATTCTCGCAGCAGACGAGAACGCAGCAAAGGCTCAAGGCAAAGTTAGCGCCAACGCCACAGCTAACGGCACCTCCGCCGCCGATGAGGTCTACGAGGTGGGGTAACCGGGCGGGGAAAAGGCGCAGGGGGGGGGGGGGAGGAGGGCATGCGTGAGTGAAGCAGCGGAGTGCGACGAATGAGTAAGTGAATATCGGATTCGCATCGTGGCAAGTGCAATCAGAGCATTGTGGGAGCCGAAGGTGCCAGTGAAGAAATCTCTGCCAGCAGATGCAGGTGAACGCGCGAGCGATATGGCTTTGCATTACTGAGCCCATGGGAAAAGGTAATTCTACACTAAACAATGATCTATGGCCTTCAAGTGAGCATAGATTGCAGTAGAATTACCTCAGTTACTCAATATTGAGGTACAGTCGCTTCATTTCATATGATCATGTGTGCCATTGCACACACAGTTCACCTTTGGCGTCCCCATCCTGGATTCGTGGGGGAAACAAACCTTCAGGTAAGTGTTTCCAAGGTGTTCTTAGCATTTTCTTTCCTTTTTAGTTACTAGTCACCTCAAATTAATATAATCAGGGCTCGGCACGAGGTGGCTAGATGAAAATGCGAAAAACGAGGTCCCCCTTGACTTTTGGATATTTTTACGAAGTCCCCTTTGACCCCCCACCATTTTCCCTAAAAATCCTCCAAAAAACGAAACGTCGACTAAAAAAAAACGTCGCCAAATCGCCAATTTTGCGTGTGTCTTCGGTCACAAAAACGAAACCCCCTTTGCTTTTCATCCCAAAAACGATACCCAGCTTGCTTGTAAGCCACCTCGTGCCGAGCCCTGAATATAATCGATAACAATCGGTAAGTCTCTTGCGTTTTTGCGATTGCAAATCCAGGATGAGGACGCCAAAGTGGACTGTGTGTGCAATGGCACACATGATCATATGAAATGAAGCGACTGTATACAGTCGACCAAAACGGGTACAAGGACAAATTTAAGACGAAAATATGGTTTGTCCGTTATCCCCCACAATGGTCGGTCGCCTCATCGTGGCGTGGGGGTGACACTGGGTGTCGAACTGCGATGCACAGCCGAGTGTATACTCTGGTAGGGCCTCCCAAGCTGTGAAGGAGTTCGACGTTTCCGGTTTCGGCCGGATGCCTAGCTAAGAACTGGCCGCGCCAGATTCTCCGCCGTCTGGCTTCTTCTGGTCGCTAGGCGGTCCCTCCCCGCTCCAAGCCCGGGGTCAGCGATCACCCCGTGGAAATCAAGAGTAGGCCTAGTAAGCCACCTCTTGTAGGGGAACAAATTTTATTACTCAGACAGCAAGAAGATTTAGAAAAAACCCTGTACATCGGATCCCGCCTACGGCGCCGGGTGGTAGCAAGAACGATGTCAGGGTACTCAGGGCGCCTTTCGGATTGGACAAAAACGACACGTCTGCCCGGACGACACGCCATGGAGACTGCCTCATGCTCTGCACTTACAACGCCAGGACAGTCTCCACAAACGCCGACCTCCACGCTCTTCTCGACGCTGCAGAGCACATCAAGTACCACACCATCGCTCTGCAGGAAACGAAGTCCAGGAAGAAGGACGTGCGACAGATGAGTGATGGGACCCTCATCATTCGTGATGAAAAGGTTCCATCACGAAACGTGGGAGGCGTCGGCTTTGTCGTCCACCCATCTATCGTCCATCTTGTCGATTCGCACGAGATCCTATCACCTCGACTAGGCATCCTACGACTACGACCTCCACATCAGAAGACCATCAGCATCATCAACTGCTATTCTCCAACATCAGCAGCTGACGAATCAGAACTAGATGCTTTCTACGAAGATGTGGAGGAGGTCGTCCGCAACGAGAAGTCCTTTTACAAGTTTGTTGTGGGCGACTTCAACGCGAAAATCGGGATGCCACTGGAAAGGGAATATAGGATCGGGAAGTTTGGATATGGGCTCCGGAACGAAAACGGCAACCGTCTTGTTGGGCTTCTCTCCGCCGCACGACTTTTCCATGGAAATTCCATCTTTATGAAGAAGGAACATCGCCGGTGGACATGGGAATCGCCCAACGGAACGACCCACGCGGAGATCGACCACATTCTCACCAACCGAAGGTGGAGCTTACTCGATGTCTCTGTAGTTCCATCCTTCTGTAGTGGCTCCGATCACCGCCTCCTTCGAGCGAAGATACGACTCAGCCGAAGGCTGGAAAAGAAAGTCTGTCATAGTGCCGCGAGAAGGAAGGAAGTCGTTTATGACGGTAACAGGCTGGAAGAGCTCATATCAAGTTGTGACTGGCCCATCGAGGAGGACCCAACGTACGACTACGACCGGCTTCTGAAAGGATTGCGAGCCTGCGGAGAATGCGCCTCAGTGACTTCTGAGAAGAACTTGGACCGCATCTCGAAGACCACCAAGGAATTGCTCGAAAGAAGAAGATCATTGAGGCAGGATCCGAATGCAACTCATCTCGAGCGACTGA